>CM062618.1:51683899-52283899 GCA_025617555.3 Puccinia polysora
AAGAGTTGGAAGAGATGAATTCTCTGACTTTGAAGGGGCCAAGCTTCCTTTAATAGGGTTTTGGGGTTGGGAAAGCAATTCAAAGGTTTCAAGCATCAAGCCATACCTGATTGCCTACTGAAAAGGTTGGAGTCATATTGCAAGTTTGGTCTTCTTGCTCATTGTAGTGCTGGTTTGCTGCTTCAAGTTTGTTTTGAAGTTTTGTTTAAAGAGATTGAATGTGATTGAGTGAATTGGTAGCAGGTTGAGAAGCTTCTATGTGAACAGAAGAGAAATTCAGGTTTCTAACATAAATTGTCTGTTTCAGCCATCAGACAATTAGATATTTCCAAATGCCTGCAAAAATAATATGTCTTGCTGGTATAGTGGTTAACCTCACCCTCCATTATCTGACACCAATTTAACTGGTCAAGGAGATGAGAATTATTAATGATCAGGAATTTTAGAATTATATCATAAATTTTTATCATATTTCATGATACTTTGTTAGTATGTTTTTATGAGTATTTATTATGGAATTAAAACCTTGATGATGTATATTATAAAGATGGGGATCCAATATAACTTTTAATTAAGTGATGAGGACTCAGATGCTTCCAAAATATTTCTATATAACTTCCCAATAAGTTCCTTTCCTTTGGGGAAAAGCTAAAAGTAACTAATTTAAGCTATACTATGCACTTTGTATAAACCAATCAGATAATCTTCATATTATCTTCTTTGGGGATGTTATTATACTTTGATAAACTCTCCTGAGCCTTGAGAGCGTCAACTCAAAAGGCCCTGGGCTTTGTTGTAGAGTATTTAACTTTTGGGGTATGCAAATAGGACCCTACTACATTAAAAACCCCCCAATGAGTAATAGTACCCTTTTTCTCATTGGGCAGCATGTTATGGGGTTCTGAGCCTTTGAGGACGAAAGCAGGGAGAGGCTAGCTCTCCCCCAATGATTCCTTGAGTCCCCTGAGGGCTCTTGTTACCTTCAAAGAGGAGGGTCTTCACCCTGTAGCCCCTTCCTCACCAGGTATATATGATTATTTATTTGTAAAAAAAAACAGAAAGAGTTAACAAGCCCACCAAATGAAGTCCCCAGAAGGGATTGACTGGGGTTATCAACCTTAGTATTATATTCAACTAGAAATCTTATTTAAAACTTCAATTTTGAGTTGAAGGTCCTAATTGGAGTAGTGACCCTTGTGGTTACTAACATAAAGGTTGTGAGCTTATTTATAAGCAAAGCTCCTTTCATCTTCATTTATTTGGAGAAAGACCCCTTACCTTCTATAAAGGTTTCTGGCGTGGCTTTTTCCTTGCAATACCTTGTTATTGTTTGAGTCTGTGAGCTTTCAGCTTTTGTTTGAATTTTTTGAGTCAAAATCTGACTTTAACATTGTTTTTTTCACTTTTTTTTTCAGGTATAACCACGGCCAAGTTTAGAAGTATAGTTTATATCCCTGACAGTCTGGAAGGGCAAATTTTTTGTGGAAGAATGAGTGGATCTCTTGTAGGCAAACTTGGCTAATGTAAGCCATTGCAACCAGTTTTGCTGTTGATAGATGATGTTCATTTTAAGATACTGTTTGAGAATATGATTGATTTGATTGGTTTTGCATCTGTTCCTGGGTGGTAATCCATTGATAAGTTGTGAGTAATCTTCAAATTTTGGCATGGAAAGGTTGAGAAGCTAGAGAAAAAAAATGATCTACAATTAATCATTATTTTATCAGGGAGAAAATTTTTCAAAAATACATATTCAATGAATGAATTAGCTAAGTCTTCGAAAGAGGAAGTCAAATTACTACAAAGAAATAAATACATCTTTGAGAAGCAATCTAATACTACTAAAATAGCATCATAACCACTAGTAATAGGTAATTGAAAAATGAAATCCATAGACAGCAAGTGCCAAGGAATATGGGGAATTTGAAGTGGATGAAGCAGCCCATACTTCCAATGTTTTGAGGAATTGCTACAATTACAATCATAGCATGCCCTAAAATAGTCTTTTACTTCCTTGGTCTTACCAGGCCAACAGAATTCTTGTGCAATAATTTGGTAAATTTTATCCTGCCCATGATGAAAAGCAAGGGGAGAATCTTGCCAAGACTCAAAGATATTTAACTTGATTCAAGAATAATCTGGTACAACTATACAGATTTTACAAACTAAATAACCATTTTGATCAATACTGTAACCACTATCTAATTGATTGATAATCTTGAAAATTTCAATACACTTGGGTTTGTTGAGTTTATCTTGTTAGATTTCAGAAGCCAGGTCTCACAGGTGAGTGATTATTAAACTGTGTTGGGAAGATTGGGTTGAGAAGAGTGTCCTAAAATTTTCAGGGTTGTTATTGGTGAAGGTGCTCCCCCTCTCTGGGTAAAGGTTTTCCCAAGGTGATAAAGCATCAGGGACTACGCTTGTTTCCCAGGAGGTTACATGATTGTAAATTTTAACTCTGAGAGGTATTTGACCCATTGTGCCTGTCTGTGTGTAAGGACTTTTGAGCTCATCAGATTTTTCAAATAATTGTGATAAGTTAAGACCTCAAAGGGTTCAACAAGGCTCAAAAGGTATGAACACCATTTCTTTAAGCATTAAAAAATTGCAAGAAGTTTTTTTTAATGAATCTTGTAATTAAGCTCTGTAGAAAGCAATTTGCAAGAATAAAAAACTACAGGATAAAAGAGAGAAGAAGAGAATGAAAAATGCAAGATCACTCCTGCAATGGCATAGTCACTTGAGTCTGTTTCCACAATCTTGTATGCTATCCAGTTAAAGTGAGTGAGTATTAGAGCATTAGTGAACACTTCCTTTAGATCTTTCAACTACAGAGAAGCTTTCTCTGTAAAAAAAATGAGTGTCTTTTGAAAGAAGTTTACTAAGGTTAACTGCTTTCTTGGTGTAATGCTCAATAAACCAATTGTAAAAATTGATGAAACCAAGGAAAACTTGAAGGGATTTTACTGTAGAAGGTGCGGGCCATTCCAATATGCGCTGACTCTTGGCTGGATCCGTTGATAGTCCTTGCTTAAACGCTATGACACCTAGAAAGTGAAGAGAACAAGTATGAAATTTTTCAAAACGTTTATTCTTTCAAAGTTTCTGTAGCCCCACTTGCACATGTGCAATGTGATCCTGAAGAGTTTTCAAGTAGACAAGTAAATTTTCAAGATCTACCCCCAGTTTTTTTTTTTTAAGATTGTAGTGATTATATTTATCTTATCCTGCTTACCTTGTGTTCTGATTCTCTGCCTCTCTCCTCCTCAAGGGCTCTTTGAATGAACTTGGACAGGTCCCCTGAGTCTGGGTGACATTTCTGTATCATCTGGGTCTTCTCACTTCAAGGGGCTACCCGGGGGAAATCCTGTCTTTCTTGACTCATCTCTTGACTGGATGATGTTGATCCTCTTTTTTGATTATCTTTTTTTTTGTCTCTTAATTATGATTATTTTTTATTATTATTCTTTTTTCTATCTTTTATTTTCATCATCTTGCTTGTACCTTCTCGCTTGATGAACCCTCCTCTACTCAAATCTATCCCAATTCTACTCTCCCACTCGACCTGCCTCTTTGTGAACTAAATTATGCCTGGTAAGAATGTAATCCTCAAGACCATCTTAGCACAATCTCTCTGATAACCTAACTTGATTCGTAGTCCTCAATCTTATACATCTAAACTCAATCATCTACGTCTAAACTCTTCAACTCTCACTCTATAAAAAACCCTACGCTGTCTAATCTCTGTCCCACTTGAAATAACTTGAAGCTGTTGGTTCTCTCATCTTTTCATTCAGTTCTTATCTCATCTATCAAAAGTCTTACTAGTTGTCCTCAGTCTGGTGGTTTCCTGTTCAGAGAAATTTTATTCAATTCTTATCACGGTTAAAAGCCCAAGGACAACTCTGCACCATTGACAAACCAGCGGGAGAAAACAATTATTTTCATCAAGTCTCTCTCAAATCTTCCGTCAATGCTATTGCCCCACTCAACAAAGATAACTACTCTATTTGGCGTGACAAGATGTTAATGTTATTCAACCTCAAGGATATCAAGGATCTTATGACCAAGGATGTAGGACAACTACCTATAAGACAAGACCAAGAAATCCAAGCGATCATCCTCTCTAAACTTGACACTACCACCCATGCAAATGTAGTTAAAACCACGAAAATCACGTCTTCCAAACTACTTTCGACTGAAATCACCCATAGATTTGCCTCATCCAAGACAGAAAATAGAGCATTCATTTTCAACCAGTTTATTCACGCTCCATTCAATGAACTTGCCATCAAATTTTTTATAACGGACATTCAAAAATCTCTTACTCGAATGGCAGATGTAGGAATACATCAACCAAGTGATATAGTAGCCTATCTAATACTATTCAAGTTTCCACAAACTCTAGAAAATTTGAAACAACAAATCATGCACGGCGAGAAGCTGATAACCGTAGAGGTTGTATTTAACCACTTAAACCAATACAACAATGAGTTCAAAGCACAAATCAAGACAGGTAAATCCACCACCAATGTCTCACTAGTTACTTTCAAGAACAAATCAGATAAAGAAGAGAGGAAGATCCGGATTAGATGTAAAGAAGGCTTTCACCATCCAAATGCCCCTCATCCTGAATCTTCCTGTTTTTATCTTCATCCACAAATTGCTCCTGGATGGTGGGTCGAAAAGCAAAATGAGTGGAAGAATAAGACAAAAAAGAAACCTACAATCAATTACCATGCCCTATTAACTCTTGGGATTAATGCAGATAGTACACCTAATCTTCTCCTCAATTCTGGTGCAAACATACATATCTTTAACAATCTCAAGTACTTAACTTCTATTCATCTACAGGACAAAGCAGATGAAATCAAAACAGGCAAGTTGGAAGCAAATCTCACAATCCGAGGAACTGGTACTGTTTGACTCAAGTGGAAAGATTCTGTCATTACGCTCAAAGAATGTATGTATGTTCCGGATATCGTTGTCAATTTTATTAGCCCTGGTCTCCTGGCAAAGAAGGGATGTAGTCTTTCTCAAAAGCAGGATCAATTTTTCATCACACAAGGCAATGAAACAGTGCTTAAATTTCTAATTCGAGATAACCTATTCATAATAGAGAAGCCTCAAAGTGCTGGAGATGACCTGTTGGTCAACCTCTCTAATCAATCATCCACCACCATGTTGACTCAATCTCAATTGCTTTCCAACCTCCATAAGACATATGGGAACGCATCAATATTGACACTCAAACCAATTCTCAAAGACCAATACTCAAAAGAAAAATTAGACAAGTTCCAATGTGATGGCTGCGTAATAAGCAAAATCACTTGAGCTCCGTTCTCAGGCACCTTGTCACCCTCATCAAAACCACTCAAACGAATCCATCTAGATCTGATCAGGCAGATTAATCCTCAATCTAAAGCTGGTCATAGATACATTCTGACTCTTTTGGACAACTTTACAGGTTATCTGGCGGCTTTTCATCTTGAATCCAAAGAAGAAACTCCCAATTTCATCATCCATATTCTTGAAACAGAGTACAAATGGCTAAACTATTACCCCACTGAAATCTTTTCAGACAAAGGAACCGAGTTCAATAATACTACCTCGAAAGAATTCACCAAGAACAAACATATCAAACTCTTAACGTCAGAACCATACCATTCTCAGCATAACGGTCAAGCTGAGCAAGCCAACCAAACAATCATAGAATTGGCCCAAGCAACGTTCTCCTCATCTCAATTGAATAAATGCTATTGGCATATAGTGGTTCGAGACTGTTGCTTCATGCTTAACCAGGTCCCTAGGGAAGGTAATGACCAATCCCCTTGGGAACTTATGTTCAGCAAGAAGCTCCCTACTAATTATCTCAAACCTTCAGGATCATCTGTCATCTACCTGGCAAATAGGCTACAAAGAGGAAGAAAGTTTGATGAGAAAGGATTGGAAGGGATTTTAGTTGGGTTCAATCCCATTTTTCATTCTTACCTGATTCTCAGCTCATCCGGTACTATTGTTGAAACTAAAAATGTCCAGTTCCTCAAAAGTCCGCCTCACAACTTTCCTCTCTTGGAATTGCCTGGGATCGATCTTTTCACTCAAACTAATCCAGACTCAAAAGAACCTAACTTCACATCATTCAAAAAAAAAATACACCTTCCAAGAATCTCAAGAAAATCTCTCCAAATGAGATTCAGACCAAGACGATTCAGTATCTATAGATTCCCCACCTTCTGATCATTCTCCTCCACCGTTGCCAGTTCCTGATCCTCCTATCCAAGCCATCTCTCAACAACCCAGAAGAGAGGTGAGGAAACCCCAACAATATGGTTTCCACCACTATCACAAGCCCCCTTCCTACAAGGCAGCGCAAAAATTTTCTGAGTGGCCAAAATGGAAGAGAGCCTCTGAAGATGAACTAAATTTGATAGAACTACAAGACGTCTGGGAGGAGTATTATGGCACTCCCGACAACATATTAAATGCAACGTGGGTCTTCAAAGTTAAAGAAAACTTTCACGGCAATCCTGTCAAATACAAAGCTTGACTTTGTTTTCAAGGTTTTGATCAAGTCTTAGGAATTGATTATAATGAGAATTGGGCACCAACTGGAAATCTTGGTTCACTTTGGGTCGCCCTCATCTATAACTTGAAGAATAAAATGAAACTGACTCAATTCGACGTAAAGGGCGCATTTCTTCATGCTCCTATAGACAAAACTGTCATCATAAGGACTCCAGAAGGATCAACCAGGAAATCGCCCTACCTAAAACTTAAGAAATCCCTCTACGGGTTGAAACAATTGCCCAAAAATTGTTACAAAACTTTAACTTTGTGGATCAAGTCTCAAGGATATCAAGAATCAACTAGTGATCCATGCTTATATCTAAACTCCAAGACGGGTGAAGTTCTCTACTTTCATGTGGATGATCTCATCCAGGTAGGTAACTCTAACCTTTTTGAGATCAAATTTCTTGAACAATTCAGAAACTCTTCCTGTCATCCCCCCAACACCATCCTTGGGATGCTCATGAAAATTGAAGACAATAGGATCCTCCTGAGTCAACCCAACCACATTGAGAGGGGAACCACTTTGAGAGGGGCATGGAAGAACTTGGCCTGACTTTGTGCAAAGACACCCATACCCCATTGACGCAGAACATCCCCCCAACACCATTCTTGGGATGCTCATGGAAATTGAAGACAATAGGATCCTCCTGAGTCAACAACCACATTGAGAGGGGCCTGGAAGAACTTGGCCTGACTTTGTTCAAAGACACTCATACCCCATTGACGCAGAAACTGAATCTCAAACCTGCCTCCAATGTTGATCATGCTGAATTTTGCCAACTCAACATTAATTACAGATCGGCAGTTGGCCTTCTGAACCACTTGGCCCATTACTCTCAACCTTATATTTCTTACTCTGTGTCTAGTCTGGCCAGGTTTAATACCAAACCAGGCATGACTCACTGGAGGGAAGTCAAGAAGGTATGGAAATACTTGAAAACTACCAAACATCTCAAACTTGTAATTAAGTATTATTCAGAAGAAGAAATTCTCTCCAGCTTCAGCAATGCAACTTGGGGAGACAACCCAACCTTTTGTAAATCTCAAACTGGATACATTGTTCTTCATTACGTTAGTCCAGTCATCTGGAACTCTACTCGACAAAGAAATATCACCTACTCTTCCACCAAGTTGGAATTTAATGCACTAATCAATTGCTACCTCAAAGTCAAATGGATGAAACATCTCATCAGCGAGATCCATCAAATTTCTGAACCTAAGCCCATCCTTCACATAGATAATAAAGGTTTGGACGATAAGATCAAGATGTTTGGGTCACACTCCAAGTCCAGACACATAAATATTAAGACTAAAGGATTGCGCAAGGATTATGGAAGCAATGAGTTTGCCCTCATTCTAATTCAAAGTCACGCCATGATCACGGATTCTCTCACAAAGGCTTCTTGATCAACCGCCGTCGTCATTGCGTGTCCTCATCTTTGTTGTCGCTCATCCTCATTGCTACCGTTGCGCGGCGCTCATCCATGATTTACCAAATCCATCCCAACCGCACCCCCAAGCATTTGTCAAATCCTTGGATCTGTCAATTCTCCCATCTCACTCAATCTATCAGTCGTGAATCTCAAGCCTGTCAGGATTTACTCAACCGTCTCAAGCCAATCTCCTATCCACCCATCCGCGCTCTCATGAACTTCATCTGTCACCTTTCCTGGGGCTCTCCCACCCACTTCCGCCTTCGGACAAGGGGTGAAGAAGGTCAACTACCGCCCGTGGACATCCGCGGCGGTTTGGTTCATTTCCCTTTCCCACCCCATCCGCCTTTGGACAATGGGTGGGTGATTCCCGTATTGTTGTGTGCGCCCATCCACGGACGGACGCGAGTGACCACATGATTTTCTTTCCTTTTTTGCTCTACTTGTAGAATCCTTTGTACATAGTCTGTCAGGGCCTCCTGCCCATATAAGGAAGGTCTCTCCCCTGCCTTTTGCATCCATCATTGAAGCATGGAATTATCCAGCATGAAATCAGCACACCCTTGATCCTTGAGCCTCCATACTCAACCCTTGATCCTTGAGCCTCCATACTCAAACCCCTGATCCTTGATCCTTATCACCAACCAATAGCCTTGCTGGTTGAAGAAAAATTCTGTCTGTTGGAATTTTTGAGTGTGTTATACCACTCTTTGATCCCTTTCTCTGACCATACTGGTCCTGATCCCTGATCACCTTTCTGGAGCCAATCACCATTGATTGAAGAGGTCTTATGAAGCTTAAGACCTGGAGTGTTATACCTCCCCTTAGCTTCTTTGGAGTTGCATTCTGTAAGCCTACTCTTGAGTCCCTTGAGAAGTGTTGAGGTTATCCTTGCTTCAAATCAGTTACTGTTTGCTTTAGAGCTTCTTAAAAATTTTGCTTTGTCCTTTACAGCCACCCACAGTTATCTGGTACCCTTCAAGCGCTTGATTGCGGAGAGTTGGGCAGGTTCATTGAGAACCTGGAGGTTGCTTTGGTTTGAGTTGACCATCCCCAATCTTCTTCTGAAAACCAGAGTTATTAGCGTGTGGGCGTTGTTTACATACAAAATATTTTGTTCTTTGAACTCTAAGGGGACTTTAACTTCTTTTGTTCAAGTTTTTCCCTGCATAATCTTGTCTCAGATAGTGCTGTTCCATCGCTACCAAACTATTATCATCTTTATCCTCTACTCCTTGATTCCTCAATTACCAGTTTCTGGACCTTGATCTTGGTTACATTTAAATATTTTTGTAACACTCAGGAGGGCAGCCTAAACAGCTTCTTTCCCCTCCACAGAACTGCCATGGCCTAGCACCGTTTGGAGTCTTACACCGTATAGTTTGTAGAATATTTATGTGGTACCTGAGCTTCTCAGGCCTCCTTTCACTCTTTCAGCCCGTAGTCCCATGGCTATGTACTTTTCAGAGGCCCTGAGCTACGTACAAAGCTTGTTAGGGTATTCTGAAATGGTGGCAGTGCTTCTGCTCAGCCGCGCGGGTTGTATCAATTGTCGCAGCAGCATGCAGAATTTGTGACAGAACACATTTCCATGTGTAACTCCTAAAATATACACAACAGCTCAATTCTGACTGAATTTTAGATGTGAAACCTATATGTGAAGATGTGTGCGAAATATTTAATTGGCCAAAAAGTCCCATAGTGGTGCCGTGGTATTTTGGTATTTTTAATTCTCTAATTATTTAAAATTTGAGGAGTTGGATTTCAAGGGTAGGGTCAGTGAGTGAACCTACCTAATTTTGGGTGGGGAATCCATTTTAGGGATTTCCTACTGCTTCTTAAGTTAATTTTAATATTCTTATTTTTATTATTTGTTACTTTGGCAGCTTGCGCTGCAATAGTAGCAAGCTGACTGTCACGACTGCCCCTGGCGTGCAAGGGGCTGAAGGCACAGGCACTACTACTCATAGAACTCAAGGATGTTTGATTGGATTTCAATGAAGGAGAAAAAAGGAGGATTACAATTGATGAGAAGAGGAAGGATGAGAAGACCAGTCCAGGAGGTTGTTGAAGAGAGAGTTGTTGAATCCTATAAGAGTAACACCAGGAAGGGGCAAGTTGATATGAGTTAAGCAGGATGGGTGAAGGTTGTCTTGTGCTGAGATGACACCTACTGGCAGAGGGACTAACCAGTAAGAATTAGCATACTAATTCCTTGGGGGGAATTAGTCCAGGAGGGAAGAAGAAGCCAGTATATGTGAGAGCTGAGAAGGAGGCCTTGAGGGATGAGTGGCTGGTGTTGCAGGTTGGAGTTCCCATGGTATTACATGTTGACTGATTGGGCTGGAGGCTGCAGTTGACTAATTGGATGATAGGCCTATCCAGAAAGGTTTGACATGTACTTATCTGGAGTCCTGGGAGTATGGGCTGAACAGACAGTGGAGAGTATGTACTATGTATATACTAAGTGTAGTATGTACTAACTCATATACCAATTGGTTTGAGGAGTGATGAAGGTTTTACCAAGCCATGGAGAGAGGGAGAGATCCTGAGAAGCTTGTCTGAATCACATGACAGGTGAGGTGTAAATGGACATAGAGCTTATACCATACAGGGAGAGGATGAAGCTGGTGGAAGAGTATGGAGACTGCAAGAGATGCAGAGGTAGTACTATCCGGTGGAAGGTACAGGAGTAGTGAAGTTGGGTTTGATATGAGGGTGAGTTTGATGAAGAGGTTGGATTGGTTTGGTTGAAGGAGTTTCAGAACTACAGTTATGACACTGACATTCCCCCACTACAAGATATGGCCATATCTGAAAAAAATGTTGTAGTGTGTTGAAAAAAACAAATTATGTATGTGTTTCAGTTCCTTTTAATGGCTCTCTAGTTTTTAAAATTCATTGGTCTATCAGGTATATTAATTTGTGGTATCCATTCATCATTGTTTGGAGATTCTCCTTTGTATCTTACTAAGTATAGTCTAACATCTTTTCCCCGCACTTTCTCCTTCTTGTCTCTCAAAATTCTTCTGACTTTCCCTTTTTCTTTCACAGGGTCGTGTTCTATTGGGATCATTGCTGGAGGGAGGTTGCTACCTTTTCTTGGTTGAAAGGGACTCACTAGGCTAACAGGGAATACTGTGTGCTATCTTGATAATTCTTCAATCAAGATTACTTCTAAAGCATTTTTGCCATGCATCTTCTTGATAAAAAATGGTCCTACAAACGCTGGATTCAGCTTTCCATTACCTGCTCAATTGTTGAAATTGGAAGTAGATATCAAGATCTGATCTTTGAACTTAAAGTCAGGTTCTCTGTATGATTTGTGCCATCTTTGTTTTTTTTATTCTGCTTCTTTACACATTTTTGAGTATGATTATTTGCCCGGTCTATCATTTTCTTGAATTCAAGAGATGAGGGATGAATGATGGCTAAGTTATAGTTCAAGTTATTCCTAGGGAGTTTTGGAATCCATCCCCTTTCTAGTATGTAAGGGGCTTCTTTGGTAGTAGAGTGTTTACTGCTATTTTGAGCCATCCCCAGGGCTGGGAGTAGGCTTACCCAATCATGGAAATATCCATCTAAGTTTTTTTACTTGAGAACAAAGCTATAAATGTTGGATTTCTGGTGTTCACTAAGAGAATAAAAGAAATTCATATTTCAAGAGGGCTTGAGAAAGAGGGTAATCAGCATGAAGAAATCACAAGAAAATAGAAAAAGGAGGAAATAGAAAAGAAAGAAACAAACATCAAGATACCACAATGCTGAGATAGGTTTGATAGAGTAGGGAAACTAAAGATAGAAAGAAAATTTGATAAATAAAGGAAGATTATTCATATGGCAAAGAGTAAGATCAGAATCAAGGAAAGACAAATTGGCAGGCAATGAGATTGGGTTAAAGTCTTACCAGAAAGAGCTGGTTGAGGATGAGACCAAAAATGTGAGGTTGAAGTTGAAAGTTTGTGTGAGTTAGAGTGGACGCATAGAGAAGAATAAAAGAGGGAAACAAGTAAAAAGAAGAAGACTTGGAAAAGAAAAAAAGAGTAAGGCGGAAAGAGATTGACTGATTGAGTGGAGCCTCTTTGGATGGTCTGGGAAAAGACAAATAAGAATTTGAGGAGGAAATTAAGAAGAGGAACCATCAGGTACAGCCACAACATAGATTCTTCAGGTAGAATAAAGAGCACGTGGTCTGTATGTGTGACATTCAAGAGACAGTGAAGGAAAAGAAAAAAAGAAGGAAGGGAGGATGTGGGGAGCATTAATTCCGATCAAGGAGGTGAGTGAGAATTTTCAGATGCTTCAACACTCCCCGTGGCTGGTATGACTGAAGAGGCAATTGAGTGAGAGAGATCAATGAGATTCAGCAAATTTGATAAGGTGAGGTAAGGCAGAGATTTTGTGAGAACATCTGCTTTCATCTCAACAGAGGAAATTAGTTTCACAATAAGTTTGACTGAAGAGAGTCCCTCTTGTAGGGCTTTGGTTTTTATGTTGATGGGGCAAGTTTGAGAGTTGGAGACAAATTTTTTGAGTTTGTCATCTAGACCTTTGTTACCTATATAGTGAAGACTGGGTTTGAGTTCTTTTCTGAAAATTTCAGCTACTAAATCTTTCATCCAGATAGCTTCCAAAAAGGAATCTAGAAATCGATTCAATTCAGCTTTGGTTGTAGAGTGAGTAACATTTCTTTGTCTGTAACTTCTGCAGGAGATAACAGATCCAAAGAGAAGAGAAACATGACCCAATTGGGAGCGTTGAGCTTCCAGGTCATCATCCAAGTGGTATTGCTATAGCATTTGATTTGGGTGCTAGGAAAGTGAATTTGAAGGGTGAGTTTGAGGTTTTTGGTTGCCTTGAGATATTTCCAGAAGTGTTTGACTTCCCTCAAGTGATGCACTCCCAGTTTTTTGCAGAATCTAGCCAGACTAGATACAGCAAAACTAAGGTCAGCTTGGGTGAGACAGGCTATATAATTCATGAGAAAAAGGGCCAATTGGTATTTGATTTTTAAATATTTAAATTTTTCATGTTCTTCTTCAGAGGCAGGGGTTAGACTGACATTAATGGTAAGAGGAATGGAGGAAGGTTTACAATCGATCATTTTGAGTTCTTCTAGGCCGTGATCAATGTGTTTTGGTTGGGAGAGAAGAATTTTATTTTTGATTTGTTGGTGTTTCATACGCAAAATGGTGTTGGGTTCATGATGAATGGAATTTGGGAAACAATTGAGGAAAGCATTTTAAAAGTCTTCTAACAAGCCCAAAATCATTAAGTTGTCAATGTGGAAGAATAAAACAGAGTTTCTTTCAGGGTTCATATATAACCAAGGATCCAAAATAGACTTGTGGAAGCCCCGCTCTTGAATCCAGGATGTAAGTTTGTGGAACAAATTTGCAGGAGATTGATTGAGTTGGTACAGCAACTTATTGAAAATTAGGTACTTAGATTTTCTTTTTCTTCCTTGGGGCTTTTTGATAATAACCTTATCTGATAGAGGGGCGTGGAGGAAGGCACTTTTGATGTAAAATTGTTTGATGGAAATAGAATGATATAGACCAAAGAGAAGAGCCATTCTAAGAGATGCAGCTTTTCCTGTAGGAGAGAAGGTATTGAGATAATCAAGACCATAGATTTGGTCAAAGCCCTGAACACATAAACAACTTTTGTAGACTAAGGGATCTCTATGGCAGTTCTCTTTGAGACAATAGACACAGGTAATGTTGAGCGGGTTGATGGGTTCTGGTCTGTTTTAATTTTCCCACAAATCAAGATTTTCTATACCATTTAGTTTGAAGTCGATAGAGGCTTCCCATTTTATGGAGTCAAAACATTTTTTTCTTTTTCAAAGGTTCTTGGGACATAGTAGTGATGATGACTGTATTGGACCAGAAGATTGAGTGAGGAACAATCTCTTAGTCCATATCTGGGATCTAACTACGTTGCCAGATAATCAGAAGAGTTGGAAAAGATATTGGAGGAGGGATGCTCAGGCTGAGTTGTATCAAGAGAAGGGGAAGGAGGAGATGGAGATGGAGTTTCATCAGGAAAGAGAGGAAGAGGAATAGAAGAAAAAGAAACGGAGGGAAGAGGGAGGTCATTGTCCGACTTGATTAAGAGTGGTTTTTAAAGATTAGAAGAAGAGGAGGAAGCAGGAGGAGAGAAGGGAGCAGAGTATTTGACAATTTTTAGATGTTTGAAGGAGATGATTATTTTGTCAGGAGTAAGAATTTGATATGATAGAAAGCTGGGTTTGTAGCCCACAAGAGTGCCTGTAAGGCATCAATCCTTGAATTTTTTTCCATGAGAAAATTTGTTGTCCAAATAGACAACTTTGGAATCTATGGGGTGAAAATAACTGTATGGAAGTTTTTTATTAGTAAAAATCTGATAGGGCCATTGAGAATGAGAATCTTTGGGAATTTGATTAAGAGTAAGACAAGCTGTTTTGTATATTTTGGCCCACAGGTTGTGAGGAAGCTTGGAACTTCAAAGAATAGCTTAAATTGTTTTGGTCAGAGTCCTTTTGGTTCTTTCTATTTTTCCATTTTGTTTGTGATGGTAAGGTTCCATGACAAGATGATTTATAGAGTTTGAGGTGAGGAAATTGTTGAAACGGGTGGAGGAAAATTCTCCACCTCCATTGGTGCGGATTGTGGCAGGAAAAAATGTGTTTTTGGAATTTTTGATTGAGGATGATCTTCAATTGCGTACTTGCATTTGATTTGTGTTGAAGAGGAATGGCTGATATGTAGCCCAATTGTTTATGAACTAGAGAAATTATATATTTCATATGGTTCCTAGAACTGGGAGTGATAGGACCAATTAGATCAATGTAGAGTTTTTCAAAAGGTTTCAATACTTGAGATTGACTATTTTTAAAAGTAGATATTGAAATTTCAGAAAAAACACAATCTACGCATTGTAACTTGGGGAGTGACTTGGCAGAAAGATTGGGAAAAAGATTCTTTAGATGGTAAAGAATAGTGTGGCCAAGATATTTGTGAATGTATTTGAGATTCTTGGTTGTAAATTCCTTACAAGAGAGATGGCAGAGTTTTTGATTGGCTCCTATGAGAGAAGGAAGATTTAGAACAAAGATGTTACCTTGGATGAAACCAGAGAAAACGGGAATTTTTTTGAAGTAAAGTTGCCATTGAGACCCATTCAACACAAGCAAGCATTCTTTCAACAAGATTGGTTTGCAAGGGCTTATGAGGTTCATGACGAGTTTAGTTATCAATCTGTTGGGGCCGTCCTTACTCAGGAAGACAAAAATGGTTGGGACCGTCCTGCTCTTTATGAATCTTTGTTGTTTTCAGATGTAGAATCTAGATACTACCAGCACAAACTGGAACTCTGTGGTGTGGCTTGAATGATGAAGAAACTTTAAACCGTTCTCTGGGGCCAACATTTCGAATTACAAGTTGATGCTTGATCCATCATTGAAATGATCAACGCTCCCAGTCTTCCCAATGCTCCTATGACTCGTTGGGTGGCCTTTATCCAGCTTTTCTCTTTTGATATTGTTCACAGGCCGGGGAAATCTTTCACCATGCCTGATGGTTTATCTCAAAAACCTCTTGGGGAAAACGTATCTGATGTTGGAACCGATTTCAATGAAGAGGAACCTTTAATTCAACATATTTTCTCTTTTTCTTCTCAAAATTATTCTGGCTTTCAACAAGGCTTCTGGTTTAAATTAGAGCAGTACCTTTCAACTCTTCAAAAACCTCCTGATCTCTCTGCTAAGGAATTTCAATCTCTTAAACAAAATTCTTCTGATTTTTTTGTTCAAGGCTCTAGACAGAAAAAATTGGATGGAGTAACCACGGAGTTTTTCCAGACAAGTTGAACAGTTCCTGTTCCTTTAACCAAAAGTTTGGAACCTTTGTTTCCTGTGTTGATGAAGTCGCCATTGGGAAAGTGATTGAGATGAACAAAGAAATTGGTAGAATTGAACATATGGCATGATGCTCCAGAGTCAAGTATGATTCAATTGGCCGGATTGATTTCTTCTATCCAAGTTTTCCGCAGATTGTGGTAATGGGCAACTTCTTTGCCTTTGGAATTTGAGTTCATTTGAGCTCTCCAGTTGGCTTCAGATTCATTCCACCTGTCCAGAGGAAGATTTTCATGTTTGTTCCAGCATTTATCCTCTGAATGATTGGTAGATAGAGGATTATGGAAGCCTCTCTTACATTGTAATTTGCAAGGGACAGGTTTCTTGAGATTTCGAGGTGCAACTAAGGCGGTATTGTTAGACTTTATTTCCTTGGATTTGGATTTTAATTTGTTGTCTAATTGGATTAAATGGTTAAGAACGAGATTGACAGAGATACTTTTATCAGAGTGCATGATTTGCTGCTGGAGAGATTGTAGAGAGCAAGGGAATTTAAAAAGAATGAGATAAGAGGGTATATCATCAGGGAGATTGATTCCCACGTCCAGCATTTCCTTCATGTAAATCTTAGTATCTGTAATGAAGATGTTTATTGCATACGGTTTGAACTGTTTATAGAAAACTTGTTAAATATTTGAGCTTGATTTGCAGTTTTATGGAAAGCAAATGGTTCCTTAATATTTTTCTATAAGAACTTAGCGGAAGGAATATTAGAATCATTGACCACATTGTTGTGAGTGATTGGGTTGATTCAAGAGAGTAAGATGACCCAAATTTCCATATTGAACTTTGAGCCAAGAATTTTAGTATTGTCCTCAAATGCTTCTTTAACGCCTTTGAGTTCCAGAAGCATTGACATTTTATCCTTCCAGATAGAGTTGTTTTTGTCTGTAAGTGTGGGAATGGCTTTGAGAGCAGCCTTAAGGATGATTTGGCCGAATCCATTGGTGCTTGATCCCTCCATTTGTCCAGTTGAGTTAGTCAGGATTGCTTTTGGCTTTTAACCATGTTGGATTTCTGGTGTTCACTAAGAGAATAAAAGAAATTAAGAATTCAAGAGGTCTAGAGAAAGAGGGTAATCAGCATGAAGAAATTACAAGAAAAGAGAAAAAGAAGGAAATAGAAAAGAAAGAAACAAACATCAAGACACCGCAGAGCTGAGATAGTTTTGATAGAGTAGGGACGCTAAAGATAAAAGACAATTTTATAAAAGAAGGAAGATTCTTCATATGGCAAAGAGTAAGATCGGAATTGAGGAAAGACACATGGGCAGGCAAAGAGAGTGGGTTCAATTCTTACCATACAGAGCTGGTTGAGGATGAGACCAAAGACGTGACGTTGAAGTTGCAAGTTTGAGTGAGTTAGAGTGGATGCATAGAGAAGAATAAAAGAGGGAAACAAGGAAAAAGAAGAAGACTTGGAAAAGAAAAAAAGATTAAGGCGGAAAGAGATTGACTGATTGAGTGGAGCCTCTTTGGATGTCCTGGGAAAAGAGAAATAAGAATTTGAGGGGGAAATTAAGAAGAGGAACCCTCAGGTACGGCTGGAACATAGATTCTTAATGTAGAGTAAAGAGCGCGCGGTCTGTACGTGTGATATTAAAGAGACATTGAAGGAAAAGAGAAAAAGTAGGAAGAGAGGACGCAGGGCGCGGTAATTCTGATCAAGGAGGTGAGTGAGAATGTTCAGATGTTTCAACAATAAAAACTTCTTAACATATCTTCCAAGGTCTGTATCATTCTTCCAGCCAATCCATCAGTCTGAGGATGTTATGCCGTAGAAAAGGCCAAAGTATTACTCAGTATATCATGTAGATTCCTCAAGAATTAAGAAGTGAATTTGGGGTCTCTGTCACTGATTATAATCTTGGGTATACCAATATCAGCTATAATCCTGTTCCAAAATAACAAAGACACATCCATAGCATTGTCTTCTTTGTGGTTAGGTAATAATTTTGCCTTCTTAGAGTATCTGTCTACTATAACCAGGACTGAATTATATGACATGGAATTCCTGGAGTATGTTTTGTATATGTTATTTTATACTCAGTGCCAATGCAGTGCAATGTTGGTGTCTGTAGTGAAGGAGACCATTTCAAAAAGTTAGCCTTCCTGCTTTATAGAGTTTAAGTAATGAATCAGGTAAACTATTTATAAGAGCTGCTTCTTGGGATTCACATTCCATAATGTTAATGAGCAGCTTGATATCAGAGGATTAGTTCTCTCTTACTAGATTGAAAAAAGAAGTATGTAATTCACATAAGTTGATCCCCATGATTGGAGAATCTAATGCAAAAAGATTGATGTTTAAGATAGGAAAGATATCCTGATCCTTAGGGTCATATGTTGGATTGCTAGTTTCTTTAGGCAGAGAATTCCTACTTAAACTTTCAGCATCCTGGTTTTTAGCTCAAGATTTATGCACTATAGTCATCTGGCCTCTATACTGTTGTATAGCCATTTGCCACCTGAGCTTATGTCTGCTGGGATTCTTCATCTTCATAACAGTGCTTACAGCATTACAGTCCATAATTACTTGGAAAGTGGTGCCTTCCAAGTAATAGTGCAACTTTTCTAGAGCCCATACCAGAGCCAAGAATTACATCTGACTACCTCCATGTCTTTTCTCATTGTCTTTGACCTTTCTAGATATGAAAAGTACTGGTTTCTCCACTTGTTTGTCTCCTTCTATTTTTCATTGGTGTAAGGCAGCGCCTAACCCTTCCATAAAAGCCTCAATTTACAGCTTAAAGCGTTTAGAGTAATCTTTTCAAATGAGTAGAGGGGTGGAGTTCATAGCTATTTTCAACTCTTGATAGTTTTTCAACCTCTCATGTGTAATTTCAAATAGAGTGTTATTGTTCCATGTTTCATACATAATTTTAGTTAGAATGAAAAATTATGTGATTTATTGGTTTTAGTAACTGCAAAAACCAATAAATGATAAGAACTCTGTTTTATTCTGAGGCATGAGTCTGTTAATAACAGCAGCTATCTTATTCTGGTCAACATCTAGAGTTGGACCAGATACTATGTGTCCTAGAGCTTTCAGTTCTCCTTATCCAAAGTTACATTTTTTCATGGAGACTTTAAATCCTGCTTTGGAGATGGTTTGGATAATTAATCTTACTTGATTTATATGAGTCTCCCAATTATCAGAATATATGATCACATCATCCATATAAACCATCATTCATTCTTTTCGGATGCAAGTACCTAGAATTGTATCCATTGTTCTCTGGAAGTGTGATGGAGCATTCTTTATACCAAAGGGCATCCTGAGGTATTCACATATTCCTAAGTGACAGAATATTTTCATGAAATTTCTACTTTCAGGCCTTATAGGTAATTGGTGGAACCCTTTGAGCATATCCATAGTATTGATGTATTTAGCTTTGGATAGTTTATGCAGAGCATGATCAATCCGTGGTATAGGATAATAGTCTTCTTGATTATAGTTATTCAACATCCTGGAGTCTACTAAGAATCTAGACTTGTCATTATTCCATGCTATGATTACAGGAATAGTCACATCTACTTTTTCATTGTGCCCTACTTTCCTCAATAATTTGAGGTCTATAAGTTCTTGGATGTGTACATCAAGAGCTATTCTAGATTTAGGATTAGAGGGATAAGCTGGTCTTCTTAGTTCAGGAGGATAAGGAGGCTTAATAGTCAATGTTAATACCAGTTCATATCCTTTGATATAACCAATGGGGTGATCTCTAGTACAGAAAGCATTCTGATTCTCAAAGCAGACTGTCAATATATCTTTCTTCTGTTCTTCAGAGAGTTTCATATTTAGAGCTGCTTGAGATAATTATTCTTGATTGAATTCTTCTAAGTGCTTTTGATAAGGAAAAGATGGTAAGTTAGTTTTTATAGTGCATATCTCAAATGCCTTGTACCAGTTACCACCCACAGTATAACACCTTCCTTTACTTTGGGACACATCTATGCCATATAGACATAAAGTTTCATTTCCCATTGTGAGGTAGTCACATAATCCGTTGAGCAATACTACAAATTCCACTTGTATTATCAAAGATCTTATAGTATGGGGCAGTATTATAGGAGCAGTCCATACTTCAATAGCCCTTGTAGTAGAGTTGCTGTAAAAAATAAAGAGAGCTTGAGCTCTAGTGAGATGAAAGGATTAAAGAATGAGTGAAAGGGGCTTATAACGTCAAGTGTAACGGACCTGAGATCAGGAGGAAAAGGACACTCCAGTTGATGTATTGGCTGAACAGATGATGAATTCCAATTGAGAGCACCATGGTTTATATAGACTAAATACATCATTGACCAACAAGTGGTTGAGTACAAAATGAATAAGGCAAAATTAATATAAGCAGTTTAAGTGACATGGTAAGTGAAATGTTATGCTTGGACAGTCTGAAAATCACTACTAAGAACACAGCCTAGTTATATTTTAATTGTTATTTTAATACTTCAATAACAACAATAATATAAATCCAATCAATCCAATCAATGATACTTCAAACTCCAGTGAAAGTCACATAAATATAAACCCAAATTATAACAGTTGCAAGAGCTCAATTTGGCTTTTGGGACAGGCAAAAGGTGTTCTTTCAAGTTGAGATTGCATTTGTTTAAGAATTCATTGCAAACACATGAACAGAAAGCCCGACTATCAAGTAATAACCTTATAGGTCTGTATTTATAAAATCCTGTTGAATAGCAGTTTTGACCAGTAGTGTAACCTTTACCACTCATAGGCTAAACTTTCAATGGTTTAACATCAGTGATATATCTAGTTATTATGGTTTGGTCCCATTGTTGGGGGAAACTAGAGTCACAATGGATGTTATTGATTTCTGCAGAAGTGCCTATATCTCCTTCTATTACATTGACAAGTTTTGTGAGGATCAATTCACATTTAGACAGAGATCCTTCAGTATCAACTATATCTTCATAGTTCTGATTCCCTTCAATCTCATGTTCTCCATCCGAGACTGCTATCTTTCTTTTTGGAAATTGGAATTCTGGTATCATATGCCCTGTGTTCTTACAGTTCCAAAAAGGTCCAGAAATTATCTCTTTATCCCTGTTCTCATTAGGTTTCTTATTGTCAGGGATATTTTCAGAGGAGGTTGTTCTCTGGTTTTTTTATCATTGAGTTTATCTTTTTTCTAGAAGGAACTTTCTTTTCTAACAAATTCATGTCTATCCCTTCTTCCAGCACATTGATTAGAGTTGGTAAGTCAGTATGCATACTCATTCTGCATCTCACACTATGGTTAAGATTTCCAGGACAAAAGTTGAGAAGCCTTTCATTCAATTCCTCTTTTTCAGCATCTGGATAGAAGCAGTCTGGTATTCTTTTCTGTTTTAAGCACCATTTGTGAGGTTTATCCTATGAGGGGTCTAATGAGAATTTTTTAAATTTTTCATCATTCTTCTTTTCCACATTCTAGAACCAAATTGTTCTTTAATCAAGAGTTTACAAGAATCCATGGTAAGGACCCTACTTCTTCTCTTTTTTTATAAAAAACCAGTCTAGAGCTACTTTTTCAAATATTCTGGGCAGCCTGACTATTGCTATAGCTTCTGGTAGGTCATAAGAGTTAATATTGTAGTCAATAAACTTGATGAATTTTATATGATTGTATTCTCCTTCACCAGAGAACTTAGGCCATTCAAAAGTTGGGGGTAACGGTTTGAGGGCTTGTTCCATTTCAGGAGTAGACTAGGCCTGAAAGTGTCACTCCTATTCATTTGCTAATAAGGGTGGTGCATAAGGTTTAGTTTTTTTTCTGGGAGGTTTGGGTTCCTCTGTGGTACTCCCCAAGGGGTTTATCAGAAAGACTTTGAAGTCTCTAAGATAATTCTTTATAAGATTAAGTTTCAGGTCCAATTCATTATTAAGCAGATTTAATTTCTCACTAAGGGGCAGAATGGATTTTTTAGTAGTATTTATCAATTCTTCTGTTAAAGGCTGAAAGGACATGATAAAACCTTCTTGGATACCTGATAACATATTCTTAATGGTTTGGGTATTTCTAATTTTACCTTGATTTATTGTCTCCCATAATTGTTCTGTATGCTCCTCAATATCTTCTATCCCTACAGCTTTTGATTCGTTATTAATTAATTTAGCTACCACTGAAGTCAACTTATCCATTTGGGTGTAAACACCATCCAAATTTCCAAGAAAAATTTTGAAATTATGGGGAATATCATTATAAAAGGAAGTAATTACATAAGAGTTTGTTTAGACAAGACAATAGGTTCAGAATGAGCTGCCAATTTTGGTACACTTTTTTCACTTTTGAGCTAAGGATATCATCTGATCCCAATCTTTCTTTCCCTTTGGTTTTGGATGGGAAGAAGATCTCTTCTTTCTTGATTATCTGACTTTCAGTTTGGCTAATCAATCCCACAGATTCCACTTTTCTATGTAGGACTCTATCTCTTTCCTTGGAATAATTTTCTGGAGAGCTAAAGAAATAAAATTGATTTAATTTGACTGTTAAACTGAGAGAGGATACAAACACTGAAAGAGTCGCAATCAGAGACAAGAGTTAGAAAAGGATTGGTTAATTGAGATGTTCTTGAGTTTGAAGTGTGAGTTGAGTAGGACAAGCTGAGGTCAAACGCATAGTGAGCCTTTGAGGTGAGAGAGAAATGGAGAAATACAAAAGATGAATCTCACCGGGCATTATTTCAGGCATTGAGCAGCCAATCAAGGAAATTCAACAGATAGGAGAAAAGAGGATCATCAGAAAAGATGAAAAAGTTAAAAAGAAGACAATGAGGGAAGTCTATGATGATTTGGGTTTGGTTGAGCAAGGTGTTTGTTGTATTTGAAATGGAGTGATTGTTGAATTTGAGATAAGATGTTTGTAGTATGGTACTTCCACAATCTTGCTGGATACACCATCTATGATCTGGCCCCAATTCAGCAACAGCTGTAGAGTCCCCAGGGGAGAAGAGAATCTCCAGGCACGGTGAAACTCCACTGCTTTGAAATCTCAACAATTGCTATCTGGGTTGCCTTTGCCTGGTATATTATCTTTTTCATAGATACTACTTCCTCCTTGGCTTGGGCTTCTATGAATTCTTCCCAATATTTCATTTGTTCTCTGACTAAGTCTTTGATCCTGGCTTCCTTTGCCAGATTATGCTGGGGTGGATGTAGGGAACCTTCTTGTGATAGAGGGGGGCTTAATTCTACTACCTTCCCTGGATCTAGGTTGGGGGAGGGCAACAGTTATTGGGGCTGTTCCCTCTCCACCAACATTTGATTCACGGTTTCCAGCCCCCTCATGGCTGTCATTTTTGGTGGTCTCACGGTTACTGTCAGCTTGCTACTATTTCAGAGCAAGCTGCAAAAGTAACAGAAATAACATAAAAATAATAATAATAAAATAAAACTAAGAAGGAGTATGAAAACCATTAATATTACTTCAAAAATGGATTTTCCACCCAAAATTGGGTAGGGTCACTCACTGACCTCACCCTTGAAATCCAACTCATTATATTTTTAAATAATTAAGGAAAGAAAGACCAAAATACAATGGC
Organism: Puccinia polysora; assembly: GCA_025617555.3. Taxonomy (NCBI): domain Eukaryota; kingdom Fungi; phylum Basidiomycota; class Pucciniomycetes; order Pucciniales; family Pucciniaceae; genus Puccinia; species Puccinia polysora. Next base: position 51,707,356 of record CM062618.1, read on the forward strand.
TCTACTATGGAACTTTTTGGCCAATTAAAAATTTCACATGTATTTTCACGTATAGGTTTCACACCTACAATTCAGTCAGAATTGAGGTGTTGTGTATATTATACAAGTTAAAGACGGAAATGTGTTCTCTCACAATTCCTGCACGCAGCTGCGGCAGCCAATACACCTGCTCGCGGCTGAGATACAGCACTTCAACCCTTTCGAAGCCATCTAGGCAGCCCTAGGGCTCTAAAAAGTACGCAGCCGCAAAACTACGGTTTGACAAAGTGACAGGCGGCCTGAGAAACCTAGGTACCGCGTAAACATGCTACAACCTACACCGGAACATTCTACATATGTAATAAATGTTCCCCTGGATAGTAGATATTCTAAAAATACATAAACTTACATAAAATACCTATATAACCTTTATACTTATTTTTTATTAAATATAATTCAAATTACCAAAAATGTCGAAAATAAGATAATGACTGCTTCAAAAAATATATTAAAATACTTTAATAAACTATTATGAGAATTTCTATACATCAATATTTTCGTGATTTACCAAAAAAACGTATGATGGAAAGATATTGCATTAAAACTCATGAATTATATTTTTAATTAATTATTTTAGTAAATCAACTGGAACACGAAAATAAGGAGTAAAATCAATATTATGACTTTTACTCCAGTTATATAATACATGATGAGAACTTACCTGACATCAAGATGTCCGTAGAAATTTTTATTTGTATAATTATTAAATTACTGGGAACATTTACTAAGGATAATTAATTAATTAATACATAAATAGGACAGACTAGTGTTATTCACACGTCCTAATTTCTATTATAAAGTGGAATAAATTCCCATACCCTTAGGAATTAGATGCTACCCGTACTATAGCACCAGGAACACATGAAAGGCTGCCACTGTTTACCCTGCTATCCTTATTGTCCGACCCTTTGAGCACCTGTACCCCTCAGAAGGACAATATTGGAACTCAAAAACTATAAATAAAGAGCTCTTTTGAGGATATTGATACCCAGAGAACCAGTCATATTTACATTCAGACAACATGCCAAGGTAATCAAATAATTGTCAGCTCTCTGATACCAGGAACCTTGCAGTCCTTTAGCTACAGAGAGTGATAAAAGAACTTGGAGCAATAATATTCCAAAGAATAAACACTTTAAAGCTCCAATAATGGTATGGTAAGAGCAAGTGCAAGGTTTATTTGGTTTGTTTATAAATATTTTAAATATAATATTAAAAGAGGGGCCACAGTATTATACTACTGGGGATCTTAACAGACTAGCAACCTCTCTTCAAGGGGCCTCCTTAGGCAGTTTAAGAACATTGGAATAAATATGGGTGCCTTAGAAAGGACTTATTCCACTAATGGCCGGGCTTAACAGCACAAGTGGCCTAGACAGGAAGGGAAACACTCACTCTGAGCACTTGACCAAGAAAATCCTGGAATAATTGGAAGGGTTTCAGAGCAGATGGGGTTGATTGCTTGACTAAACTTCAATGGTTGATTGGTTAATAAAGGTAAATAATACTACTACAGACTAAGTCATAAATCACTTGATTATCTTCATATAAGCACTTGATTAACAATGACACCGTGTCTGATTGATAATAAATAATTCCTGATAACTGATTAAATGATTAGAAACAGAAGGGCAAAAAGAGCCTGTTTAAATATTCTTTTTTGGTTGCTTGAGGGCCTCTAGAAGGGGTACTAGCCATGGGCTGAGGCTAGAGGGGCAATCAGGGCAAGATTGGCACGTCCTCAAGGTGCTGTTAGCCTTCTGGCCTTAGATCTGTCAAGGAACAGCTCCTTTTTAGCTGCAGGATCTGTTAATCAATAGATTAGTCATTTTGCTGATCCTGCACTGATCCTCAATTTGTACAGTAAGTACTGGTCCAAAGTGAGCAGACGCAGATTTTTATTGATTCTCCATCCTCTGCTGATCCTGTATGTAATTTTTCATAATTTTTACGACCACTCCTTATTTATTTTCGTGGTCTTTGAAGGTTCTGATCAACTTATTTCGTGGTGAGTCTGGATCTTTATTTAATTAATAAAAAATACTAAAAATTAGTTACTAACTAATTTTAATTGATTTTTAAGGTTTTTGAACTATAATCTATGCTTGTGTGGTAGCTTTACATATGTAGTGTAGATCCTACTATATTGTAGCTCCTCTGAGCGGTACCTGGATGTCAAACTGATCACTGCAGGAGGCGCGGGGATCAGTCCATTCCAATGCGCGCAGGGACTGATCCGCTGCTCAGATGCGCGCGGGGGACTGTACCGCTGCGCGCGTGACTAGGTCACGGGATTAACTGCGGGGGAATTCAGTTGCGCGGAGTCCAGCGCTGTAGGGACGCGGGGCTGCGTGCGGGAGTTGGCGTACGCGGGAGTCCAACGCTGTAGGGACGCGGGGCTGCGTGCGGGAGTTTGCGTACGCGGGAGTCCAACGCTGTAGGGACGCGGGGCTGCGTGCGGGAGTTTGCGTACGCGGGAGACCAGCGCGGGGCTGCGTGCAAGAGTTTGCGTACGCGGGAGACCAGCGCTGTAGGGACGCGGGGCTGTGTGCGGGAATTGTGACAAAACACAATTTCCTGTGTAACTCCTAAACTACACACAACACCTGGATTTTGACTGAAATTTAGGTGTGAAACCTATACATGACATATCATGTGAAATATTAAAATGACTAAAAAGGTGCCATACTGGTGCCGTGGTCATTTACCATTTTCTATTGAATTAATTAAAAAATATAAGGAGTAAGAATTCAAGGGTGGGGTCAGTGAGTGACCCTACCTTATTTTGGGTGGGGAATCCATTTCTGCAATAATATTTATGGATTTCCTATTTATTTATTCATTTATCTTTGTTCCTTTTAATTTTGTTAATATTATTATTGTTGTTGCTTTGTCAGGTTGCTCTGTGCTAAGTAGCAGGCTGAAAATAATTTTAAAGAAAAGTAAGTGATTTATGGCTTTGGTCTGATTAATCATATCTCTCCCAAACATTTTTTATCAATTTAAACTGGTGAAAAACCTCACAACCCCAGTATACAGGTTTAACCAATCAGTGCACATCCCAAACAGGTACCCAAAGGATTTGAGTCTTATTATACTTTCTCTGTTGTGGAAGCTTGTTTATAAAGCCCTGCCACTCCACCATGTATTTTATATACATATTATCTTTGGGCAAAATATCCTTTAAGAACATAAATTAAATGTTCCAAAGTAACCAGGACTACTTGTTTTCATACTGAATTCCCTGAAGTGAGGTGTTAATGATCCTTAATATAATTGTGGCCTCTCTATAAAAGTATTTAATAATTAATTTATCTATATTGATTTATAACAATAAACCATATCCAAACCAATTTACCTTGCAATAAGCTTTATCCAAATATTTTAGGAATTTTTGCCACAATTATTGAATAATAAATTTATTATTTATTCAATCATCTCTGGTAGCTAAAGGATAGCAAGGATCTTGGCATCCAGGAGGCTGGAAGTTACTGGGGACTCCTCAAAAAGATCCATAGGAGGGAATTTTCCCCGAGTCCCTTTTTTTACTTCTATTCATATTGAATAAAATATTTATAAGTATTTTTCTGAAGAGAAATCTTTGATAATAACTTTATCACAACTTACTTAATTTTATTTTCTAAGGCACTAAGAATTTATTGGTATTAAATTTGTCCTCCATAGGTAATCCTACGGGGTCTTGGTGTAGTCCAATCAAAATTTTCAGGGCATCCAGAGATATCTGGGACTTCTCAATCCATGAAATCAACTTCAGTGATGTAGGTTTCTGAAATAGGAGGTTTCACTGATTTTAAAAAGATATTTTATTGGTCAATAAAATATATTAATATTATTTTAATAAAAATGATATGGTTTTAAAATTTTATGCTTACTTTTTTATTTTAAAATTAATTTAGGGCTAATTGATTCCTAGCTTTATGTTTCCTTGATAGGGCTTGAAAGTTGTTACGCCTCTGAAGATCTTCTTGTTCAAGGAGTTTATCTAAGTGTTTACGTGCAGAAGAAACATTAAGTTGATGAGCTTGAGTTAAAGCTTCCCAACCAGTTGGCTTGTAATTTTTAATGAATTCTTGTTTTCTTATCTTTGAAATATTGAAATAATATATTAATAATTCTGCATTGGTTTTTTAATCCACATCAAAAGAAATTAATGATAAATGAGCGTTAAAAAGTCAGCTAAATTATGTTTGATTTAATTTTTACTTTAAATTTCGGGTCCAAGGCATTAAATAGAATTTAATGTTATATTTCCAGGCCAGACCCCAATTTTAAGCCTCCTGGATGCCAAGAACCTTGCTGTCCTTTAGCTACCAGAGGTGATAAAATAAATAATAAATATATTATCTAATAAATGCAGCAATAATTGGTAAAATATTTGAATAAAGCTTATTGAAAAGTTGATTGGTTTGGTTATATTTTAATATTATAGATCAATATTAATCAATTGATTATTGAATTGATCAATAGAGGGGCCACAATTACATTGGGGATCTTTAACACCTCTCTTCAGGAAAATCACCTTTGTAAACACGTAGACCTGGTTACTTTGGAACCTTTAATTTATATTCCTAAAGGATATATTTCCCAAAGATAATATGTATATAAAATACACAGTTGAGTGGCATGGCTTTTTAACCAAGCTTCCCAAAAGAAAAAGGATAGTAAGACTCACTTTGATATTATTTAATCCTTTGGGTACTTTTTTGGGACCTGCACTGGTGGGTTAAACCTTTCACTGGGGTTAAAAGGTTGTTAAGAAGTTTAAATTGATAAAAAGTGTTGGGGACTGATATTATTGATTAGACTAAAGCCATAAATCACTCACTTATCTCTTATAAGTATTTGATTACCTTTGCATGGTGTCTGGATGTAAATGTAACTGGGTCTCTGGGTATCAATATCCTCAAAAGAGCTCCTTATTTATAGCTCTTTGAGTTCCAATATTGTCCTTGTGAGGGATACAGAGGATCAAAGGGACGGAAAATAAGGCTAGAAGGTTAACCAGTGGTAGGCTTCCAGGTGTTCTAGGTGCCTTAGCATGGGTAATATCTTATTCCACAGAGTATGGGAATTATTCTAATTTCAAATTGTTGTTTTGGACACGTGAATAACACTAATCTGTTCATACTATTATATTTTAATTAATGATCCTGGGTGAATGTTCCCGTATGTTGATAATTCTTTTAATACAAATTCTTTGGGTAATCTGATTTCAAGTGGGTTCTCATTATTTATCAACTGATTAGTGTCAAATCATGATATTGATTTTACTCCCCATTTTCAAAATTCAGTTGATTTACTAAAAATAATTACTTAAGCATATAATTCATGAGAATTCATGTCATATTTTTATATCATCAGTTTCCTTAGTATTTTACAAAAAATACTGATAACTTGAAGTTCTGACAATTGTATATTAAAGTATTTTAATATATTTTTACAAATTGTAGTTCTCTTATTCTTTACATTTTTGGTATTTTCATTTATATTAAATAAGAAATACATATAAAGGTTATATATATATTTTTAGATTATCCACTATCCAGGGGAACATTTATTACATATGTAGAATGTTCCCATATAGGTTTTAGAATTTGTATGTGGTACCTGAGCTTCTCAGGCCGCCTATCACTCTGTCAGCCCATAGTCCTGTGGCTGCATAATTTTCAGAGGCCTGGGCTGCGTACAAAGATTTTCAGGGTAAACTGACAGGGTGGCAGTCCTGCCGCTCAGCCGCGCGCGGGTGTATTGATTGCCCCGGCTCCATGCGTGAATTGTGACAGAAAACATTCCATGTGTAACTCTCAAAATATAAAAAACACCTAAATTCTTAATGAATCATGGGTGTGAAACCTATACGTAACAATTTGTGTGAAAAATTTATTTGGTCAAAAAGTCCCATAGTGGTGGCATGGTATTTTGGCCTTTTTCTTTTGTTAATCATTAAAAATATAAGGAGTTGTATTTCAAGGGTTGGGTCAGTGAGTGACCCTACTTAATTTTGTGTGGGAAATTGATTTCTACAATAAAACATTTTGATTTCCTACTCCTTCTCCAGTTAATTTTAATATTCTTATTTTAATGTTATTTTTGTTACTTCTGCAGCTTGATCTGCAATAGCAGCAAGAGAACAGACATTGTAAAGGAAAGAATCTACTATTGGTTTGGAAAGTATTCTAGAGCAGTTGAGTTAGTTAGTTTACTGTCACACAACCACCCCACATACTATGGGGCATTCTTGGGTGATTGTGAGTGACTAGAGGGACTGAGCGCAAGGGAAAATGCAAGATAGAAAGCTAGCCACAAAGTGCAAACTTATGGTTTTTTAATCAAAAAACAGCAAGAGGAGGGAATTCTTCCAATGGAAGGAAACAAAAGCCAAGCCCAATATGATGATTGAATTTAGAACATGCAACAACTTATGAAATTAAATAACTGTGGAGACAATCTTTAGGCAGGCAACGCAGCCTTTATAAGGAAATCCAAAGGTGACTAGATACAACCTGATAGATTGCCAGCTACAGTTAAGAGCCAGTGAGGCAATAAATGAAAAGAAAGGAATGGTAAATGCAATATCCGTACAGTTTTTTGTGAGATTATAGCATGGGTTAAAGACAAAGAAAATGAGCGTACAAGAACTTAATGGATGGGAAAGGAATGAATAACATGTGAGACAATAAAAATGTGAAGATACAGATTATGCAGGGTAAGGCACCAGTCCATTTGAAAACTATACAGTTTGTGTGGCTATCTAGGCAAGGATGAAAACTATTGTCAGTGTGTGACCAAGAATGGAATTCTGAGGTCTGATGATACCCAGGGTGGAAGAGCGGAGCTCAAATTGATGGTTGACCGGAGTGGAATGAACTGTGAGGTTTGCAAGTATATACTGAGTCAGTTAGCAAGATTGGAAGGTTTTTACTCAAGCCAGAGTTTGTAAGCAGACAGCACCATTTATTTTGTGCTTTATTTGTTTCATGCTTATGCACTGAGGAAGATGGTACTGAGGAAAGGATATGTTGAATTGCAAAAGACAATAACCATTTATCTTCAAGCCTGAAAAAGCCCACACAAATCAAATGTAGTTGGGTTTTGTGCCACACAGGCCAGGCGGTTGTTTGGGGGTCACAAGACTAAACTCAAGTTTTTGGAGGCCTCACAACTACTATTAAGCTGTTGAGGGCACTGCACGCCCTGTCAGCTTCCAAGATTACATAGAAATCTTCAAAAGTAACAAAAAAAAGGTGAATACAAGAAAAAAAATAAAAAGACATGAAGGAAGGAATAACCTCAAATATTACTTCAAATTCGGATTCTACATCAAATTTAAGGTAGGCTCACTCACTGACCCCTACCCCAAATTCCCACTACTTACATTTTTAAATAATTAATGAATGACTCAATGAAGTCACAGATTTGAGATTTTGGCCGTGTTAATATCTCACGCCGAACCACATGTATAGGTTTCACAGTTAAAATTCAGTCAGAATCTGTGAATTCTGTATATTTGAGGAGTCACACACAGAAAAGCAATTCGTCACAATTCCTGCACGCAGCCGCGGCAACTTGGATATCTGCGTTTTTCTGAGCAGCAGCACTGCCACCCTTTCTACATGACATGACAATCTCATTATGCAGTCATGAGAATCTGAAAAGTATGCAACTTCTGGACTACAGTCCAGCTTGAATTTTTGACCGCGGGACACTTGAGGTACCACCTGAACATGCTACTACCTGGTTGGATACATTTCAAATATGTAATAAATTTCTCCATGGGTAGGGAATGATCAGAAACATACATAATGTGGGTATAGAATGATCAGAAACATACACAATGTGGGTAGAGAATGATCATAAAAATACATAATAATTATAAAATTGCCTATAAAGTACCTTTTTCATATTTTTACTAAATATATTAAGAAAAAATGAGAATGTCAAAGATAGATAACAGCAGATTTAAAAAACTTAAAACCAACCTTGAAGTGACAAAAATGAGCACTTTAAAACATCAAAATACCCGTGAAAATCTGATGAAAATTAATGTGTTAACATATCATATACTTTCTTATATTAGATGTTTTTACAATTAATTATTTAAAGTCCAAAAGCAGAATTCCAAAAATTAAGACCAAAAGAAGTATTAAGCTTTTTTTCCCATTTGTTAGTGCATAATAAGAACTCAAATTACATCAGAGTTACCTTAGGGAGGTAAAATAGGAATATTTATTTACAATCTTGGAGTATCTACTAGTAATAAATAATTAAATTAAGATGATTTTTATAAATAAGGTTTCATTCACATTCCAATCAATCAATTAAAAAGTAAAATTATTCCCTTACCCTGTGGAATGAGAAACTACCAGTGCTACAGGTCCTAGAAAACATCATGGGCTACCACTGGTTACCCTGCTAGCCTTAGCACCTATCCCCTTGGTCCCCTGCAGCCCCAGAAGGAAAGAAATGGTATCCAAAAAATATAAATCAAGGCCCCTTGTTGAGTTTATTGATACCCCACCCAGGAATATGTTTACATCCAGAAACCATCCTAAAGTGACCAAATACTTATAAGAGATAAGTAAGTGATTTATGGATTTATTCTGATTTGTATTATCCATCTCAAACGCATTTTCCCCAAGTTAAACTGTTGAAATAACTTTCAACCTAGATACAGGTTTAAACCCATTGGAAAATGTCCCAAAAAGGTACCTACGTGATTAAATAACATACCAGTGAGTTTAGTGTCTTTTTTCTGTCTTGGAAGCTTGTTAACAAAGCCATGCATATCTACCATATATTTTATATATATTTTATCTTTGGGAGGAATCTTCTTGATGAAAGAAAATTAAAGGTTCCAAAGTAACCATTTCTACCAATGTTGAAGTGAATTCCTTGAAGAAGAGGTGTGAACAATTCCCAGTATAATTTTTGCCCCCCTTTTTATTTATTTAACAATAAATTCATTAATATTTATTAACAATAAATATCAATAACCAAAACATATTCCCTTGGATTTGTTTTATCCAAATATTCTATGGATTATTTCTGTAATCTTTTAAATAATAGATTTATTATTTATTCTATCACCTCTGGTAGCTTAAAGTTTGCAATAACCTTGGCATCCAGGAGCCTGACAATTGGGGGTCTGGCCAGGAAAATGTTCCATTTATTATATTTAATACCTTGGACCAGACATTTTCACATAAAATAAATTAAGATATAATTTCTTTGACATTACAATGGTGATTTATCATCCATTATTGGTGCAGTAGACCTTAAAACCATTGCGTAATCATAATATAATATTTAGATATTGTAAAATTACAAAAAGAATATATTAAAAATTATAAACCTTCAGGTTGGGATGGGTTGAACTTGAGTTTAACAAATTCAAATCCCTCTGCACCATACAAAGGTAGATATAAACCTTGAACAAGAAGATCTAGAAAGGGGCATTAACTTCCTAGCCTTATTAATACAACACAAATATTGTAAGAAATATTGTATAAATTACTCCCTAAAATATCAGAGTAAGTAAAAACCTTCATAAAATTGCTTGATATTGAAATTTGTTGACCAAAAAAAATATTTCTCTGGATTTGTCAGTGAGCGCTCCTATCCCAGAAATTACTTTACCTGAAGCTGATCTTTTTAAATCCTGATCTTTTTGATTAAGAATTGCCTGAAATTTTGGGAGCTTCTGGGATCATTGATTGGACCGGAGAAGACCTCACTGGGACGCACCAAGATCCTGTTGGAGTACCTTTTAAGTATAAATTCAATCCTGACAAATTTTTAGTGCCTTTTACTATCAACTTATTTAAGTCAAAAAAAATTAATATTATGGATATTTCTTTGCAAGAAAGATACTTATAAATATTTTGATATGAATAGATGAAACACAGGGGCCTCAGGAAGAAGTTCCTCCTATGGATCTTTACCTGGAGCCTGCAGTAACCATGAGGCAGCTAGGAATGAAAACCATGATGGGGTTGGAGCCCATGAGTCAGACGTTGGTGTAGAAAGACAAAATCCAAGTATTGCTTCCCTCCCCCAACCTAGTGCTGGAGGAAGTAGCAAAACAAAACCCATTCCATTTGCCAAAGGATTCCCTACAGCAACCCAAGCGGGATCTGGCCAAGTAATCCAAGATCCTAGAATCAGTCAAATACCATGTAAAATATTGGCAATAATACCAAGAAGCTCAGTCCAAGGAAGACTTATTTTCCATGAAAAATTTAATATCTCAAGCAAAGTATTCCCAGATAGCTCTTCAGGAGATGATTCCCAGGAAAGAGGTGGAACCCTGTATAGACAAACTGAATCCATGGGATGAATTTGCCCAACTTAAATGCAGATGATCAGGAAAGAAGAGATCCTCTTCCCATCCCAAGCCCAAGTGAAAGAAAGAGTGGGATCAGATAATATCATTAGGTAAAAAGTGGAAAGAATTTTACCACAATTAGCTTCCAATCCAAACCCTAGTTTTCTTTCTAAACCAAACTCAGATTTAATTACTTCCTTTTCCAATGATATGCGTCATAATTTCAAGGCCTTTTGTGTTAACTTGGATGGTATTTATACCCAATTGGATAAAATATCCTCATTATTAGCCAAATTTATTAATAATCAATAGAAAGCAGTGGAAAAAGCTGATCTTAAGTTACATACAGATCAATTACTAGAGACTATCAATCAAGGTATAGCTAGTTAAAATGAAAATAATGAGAATATGTTTTTAACTATCCAAGAATATTTTATCATATCCATCAAACCATTCAAAGAAGAAATAAAGAATACTACCAATAATTCTATCTATCCCCCTAGTGAAAAATTGGATCTACTTCATAAAAAAGTGGACCTTCAACTGAACATTATCAAAAATGATCTTAGGGACTTAAAATTCTGTCTTACCAACCTCTTGGGGAGTACCACAGAGGAACCAAAACCTCTCAGAAAAACTAATACTCCTTATGCACCATCCTTAACTGTAATGCAAAGGAGTGAAACATTCAGGCCTAGTCCTACTCCTGAAATGGAAAAAGCTCTCAAGCTTTTACCACCTATTTCTGAATGGCCTAAGTTATCCATCAAAGGAGAATATAAACATATAAATTTCAGTAAATTTATTGATTACACTATAAACTCTTATGAATTAACCAAGGCTATAGACGTAGTCAGATTACCTAGAATCTTTGAAGGAGTAGCCTTAGATTGGTTTATCAGTTAGAGAGAAGGAGTACGGTCTTTGCCATGGAACTCTTGGAAAATTTTAATTAAATAAAAATTTGGTTCTAGGATGTGGAAAATAAAAATGATCAAGAATTTTGAAAATTCATTATTTTACCCCTCTAAAGATAAAATTCATAAGTGGTGTCTGGAAAAAAAGAAGATATTATATTTCTTTTAACCAGATGCTGATCAAGAAGAGGTTAATGAGAGTCTCCTTAATATGTTTCCTGGCCATCTTAATCATGGTGTAAGATGAAGAATGATGATTGATCCATACTTAACAAAACTAATGAACGTGTTAGAAGAGGTAATATACATGAATGGGTTTGACAGAAAGGCTCCCTCTAGACCTAAAGAGAGCTTTAAAACCAACAAAACCAGGGAACAACCCCTTCACCTGGTTACCTCTGAAAGTAAGAAAGCTGTTGAATATAGGAACAGAAAAGAGCACCTGGTACTTTTTGTAAGTGTAACAAGACTTGGCAAATGAGAAAATATTTCCCCTTACCCAAAATAGGGAGAACCAGAGAATGAAGAGAACTTGAATTATGAGGAAACTGCTGATACTGAGGGATCACTATCAGAGTGTGAACTGGTATCAACCAACCGTATTAATATGATAGATGTGGATATAGGAACCTCTCTAGATATCAGTAATATCCCTGGTGACTCCAGTTTACCTCAGCAATGTGATCCTTCTATAATCCCTAGAAATATCACTGAAGCCAAGAAATTGGCATTCAAACCTACAAGTGGCAAAGGTTATACTACTGGGCAGACTTTCTATGAAACAGTATTGTATAAAGAGAAACCAGTAATATTCTTAATTGATAGTGGGGCTTTAGTTCCTGTTTCTGTACTGACAGCTCAAAAAAATGTGATAACACTTGGAAAGAACACCTTTTTCCCATCCCAAAGTCTAATTTCAGATCTTGTAACTCAACAATGCATGCTATTGGGGTGTGGACTGATCCTATAGTGCTTTTTCATACTTAATGATTGTTGAGAATCAAAGTCTAATTTTTAGTGCTACTTAATTAATTGGTTATGTGAATACCTGATAATAGTTAATGATACCTTGTGTCTATATGGAATAGGTGTATTCCAAATTAAAGGATGAAATTTTACTGTAGGAGGTAATTGGGGCAAAAAGTTCAAAATATTTTCCATACAAACTAATGCTCCCAATTCTACTTATCAGAAACACCTAGAAGAATTCAACCAGGAATACTTCTCACAGGCTGCTTTAAATGAGAAAATTTCTGAGGAACAGAAGAAAGAAATACTGACAGTTTGTTTTCAAAACCAAAATGATTTATTTACCAAACATCATCTTATTGATAATATTAAAGGGAATTACATGGTTCTGGCCATAATCATAAAACCTCCTTATCCACTTAATCTAAGGAGACCTGCTTATCCTTCCAGCCCTAATTCTACACTAGCTCTTGAAGAACACATTCAAGAATCAATAAATCTGCAGGTATTGAGGAACATAGGACATACTGAAAAAGTAGATATCACTACTCCTGTTATAATAGCATGGAAAAATGATAAGCCAGGAATGGTAGGAGACTTCATAATGCTGAATAACAATAATCAATTAGACTATTATCCCATCCCCTGGATTTACCATGCTCTACATAATTTTTCAAAAGCTGGACACATTACTACCCTTGATATGCTCACAGGATTTCACCAGATACCAATAAGTCCTGAGAGAAGAATATTTATGAGAATAATTTGTCACTTGGGTATATATGAATACCTCAGGATGCCATCTGGTATAAATAATTCCCCATCACACTTCCAAAGAATGATGGATACAGTGCTAGGGACTTTCATCAGGAAAGGATGAATGATTTTTAACATAGATGATGTAATTATATACTCTGATGATTGGGAGACTCACATTAACCAGGTCAGTTTATTCCTCCAGAAAATTTCCCAAGCAGGATTGAAAGTATCTATGAAAAAATAAAATCTTGGGTAGGAGAACTCAAAGCTCTGGGACATATAGTCTCTGGATTGAACCTAGCTGCTGATCAAAATAAGATAGCTGCTGTAATGAATATACCAATGCCTCAAAATAAAACATGATTTCTATCCCTATTAGTTTCTGCAGTTATTACAGGAAATATTTGCCATGCTGACTAAACGTTTGTATGAGATATGCAAGAAAAATACTCTTTTTGAAATGACACATGGGAGGTTGAGAAATTATGAAGAATTAAAAACTGAAATCAAATCTACCCCACTACTAATTAAACCAGACTACTCTAAACCATTCAAAACATAAATCTATGCTATAATGAGTGGATTAGTAGCAGCCTTACACTAAGAAAGGATAGAAGAAGATAAACAGGTGGAAAAACCTGTAATCTTCATATCTAGATAGATGAAAGATATTCAGAAAAGGTATGGGGCCAGCCAAATGAGATGCCTGGCTCTATTATGGGCTTTTGTAAATCTAAACTACTACTTAGAAGGTAAAACATTCCAAGTAATTACATAATTCAATTCTGCAAGGACTCTAACAAATATGAAGACACCTAGTAGGCATGTGCTCAGCTGGCAAATTTCTATACAACAGTACAGAGGGCAAATGAACATATTCCCTAAAGCTGATTCTAAACGCCACAATGCTGACATTTTAAGTAGAAATTCTTTGCCTAATGATCCTAGTAATCCAGAATATGATCCTGAAGACCATGACATCTTCCCAATCCTGAGCATTAACATTCTTGAATTACAATCCCCAATTATGGAAATTGACAGATGTGAATCGGGTAATGCTTTCTTTGACCTAGGAAGGAAAGAGAACTCCCCTGATCTTAGTTTATTGATCACCATTGTGGAATTTGACTCTCCAGAAGAAGCTCTTATGAATTTTTTCGGACCTTCTAATCTTTCTTTCTCCCAACATCACTTTTGAAGAATTTCTTTACCCTCCTCTAACTGCCTGCCCGCCTGTTGAGGAAACTGATTTACTGATTCCTTCCAATCTTCTCCCGCCTTTCTCCCCTCCTGAACCAATACCTCACCCAATTACGTCATGTCCCGCTCCTCATTTTACCACTCCTGCTCCCATGTCTCCTGATAACATCACTCCTGCTCCTGTTCATTCTCATGACAAACTATCTTGCACAAACATCATTGAAAACCTTCCAGGCCTCACTCTCAGATTTGTTTAACATTGGTTTACCTAACAGTAGATCATCCTTACATGGATACTCAAAGCCTACACGAGGCACTTCAATCAAAGTAACACAAGGAGTTGATTGACGCCATGAAGTTTGAAGAGCTTAACTTGGTCATCTACAATTTGTGGGAGGAATCTGTGCTTCCCTCTGGGAAAAATCCCCTGAATTTTGTTTGGTTTTTCAGAACCAATGTCAGCTCTCTGATACCAGGAACCTTGCAGTCCTTTAGCTACAGAGAGTGATAAAAGAACTTGGAGCAATAATATTCCAAAGAATAAACACTTTAAAGCTCCAATAATGGTATGGTAAGAGCAAGTGCAAGGTTTATTTGGTTTGGTTATAAATATTTTAAATATAATATATAAAGAGGGGCCACAGTATTATACTACTGGGGATCTTTACAGACTAGCAACCTCTCTTCAAGGGGCCTCCTTAGGCAGTTTAAGAACCTTGGAATAAATATGGGTGCCTTAGAAAGGACTTATTTCACTAATGGCCGGGCTTAACAGCACACGTGGCCTAGACGGGAAGGGAAACACTCACTCTGAGTACTTGACCACGAAAATCCTGGAGTAATTGGAAGGGTTTCAGAGCAGATGGGGTTGATTGCCTGACTAAACTTCAATGGTTGATTGGTTAATAAAGGTAAATAATACTACTACAGACTAAGTCATAAATCACTTGCTTATCTTAATATAAGCACTTGATTAACAATGACACCGTGTCTGATTGATAATAAATAATTCCTGATAACTGATTAACTTCTTGGAAACAGAAGGGCAAAAAGGGCCTGTTTAAATATTCTTTTGGGTGCTTTGAGGGCCTCTAGAAGGAGTACTAGCCATGGGCTGAGGCTAGGGGGGCAATCAGGGCAAGATTGGCACGTCCTCAAGGTGCTGTTAGCCTGCTGACCTTAGATCTGTCAAGGAACAGCTCCTTTTTAGCTGCAGGATCTGTTAATCAATAGATTAGTCATTTTGCTGATCCTGCACTGATCCTTAATTTGTACAGTAAGTACTGGTCCAAAATGAGCAGACGTGGGTGTTTATTGATTTTACATCTTCTGCTGATCCTGTATGTAATTTTTAATAATTTTTACGACCACTCCTTATGTAGTTTCGTGGTCTTTGAAGGTTCTGATCAACTTATTTCGTGGTGAGTCTGGATCTTTATTTAATTAATAAAAAAAATACTAGAAATTAGTTAATAACTAATTTTAATTGATTTTGAAGGTTTTTGAACCATAATCTATGCTCGTGTAGTAGCTTTACATATGTAGTGTAAATCCTACTGTATTGTAGCTTCTCTGAGCGGTACCTGGATGTCATAGGAGGCGCGGGGATGCGTGCGGGAGTTGGCGTACGCGGGAGTCCAACGCGGGCTGTGTGCGGGAGTTTGCGTACGCAGGAGACCAGCGCTAGGGACGCGGGGCTGCGTGCGGGAGTTGGCGTACGCGGGAGTCCAACGCTGGGCTGCGTGCGGGAGTTTGTGTACGCAGGAGACCAGCGCTAGGGACGCGGGGCTGCGTGCGGGAATTGTGACAAAACACAATTTCCCGTGTAACTCCTAAACTACACACAACACCTGGATTTCAACTGAAATTTAGGTGTGAAACCTATACATGACATATCATGTGAAATATTAAAATGGCTAAAAGGTGCCATACTGGTGCCGTGGTCATTTACCATTTTGTATTAAATTAATTAAAAAATATAAGGAGTAAGAATTCAAGGGTGGGGTCAGTGAGTGACCCTACCTTATTTTGGGTGGGGAATCCATTTCTGCAATAATATTTATGGATTTCCTACTCCTTTATTTTATAATAATTTTATTTATTCATTTATCATTGTTCCTTTTAATTTTGTTAATATTATTATTGTTGTTGCTTTGTCAGGTTGCTCTGTGCTAAGTAGCAGGCTGACATTTGCTTTGTCAGGTTGCTCTGTGCTAAGTAGCAGGCTGACATTCCCCCACTCCAAGATATGACTATATCTGAAAAAAAAAATTTTGGGGCTCAGTGTCTTTTACTGGCTCTGTAGTTTCTCAGGTGTATAGGTCCATCTGGAATGTTGTTTTCAGGTAGCCATTCATCTTTATCAGCTGATTCTCCTTTGTATCTGACTAAGTAAAGTCTAAAATCTTTTCCTTGGATCCTTTCTTTTTTATCTTTAAGGATTTTACTAATTTTTCCTTTGTCCTTCTCAGGCTCATCTAAGACTGGTATTTCAAGTGAAGGGGTCTTTTCTCCTTCTCTGGGATGGTAGTGTTTGACAAGGCTGACTGGGAAGACTGGGTGTTTCCTAGAGAGTTCATTACTGAGGATGACTTCTACGGCATTCTTACCATGGAGTTTCTTGATAGTGAAAAGCCCAACAAAGGCTGGTCTGAGTTTCCTATTACCAGCCAAGTTATTAAAATTGGCGGTTGAAATTAGAACTTGATCTCCTATTCTGAAATCAGGTTCTTTGTGAGTTTTATCCCACCTCTGTTGGTTGTATTCAACAGCATCTTGTACACACTTAGCAGCGTGCTTGTTTGCCATATCTATCATGTTTTTGAAGTCCAGTGATGTTGGATGGATATTAGTCAACTCCTGATTGAGGTTATCTTTGGGCAATTTGGGGATCCATCCTCTTTCCAGTATGTAAGGAGCTTCTTTGGTGGTAGAGTGTTTACTACTGTTATAGGCCATTTCTAGTGCAGGTAAAAGGCTAACCCAGTCATGGCAATATCCGTCTGTATTTTTGTACTCCATCCCAAAGCAACAGAACCTTCTGAGAATATCCTCTAGAGTCTGGATCATTCTTTCAGCTAATCCATCTGTCTGAGGGTGATAAGCTGTAGAAAAGGCTAAGGTAGTTCCTAACATATCATGGAGGTTTCTCCAGAATTCAGACGTGAATTTGGGGTCTCTATCACTGATAATAATCTTAGGAATTCCTACATCAGCAATTAGTCTGTTCCAGAAGAGTAAGGCTACTTCCATAGCTGTGTCTTCCTTATGGTTAGGTAGAAACTTGGCTTTCTTAGAAAATCTGTCTACAATAACCAGGACTGAGTTGTAAGAGTAAGCTCCACCAGGGGGAAGTCCTGTTACGAAGTCCATGTTGATAACTTCCCATCTTTTCCTGGGCTCAGCTATCCTTTGGAGTAGTCCAAACCTTTTCCCAGTGGTCCTGTTGGACTTCTGACAGATTTCACAGCTTGAAACATACTTGATAGTGGAGTCTCTCCAGTTGATCCACCAGGCAGTCTGTTTTACTTTATCTAGGGTTCTATCAATAGACAGGTGACCCGAAGAGCAATTATCATGACATTCAGCTAAAACAAGTTTTTATGCTCTGCTTTGGTCAAGACTATAACACTAGAGTGTTTATGCCGGTAATATAATATCCCATCCCACAGTGTGAATCTTCCTTCTTTATAGGACTTCAGTAGGGGTTCAGGTAAACTGTTTATGAGTTCAGATGGAGGGGAAGTACTTTCTATGATGTTAATCAAAGTCTTCATGTCAGAGTTGTATGCTTCTCTGATGGAGCTGAACAGTGATTCCTCTAGTTCACATATGTGAATTCCTATGATGGGAGCTTCCAGATTAAACAGGTTAATGTTTAGTATAGGAAATATATCATGATCTTCTGGGTCATGAGCAGGATTGCTAGTATCATTTGGTAGAGCATTTCTGCTAAGACTGTCAGCATTCTGATCTTTAACTCCAGCTTGGTGGACTATTGTCATCTGACCTCTGTACTGTTGTATGGCTATCTGCCATCTTAACATATGCCTGCTAGGAGTTTTCATGTTCATGAGAGTCCTAACAGCATTGCAATCAGTGATTACCACGAAGTTTGTACCTTCCAAATAATAGTGGAGTTTTTCTAATGCCCATACTAGAGCAAGGCATTCCATTTGGCTGGCACCATATCTCTTTTCAGTATCTTTGACTTGTCTAGATATGAAGAGTATAGGTTTCTCTACTGGTTTATCCTCTTCTATTACTTCTTGGTGTAATGCAGCTCCTAATCCTTCCATGCTAGCATCTATGTAAAGTTTGAAAGGTTTAGAATAATCTGGTTGTATCAACACTGGGGAAGTAGTCATAGCTACTTTGAGTTCCTCATAATTCTTCAATCTTTCATGAGTCGTTTCGAACAAAGTGTTGTTGTTGCAGATCTCATATAAACACTTGGTGAGGTTAGCAAATTTAGGTATGTACTTCCTGTAATAGCTGCAGAAGCTTATAAAGGATAAGAGTTCCGTTTTGTTCTGGGGCATAGGTCTGTTCATTACTGCTGCTATCTTACTTTGGTCAGCAGTTAAGGTTAGTCCAGAAACAATGTGTCCTAGAGCTTTGAGTTCTCCGTATCCAAAGTTGCACTTTTTCATAGATACTTTTAATCCTACTGCGGCAATTGTTTTAAGTACTAGCCTTACTTTATTCATGTGAGTATCCCAATCGTCTGAATAAATGATAACATCATCTATGTATACCATCATCCAACCTTGTCTGATGAACATTCCTAAGACTGTATCCATCATTCTTTGGAAGTGGGAAGGAGCATTTTTAATACCAAATGGCATTCTGAGATACTCATATATGCCTAAATGACATATAATTCTCATAAATTTCCTACTATCCGGACTGATAGGTATTTGGTGAAAGCCTTTCAACATGTCCATAGTAGTAATGAACTTAGCTTTAGAAAGATTATGTAGAGCGTGGTCAATCCTTGGGATAGGATAATAGTCAGCTTGGGTGTAGTTGTTGAGCATTCTAAAGTCTCCAACCATCCTAGACTTATCATTGTGCCAGGCTATTATCACGGGGGTAGTTACGTCTACTTGCTCATTATGCCCTACTTTCCGTAAGACTTTTAAGTCCACTAGTTCTTGGATGTGGCTTTCTAGAGCAGTCCTAGATTTTGGACTAGAAGGGTAAGCTGGTCTCCTGAGGTTAGGAGGGTAAGGAGGCTTAATAGTCAAAGTTAAGACCATATCATGACCTTTGATATTACCAATGGGATGGTCTTTAGTGCAAAAAGCATTCTGGTTCTCAAAGCATGCTTGAAGAATATCTCTTTTCTGGTTTTCACTAAGCTGGGAATTCAAGGCAGCTTGGGAAAAGTATTCCTGGTTAAAAGTTTCTAAGTGTCTCTCATAAGTGGAATCAGCAGCTTTAGCATTGATATGGCATATTTGGAACTTCTTGTTCCAATCTCCTCCTATAGTGAAATATCTCCCTTTACTCTGGAAGACATCTATCCCGTACAGGCAAAGAGAATCATTTCCTATAATCAAATAATCACATACTCCATTTTGAAGTACTACAAATTCAATCTTTATCTTGATTGATCCTTTAGAGTGGGGGAGTATGATTTCTGTTGGCCATACTCCAATAGCATTGAGAGGTGAGTTACAGCTGCTGAACTTAGCTCGAGGTATAGGTAGTAAGTTTTTCTTCCAGTTGGAATCCTGTTCATCTAAGTAGTCAGTTCCAACACAAGAGCAGAAGGCTCCACTGTCTAGAAGTAATTTTACGGGGGAACCTTGTATCAAGCCAGTGGCATAACAAGTTTTACCACCGGTGTACCCTTTTCCAATAGAAGGTTTAAGGGTTAAGGTCTTAGCTTCAGAAACATGTTGGATTTTCATGTTGGGTGTCCATTTTTGAGGCAAATTGCTATCTTCATTAACAGGGTTAATATCTAGGGAAGATTCTATGTTACCTTCAATGACATTAATGGGATTAGTGATAATGAGGTCACATTCAGAGATGGAACCATCAGTGTCATCTAGTTGGGGGTCAGGATTAGTGTCATCCTCTTCTCCTTCAATAGGATTAATCTTTCTCCTGGGTAGAGGACAGTCAGGTCTTACATGCCCTGTTTGGTTGCAATTCCAACATGTCTTTTCTTTGGTCACCAAAGTATTCTTGGCTTCTGAGTTGATAGGTAGAGGTTCTTTATTCTTGTTATTATAATCGTCCTTATTCCTAGTAGTTGGTTCTCTGGGTTTATTAAGCTTTTTGTCTAAGCCATTCATGTCAATAGTTTCTTCTAATACTCCTATGAGAGTGGAAAGGTCAGAGTTCATGGGCATTCTGCATCTTACGCTATGGTTAAGTTGTCCTGGACATAGGTTGAGGAGTCTTTCGTTGACTTCTTCTTTATCAGCATTTGGGTAGAAGCAGTCTAGTCTTCTCTTCTGGTCAAGGCACCATTTGTGAGGTTTGTCCTTAGATGGATCAAACAAAGAAGTTTCGAAAGTCTTCATCATTTTTCTTTTCCAAATTCTGGTACCAAATTGTTCCTTAATCAAATCTTTCCATGAATTCCATGACAAAGATCCTACCTCTTCTCTCTTATTGATGAACCAGTCAAGGGCTACTCCTTCAAACAGTCTAGGTAGTCTTACTACGGCTATGTTATCAGGAAGTTCATAAGAGGCCAGAGTATAGTCAATAAACTTAATAAAACTGACATGATTGTATTCTCCTTCTCCGGAGAATTTAGGCCACTCAGTGATAGGGGGAAGTAATTTTAATGCTTGTTCTACTTCAGGAGTGGGACTAGGTCTGAAAGATTCATGCCTTGTTAGTCTTGGTCTAGAAGGAAGTTGGGGCGTACTGTGGTACCTGGAAGGTCTGATTTCATCAGAGTCTGCAATGGGTCGAGATAAGTTTATCTTTAGATCTCTGAGATCATTCTTTATCATACCTAATTCCAGATCAAGTTTGTTACTTAATGAATCAATTTTATTAATAATATGAGTAGGTGAAGTGTGGTCTGTTTTATTAATACCTTCTTTGATTTGTTCAATAGATAGAAGAACTTCTTCTTGGATAGCTGAAGTATTGTTTTCTAGGTAATTCATTAGTTCTCCTTTACTCAAACTAATGCTTTCTCTTATTTGTTTTACTTCTAACTCATTGATTTTGATCAAGTTGGATTGGGATTGCATGAATTTACCAAAATTGGTATTTACTTTATCCAATTGCTCATATACTTTATCAAAACATTTGCCAATGATATCAAAGTTATGAGAAACATTTATGGAAAACAAGTTGAAAGTTTCTACGTCTAATTGCGGTACACTTTCTTCCATTTTCTTGCCAAAGATATTATATTGTCCCACTCTTTGGGATTCTTTAATTTCTGATGGGCTAGAGATCTCTTCTTCCTGTTGTTGTTGTTTCCTCTTAAGGAACCTAATTGGTCCCAAGGATTCCAATTCTTCACGTAACCTTCTACTTCTCTCTTGGGAATTAATTTTTGGAGGGTTATTTGAGTCTTCTTTGCCAAAGATATGGCTTTTCTCATACCCTGCTGGTCTTCCTGGGTCTGAGCCTGTTTGAACAGTTCCCAATGACCCACGTGTTCTTTCACCAATACCTTTATTTTCTCCTCCTTGGAGGAGTCCGGCTGGGGTGGCGTAGGTGGAACGGTATCCTCCTGGGATTTCACGTTCAACAAGGGACGGCCCTCCAACGGTGAGTTGGTCGAGTTGGCGGCCTCGGTCGTTGTCACGGTCGCTCGGATCGGAGCGATCACTGGCTCGATCCGCATTGCGTTTGCAACTGGCATCCTTGCGCACACGGGTTCCTCCGGGCAAAGATCCATATGACGGGGCGCGTCCACTGGCGCGGGTGTTGCGTCTGTTTTGATGCATTTTTAAAGATTATATAAGTTTTCGTCGAAACTTTGTAAAAAAAATAGTTTTTGAGTAATTTTTTTATTAAAAAAAATATATATATTTCTCACTTATATGAAGTTTTAAAGGCACTAAGTCCTTGTTGGGGTCAGGTCCGTCCTTGGAGGGTATTCCAACGGGATCTGAGTGGGTTCCAATCAAATCTTGGGACAAATCCAAGGGTCCACAGTCTGGGACGTCCTCTAAGAGGTCTTGGTCAATAAGATCACCAAAGACAAAGTCCACTAGAAAGGATAAAATAATAAAAAATATAGGTTATATATTTATTTATTGTATAATAATTTTTATTATAATTTTCGAGTTTTTGTGATTTTTATTTTTTTTTATAAAAAAAATAAAAAGGAGATCAAAGCTCACTTTTATAATCTGGATACCGTCTCTTAAAAGCAGAAAGCTTTCTTTGATAGGTTTTCCACTCTTTGTGCTGTCTTAACAAGGAGTTAAAATTGATAATTCTTTCTAACTCTTGTTCCTTTTCTTTTAAGATTTGTTGTCTATAATAAAGAAGTCTCTCTTGTTTCTGTTCAGGAGTTATAACAACAGGCACAAAGTTACGTAATTTTTCTTCTTTTTTCTGTTTAAGAAGATTTAAATAATAATTGATCAATTCTCCGTTGGTTTTTAAATCCACTGGACAAATCAAAAGATAAATAATAAGTATTTCTACTTATATATATAATTTTTTTATATAAATAACTGGTCCAGGATATAATTAATTAAACAATTAATTATTAAGGATATTTCCCGGCCAGACCCCCAGTTGTCAGCTCTCTGATACCAGGAACCTTGCAGTCCTTTAGCTACAGAGAGTGATAAAAGAACTTGGAGCAATAATATTCCAAAGAATAAACACTTTAAAGCTCCAATAATGGTATGGTAAGAGCAAGTGCAAGGTTTATTTGTTTTGGTTATAAATATTTTAAATATAATATATAAAGAGGGGCCACAGTATTATACTACTGGGGATCTTTACAGACTAGCAACCTCTCTTCAAGGGGCCTCCTTAGGCAGTTTAAGAACCTTGGAATAAATATGGGTGCCTTAGAAAGGACTTATTCCACTAATAGCCGGGCTTAACAGCACACGTGGCCTAGACGGGAAGGGAAACACTCACTCTGAGTACTTGACCACGAAAATCCTGGAGTAATTGGAAGGGTTTCAGAGCAGATGGGGTTGATTGCCTGACTAAACTTCAATGGTTGATTGGTTAATAAAGGTAAATAATACTACTACAGACTAAGTCATAAATCACTTGCTTATCTTCATATAAGCACTTGATTAACAATGACACCGTGTCTGATTGATAATAAATAATTCCTGATAACTGATTAACTTCTTGGAAACAGAAGGGCAAAAAGGGCCTGTTTAAATATTCTTTTGGGTGCTTTGAGGGCCTCTAGAAGGAGTACTAGCCATGGGCTGAGGCTAGGGGGGCAATCAGGGCAAGATTGGCACGTCCTCAAGGTGCTGTTAGCCTGCTGGCCTTAGATCTGTCAAGGAACAGCTCCTTTTTAGCAGCAGGATCTGTTAATCAATAGATTAGTCATTTTGCTGATCCTGCACTGATCCTTAATTTGTACAGTAAGTACTGGTCCAAAGTGAGCAGACGTGGGTGTTTATTGATTTTCCATCTTCTGCTGATCCTGTATGTAATTTTTAATAATTTTTACGACCACTCCTTATGTAGTTTCGTGGTCTTTGAAGGTTCTGATCAACTTATTTTGTGGTGAGTCTGGATCTTTATTTAATTAATAAAAAAATACTAGAAATTAGTTAATAACTAATTTTAATTGATTTTTAAGGTTTTTGAACCATAATCTATGCTCGTGTAGTAGCTTTACATATGTAGTGTAAATCCTACTGTATTGTAGCTTCTCTGAGCGGTACCTGGATGTCATAGGAGGCGCGGGGATGCTTGCGGGAGTTGGCGTACGCGGGAGTCCAACGCGGGCTGCGTGCGGGAGTTTGCGTACGCAGGAGACCAGCGCTAGGGACGCGGGGCTGCGTGCGGGAGTTGGCGTACGCGGGAGTCCAACGCTGGGCTGCGTGCGGGAGTTTGTGTACGCAGGAGACCAGCGCTAGGGACGCGGGGCTGCGTGCGGGAATTGTGACAAAACACAATTTCCCGTGTAACTCCTAAACTACACACAACACCTGGATTTCAACTGAGATTTAGGTGTGAAACCTATACATGACATATCATGTGAAATATTAAAATGGCTAAAAGGTGCCATACTGGTGCCGTGGTCATTTACCATTTTGTATTAAATTAATTAAAAAATATAAGGAGTAAGAATTCAAGGGTGGGGTCAGTGAGTGACCCTACCTTATTTTGGGTGGGGAATCTATTTCTGCAATAATATTTATGGATTTCCTACTCCTTTATTTTATAATAATTTTAT
This sequence comes from Puccinia polysora, assembly GCA_025617555.3. NCBI lineage: Eukaryota > Fungi > Basidiomycota > Pucciniomycetes > Pucciniales > Pucciniaceae > Puccinia > Puccinia polysora. Next base: position 51,731,963 of record CM062618.1, read on the forward strand.
TTATTCATTTATCATTGTTCCTTTTAATTTTGTTAATATTATTATTGTTGTTGCTTTGTCAGGTTGCTCTGTGCTAAGTAGCAGGCTGACATTTGCTTTGTCAGGTTGCTCTGTGCTAAGTAGCAGGCTGACAACCAAGCTCAATGATCAAAACAGAATCACAGAGCTCAAATCCAGACTGTGTGTTCAAGGTTTCAATCAAAAATATAGGTTTGAATTCTGCAGCACCTTCTCCCCCCACAGGTGACAAGACCACACTTAGGCTTCTCATTGCTCTCTCTTCCTCTGATAAGCTGCAATTTTGTCAAATTAATGTGAAGGCTGCCTTTCTGAACACTCCTTTTTGAGAAGAAATATACATCGCACCACCTCCCAATATTCTAAGTGTCAAAAGAAAGGTCCTTCTCTTAAAAAAGGCCCTATACGGTATCAAACAAGCCCCACTTTCCTGTTAAATAACTCTGTGCAAATGGCTCAGGAAATTTGGTTTCAACTGGTGGAAAGCTGATCAGTGTGTATTTTGGCGCAAAGACAACTTCTTATATGTGCACATGTACAAAATTTGAATTTTCAGCAATGATCTAGATCATTTTTTCACGGAATCTCAGCTTAATAAAAAGATCGAGGACCTAGGTCTGGTCTCCTAACTGCTCAGGATGAATGTATTTCAACTCAAGGACAGCTTCAAGATTGATTAACAATCATACATTGAGCACATATGTGCTCAATATCCGCTTCCCACTGATCAAACCTTCTCTACTGCTTTCAAACCAAATGGCGAACTATTCCCATCCTGTGAAGAGGACCATCAGGAGTTTCTTTCTTTGGGTTCCAACAATTATTGGTGAATTGAACCACTTCAGCATCTTTCTCATCTTCCTGGATGCCAAGACCCTTGCTATCCTTTAGCTACCAGAGGTGATAGAATAAATAATAAATATATTATTTAATAAATGCAGCAAAAATCCATAAAATATTTGGATTAAGCCTATTGCAAGATTAATTGGTTCGGTTATGGTTTATTGTTATAAATTGCAAAGACGGATGCATAAATATCACAGGATAGATACATAAATCTCACGGACGACTCCTTGCTCTCACAACTGTGACAGGTTCATCGTCCCCGCGGGTGCGCTCACCTTATTCTTAAACCCAACAGAGACCCTCATGGGTTCTAGCAAGGACCGGACAACAAACGATCACCTCAAGACAAACCAATCAACAAAACTCAACTACTCGACTTCCATCTTTTTTTTGTTTTCATTTTTCCTTCTATCCTTTTTTGTTTTCATTCACCTTTCTTGATTCTTTTCAAAAACCTTTCTTTATTCTTTTCAAAAGCTTTCATTCCAACGCTCATCCTCAAAAACCTCAGTCTCAATCACTTGAACTTTGATCATCAAAACACGCATCGTCTTCAATTGGTAAGACAATCTTCTGACTGAAGATCATTCTGAACTCAACTCATTGAAACATGTTGTCTCAATCCAGTCTTGTCATGTCTACCTCATTCCCTCTCATATAGCCATAGGCTACTTGGGTAACAGTCTTGTTGTGTTGGTTTTCTTAATCTTTCCATGTCTCCTCACATATCAATTTGTTTTCATTCACTCTGATCTCTGTCTTTGCTGTTATTTGCCACAGCTTGTTGTTTCAATCATAAACTAAAGTTATATAAATCAATGACAATAAATTGATAATTAAATATTTTATAGAGGGGCCACAATTATATTGGGGATCTTTAACATATCTCTTCAGGTATTTCAGTATGAAAACACGTAGTCCTGGTTACTTTGGGATCTTAAGTTTGAAGGATATTTTTCCCAAAGATAATATGTATATAAAATACAAGGTGGAGTGGCAGGGCCTTGTAACAAAGCTTCCACGATAGAGAAAGGATAATAAAACTCACTGGTATATTAATAAATTCTTTGGGTATCTGTTTGGGACGTGCACTGATGGGTAAAACCTGTATACTGGGGTTATAAGGTTGTTCAGAAGTTTTAATTGATAAACAAGGTTGAGGACGGATATTATTGATCAGACTTAGCCATAAATCACTTACTTATCTCTTATAAGTACTTTATTACCTTGGCACGGTGTCTGGATATAAATATAACTGGGTCTCTACCCATCAATATCCTCAAAAGAGGTCTTTATTTATAGCTTTTGGAGTCCCAATACTATCCTTCTGAGGGGTACAGGGGCTCATAGGAATGGACACTAAGGCTAGCAGGGTAACCAGTGGTAGCTTTTCACGTTTTCTTGGTGCTATAGCACGGGTAGCATCTACTTCCTCAGGGTATGTGAATTTTTCTACTTTATAATTGATATTAGGACGTGTGAACAACACTAATCTGTGCTATTATTGTAATATTTAATTAATTATCCTTAGTAAATTTTCCAAGTAATTTAATAATTATTTAAATAGACATTTCTACGGACATCCTGATTTCAGGTGAGTTCTCATTATGTATTAAATAACTGGAGTAAAGTCATGACATTGATTTTACTCCTTTTTTTCAAGTTCAAGTTGATTTAGTAAAAATAATTACTTAAAAATATAATTCATGGGAATTTATGTAATATTGTTACATCATTAGTTTTTTAATTATGTCACGAAGATATTGATGTCTAGAAATTCATATAAAAGTATATTAAAGTATTGTAATATATTTTCAGGAGTTTTAATTGTCTTATTTTCGACATTCTTGGTACTTTGATTTATATTTAATAAAGAATATGTATAAGGGTTATTTAAGTACTTTTATATAATATTATGTATTTTTAGACTATCTACTATCCATGTGAACATTTATTACATATGTAGAATGTTCCCGTGTGGGTTGTAGCATGTTTACACAGTACCTAAGCCTCTCAGGCCGCCTGTTGCTCTGTCAAACAATAGTCCCGCGGCTGCGTACTTGTCAGAGGCCTAGGGCTGCGTACACAACCTTGACAGAGTGACAGGGCTTTATCTCAGCTGCGCGCGGGTGCATTATCTGCCGTGGCTGCGTGCGGGAATTGTGACAAAACACATTTCTGCTCATAACTCCTCAAATATACCCAACACCTCAATTCTGAATGAATTTTAGGTGTGAAACTTATACGTGACAATATGTGTGAGATATTTAATTGACCAAAAGCACAATAGTGGAGCTGTGGTATTTTGGTCTTTCTTTCCTTAATTATTTAAAAATATAAGGAGTTGGATTTCAAGGGTGGGGTCAGTGAGTGACCCTACCTAATTTTGAGTGGAGAATCTATTTCTGTAAGATTTATGACTCCTTCTTAGGTTAATTCTATTATTATTATTTTTCTGTTATTTTTGTTACTTTTGCAGCTTGCTCTGCAATATTAGCAAGCTGAAAATTTGCACTCAACCAGATATCACTTTTTGGGTGAACTATCTTGCTCATTTCCTCATCACGCCAAACCTTCACCCTTACCAGGTGGCGCTACATGTGCTCAATTACCTTTAACACTCCATCTCCTTGGGTCTCATTTTCTCCTCAACCGCTGCCTCCAAGGACATTCTCATGCATGTACATGCCAATTGGGCTTTGTGCCCTAGCACTCAAAGCTCAATATTGGGCGTAGTAATCCAATGGCTGGGCTTGGTGATGCTCTGGATGTGCAAGAAACAACTGAAGATTTCCCTGTCCACAACCAAGGTCAAGTATAAAGTTCTTGGGGACGCTGTCAAAGACATCAAATCAATCAAATCTCTCCTTCTGGAAATTTCCCCTGGAGAAGCTAACAACATGACTAAAGTCTTTGAAGACAACAAGGGTGCAATAAAACTTGCACTCAAACAAGAAAATCACTCCAGCTTCCACACCAAGCACATGGAACTACAATTCCACCCAATCCAAAGTGAGATACTCAAGCATGAAATCAAACTCCAAATGCTTTTTTCAAAGAAGAATCTGGCCAATTTCCTGAAAAAACTGGTTTCACAAATGGAGCTGCGGAAGGAGCTGATAAGGCTTGATTTTAAAGCTTGATTTGAGCAAGGGGGGATGTTGGAATGTAAGCATACCTATGTTAACAATCTGCTCAAATAATTTTGTTATTTTCTATTCTGTTCTTAAATCTGTTTTCTATTTTCTGTTCTGTTATCTACTGTTTTCTTTGTCTTCATTTCATGTTCCTGTCCCTTCTTCCTCATCCTGGTAAGGCTGCTCAAAAAAACTGACAAACCCCACTGCACATGCTCTAAATCAAGCTCCCCCAAGAACGCTCAACCATAAAGTCATACTCCTGTCTCAGATCCTGGGGAATGCTCTCTTTGTGCAACTAAAAGATTACACCACTTACCCCAGGTTTCTGAGTCAGATAAGCACCAATCTGAATCTCTTCAAGACACTATCCCAACCAACCAACTGATTCAATTTCTGCCTTTCATCAGTAAGCCTCTTATCAAACCTGCCTCTCACAACCTGGCCCAATCTGCTAAACTATTTTTCATCCACAAGGATTGTTTTCTACCTTCCTGCTGTTGTTTCCTTTGTTAAAATCCCAGAGTCTTTCTGTTCCTTTTGGGTTACATCTCAAAAACACTACCCTCTTGATTTCTGTCCTGTGTTTCCTTGCTCATTTTCAAATTCAAAGTCCTTTTAGTCCTTGATTTCCTTCAAATTTACAGTCCCAGTTCACTTCAAGGACCAGCAGACAAACAACCATGTCAAAAACCAAGGACAACTCCCAAAGAAGGAGAGATTTGATCTATTTGTTGTCTTTCACAGCATCTTGGAGAAATTTATACTTGGCCTTGGTTGTGGAAAGGGAAAGCATAAGTTGTTTCTTGCACCTCCAGAGCACCATGTAGCCCAGACATTTGATAACTACGCCCAATATTGAGCGGTGCATGCTAGGGAACATAGCCCAATCTGCATCTACATATGTGACCATGTCCTTGGAGACAGCAGTCAAGGATTAAATGAGAACCAAGGAGCTTGAGGGTTGAAAGTTGTTGAGCACCTGTAGCCCCGCCTGGTAATGGTGGAGGTTTGGCATGATGAGGGACTGAGCTAGATAGTTCAACCCAAAAGTGATATCTGGTTGATTGCAGATGCTGACATGGTTCAATTCACCAATAATTACCACTGAACCCAGGTTTCTGGGTCAGTTTAGCACCTCTCTTACTCTCTTAAAGAACTTTCCAAACCGTCCAACTCATTCAATCACCACCTGTCATCAGCCAGACTTCTATCAAAGCCCCTCTCACACCCTGGCCCAATCTCCTACACTATTTTCCATCCACAAAAATTGTTGTCTACCTTCCTGCTGTTTTTTCCTTTGCTAATCTCCCAGAGTCTGTCAGGTCCTTTTAGGTAACATCTTGAAAATACCACCATCTTGATTCCTGTCGGGTGTTTACTTGCTCATTGTCAAATTCAACTTCCTTTTAGTCCTTTATTTCCTTCAAATAGTCTACCAGAATCAATTCTCAAACCATACAAAGCTGGTAGATTGAATTTATGGGATGTTCTCCTATATTATATCCATCAACACTCAAGTTTACTGACTATAATTAACAAAGAAAATATACAGCATATCTTAAAACAATGCCATGATAACTGCTCATAAGGACATTTTTCTTCTGAAAAAACCCTAGATAAATTTAAACTGAATGCTTGGTGGATAAATTGGAGAGAAGCTACAAATGAGTATGTTTCTAGTTGTGAGACTTACCAGAAATCCAATAGAGCCACTTGCAAGAGATTTGGACTTTTAAAAAAGATTTCTGAACGCAAGACTAGATTGGAACTTTTCAAAATGGAATTTGTTACAGGATTCCCCCCAGGAGTAACACACTCCTATAATTCTGTGCCGTTCATATCAGACAGATACTCTCAGAAAGAACAGTTCTTGACTAACCAAAAAGAAGGTACAGCTATGAATTTAGCTTTGCTGTTCTGGAATAGAATCATAGCTGATGTAGGAATGCCCAAGATTATAATCAGTTACAGGGACCCCAAATTCACTTCTAAATTATGGAGAAATTGGAATGATATACTAGGAGGTACTTTAGCTTTTTCCACTGATTATCATCCTTGGACTAATGGATTATATGAGAGAATGATACAAACCCTAGATGAAATGTTAATAAGATTCTGAAGCTTGGGTCTAGAATACAAAAATACAGATGGATACTGTCATGATTGGATGAGCTTACTCCCAGCATTGGAAATGGCTTATGATAGTAGCCAACATTCTACTACTAACAAACCCCTTACGTACTGGGAGGAGGATGGATTCCAAATCTCCCTAGTAATAACTTAAATCAGGAATTAGCCAATATTCACCCTACCTCCCTGTATTTCAAAAAGATGATATATATGGCTAATAGTCATGAAAAAAATGTGCGTAAGTATTTAAAATATGACAAAAAGAGTTGGTATTAATCACATTAAGAACATTACTTTTGGATAGGAGATCATATTTTGATATCCACCACCAACTTTAACAACCTAGCTGGGAATAGATAATTGATCCAAGCCATTGTTGGACCTTTTGTTATCAAGAAACTACATGGCAAAATTGCTGTAGAAGTAGTTCTGAGTGAAGAATTATCAAGGAAGCACCCGTTAGTCCCTGTTAGTTTGTTAAAAAACTTTCAACCCAGAGATGGAAGCAACCTCCCTCCCTTAATGATTCCAGTTGAATCGGAACCTGTGAAATACAAAGTTAAATTAATCAGAATACTGAGAGACAAGAAGGAGAGAACCCAAGGGAAAGATTTTGGACTATACTTATTCAGATAAAATGGAGAATCTGCAGGTAAAGATGAATGGTTACCAGAAAATAACATACCTGATGGACCTATACATCTTAGGAAATATAGAGTCAGTAAGAGACAGTGAAGCAGAAATGGAATTTTTCTCCAACTCAATGCTTTTCAGATATAGATGTATCTTGGAGTGGCGGAATGTCAGCTTGCCACTATTACAGAGCAATATGCAAAAGTAACAGAAAAAAATAAATATAACAATAAAAATAAAAATAGATATAATCTTAAAATCTTATTTAGAATTCAGATTCTCCATCAAATTCAAGGTAGGGTCACTCACTGACACCTATCCCAAATTCCCACTCCTTAAATTTTTAGATAATTCATGAAGCATTCAAAGAAGGCACAGCTTTGAGATTTTGTCCATTTTAATACTGCACGTGGAAACCCATGTATAGGTTTCACCATGAAAATTCAGTCAGAATCTGTGAATTATTTATATTTGAGGAGTAACGTGTGCAAAAGTGATTTTTCACAATTCTTGCACGCATCTGCGGCAACCTGCGCTTGGCTGAGCAGCAGCACCCCCACCCTTTCTACATGAAATGACAAGCCCATTACGCAGTCCTGGGAATCTGAAAAGTATTCAACTGCAGGACTACAGGATGGCTTGAAGGTCTGACCATACAAAAATTCAGATACCAACTGAACATGCTTCTACCCAGATGGAGACATTTCACATATGTAATAAATGTCTATGTGGGTGAAAATGATCATAAAAATACATAATAGTTATAAAATTACCTAAAAATTACCTTTTTCATATGGGTAATTTTAAATTCACGGCTCATCAAGCCGTGCACACGGTTTGAAAATGGCTGAGTGGCAGGCCACACAGTCCAATTAGAGCCGTGAATGACCCTCCACAGCTGAAGGAGTTGTGCAGTCCACCCAGCCCGGTCCGCCGCCGTGTGGACTTCCACACGACTACTTTTGAGCCGTGTGGAGTTGTACACAGCTCAAGTGTAGCCGTGTGGAATCCCATGCGGCAACAAACCGCAGTGAGCAAAAAAAAAATAAAAAGGAAAAGGAATGAAAAGGTACTCACACAACGGATAAACTAAATAAACCTTCCAAAATTACAGAAAGCAACCAAAAAATCACAGAATGTTCATTTTTTGGTTAAAAAAACAAATGAATAAATAAATCAAAATAAAAGGAAACTGTTACTATCCAATTGACTATCCCTAAAGTAAAAAGACCCAAAAAAACACCAGTAACTTGACTAGCCCTAAAGTAAAAACACCAAAAAAAAGGCAAGTAACTTGAAAAGCCCTAAAGTAAAAACACAAAAAAAAATTAACTAACTTGACAAGCCCCAAAGTAATTTAAATTTGACTAGCCCTGTAGTAAAAGGGCCCAAAAATCAAAGAAGTGTTTTCACCAGACCTAAATTAAAAGTGCCCAAAAAATAATAGTCTTTTGACCAGCCCTAAAGTAAAAAGACCAAAAAAACAAGTTCAACTTGTGTTAAGGTTGTGATGTAATCAGCCCAGTACAACATGAACTGGCTTAAAATTAAACTCTCATCCAGAAAATTCAATATAATGATGTTAACTCAAAAAATTTAATGTAATGATGTTCAAAATGTGATAACCCTTTATATTAATAGAACTTGTTAGCTCCATTAGAATAACAATTTATATGAAACCCAATGATGAAATCAAAGCAAAGTTTATAATCTCTATAATCTAGAATACATTTGAAGTTGATCTTTTAGATGATCAAACCAACCAGAGGCTTTTATAGAAATCAAGGAACGTGGTTTTGCTACAATGGGCAGGATTGGAATCATTTATCCCTCAATTACTAAAAGAACCCATTGGTTATTGTTTACAAAGGAAATAAAAATTGAATCTGATCAATCATTAACACCATTTTTTTTTGGGGTATAAGTATCAAACGACTGCAATGAAATGAAACATATAGGTTTTGAATATGTGTCTGCTATAATTTGACCCATGTCTCATTTAGCCAGCAATTTTGAGCAGGGAATATTTTCATTGATGTCTTCAACATCAAGTCTTTTTTTCATCTTTTCAAGTTCCTTTGCGCCACCAAGCATCTTAATGTAGCATGCCTTATGTATTCTCTAATTTTTCAATCATTTCCTTCCTAACTTCAAACCAACCATGTTCTTCATAAACAAGAGATTTAGCAATGACTCAAAATCTGCAATTCCCATCTCCAATTGGAACCCAAACCTCACCAAAAAACCAAAGGAATTGCTTGAGTATTTGATTGAGGTTTTTCACATTTGGTTTCTTTCATTAGAAATAACTTAGTATTCATTTCTTTAATTGGATCAATGAAATGAATACTCACCAAAGATTAGCTTCTGGTTGAGCTTTTCTGCATGTTCTCTTCCTCTGAAGAGGATTCTGATTCCAAATTAAGTGATCCTGATTCACTTTCATTCTCTTCCTCTGAACTATGAAATTCAGATTCTGATTCTGATGAATTTGAATAAAAATTCATCATTAGTTAGTAACTAAGTTCATTAAACCAAGAACATGAAAATACCCCAAAAGAAAAGACTTACACTCTTTTGTCTTTTCTTGTTTGAAGCCCTTCTGATCCTTTTTTCCCCCTTGATTTATTTTTCAAAAAGCTCAAAACAAGATGTTTCTTGCTGCCTATTGGTCAATTTTTTACTGCCCCTACTTGATTGTAAGACTTTAGGCTCAAGTCTTGGCTTCAATTGATACTTCGTAATCTTCTGAATTGTATACTTCAATAGTCCACTTTTCTCATGATCTGGAGATTCCAAGATCATTGCATTCACTTTTTCACGTAACCAAGGAATGCTTAGCGTTTCATTGACATTGCACTTGAAAAATTCAAAAGGATCAACCATTAGTGAATTAGGAATCATTCATAAAAAATCATTAATCAAAAAGCATTAATCACATAGTGATTTGGACAATCCAAATTGAACAATCCAACTTAAGCCAACTTACAGAACTAGAACTGCAGGGTTCATAGTCCAACCTCCACTGAGGATGAACACCTTTGGGTACCACAGACCCTCTGAATGCTAGACAGTCACCTATTTGGTGGGAAAAGGGAAAACCCATGGTCTTGGAATATGACTTGGTGCACACTTTGCCATCATGATCACGTTTGAAATTTCTTGAATTTTTCCCTGACAAGATGAATTGCCTCTAAAGACAATTTGTAGCCCAATGGTAAAAGTTCAGGAGGAAGAATTTTCCCTAACTTAATTCAGGAGTTTTAAATTGACGCATGAACTGATTTAATTTGATTCAAAACTGTTCAGTCTAGGCTTTTTCAAACATCCAACAGGTTTCCCAAAGAGTTTTAAAGGAATTTTTTGAGAGTTGCATGGGCCCCTTCAGCCCAAGAAGTTGTTCTGCTTCCAAAATCTGGATTTATAAAATTCCACGCTTTTACAAACGTCTCTTTGATAGGAAAAATGTTATTTTCCATATAATTGAGTAAATCCTCATAGTCTTTCAAGAAACACTTTTCAAGTCAAAATTTTAGAACCAAGCAGTGATTTGGAACAACTCTGAGTTCCGCATTATTCACCTCTGCCTCCTCCTTGGTCCTTGAGGCCCCATACTTTGACCACCAAGTCATAAAGCTTTTCCATCCTTGAACTTTATTAACAAAGCACACTCTACAGTTTGCTTTTATTTTTTTAGACAAGTGCCAAGTGCAAAATTGTCTTGATGACTCAGGGAAACTAGATTCAATAGCAAAAATCAGAGCTTTTTCACGGTCCATCAAAAATAATTTTGGAAGTCTCTCAGGATCATAAGCCAACTCCTTGAATGCATTTACAGACCAACTGTAGGACTCAAACATTTCTTTTGTTATAAAAACAAGAGATTTTGTGAAAGTTTTGCGATTGGCTGTCATTCCTACAACATGCAGTAGTGGGGTTTTGTACTTATTTTTCTTATAAGTACAAACAAACATAGCCATGTGATGGAATTGTTTTGAAAGCTTTACTGCCTCTGGATGTGCTAAGTAGAGGGCCTCCAAGTGATCCTCTCCAACGAACTTTGACCAGTGAATCCAACTTGTTTCTTCAAGCTGTTCATATAGTACCTCCAAAACACTTTTTCCCTTTAGTTCTACAAGTGTGACCTGGCGCTTAGTGTTATAGATTGTTTGGTCATCAATATAATCCCCCCATCAATCTTGCTCAATTTCCTCTTCAGTTGTAACTTATTGAGCCCATCATTCATGCCTTCTACTGGATTTTCTAAGGCCACCCCCAACATTCTCCTCAGTTGAGGATGGAAAGAGCAATTTTCAGATGGTTGATGGTTAAGTTGGGTTTCTTTGTAGGAGAGGCGCCACAAGGGTTCTGCCTTTGTGTGACTTGCATGGATTTAAAAATTTGCACCCAAACTTCCTTGTGTGAGTTTTTCTAGACCATTCGGTAAGAAGATTTCCTGAATAGGAACTATGTCTATCACAGGCTAAATCCACAAATTGGTCATGCTTTGGGTTGAAACCTGTTAAAGCGTAACCATGCTTCATTGCACATGTTTGACAATAGTTTTGCGCCTCTTCCCTAGTAGGAAAAGTTCGCAAGGGAGGTGGTTCAAGTGGATCTGGCATAGTTACATAGTTATATTGATGGCATTCACTCCATCAGTTTCAATAAAATTAAATACGGCAAAGGCCAGTAACATAAAATGTTACTCACCACCAGAGGTCATGTCCATTTTTGAATCATTTTGTTCCTCAATTTTCACCCTTGATGAGAATGCCATTGGGGCTTCCAATGTTTCATTACCCAAATCCTGTTTTTTCTTTTTCCAAACCTTTGCTGATGGCTCTATAAATTTAAAACTTCCATGCAGCCATGTCAGAAGAAGGATGGCTTTCCACTTTCCCATGCAAAAAGATGCAATGGTATACTTCAGTATTCAATCCAACTTTCAATTGATCAAACAAAGTTTGCTCACTTTTGAGTTGAGAAAGAATTGTTTTCAGAATTTTATATGATTTATGATTTCATTTTTCACTTTAATTTCACTCTGGTTTCACTTTAATGTCTCTTTGGGATTGCTAGGTGTGGAACAGCAGTCCCACAAAGTATGTGTTAATCCCAAATTTGGGTTGAAAGAACCCAATTGTGGTCCAGAGGATGCACACAATTCTGGCACAACTTCCAGTGGTTGTGCACCACCCAAGAAATCTCATTTGAGCCATGTACGGGGGTACATGGCTCATATAAGCTGTTGTTGTCGGTTACACAGATCCTACACAACCCCCTGTCGGTTGCGCGTGTTTGCAAGAGCCCTTTGTAGTCTTCTTTGGGCACCCACATCTCATTCGAGCCGTTTAGGGCCCTACACAACTACCACAAGGTTGGACCCCTGAATTTAACATTACCCTTTTAATATTTTTACTAAATATATTAAGAAAAAATGAGAATGTCAAAAATAGATAAAAGCAGATTTAAAAACCTTTAAACCAACCTTAAAGTGTCAGAAATGAGCACCTTAAGACATCAAAATAGCCTTGAAAATCTGATTAATATTAATATGTTGACATATCATATCCTTTCCAATATTATATGTTCTTAGTTAATTATTTTAATTAAATAACCAGAATTCCAAAAATTAAGAAAAAAATCAGTATTAAGCTTTTGTTCCCATTTCTTAATACATAATTAGAACTCACATTACATCAGAGTTACCTTAGGAAGGTCTACTAGGAATATGTATTAACAATCTTGGAGTATCTAATAGGGATAAATAATAAAATTAAGATGATGTTAATAACTAAGTTTTCATTCACATGCCAATCAATCAATTAAATAGTCAAAGAATTTCTTTAACCTGTGCAATTAGAAACTTCCTGTGCTACAGCTCCTGTAACACATTATGGGCCACCACTGGTTACCCTGCTAGCCTTAGAACCCGTCCCCTTGGTCCCCTACAGCCCCAAGAAGGACAGAAATGGGACCCAAAAAAATATAAATAAAGGCCCCTTTTTGAGTTTATTGATACCTCAGACCCAGGTATATATAAAAATCCAGACACCATCCAAAATTGACCAAATACTTATAAGAGATAATTGAGTGATTTACAGTTTTATTCTGATGAATATTATCCGTCCCGACCCATTTTTATTAATTTACACTGCTGAAAAACCATTTACCCCAAATACAGGTTTAAACCAATCAGAACATGTCCCAAAAAGGTACGTAAAAAATTAAATAACATACCAGTTATTTTAGTATCCTTTTTCTGTCATGGAAGCTTGGTAACAAAGCCTACTACTCTAGCTAGCATATATTTTATGTATATTTTATCTTTTGAGAATAACTCCTTTAAGAATATCAATTGAAGGTTGAAAATTAACCAGGTATACAAATTTGAAATTGAATTCCCTGAAGAATTGATGTTAAAGATCCCCAATGGGATTTTTTCTCCTCTTTTTGTTTATTTAACAATCAATTCATTAATATTGATTAATAATACCTAATAATTTTTGGAGTTTCAACCCAAGACTGACAGTTGCGTGCATCCTAACTGGTGAGCATTCATTGGCAATTGGAAAATCTCAAGACGCTGGTACCTGTGCGCACCACCAAATCACCTCTCCAAGAGGTTGAAATCCTTTTCTTCATCTCTCATCCATCTCAATCTCAATCTCCTCTTCATTATCCTTTTTCTCCTTCAACCAAGTCAATGTCAACACTCCACACGACTACAAGGTGTCCCAAAGCTGATAACTGCTAATTCAACACTTTTCTGACTCTCAAGACGCTGAAGTCTCACTTCTTTTTCTCAGTATTCTAATTGCATCAAATAAAAATATCTCAGCGAACCTCAACAACAGCTCCAAAAAATTTTCTGTGTATGCAGATGTCATTTTCTCAATTGCTAGTCAAACTTTCTAACATCTTCTTCCAATTTTTTTTCTCCTAGCTCTTACTTCCAATTTATAAATTATCCAAGTGATTATGATCTCAGATGAGCCACTGCCTTTTTTGGTTCTTCTTTCCAAGCTTATTATGGAATTGTTTCATCTTTATCATTTTTTTCATCATTTCAATCTGCAATCCAACAGTGGTCCTGGTATCCAGCCATACTTTTATCCTGGTTAAAAACCAAAATCCTCTACAATGTCCAAACAAAAAACACCAGGACCAGGGGGAGAAAACTAAATGCAAGCTATAAATCTCAAAACTCCGGTCAAGTCAACTCCTCTACTCCATGAAGACAACTACTCAATTAGGAAGAGCAAGGTGCAAAGTATCTTAAACATACAAGGAATACTTCAAATCATGGAGAACCCAGACCCAAGAGTCCAAATTGATCTGGAAATGAACAAAGAATTAATACCATTTCTTCTTGCTAAACTTGAGCCATGCACACACACCAACATCATAAAACCTGGAAACGGTTGCAATGCAAAAGAAATATGGATAGCTACAAAAGATCACACTGCCTCATCTCAGTCAGCCAATTGCGCCCTAGTTTTCAATGAATTCCTGTATCTTCCCTTCAGTGAAGAAAACATCAAAATGTTTTTGGCCACCATTAGACTATACCTCAACAAGCTCTCTGAAGTTGGAGTATCATTGCCCTCAAATATCTTGGCATACTTGATTCTCTTCAAATTTTTCACCATTCTCAAGTCCACAGCCTCTCAAATAATGCATGGAGAAAAAGAATTATTTGTTGAGAGAGTTGTGGATCATCTTACCCAATACAACAATGAGAACAATTCCAAGACAAAGTAAACTGGATTTTTCTCTAAAGAAGACTTAAATCTCTTCTCCAGCTATCCCCAATGCAAAAAGGGCGTCCATAACCCCAATTTGAGGATTCATCCTCAAGAAAAATGCTGGGTAGAATTCCCTGATCTCAATTCCAAAAACTTTAAGCCACGCAAACAACAAAAGAAAAAGAAGGAGGATTTGACCAATTTTTTCTTTTTCATGCACTTTCTATCTCATACCACTCCAAAAAAGCCTTATAAATTTATCCTAGACTTGGGTTTTTCAATTCATATTATTTGGGGGAGGCATCTATTTGATGAAATAATAGCCAAAGATGTTTTGAACTTAGTTAAAACTGGCAAACCAGGGGCCTCTGTTTCCATCATGGTTAGAGGCAATGTACAATTCATCTCTCCATCTGGCACCATCCTTCTCCATGATTTAGCCTGGACTCCCAATTGCTGTATTAACCTTCTTTCAATGGTAGTTCTCTTGAGCAAAGTAGCAAGGCTTATAACCAATCATCAGAGATCACCTCCCAAATTTGAAACACAGCTTCACTGGCAAAATACATTCCTACAAGGCAAAATCTAAAAAAATATTCTATACGTCAACATCCCCAGTAGCCAAAGCTATGCTGAAAATTTGGAAAATTTGAACCACCTTCACCTCATACTTGGGCATGCAAGTTTGTCAAGAATGGAAAGATATCTCCAAAAATTATTTCCAGACTCCATTAAGAAACCATTCAGTTGTTCAAAATGCAACAGAAGCAAGATAATAAAATCCAAATTCAATGAACCAAACACAAAAGTTGATAAAATCATGCAGAGAATCCATTCCAATCTTATTTTTCCCATCACGCCAATGTCCAAGGGAGGACAAAATTATTCTTTGACCCTTGTGAAAACCACAGTGTTTAAATCATCTGTCTTCCTCTCAAGCACAATATTGATGCATCAGAAAGTATCTGATTCTTCTTGCTCAACAAATTCAATTGAATTAAGTAATATCCCACCAAATCTTGCTTCAATGGTTGCCAAAAATTCATCAATGAAGAATTAACCAAGTTCTTTGAAGAAAAAGGAATTCAAAGAATTGTTTCCCAGAATTATCATCCCAAAAACAATGTTAGAGGGGAGAAAGTCAATAGAACCATTACTTAATCCGTGAGTGCCACACACTCTGCCTCCAAGATTCCAAAAGAATATTGGCATGAAACAATCCGGAGCTGTTCACTTGCACTAAATCAAATTCCAAACAGCAATGGCATGATACCTTGGGAAGAAATGCACATGTCAAACTCACCTACCTTGATCTGGGAAATCACTCTAAAAGTAATTTCAACAAGAAAGTACTGCCACGCAGATTGGTATGGTATTCACCCAATTTACTATTGTATTGCGTTTTGAGGCAAAGTGGAAAGCTAATCAAAACAAAAAGCATCAAATTCTTTCCCACTACCAAATCCAGCCTGGATGATTTAACAGAACGCTCCCAACCATCACCAGAACAATAAAAACTAATCTCCAGACAAAACTTCCCTGAGGATCCACCACTGCACTCAGAACCAACCAACAAAACTTTTAAAATCAAATCAGAGGAATCTTCTAACAAATAAGATTCCAAAATAAATCAGGCCCAACAATTAGAATTGGACGTTCTCCCCAAAACTAAAACCCTCCAAGATCAATCCTGACTCCGGGCTCCCAACAGATATGGTTATTTCAGTAGTTTGTTGCAAAAACTCCTGAATAAGCACTCAAATGTTCCATATTGTCAAAATCATTGAACAAAGAACCAACCACATGTGAAGATTTCAAGGTATGGTAACACTATGAAGGTCATAAAACAACAAATTTCCCCAATGTCACCTATGCATTCAGAATCAAGCAGAAAACTCACAAAGAAGATCCTACTTACAATTCCTGGGTCTGCGTGAAAGGTTTTAACCAAAGATACAGGATAGATTACTTCAACCCCTATACCCCAACCAGTAAATTAGCTTCCCTCAGACCTCTTCTTCTGCTTGCCATCAAATAAGATCTTCCTATTCTTCAATTTGATGTGAAGGGTGCGTTCTTACATCCACAATTGGACAAGGAGGTTTTCATGCAAAAACCCCTTGGTTCAAACAGAAGAACTGCTATTCTCAAGCTGAAGAAATCTTTATATGGACTCAAGAAAGCTCCAAAAATTGGTAAAAAATGCTTCAGAACTGGATCCAACTCCAAATTTTTACCCTTTCCAACATGGAACCATGTCTCTACATTGGGAATGACGGTCAATCAGCTCTATTTGTCCATGTGGACAACCTTCTTGTAGTAGGTGACGTCAAGAAGTTCAAAAACACATTTCTCAGCAAATTCAAGAACTCATAATGCCATGAAACTTAAGGGCTTTTGGGGCTGAAACTTCTAGGATCCACAGTGTCCTCCAGTACACCTTGCTCTCGAGGTATCCACCTGCTTCCAGAAACAAAAAAAGAACAAGAAGAATTCAGGGCGCTGAAATTGAACTACCAATCACCAATTGGAAGACTCAACTTCATCGCCAGACTGGCACGCCCAGACATAATTTTTGAAGTATCTTCTTTGGACCACTTCTTGGGGAAACCTGGAATCAATCATTGGAAGGAGGTGCTCAAGGTGTGGACCTATTTGGCCAGCACAAAGGATCAATACCTTCTCATCTCCAAGAAGAAAGATTTGCCCAACCCAAATTTCTACAGTGATTCCACCCGGGCAGACCATCCGGTTACCAGAACTTCCCAATATGGATTAATTTGTTTCTTTCAAGGATCACCCTTATATTAAACAAGCAGGATACAACAAAAAATCAACTACTCCTCAACCAAATCCAAATGCAATTCCCTTAACAATGGCCAGCTAGAGTGCAGGTGGATCAATCACTTGATCCATGAGCTTTGGAGAAAACTTTTGGTTAAATTAAATTGAAATGATGAATTTGCGAGGTCTGAAACAAAAGAAAGATAAATTAACAAAGGAAACATAAAGAAAGATCAAGAAAAGAACAAAAGGAGACAAAAATCAAGCACAAGATTTTACCGTATGGTGTTTTAGGACTTAGAAAATGAGGACCGCTGAGAGACTAGAAGACAAGGCATGCAAGAGAGTCAAGGCAGGCTGAAGATAAGAGAATCAGATATTGAGACCTTGGAGGAAGAGAGGTATTGACGGTCTTACCAGAAATGGAAGAGTAGATTGAGTAGTTGAAAATCAAGAGCGTTTTGTAAACAAAGAGTATAAAAAGAAAAAGCAAGAAGATGAATAAAAAATAGAGACAAATAGAAATAAAAGAAAAAGAGAATGAAGACTAGAAATATAAGTTGATTGAGAGGCCACTTGATTGAGATGCCAGATCTTGAAGAGTGTTCAAGTTTGGTTCAATTCAATATTAAAAGAACATGGATGTTCCTCTCATCACCTCCATCTCACGTTAAAGGCTGGAAGCGCTGGAAATTGATTCGCAAGTGGTTGAGCAGTGACAGACAACTGACATTTGAGTAAGAGAACCAGGACAAGCGGGCTTCCCCGCAAGTACCTGGCGTGGAATGGAAGGTCAATTTCCTAAAAAAACCCATTGCTCCATGTTTCCATCTAATTTAAAACAGAGGAAAAGATGAAAAGATAAAAATTTTTGGATGTAACTCAAACAAAAAACTTATCAATCTCAAGACAAAAGGGCTCAGAGAAGATGTGAAATCAAATGCAATCATCATCCAAATCATTTTTTCCAACAACAGGGTTGCGGAATGCTTAAAAAAATCTCCCAATCAAAGCTTTGTTACTGGTATGGTCCATCATGTCATTAAATAATCATCCGAGCATTGAATTAAGGAAGGATGTTGTAGTTTCCACCCAAGAACAAAATTTCCGCGCATCCTAATCCTGTGACCAGTCATGGGCAACTGAAACCACAGTGCCCATGCTCTATATGAGAAGGTAAAGAGGCTGCTACCTGCGGGCACCACCCAATCACCTCTCCAAGAGGTTGATGTCCTTGCATTCATCTCTCATCCATCTCAATCTAAATCTCCTCTTCATTATCCTTTTTATCCTTCAACTAATTTGACTTCAATACTCCACACAAATAAAGGGTGTCCCATTGATGGTGACTCCTAATTCAACACTTGTCCAAATCTCAAGATTCTGAAGTCTCACTTCTGTTTCTCCGTATTCCAATTCCTTCAAATACAAAGATTTCAGGGAAACTCAACAACAGCTCAGACAAATTTTCTCTATATGCACATTTAATTTTCTTAATTTATAGTCAAACTTGCTAACAGCTTCTGAAAGTGTTCATTTTCCTAGCTCTTATGTCCAATTTCTAAATTAGGTGAGTTCTGATCATCTCAAATCAGACACCTCATCTGTTGGTTCTTCTTTCCAAGCTTGTTATTGCATTTTTGCCTCTTTCTGATGGTTTTCATCATTTCAATCTGCCATTAATCAGTGGTGCGAGTTTCCAGCCATACTTTTATCATCAATGACCAAACTGTTAAGTTGAGGATTCAATTCTTTATGACTAAAAACCAGCAGACTTTAAGTAGAAGTTAGAGACAAGAAGTCTTAGGTCGAAGATAATAGAAAAAGAAGATAAGAGTAAAAGAAATACCAACAAGTTGGACTATGTTAAAATGAGAAGAAGAGATGAGCACGTAAAGAGTAGATGAAGCACGTGGAAACAGGACGAAGGCTATAATCCACCAAGCTGTTTTTTCAGAGTTTGCCAAGCTTATGAATCTTTGAGAAGTAAACTCTTACCAGGCAGACAACTTGGAAGAGATATTCAGATTGAGACGACTTTATCGAGTGATTGAGATAGAGTAGAGATCATGAACTGGATAGTTTGATGGTCGTACGAAGGTTGAGTTGATTTGGCGTAGATGAGCTTGACGAGGCTTAAGTGAACAGGAATAGCAAAAATAGATAAAGAATCGAAAAAACTAAAGAAAGAAAGAAAGAAGCATTGAGAAGAAAAAAGAAAGAAGTATCACAAGACTCCTCCCGATGAGGAGAGAACTAAGTACCGGTTGTAATCTGCCCCGGTCACCCCAAATCAGAGAGTGTCTCCGGGGCTTATTATCTCTAATAGTAGAGTATGCACACTCATTGTTGAAGTGTGCGCGCACTTAGACTTAGGATAGAAACTAGAAACAGCTTTGTGAATCTTGGCATTCTTAACACTCCCCGTGACTGACATGGTAAGAGTGTTCAAGATACCTGGAACTAAGAAAAAACTTTTTGTTGAAGAATTCTTAAGGAATCTAAAGAGGAGGCTTTTGTGAGGGAATCCGCTACCATTGAGTGACTAGGAATCAGCATGAGATTGAACTCTTGATCTGCAAAATCTTCGCGTAATCCCTTAGTTTTTATATCTATGTGTCGTGACTTGGAATGGGAGCCAAATTTCTTGATCTTATGGTCAAGACCTTTATTATCAATGTACAGCGTAGGTTTTGATTCCGGAGTATGAGAGATTTCTGCGACGAGGTGCTTGATCCATTTTATTTCTAAATAACAATTGAGTAGCGCATTCAGTTCAGACTCAGTAGAGGAATAAGTAATGTTTCGCTGCCTAAAGGAGTTCCAGACAACTGGACTTCCATGATGAAAGATTATGAACCCAGTTTGAGATTTGCGGAAGACAGGATCATCGCCCCAAGTCGCATCACTAAAGCATGATAGTAAGTCTTGATCGGAATCGTATTTGATTGTGAGTTTGAGATCTTGAGTCGTCTTGAGATATTTCCACACTTTTTGCACTTCTCTCCAGTGACTCATACCAGGCTTAACATTGAATCTGGCCAGACTCGAAACTGAGAAGGAAATGTCTGGTCGCATATATTGAGATAGATGGTTAAGTAGTCCAATAGCCGACCAATAGTTGATGTTCAACTGGCATAATTGGGCATGATCATCATCTGAGGCAGGCTCAAGATGGAGATTTTGAGTTAGAGGGGACTTTACTTCCTTGCACAATGACAGACCAAGCTCTTCAAGTCCGCAAGTGATATGATTTGGTTGACTAAGGAGGATTCTGTTACCCTCAACCTCCATGAGCATTCCGAGTATAGTGTTTGGAGGATGACAGGAAGAATTTTTGAATCAATCCAGAAAAGCACATTGGAAGGTGTTGGAGTTACCTACATGTATCAGATCATCAACGTGAAAATAGATAATCTCTCAAGTCTTGCTGTTGGTATAAAGACATGGATTGCTGGTTGATTCCCGATACCCTTGAGATTTGATCCAGGCGGTTAAGGTTTCATACCAATTCTTGGGGGATTGTTTTAAACCATATAGTGATTTCTTCAATTTCAGATATGGAGATTTGCGATTAGATCCTTCCAGAGTTTTTATGATGACAGTTTCGTCAAGGGGAGCATGTAGAAATGCACCCTTAACATCAAATTGGGTAAATTTCATTTTTTCTTTCAGCCCATGTAGAAGTGCCAGACAAAGAGAGCCAATCTTCCCAGTTGGTGCCCAGGTTTCGTTATAGTCGACTCCAAGAACTTGGTTAAAACCTTGAACACAGAGCCGGGCTTTGTATTTGGCCGGTTCCCCGTGGCAGTTCTGTTCAACCTTGAATACCCAAGTAGTGTTTAAGATGTTATCTGGTGTTCCGTAATAGTCTTCCCACACTTCTTGTAGTTCTATAGATTCTAATTCGTCTTCTGAAGCCTTTTTCCATTTCGGCCACTCGGAACAATTACGGGCAGCCTTATAGGAGGGTGGCTCATAGTAGTGGTGGAAGCCGTATCTCTGAGGCTTTCTGATATCTTGTTGCGGTCTTTGAGATATGGGTGGACCAACGGGTTCTGGGGGCACCGGTTGAGTCGGAGGTGGAGAATCTAAACATTCAGCTTCCTCTTGCTCTGTTTCCGATTCCGATTTGGTGAGTTGTTATGTGGTTCCCGAAAATTATATTGCTTGTCGGCGGAGGAAAAATTGAGATTGTTACGTGAGTTTTGGGAACTGTATTCTCTATTGGTGGTGGAGAGGTCTGACTCTTCTGGTTCTGGATTTTCTTGAGCAAATATGTCAAGACCAGGTGATTCAAGAAGAGGAAATTTCAAAAGATGGTTCTTGAGGAACTGAACATGTTTGGTTTCACAAACAGCACCAGATTAATTTAAGATAAGATAAGAATGAAAAATGGGATTGAACCCAACTAGTATTCCTTCTAGCCCTTTTTCTTCAAACTTTCTTCCTTTTTTCAGACGATTTCCAAGGTAGATTACGGGTGATCCTAAAGGTTTCAAGTAGTTAGCTGGGAGTTCCTTTTTGAACATGAGTTCCCAAGGGGATCTGTTATTACCTTCCCTAGGGATATGATTCAACATGAAGCAGAAGCTTCAAATTATGATATTCCAGTAGTAATTTGGTATTCTAGATGATGAGAAGGTGGCACGGGCTGACTCAATAATAGTTCAATTAGCCCGTTCCGCTCGGCCGTTATGTTGAGAATGGTATGGCTCGGAGGTGAGTAATTTGATGTGTTTTGAGTTTGCAAAATCCCTCAACGTTCTGTTTGTAAATTCTGTCCCTTTTTCGGAGAAAATTTCGCTTGGATAATAATTCAGTCTTTTATATTTGGTCTCTAGGAGATTAATAATCACGTTCGGGGTTTCCTCCTTGGATGATAGTGGAAACGCAGACAGATAGCCAGTGAAGTTATTGACCAGAGTCAAGACGTAGCGGTGGCCTTCCTTCAATTGAGGAGTGATAGGTCCCACTAGATCCAAATGGATCCTTTTGAGAGGTTTTGAAGCGGGTGTTGATGTAGATGAGAAAGGTGATTTAGTTATTTTGCTTTTAACACAACTGTCGCGCTGAAACTTATCCAATTCTTCCTTGGAGAAGCAATATTTTGGAATGGGCTTGAGTGGTGAGATTGAAGCATGTCCGTACATCTTTTGGAGATCAAGTAGTGAATGTATTCCGGTGGAGGTGTTAAGATTAACTGAAAGATTCTTGCCAGCCATTTGAGGTTTCTCTATGACAAACAAGTTGTCTCAAATCAGACCTTTCAAAACAGTTTTGCAGTCTTGAGTGATAAAGAATCGATCTTGCTCCTGATGAAGACTGAATCCCTTTTTCGCTAGAAGCCCTGGGCTGATCAAGTTGACGGCGATGTCGGGTACATACATGCAATCTTCAAGAGTTATAACAGATTCGTTCCATACAAGCCTAACCGTGCCTGTTCCTCGGATTTGAAGATTGGCTTCAAGCTTTCCTGTCTTAATTTCTTCGGGCTCATCCTGGAGATTGATTGACGAGAAGTATTTTAAATCGTTAAATATATGGATGTTTGCACCAGAATCCAAGAGAAGCTGAGGAGTTTTGTCCACATTAATCCAGAGAGTGAGCAGAGCGTGGTAATTAATGGTGGGTCCTTTCTGGACTCTGTTCTTCCATTTGTTTTGCTGATCTACCCACCAAGCTGGCGCAATATGAGGATGGAGATGAAAACACAATGATTTGGCATGAGGAGCGTTTGGGTCATGGTAGCCTTCCTTACACCGAATTCAAACCTTCTTATCGTTTCTTTCAGTCTTGCTCTTCGTTGTCAGCAGAGTGACATCTGGAGTTTTTTTTCCTACTTTCAATTGTGCCTTTTGTTCGTTGTTATATTGTGTTAGATGATTGAATACTACATCGACAGTTATCGATTTCTCTACATGCATTATTTGTTGTTTAAGATTTTTGAATATGGGTGGAAACTTGAATAGGACTAAGTAAGCTAAGATATCTTTTGGTAACTCAATACCAACGTCTGCCATGCGCGTGAGATTTTTTTGAATATTGGTTATAAATCCCTCTATCGCTTGTTCGTTAAAGGGAGCATGGAAAAATTGGTTAAAGATTTGGCCCTGTTTGCGGTTTCTGATGAAGCAAATTGTCGAGTGATCTCCTCCCAGAGAAGTTTGGATGAAGAGATATTTGTCGCATTAACCACATTTGCATGAGTGGTACTATCAAGTTTAGACAGAATAATCGCTTGTATTTCCCGGTCTTGTTTAATTGATGATTGGGCTTAGCTTCCAGTTATAGCGCCTTTGATGTCTTTGAGATCAAATAGCATCATCATCTTATCTCTCCAAATGGATTAGTTTTCTTCATTGAGAGGAGGGATAGCATCGACAGAAGCTTTGAGTGCAACTTGATAGAAATAGTTGTTGACCCCAGCTGGTTCGTTCATTTTTGAGTAGGTAGAATCTTCCCTTCGGCTTTTAACAGTGTTAAGTTGAGGATTCAATTTCTTATGACTAAAAACCAGCAGACTTTAAGTAGAAGTTAGAGACAAGAAGGCTTAGGTTGAAGATAATAAAAAAAGAAGATAAGAGTAAAAGAAATACCAACAGGTTGGACTATGTTGAAATGAGAAGAAGAGATGAGCACGGAAAGAGTAGATGAAGCACGTGGAAACAGGACAACGGCTATAATCCACCAAGCTGTTTTTTCAGAGTTTTCCAAGCTTATGAATCTTCAAGAAGTAAACTCTTACCAGGCAGACAACTTGGAAGAGATATTCAGATTGAGACGACTTTATCAAGTGATTGAGATAGAGTAGAGATCATGAACTGGATAGTTCGACGGTTGTACAAAGGTTGAGTTGATTTGGCGTAGATGAGCTTGACAAGGCGTAAGTGAACAGGAATAGCAAAAATAGATAAAGAATCAAAATAAATAAAGAAAGAAAGAAAGAAGAATTGAGAAGAAAAAAGAAAGAAGTATCACAAGACTCCTCCCGATGAGGAGAGAACTAAGTACCGGTTGTAATCTGCCCCGGTCACCCCGAATCAGAGAGTGTCTCCGGGGCTTATTATCTCTCATAGTAGAGTATGCACACTCATTTTTGAAGTGTGCGCGCCCTTAGACTTAGGATAGAAACTAGAAACAGCTTTGTGAATCTTGGCATTCTTAACACAAACCATATTGCATTGCATTTGCTTGATCAAAATATAGTACAGATTATTGCTGCAGTCTTTTCATAATACATTCATTATTTATTCTATCACTTCTGGTGGCTTAAATGTAGCAAGGACCTTGGAATACAGGAGTCTGATACGTCCCAAATGATTCTTGTACAAAGCTCATTTTGGCCCTGGATTTATCATCACCCTTCCAATTTTCCAAAATCTCAACTCAGATATACTCTATTTACTCCCTAGGTGTCCACATTGGGATTGTCAAAAGCATTTTACCCCAGAAAGCCCCCAAAGAGGTTCTGGAAGCCTTAATTTATCCCCCAAGGCCTGAATTAATTTTTAAAGGGCTTTTGGGGCCAATAAAATCCTCAAAATGTGTGTTCTCCCACCCTCATATCTTCTTTAATCATTAGAAAGGGGTGCCATAATTTATTGGTCCATATTCACACCATTTGTGTATTGGCACATCTTTTCAAGGTTTTAATGCCTTCCTGGGGTGGGAAAGCACATCATAAGGTGTGACTCTAGTAATATCCAAACTATAATAATGCCAATGGCTCCTTTTGGCCTGATCTTAGGTAAAAACTAATAAAATGATTCCATATTAAAAAAACAGCATTGATTGATTATTTATTGTGGAATCAGTTCAGCCTGGTTGGTCTTGAAATTAAAAAATAATTATCACCATTCTCTTCCAAACATCTCTCCTCTGCAAATTAATTTTGCACTCAGGTAAAACTTGCTCATATTTCAACTTCTTTGAAAGCATAAACCAGTGTAACTTCCTTGAAAGCCCAATTATATTGAGTTTAATTTTTCCCTTGGTTATTTAGGCTCCTAACTTCTTCAATTTTCTTTAAAAAATTATTACACTTGTATTGTGACAATTTCCTTCTTTATTGAAGTATTTCTCCTCAAAAATGGACTAATTCCGCAAATAATTCAATTCAAAATCAAAATATTACCACCCTCACTGTTCATTTCATCTTTTAAATGTAAAATTACTCTATTTATATTTTTTGAGTATGGAAAATCAGTTTATTTCCACCAAGACTAAATGGGATGTATTTTTCAAATTTAATTTACTAAACTAATTTAAAAATACTAGGCTATGGTATTATTTAAAGATTTTCAAAATTGAAAAATTTTCATAACTGATCAAGAAGGGAAAATATCCCAATATTGTGTTTCCACTGAGTTTGGTTGGGTTCTCAACTGAGTGTTGGTGCTTCCAAAGGGCAATTGGTGGATGCTCAAATCTTTGTGGTGGTTAATCAACCACTACTTGTCAGTTGTTCAACAACTGGGGTTTTTATATCAACTTGGCTGTGGTGCCTTTCAACATTAGCAGCCATGAGGGAATATTTCCTTGAAAATAATTATTTTACTTGTAAGGATCATGAGGGTTGCAAAAGCAGTAATTATTGTTCTTTTTTTACTAGTTGATAAAGAAATAGTTAAATTTGATGAACCAAGAAGATTGTGCTCCCTTGGCTTTTTCCCCATCAACCACAGCTGTTCACATGCCAAGCAGCAGTTGACCACCCAACCAAAATCACTGGATTCAATATAAATCAAAATTATAAAATGGTTTATAATAGTTGTGAATTCCACCATTTCTTTGGTGGAAGGTTTCAACCCAAATCTAATATTTAAAACCTTTCATTAAAAATGGGTGATGTTAAATTCATGAACCAGTTGAGTTGTGTACACAACTCAAATGGTCCATGTGGCAAGCTAAACAACTCATGTTGAGTTGTGTGGCCTCTACACAACTTGAATGAGTTGTCTTGCCCCCACACAACAGTTTTTGTCATGTTGCACCTCACAAGACTACTTTCAAGTTGTGTATGGTTTCACATGGCTTGGATGGGGGTTTTCAGCATGCCACACAACTAAAAAACTTTGTGATCCAAAATAAAAAATAAAAAAGGCCAAAAATAAATATAAGAGAAAAGAATAAAAAACTAAAAAAACAAAAAAAACAATTAAAATTGGTGGGACCCAGGATCCATCTGCGTCCAGTCACATCCTCAAATGGAGGTTCTGTAAATGGCAGACACGCCACCCCCCTTATTTCTGTTAATTCCCCGGAGGGGGAAGTTTTCACAACCGCCCCTGGCATGAAAGGGGCTGGAGGCACAGGCACTACTTCTGTCAGCCACGAGACAGTTAGAGTTGTCCAAATGTCTGGAAACTCATATGTCCTGCTGGTATAGTGGCTAAGTACTAGGCTCACTTCCCAGTATCTGATACCAAGGTCACTGGTTCAATTCACAATGGAGACAATAATGAAAATGTTGAATAGTTTTGTAATTATATAGTAAATCTTAATAATATTATATAATGTTTTATAAGTATGTTTTTATGAGTATGGGTTATGGAATTAAAACCTTGATAATTTATATTATCAAGAAGGGGATCCAATATAACTTTAAATTAAGTTATGAGGACTCAGATGCGTCCCAATTATTGATATAGAAGTTCCCAAAGTGTTTCCTCTCTTTGGGAAGGAGTTACAGTAATCATATTAACCCATACTCTCTATACTGTATAAATTAATTACACATTATCCTTCTTTGGGATGTAATTATAAGTAATACTCCCTCTGTACACTTAATACACCTTACTGAGCCTTGAGAGCGTTCACTCAGAGGCTTTAGAACTTAATTGTAAGCTATGAACCTTCTAGTAGCACTGCCAAGAGTATATACCCCTTATAGGTATAGTATAATTATAAATTAATTGATTATTTAATACTATCCCCTTTTGGATGTAATAATGCTTTAATATACTTCACTGAGCCTTGAGTGCGTCCACTCAGAGGGCTCAGAGTTCATCTGTAGGCTGTAAACCTTTTAATAAACATTGCAAAGAGTATACATACTCTATGTGTATAGTATGAGCTAAGACACTTATAATTAAGATTAAATTATTTGCCAAGGTACTAAGCTACATTAAATCAATATAAATAATCATTATTATGGAATCTAAGGCTTCTATTCCGTTCATCTGAGTGATGTATAAGTCCTAAGACCCAGTAAGTAACCTTTTAGTAAGTAAAATGAAAACTTTACCTTGAAAATCCTTCCCAATGGGTACTAGTTCTTCATTACCCATTGAGAATGATGTAATGATGTCTTGGGCCTTTGAGGACGAAACCAAGGAGAGCCTGACACTCCCCTGGTGATTACTAGAGTCCCCTGAGGGCTCCTGTTACCTTAAAAGAGCAGGGTCTTTACCCTATAGCCCTTTCATCATCCATTATATATTATTATTTGAACAAGAATACAAGCAAGAGTTAACAAGCCCATTAACCTTAATCTCAAGAGGAAGATTGACTGGGGCTATAAACTTTGGTATTAAATTCAATCAATAACCTATCTGGCAACACCAATTTCGAGTGGAAGGTCTCACTTGAATAAGTAACCCCTGTGTGTTACTCTTTAAAGGGTGTGAGCTTATTTATAAGCAAATCTCCTTTTGGTCTTAATCCTTTAAGACTAAGGCCCCTTACCTATTATAAAGGTTTAAGGTGTGGCTATTTACTCATAATACCTTGGTATTATTCGAGTCTGTAAACTTTTAAAGTTGCTGTTTGGAATATATAAGTCAAAACTAATTTAAATATTGGTTTAGCTTTATTCTTTTGCAGGTTTAACCACGGCTAGGTATAGCAATAGAGGTTAAATCCCTGACAACCTCTCACAGAACTCAGGATATAGATGAAAGGATAGATTGCAGATGAAGATGATACGTGGTGTAAGGACAATGATAAAGAGAAGAATCCAGGAGTAAGGCTCTGAAGGATGTTGGTAAGTTAATCCTGTAATAGTAACACCAGAAGACAGGTGAGATGAGTCAGGTAGGCTTG
Source organism: Puccinia polysora (assembly GCA_025617555.3). Taxonomy (NCBI): domain Eukaryota; kingdom Fungi; phylum Basidiomycota; class Pucciniomycetes; order Pucciniales; family Pucciniaceae; genus Puccinia; species Puccinia polysora. Next base: position 51,760,311 of record CM062618.1, read on the forward strand.
TTTGATTTCTTGTGCTGAGATGACACCTATTGGATGGGGGACTAAACAATAAGAAATATTATACTAATTCCTTGCAGGAATTATTCCAGGAAGGGGAGAGAGGCCATTATATGTGAGAACTGAGGAGGCCTTGAACTGGGATGACTGGTGCTGGGCTTGGATGCCCCATGGCATTAGATGTTTCCCAATTGGGCTGGAGGTTTTAGCTTGACAGATTGAGTAATGGGCCTGCCCAGAAAGATATGGCCTGTGCTGAACTGGAGTGTGGATTGTCCAGACAGGGTTATTTACTATGAATTTACTGTATGTACTTCGCCTGCCAGATAGAGTTGAAGGAGAGATGAGGATGCACTAAGCCATAGAGAGGTGGAGGTTACCTGAGAGCTTCAGGACATGCAGGAGGATTCTTCAGGATGTAAAGCATCTGGGTCCAGGGGTGGAAGGTAGATTGTACTGGACTGGGAATGTCTGAGGGCTCAGTATGGCTGAAGAGACTGAGTGAAATGGTGGTTATGACAGTACCCCCCCAGAATAGAAAGGAGTAGCTCCTGATAACCATAAGAAGAGGTGAGAGTAAATTGAGATCTTTACTATGAATCAATTGTCCTTCCCTTCACCATATCCATTACCATCAACACCTGACAGCTGTCCTTCACTTTCATATTACAATAGATCATCCACCCCCCAATTCATGATGGATATTACCAATGGCTTTTACCCTTTCAATCAATACTTCCCCCCTTGCTCCAGATGTGCAGATACTGACAAGATCTGCATTACTATAATCACCCCAAAATCAGGGAAGTGTGAGTACTTTTGAAGATACATGAGGCTAAGTTCTGAAGCACATGCTGCCAGAAGGAAGGTGCTTGGACTCTTTGTTTGGGTGAGGGATGAAATTTGTCCCCAATATGAGGTTAAAGAGGCACCTGAACACTCAAGTATGTCCCTAGGAGTGGACAGTAGGGTAGGCCAATTGGTTGGTGAGTGGTCCTTGATCTTCCAATTACTGGAGGTTTTTTCTGAGAGGTGTGACTTATTCTTTAAATCTGTTCCCAGTGGAGGTGTTGAAGAAGAAGATTAAAAGGTTTTAGAAGCTCCATTTGGAGTAGAGGAGGAAGGGAAGGTTGGCCTGGGATGGCACGTTGAACAAGGGCGCAACAAGTTTGAAGTGGACATAAATTTGTTGGGGGAACCCCTTTTTGTTTTTGATCAGTTTGCTTGAAGAGTGCAAGGGCGTAGGGGTCCAATTGAACCTTTTTCAAAGCCAAATCAAAGAATTAAAAGCTAATTCAACCACCTTTGAAGAGGTCAAAGCAATTCAAAGTTTCATAAAGAAGGTTGAATCAAATTTTTCAAAGGTTGAACCTATTGAAGTTTGACATAGCTTGGTAAAAGGAGCCAAACCTTGTCAAAGGACTGCCAAGGTGGTAGTGGTCTGTTCAAAGCATGGTTGAAGAAGCGGTGAAAAACTCAAAGAGGTGTCAAAGCATTTAATTTTGAACTTTATATTATTATTAAGTTTCCAATGTAAGACTCCAAATGGTGCTAGGCTGTTGCAGTTCTGTGGAGGCAAAAGGTGCACTTTAGGCTGCCCTCCTGAGTCTTAAAAAATAAATATTTTAATTTAACCAAGATAAAGGTCCAGATCATTTTGAGTGAGGAATCAAGTATTAAAGAATAAAGTTTTATAATAGTTGGTAGCAATGGAACAGAACCACATGAGGCAAGATTATGTGTGATTTATTTGAACAAAAAGAAGTTAAGGTTTGTTTAAAATTCAAAAGAACAAAGCTGTTGTATTTAAACAAAGCCCACAAGCTAATAACTCTGATGTTCAGCTGAAGATTGGGATGATCAACTGAAACCCTAACCAACCTCCAGGTTCTTAATGAACCTGCCCAACTCCCCAAAATCAAGCGCTTGAAGGGTACCAGATCACTTAGGGTGGCCGTACAAGACAAAGCACAATGTTTTCAGAAGCTCTAAAAGCAAACAGGAACTAATTTGAACAGGGATAACCTCAACACTTCTAAAGGAACTCAAGAGTATGCTGAAAGAATGCCAGTTAAAAAAATGAAAGGACATATAAAACTCTGGTTTTTAAGCTTAACAAAATCTCTTCAATCAAATGTGATTGGCTCCAGAAAGATAATCAAGGAAGTCTCAAGACCAATGTGGTCAGAGAAAGTGATCAAAGAGTGGTGTAACACACTCAAGAATTCCAAAAGACAGAATTCTCTTCAACCAGCAAGGCTAATGGTTAATGATAAGGATCAGGCCACAGAGGGGAAAGGATTTAAGGATTAATGGATCAGGGGGAAATAAAGAATATACCCAGGATAATGATGATGAATTAATATGATACTGGGGGGGAAATACACACACACTCCCATTGATGATTGGAAAATGTGAGGGAGAGCCCCTCCTTTTATGGGCCATGGTTCCCTGTAGACTATTTACAAGTGATGAAACAGATAAAGCGGAAAAATTCAACAATTTCAAAAAAAAAAATTTTAATGGATTTGATTTTGATCATGAGAAAAAAACAAAGAGAGAGCTGAACAGGAACAGATGTTATAATTATGGCCAGCAATTAGCTTAGCAAAATGAGCAGTATTTAAAGAAAAAGAAATTCTGGACACCTTGTGTCAATAATTGCTTGATGGGCTCTCACAATGGGGCAACACATTGGATGATATTGTTGATGAATTCAATTGGATGATGAATGGATGGTGGAAAAAAGAAGGGAGAAGAGCTCCTTAAGTACAAAAGATTGGCCTCTTGTGAGCCCATGATACAACAAGCCAAAAGTCAACTTTTCCGCCCCAAAAGAGCTCTACAGGCTCTACAAGCCTTGTTACTTGGTCTGGGCTACATCATCCCACATGGCATCAGTCCCTGTACCCTTCAAACCAGCCTATTCCAGTTGTTTCTGGTGTTTTCACCTCAATGGGGCTGAACCAGCCCGTTAGCTGTTCAAAAACCTGGCTGGTTGTCCATTCAAACCAGCCCTGTTACTTATCTTAGCATATTTACAGTCCTGGCCCCTCATATGGGCCAGGTGGGACCCAGGACTCACATGAGTCAAACCAAAATCTCACCTGGGGGGGTGTAACCGGCAGACATGCCATCCCCCCCCTCTTTTGCTCAAATCCCTGAAGGGAGCAGTCAAATCCCCCTACCAGGGGCCCTGGGGGTAAATACCCCCAGGGCCTTGCTACGGTAAGTGGGCTGGGGGGTGGGAAGGTCCCCTCAGCCCGTTGCTCCTCCCCTTGGTAAAGGGGAGGGAGAGCGCCCCTTCCATGGTAAGGGGGGGGGTGGTCAATCCCCCCCCCCCACCGTTGGTTGCCTTGATGCAACCGGCCTGACCTTCTCCTTTTGCAAGGGGTGATCAAGTCCCCCCCCCACGCTGACCGGTTGCCCTTTGAAACCAGTTGCTGGCTAGTTACAACCAGCCAGCCCTCCACCTTCCCCTTGAGATGGCAAGCAAGAGGAGTCGGAGGAGCCGGGACCACCAGCCCTGCGGGCGCTGTGGTGCTCTTTTATGGACGCGAGTCAGGAAAGGGCTGCAGGCGGCGGGCTCAGCAATGGGAAGGGCCTTGTCGCAGCTAGGCGCGCTGCGGGCTCAGCAGCAGTCAGGTAGGCCCAGCAGCGGTTGGGTTGGGCTCAGCACCTGGAGACGGGAGACAACAGATTGCGCAGACCAGAAAGCTTGCGCGGATCGGAAAAGTTTGTGCGGATTGGAAGGCTTGCGCGGGTCGGAAGGCTTGCGCAGATTGGAAAGCTTGCGCGGATCAGAAGGCTTGCGCGGATTGGAAGGCTTGCGCGGATTGGAAAGCTTGCGCGGGTTGGAAGGCTTGCGCGGATCGGAAATCTTGCGCGGATCGGACGGCTTGCGCAGACCAGGCAGACCGCGTATTGCAAGACGCGCGGATTGGGTCACGCGGGTACGCGGATACCTGGAATGGGTTGTTGGGCGGACGCGCGCGGGCAGGCAAGCCGGGCGTACGTTGATGTTATGGGGCAAGGGATGGAGGGGAAGGATTGGGCTAGGGTTCTGTGCTTAGGGGTTGTATTTCATAATTCTTGCTTACTTGTGGTTTTACTTAGGTTAGGGTTGAGAGGGAGGACTTAAATACTTTTCTCTCAACTCCGGGTTGTAGGGGGAGGAAGGAGGGGGGGGAAGGACGGGAAAAACACTTCACCCCACTTGACTTCACTTCACTTTGCTTTACAGACTGGACTGCACTTTAGGATATTACTTTTTATGGCATCAGATTGGATTGGATTGGAAAAGAAGGAATTCATCTTATTATCGCTCCCTCCCTCTCACTCTATCTCTCTCTTGAACGGCTGCATCCAATCTCCTTACAGACGCTTTGATCAATAACTTCCAGAACTTGAGGACAACTTCTGGGGTGTTGCCCCCTTTAGTTTCCACATCTGGGGGTCTGTCCGGGAAAGATCTTTTGTCAAAGTCTCCCAAAGGTACTCACGGATGCTACCAACAGCCGCTTCTCTTCCTTCCTCCTCCCACGGCTTCCGCGCTACCCCATGGATTTACCCGCATATTTGACTCAACATTGCGGAAGTGGAGCGATTCATCTTGCGGTATGAAAAAATCGCGGACTCTGAAGGCGTTTTGGATTTTGAGAAGGCACGCCATGTTGTCCTGTTCATCAAGGACGTGGAAGCGCGTCGGGATGTGGAGGAGATGGATGGCTACCTGAACCTGGATTGGCCGGAACTGAAGGAGGACATGCTGGCAAGATGCGGGAGGCGCGGTTCTCGCTTTCGGAAGGACAATATCAAGCCATCCGCGGAATTGGGTTACAAGGCAGGCGCACGCAACGGGATCCAGTTGCAAGCAGAAGTGGACTACGCGGAACTGGAGTACTACAGGGCAGAGTATGTTCCGGCCCCACCACTGGCAACCATCTCTTGGGCTAGCAAACTTGTGGAGGTGGCAAGGGGCCTCAAGGCCTATCTGGAGAGTATTCAGTCTCCCAGCGCGTCTGCGCCCCACATGTGCACAAATGGGGAGGACAATGACCGTTGGCGGACAGGAAAAAGGGACCGGACAGCGGATTCAAACGCGAAATTGGTCTCCCCAGTGGGGGCTAACAATGTGTTGGGGAAGCGGGACTCAATGGGACCGGTGCGGCCTACTGACAGGAAGCGGGCAAGGACAACGGAAAAGGAAATGGATGCTCCGTGCAGTTTGGGAATTGGCAAGCGGCGGACAGATCTTGCAAAGAAGGTACACGTGGAGGCGGAAGAGACAGACCACGCGTTGGAGAATTGCGACCCGAGCCGGACCTCTTTGACGGCGGGGAGCTCGCATTTGGAAAGGGTAGTGGCAGCAATGGAAAGGACGGGCGCGGAATGGACAGACGGTGGGGCGGAGCAGAAGTATCAAGTGGTCACGCGCGGTCTGGCGGGCAGGGGGCGGTCAGAAATCTCCGGAGGGGAGAACAAGGCCGCAAGAACGGCAAAGGGCGAGGAATGTTGTGTGGACGGGGTGGGGGAGGAGAGAGCTGGGATTGAAAGGGTTTCAAAGCCTCTTTCCTCCTCCACGGCGGGATGTTGTAAGGACGTCTGGGGGTGTTTGCTTTTGTTTGGGTTTTGCGCACAGATGGGCTCAAATTTCAAATGATGCAGGAGGATCTTGGAAGGGGGAGGTGCATCTAGGCGGTTTGGGACAACAATTTGCAAACAAGGTCCCTGCGGGATTGGTTGAGGCAACGCTCCGCGGATCTGGCAACGGGTGGGGCGCGGTTGGCTGAGGACAGCGGCAAAGTTGGGGGGGAGCTAGCGTGGGGTGGAAGGTCGGTGTTGGGACGCAGGACACGGGCCCAAAAAAAAAAAAAAAGAAAAAAAAAAAAGAAAAAAAAAAAAAAAAAAGAAAAATCTCTTGTTCCTTCTTATCTATTCATTCTTCCTTTTCTGTCTCCCCATGTACTCTTGCGGATACTCTCACTGGCGCGGATTTCTCACCTTCAGACTCTCACTGGCGCAGATTTCTCACCTTCAGACTCTCACTGGCGCGGATTTCTCACCTTTTCCAATTTCTCACTGGCGCTGATCTTCTCTCTCCAAGGCGGGGATATCGCGCGCGGTTCTTATTCTTGCCCAGGGACTCACAAGCCCAAAGGCTACTCAATCGTGCACAACGTATGTCTTTTTTTTTGTGTATAGGCGCTAAATACAAAGGAGAAAGGATAACTACCGAAGGTGAGATGGTGGGAGATCTCTGGGGACAGACCTCAAGTTGGGGGGGATGTGGTGCTCTTTTATGGACGCGAGTCAGGAAAGGGCTGCAGGCGGCGCGCTCAGCAATGGGAAGGGCCTTGTTGCAGCTAGCCGCGCTGCGGGCTCAGCAGCAGTCAGGTAGGCCCAGCAGCAGTTGGGTTGGGATCAGCACCTGGAGATGGGAGAAGACGGATCGCGTGGACCAGAAAGCTTGCGCGGATTGGAAAAGCTTGTGCGGATTGGAAGGCTTGCGCGGGTCGGAAGGCTTGCGCTGATCGGAAAGCTTGCGCGGATCAGAAGGCTTGTGCGGATTGGAAGGCTTGCGCGGATTGGAAAGCTTGCGCGGGTTGGAAGGCTTGCACCGATTGGAAAGCTTGCGCGGATCGGAAAGCTTGCGCGGATCGGACGGCTTGCGCGGACCAGGCAGACCGCGTATTGCAAGACGCGTGGATTGGGTCACGCGGGTACGCGGATACCTGGAACGGGTTGTTGGGCGGACGCGCGCGGGCAGGCAAGCCGGGCGTACGTTGATGTTATGGGGCAAGGGATGGAGGGGTAGGATTGGGCTAGGGTTCTGTGCTTAGGGGTTGTATTTCATCATTCTTGCTTACTTTTGGTTGTACTTAGGTTAAGGTTGAGAGGGAGGACTTAAATACTTTGCTCTCAACTCCAGGTTGTAGGGGGAGGGAGGGGGGGGAAGGACGGGAAAAACACTTCACCCCACTTGACTTCACTTCACTTTGCTTTACGGACTGGACTGCACTTTAGGATCTTACTTTTTATGGCATCGGATTGGATTGGATTGGAAAAGAAGGAATAAATCTTATTATCGCTCCCTCCCTCTCACTCTATCTCTCTCTTGAACGGCTGCATCCAATCTCCTTACAGACGCTTTGATCAATGACTTCCAGAACTCAAGGACAACTTCTGGGGTGTTGCCCCCTAAAGTTTCCACAGCGCCACCCAGTGAAGCAGCGCAACAACGGCCCCTCACGGGCCGTTGGGCCCCATAGGTGGGCCAAAGGTAAAGACAGCAGCCCCAAGAAGGCTGCGACGCGGGCAGCAGCCCCAACCGGGCTGCAACATGGGCTGCCCCAAGTCCAAAAACTAAATAAACCATACTTTGGCGGGCCAGCCCGTCTGGCCAGGTATGTCCAAAATGGACCTTGGGCCCAATTATTTCCATACAAGCCCATCTGGCTCTATTTTCCCGTATACCTCACCAGGACCATTAGGGCCTGTGTACCAATGAGCCTTTTTCACACTTTTTGAGACCAGTTGCCCCAAATCCGTGAGGTCCACACAGGCCTGTATGGTCTGTGTGAGTGTCCAATGGGCCAGAGAGGTCCATGTGTGCATCTCATTTGGATTACACTTACACGTAGCACATGCGTAAGTGAATACGTATTTTAACAAAAGAGAGATAACCAACCGGGGCCAATGATGGCCTTGGGTGATGGGTAGCAGATGAGAACCGCCTGGACCACAGGCAGTCCGCGCGGCCAGGGGAATTTGGGGGGCGCAGGCCTTGAGGATGAGCAACAGCAATTGCGGTCTCTGCGGTGATTGGATTGGATGAGGGATGATGCTGAGAGGGTTTGTAGGTTGGGCTCCAACAAGCATGGTTGGGATTGGTGGTATTGGGCGCGTTGGATTATAATTGGTTGCTTGCCTTAATCCAAGGTGAAGGAAGGTGGAGGGTTGGATGAGGCAATGAGAGAGATGGATGAGGGGATGACTGGTGTGGAGGGATGAGAGATGAGATTGCTCATGGGAAGGACCAATTGGGTTGGTTGATGAGGTTTGTTAATGTTGTGGAGACTCCTATGGGATTGGGTAAAGTTTAGCAAATAGCTTGCTGGCAGTCACTTGAGGGGGAATTTAATATTACAACTACAAATAAGATAGAGGAATACTAAGGGTGGTTTTGAATTTCCTGCCCCTCTGAGTACTATAGTAGTCTCACAACAATAAAAGAAAAGAGAAATGGTGGCTGATTTTCAAATAGAGTTGCTACTATAGTAGTCTCTATCAGACCTAGGATCAATGTATTCAAGCTTCATAAGGAAGAAATGGTGGAACAGATAGGTGACCTGGTGGATAGAAGCTGATTAAGGGAAGCATCCTTCCTCTAGTCTTATCCTTTATATTTTGTTTTTGTATTTATTTTATTGGTTACTGATTGATACTCCTTTGGTGATACAGGTGATGATTTGAATAAAGGTTGAAATGGTTGAGCCTATAATTGATGACTAATGGTGATGGAGGTGGATGATGATAGATGATGATGATGATGATGATGATGATTGATGATGGTCAAGGTAGGTGAAGATGATAGTTGATGATGATGATGATGATTGATGATGGTCAAGGTAGGTGAAGGTGATAGTTGATGGTGGTGATGGTGCATGATGATGGTGGTGGGTGATGATGATGACTGATGATGGTCAAGGTAGGTGATGATGATGATGGCAAGTGATGATGATGATGGCAAGTGATGATGATGATGGATGATGATGATGACTGATGATGGTGATGGTAGGTCATGATGACTGAGGATGATGATGATTGATGATGATGGATGGTGATGATGATGATGACTGATGATGATGATGGTAGGTGATTATGATGTTCAGGTTATGGGTACATGGTGGTGATGTTCAAAGGTATGGGGTATGGAGTGAATAATGGTGGTGGTGGATGGTCAAAAGTATGGGTTATTGGGCTGGGTCATGGTCAAAAGTATGTGTTTATGATGGTGGATGGCCAAGGGTAATGGTGGTGGTTGATGGTTGATGGTGATGATTGATGTTGATGATGATGGTTATGGTGATTTTTGTTGGTATGGGATATGGAATTGGTGATGGTTAAAGTATGGGCCATGGGATAATGGTTGAGGATGGTAAAAGTATGGGTTAAGGGTGCCTAGGAGGCATGGTGATCCCTGGAGGGGAGGATGGGGGGGAACTGATGATTGGGACCTGGATGGGGGAGAGACGCCCTCTATTTATAGAAAATCCTGCCCTCAGGGCTGCCCTTGAGGGTCTCCCTGATACAGTTAACACAGTTCATGAGGAATTTTTTCTGGTCAGAGGAGGAGGCTGTGCAAGATCTACATGCATGTACACCCTTGCATGCATTGCTGTGCTTCATTGATACAGGTGCCCCCTGCATAAATTACTTCTGTCTAGTGGTTGTTGGTCATTTGTTTGGTCCTTTATGCAGTGTCTTGCATATATTTATTCTGAATACAGCTGTTTGTTTGGTGCTACATGCAGTGCATTGCATATATTGCTTCTGTATTATGTCCTGTATGATGCTGTACAGCCTCTGCATGCAGTGTCTTGCATATATTGCTGTGTATACAGGTGATTTGTTTGGTTTTTCATGCAGTGCCTTGCATATATTAATTATGTATACTGCTGCAGGTTTTTTTGGTGCTATATGGTTGTACTGTATAGGGTATGTACTTGAAGGAATCCAGGGTAGGTCCATGAACCTTCACTGTTCTGTGACACTTGGTAGGGGTGTGGGTAGGCCAGGGTTGATTTAAGCTGTATCTTCTAAACCATGAGAGATAGAGGGGTACTTTGGCTTAGTGACGAGGGGTTATTTTTAGTGTAGAATCCATTTTTGAGGTCTGTTTGATTATTGGAGGTGTCCTTAAACTAGAAAAGTGAGTCTGATGGCTATAGGTTAGGTTTTGGGGCACCACACCGTGATTTATCTTGCGTGGAGGATTGGGAAGCTAAGGGGGGCTGGTGATGAAGGGTGATTGGCCCAAGAGAGTGGGGAGAGTGATCAAAGGAGTTTCTTGGGGTTCAGATCAAGTCCAAGGGAAGATGATAACAACAAGGCCAACAGCTGATTGTAGATGATGGCTTGTCAATGGTGGTTTAGGTTGACTCAATTGGGTGGTCATGCTTGTTGTGGTGGTGGTGGGATGGATGAGCAGATTGGTCCCTTGCCATCACCAAGGTGAAGGAAGAAGGAGGGTTGGATTAGGCAATGGGAGAGATGAGAGGAGGATTTCCATTGCCATCAATGTGGAGGACAATGCCAGTGCCAGAAAGGGTCAAGCCAAGCCCAGCCGGTGTGAGAGATAGGCAAGATTGAGCCAAGCGGGTCTTCACCCGTGCATTTGGAAAAACAAAGGTCCAAAGAAAGAAGGAAAAGGATTGAAAAAAGACCTGGGGAGTTGGAAACCCCAGGGACCCATCCGTAAGCCGCTGGGAGATGGCAAAGCTGGAGGATCGTAAGGCTGAAGGGACCTGATTCAGAAAAAGGAATTCCATTTTTTTTATGATGAGAAATCATAGCCATAAAAAAATCTTAAAAAATAATTGAAGTTTTCCGCAGTGGTCCTGAGGTGTTCAGATTCAGTCAACACACTTAGAAATTTCCTGTCAAAGCCGGAACCATAAAAGTCAAAGGTGAACTTGCAGTGGAAAGAGTGGAAGGCAAAGATGGAGAGGAAGATGAGGATGCTCCTGGAGAGCCTGATGATGGGGAAGAAAGTGAACAAGAAGAAGAAGAATTGGAAGAAGAAGAAGAAGAATATATGGAAGAAGAAGAAGAAGAAGATATGGAAGAAGAAGAATAAGTAGTAGAAAGGGAGAAATGAAAGGGAAAGGAAGTTATAGAATTGGAAGATGACTCCCCTGGACCTCAGTCTGTTGGAGAGTTGGTTTGATGATTTCTGGCTGAGGAAGGGGTCCTAGGTGGATATACAAAGGTGAAACAGTGAGAAATTTGGTTCTATTCTTGCTCTGGAGGGAAGTTGGTTGGCCCAATGGATGCTATTGAAGATGATCCAATTGGGGACTTGAAGGAGATTGAGAGGCTTCTTAGGAGGTTTTCAAAGGATTCCAGAAGCAATTCCATTTTTGGGTGGAGTTTAAATAGTGGAGAAGAAGTTGAGAAGAAGAAGGAAAAGGAGAAATCAAAGAAGGAAGTATTTGCAGAGCTAGAAGACTTTTTATCTTTCTCTGGAGTTACTTATGAATTTGGAGCTACTTTTAAGGATAGAGAGGAATATGTGAAAGTAGGAAGATAAATTTGGCCACTTTTTGGGTAGCTAAGATTACTGATTTAATTGATAAGATTGAGAAGGAGTGGTAGATAAGAATTTTTTTCTTTTAATTTTATGTGGGTTGATGCAATAGAGATAGGATTGATTTGATTTAGTTTTGAAAGAGATAGAGTGAATTCAAAAATTCTGGAAAGAGGATTTGATGGAAGAGAGGATGATGATTATAAGGTTTGGGGTTTTTAAGGATAAAGGGAGTGGAAGTTGTGAAGGTGGGCTGATCAGGCAGTGATTTTGGATGCTAGTTCCCATGAGGTTCTCTCAGAGTCTTCAAAAAAAACATTCCATTTGACTAATTAGAGGTGTTTCCCAAGTCATATCCTGGAGTCCAGGATTTGAGACACTTCCCATTTGTCTTGGCCATCAATTTCCACTGGTTCTGGAGGTGGTCAGTGGCTAGTGAGATTTGGTTCCAAGGAGTATGTTTTTAGGAGTGAGACAGGGAAGAAAGGGTGGATGGAAGACCATTGATTGGGGAGTCGGAGTTTGAAAGGATGGAAACCTATACTTTCAATCATAAGAAAGGGACCAACCCAATGCTTAGACAGCTTCTTGTAAGGTCTTTTAGTGTTGATATTATTTGCAGACAACCAAACTTTGTTCCCAGGAGTAATGCCTTTCCAAATATATTTTCTATTAAAGTCAGCGTAGTATTTATACTTATCCATAGAATCTTTTAATTATTTCTTTGGTTGAACATGGTTCTTCTGAATCTGATACAAGTAGTGACTAGCAGCCTGGTTGTCCAAAACATGCAGGAAGTCAAAACTAGGGTTCCTTCTATAAAGGGTGAAGAAAGGTGATTGGTGGGTAGAAGAATGGACACTGTTGTTGTGAGAGAATTCTTCCTAGGGGAGCCAAGTATCCCAGTCTTCCTGGTGATAGCTGATGTACATTTGAATGAATTGTTCTAGTACTTGATTGAATCTTTCAGTTTGACCATCTGTTTCAGGGTGGTAAGCTGTGGAGAGATTCCTTTGGATCTGTAATTTTTTTCAAAGTGTTTTCCAGAAAGAACAAATAAATAAGGAGCCTTGGTCACTTATGATGTCAGCAGGTAGACCTTTCTTGGAAAATACATGGCTGATGAGAAGGTTAGCAAGTTCTAATTCCATTGCTGGAGAGCAAAGAAAATATCAAGGAGTCCTTTGTCCTGGATCGCATGGTTGAGCTCATCACTGGACATTTTTCTGCTTCCAAAGGCAATAATGTGTTTATTTTTATCAGAAGTAACCTGGTGCAGGACCGCATCCAGGGCATAGCCCCTGGAATGAGTTTCAACATAAGTTCTCAGGAGGTGATCAAAATGGAAAAGGACTGAAGCTTGTGTTAAAGCTTGCTTCAGGTTTTCAAATTTTTGCAATGCTTCAGGAGTGAGGGTGAAAGGAGAGCTGTTTTGAGCAATAGAGGTGAGGTGGGAGACCTTTAAATTTGAGACCCTCTCAAATTGATCTTTCACAGACCATTTAACACAATTAAAACAAGTGAGACATAAACCCTCCCATCATTATGAATACTTCCACATTTAGAATTTCCATAAAACTGAATTTAATGATGTCATATGCCACTCATTTCGTGAACTGTATATAGTTTGATCAGAAATGGTGTAAATCATTTCATGAGACTATGCCCAATGTAATCTAACAAAGGCATCCCCTATTTGAATGGCCCAGGAAGGCTGAGGCAAGCCCCCGCATCATGCCCAGCTCAGAGATATCAGAATTGCATACTCCTACTCTGCTAAGCTGCAAATCTGGCCACAGAGCTCTCCACCAAACAAACAATACGTTGAAATGAATTCCTGCCACAGAGCCACCTCCTGGTCAGGTCAAAGATATAAGTACCCACCTTCAAAAGCTTTTCTTCCCCCTCACAATAATTATTCTTCCCACAATCTGCAACATATTCCATTCAGCCATCCATTAAATCTCTTACACATCACATTACTTCATCAAAAATTATCCATGGCTTCCTTCACTCCTAAATTTCTTGGCCTCCTCAAAACCACCCTCACCTCAATTCCTGAAAATTTTCTTCCCTGTCTCATTTCCAACCCATAAACTCATTGGGTCTCCCTTCTTCTCCAAGATGGCAAGCCTGTTGTGATAATCCCAACACTAGATCAACCTGTTGGCTCCTTACCACTTCCCCTGACACATCTTTTCCTCCCTTATATCCCTGATCAAACATCATTTGGTCCTGCTTGGAAATGCCCTTTGGAACTTCCCAGCCAGACAGCTTCACAGATCATTGTTGAGGCAGTTCTGCATGTCTCCTCCTAGCCTGTTGTCACATTCAATTTGGCATTATTGATTTTTTGTAGCAAATGTGATCTCATGGCCATCACCACCTCCATTTTTTCCTTGTTCATTACCCTTGAACGCCCTCCACAATACAATCCCGCAAAACACAACTCCATTTCCCTTTGCAACCTTTCCACAGAAATTGGAGACCTCCTGTGTGCTATCAAAGAGCTAAATTACAACCCCACTCTACTTGAGGTTCCCAGTGGTTGTGTTCTGGAGCCTGTTTCTCCTCCTGCCAATTTAATGAAAACCCTATTTCTAAAACATCAGTCTCAAGGACTTTCTTTCATCCTTGATAGGGAATCACTACAGGCTGAAACCGCCTTGGCTTTGTGGAGAAGGAACTCAATTGATAGCGATGCACTATGGGAGAACAAGATCACTGGTGAGAGCATAGCTCTTGCAAGGGGTAAGGACATTCCAGAATCGCCACTTGGATCTATCCTGGCCAATTACATGGGTCTTGGAAAAACAATACAATCAATTTAACTCATTGCAACCACATTGCTGCAAGCCGGGACCTATGGCCTTCCTCTGGATCCCCCCTGAAAAACCTCAACATCAAGCCACACTGGTGTTAACCCCCCCCCCCCACGCCTCCTGAAGAATTGGAAAAGAGAGATTATGAAGAATACCCGGTCAAAGGCCATCAATTTTCTCACCTACCATTGAAAATGGCAGCATCAGACCATGCATTGTCTACTGGAAAATGCAGACGTGATTCTTACATCATATCATCTGGTGTCATTGGAATACAAAAAAATTCAAGCAAACCGCAACACCCCAAGCTCCATTATGTTCTCCAGAAAATGGTTCAGGATTCTTTTGTATGAGGCACAGTAAGTCCAACCAACATTTCCTTTTGTAATGTGGTGTTCTAAAATTTCCTGATGTAAAAATATCAATTCCAATCATTGTTTTTTATTAAGATCATTAATCTTCAAATGAAATACATGATTTTCCATCAGGGAATTTGATTTTGAATTCAAAACCAAACATCTTAGTATTTCCAATGTATTTTACATGGGTCAATCATGTGCATTCAATATGATCTATTTATTGGGGAAATTGTACAAAATACAGGTGTAACTTTCCCTGACACTCCCACTGAAGTTGATATGCATATTCAAAAAGCAAACAATAAGCTTTTGAGTTTTATTTTTAAATGATTAAGCTCATCAGCTGATGTAATATTTAATTCAAAATTCAATCAATCTTTTTATCTATTTCCCTGTAAGCCTTTTCATTTCTAAGTTGGAAACATTTGTATATTTTAATGTACTATATTTTCTCAAAGTAAATTTGAATATGGTGGGTGGGACTTCATCACCCCCCGCCCAGAAAGTGAGCAAGGGGGGAGGAGCCGCTGGGGCTTGCGGTGGGGGGGGACTTCATCACCCCCCCCCCCCCCTGCCCGGCTAGCAAGCAAGGGGGAAGAGCCAGTGGGGCTTGTGGTGGGAGGGGACTTCATCACCCCCCTGCCTGGCAAGCAAGCAAGGGGGGAGAAAGCCACTGGCTTGCAGTGGGGGGGACTTCATCACCCCCCACCCGGTGTGGAAACAAGAGAGGTGATACCCCCAAAGTTGTCCTCAATTTCTGGAGGTTATTGGTCTAAGCATCTGTCAGGAGATTGGATGCAATGAGCTTAAGAATAGAGAGAGTGATGATAAGATAAATTCCTTCCTTCCAATCCTTCTGATACCATTTCCTGGCGGTCTGGTGATATGAACTCTATGATATGTGTATGGTAATCCAATGGCCTCCCCCCCAACCCAGAGTTGAGAGTGAGGTATTTTTGAGTCCTCCCTCTCAACCCTAACCTAGGTACAACCACAAGCAGCAAGATATATGAAAAAATAACCCCAAGTAGAGAACCCTAGCTCCACTCTAACCCTACCCCGTACCACCCACCCAGTCCAAAACCCTCCCCTTCAATATCACGTACGTCCGGTTTGTCCTTCTCATGGTACGGCCCTCCGCCGCGCCCTACTGGGAGCCCCCTGGGTTTATCCGTCCGCGCGCGCCCGCCAATCCCGCAATCTGTGAGTCGGCCTGCGATTATGCCCGCGCAAACCTCCCCAGCACGTATATCCCCTGATACGCCAGCCCTTGCCTTTTGGACTAGCCCCCCGCAAGCTTGGTCAGGCCAGCTCCATCACTTGGTCCGCATTCCCTGGGTGGGTTGTGGCCCGGCACCCCCCCCCCCCAGAGTAGGCCCAACCCGCACCTGGTTCCAAGCCCCGCAATCCCTGCCGCTGAGCCCTCAACCGCTGCTGCTGAGCCCGCAGCAGGTACTGCTGAGACTGCGCGCACCCCAGGTGCTGAGCCTAACCACCCCAACTGCTGAGCGCGCAGCCTGCGACCCGGCTCCCAATCCAATGTTATAAATACAACATCACACTGGCAAGCAAGCAAGGGGGGAGTGCGCTGGTGAGCAAGCCACAGGCTCACGGTGGGGGGGGACTTCATCACCACCCCACTAAGAAATAAAGCAAGGGAGGAGCGCGCCGGTGAGCAAGTCACTGGCTTGCAGTGGGGAGGAATTCATCACCCCCGGCCCGGCAAGCAAGCCACCAGAAAGCAAGCCACTGGCTTGCGGTGGGGAGGACTTCATCACCCCCCTGCCCGGGGAGAAAGCAAGGGGGGAGCGCTCTGGTGAGCAAGCCACTGGCTCACGGTGGGGGTGACTTCATCAGCCCCAAACCTGGGTAGCAAGCAATCAGCTTGCAGTGGGCGGGACTTCATCACCCCCCCGCCCAGTGGCCCAGCAAGGGGCAAAGGGGGGGCCGGCTTGGTGGGGGATTTTATCACCCCTCAACTGAGCCAGCGG
Organism: Puccinia polysora; assembly: GCA_025617555.3. Taxonomy (NCBI): domain Eukaryota; kingdom Fungi; phylum Basidiomycota; class Pucciniomycetes; order Pucciniales; family Pucciniaceae; genus Puccinia; species Puccinia polysora. The sequence goes on from CM062618.1 coordinate 51,776,791, forward strand.
CAAAGGGGGGGTGGCCTGGCTTGGTGGGGGTATCTCATCACCCCCCAACTGAGAAAGCGGCAACAGGAGGGTGGCCCAGCTTGTTGGGGGGATTTCATCACCCCCCAACTGAGCAAGCGGACAAGGGGGGGTGGCCCGGCTTGGTGGGGGGATTTCATCACTCCCCAACAGAGCAAGCAGAAAAGGGGGGGTGGCCCAGCTTGGTGGGGGGATTTCATCACCACAAACTGAGCAAGCGGCAAAGGGGGGGTGGCCCGGCTTGGTGGGGGGATTTCATCACCCCCCAACCAAGAAAGGAAGTGAGGGTAAGGGAGGGACTGCCTCTGTGGGGGGATTTAATCACCCCCCAACCAAGCAAGCGCTGTAAGACTCCAAGCAGTGCTAAGCTGCGGGAAGTTTTGTGGAGGGGAAAGGTGCTGTTTAGGATGCCCTTCTAAGAGTTAAAATAATATTTAAATATAACTGGGATCAAGATCCAGGAACTTTTAAATAATTAATCAATGTAAGGTATGAGTTTTGGAATAGTCGCTAGCAATGGAAACAGCACTATCTGAGGCAAGATGGTTTGGGAAAAGACTTGAACAAAAAAATTCAAAGTTTTGTTCTGATTTCAATGGAACAAGGCAGTTTTAAGTAAAAATTCCCACAAGCTCATAACTCTGGTTGTCGGCAGAAGATTAGGAAATATCAACTCAATCCCAACCAACCTCCAGGTTCTCAATGAACCTTCTCAACTGGCGCTTGAACAGTACCAGATAACTGTGGGTTGGTGAACAAAACAAAAGCAATGTGTTTATGAAGCTCTAGAAGGAAATAAATAATATATTTGAAAAAGAATAACACAACACTTCTCAGGAAACTCAAGAGTAGCGTGGCGGGATTCAAATTTAAAGAATAAAGGGAGGTCCAACACTCCAGGTTTCAAGCTTAAAGAAAACACTCAGTCAAACATGACTGGATCCAGAAAGATTATCAAGGAAGGATCAGACCAGTATGGTCAGAAAAAGGAAACAAGAGTGGTATAACACACCCAAAAATTCCAGCAGACAGAATGCTCTTCAACAAGCAAGACTAGGGTTGTTGATAAGAATCAGGGTCACAGATGGACGGATAAAAGATTGAGTATGGAGGCTCAAAGGATCAAGGGGCAATCAAAAGATATACCCAGCACAAAAGTTGCAGATGAAGGAAAAGAAGCCTTCTGGAATGATTAGATTACTGATTCATATATTAGATGGATGATTCCAAAAAAAAAGGCTGGGGAGAGCCCCTCCTTTAATATAAAAGAGGCTGTTGGAATAATCCCAGTCCTGGACTGACGCGGACCTATACTTTTCTCCAACTGTGAAGTGGAACACCAGCTACAGTGTCAATACTTCAAATATGAAGTTTGACTCCAAGCCAGCCTATCTTCCTTTGTTCTGGGAGAACTCTCCCGCCTCCAGCTTGCTGATCATCTGTACCATCTTCTTATCTTCATCTCCACCACTCTTCATTGCTCAAGATCTTCCTTTCATCATTCATCTCTCTTGCACAACTCCAAATACAATTCCCATTGCGCCAAGACATCACACAGCTGGTAAATCTAATTCAACACTCCTCAAGCTTTGAGACACTAACTTAATTACTTTACAGAACTACAGCGCGGATCCATCCAGCAGGTCAAGGACTGTCTTGACCATCCTTCAAGACAAACCTCATATGTATGCAGTTCAATTAAGAGTGCTCAGCTCATTGATTGAATGATCCAGTTCTGATTATTTCCATCAGTTACCATGTTATCCAGCTCAACTGTTTGTCTTCTGAATTGATTGCGGGATGATTGATTGAAATCAGCCATCACCTTTGTTGGTTTCATTTCTTTGATTCTTTTTGTTTACAACATCTGAACTATCTAACCAGCTTTGCATTTTTTTTTTCATTCATGAAATTTAGTGGTCTTGGTTTAGCACCATAATTTCTTTCAGAGGCCTGTAGACTATTTACAAGAGATAATTACAAATGAGTGCGCAATTTTTTTTTTGCAGATGAAGATTGGCAACAGGACCCGCCTGAAATGGGAAAAAAAAAGAAAAAAAAATGAGGAAGATGGTAACCTGCCCGCGTCAAGGACGACGGCGGGGTTAGTGCACAATGGGTGCAAAGGTTCTTAAATCCACAAACAACATTGTTGTTTGCAAGTGTCAGAGAGGGATTGAGTGAATGCAATAGGTCCGATTGTTGGAGCCGAATGGATTGCGGTCAGCGTAGGGCGGGAGGATGACAGCTCTTGCGACAGGCAAAGGCGTCACTGGTGTTGTCCTGGATGATAGTTGGTCGATGCGGAGTCACCAACACCCGCAAGCAATTCTTGCGGTCATTGCTCAATGGAGGCAATCTGCCTCATTGTTGCCAATGCAAACGATGGGGTGGATGGGTTGGAGAAGTCAATTTATTTCTTTGTTCTACCAACACAATTCAAAATTTAATCTTTTCAACAGATCATGTTCCAGGTTGTCTAATTCAAACTCGGATACACCTGTGACTTTGGATAATCTTAGCCTGGTGATTGATTGATTGGAGATGAACTTGGTACCAAGTAAGATGGTCAATAGGATCAAACAATGAATAGTGGATGGGTTTATGTTGGTGTGTATGAGGAAGGTGATGGCCGCCTGCGCACGCTTGGCCAAAAAAAATCAGGTTAAGGCACATGCAAGGGGGGGATTTGAACAGAGGAGGAAAGCTTTGGATGACCAAGGAAGACCTGCCTAGACTTCTAGGGCAGGGAAGAGCTGGGATAGTGGGAAATGAGTGAGTACCTATAGAGGCACAGGAGATATTTTTTTTTTGAGGATGTATTGATGGATAAGGGAATGTAAAAAAAGAATTCAAAAATTTCCATTTTCCATGAGGTGTCCCGGATTTGTCACCACAGCACATGAGGGGGGGCGCGGCGGGGTGGGGGGATTTCAAATCCCCTCCCCACCTAGAGAGCAAGTGAGGGGGGGACCAGCTGGGTGGGGGGATTTCAAATCCCCTCTCCACCTAGAGAGAAATTGAGGGGGGGGGGAGGGGGGATTTCAAATCTGCTCCCCACCTAGCAAGCAATCCAGGGGGGAGATTGAGGGCAGAGGGAGGGTGGATTTCAAATCCACTCCCCACCTAGCAAGAAATCCAGGGGGGAATTTAGGGGGTAGTGAGGGGGAGATTTCAAATCCGCTCCCCACCTAGCAAGCAAGCAAGGGGGGAGGGACTGTCTTGGTGGGGGGGATTTCAAATCCCTTCCCCATGTAGAGATTAATTTAGTGACCTGGACCACACTTGGGGTCTGTCAGCTCCAATTTGGGGGTCTGTCCTACTATGAGGTCAACCACCTCACCCACCCACAACATCCAGCACCACCCACCACCACCCACCACCACCCACCAAAAGCCACCAACACCCACCACCACCCACCACAACCCACCAACACCCACCAAAACCCACAAACACCCACCACTACCCACCAACACCCACCACCACCCACCACCACCCACCAACATCAACCACCACCCACATCATCCACCACAACCACCACCCCATTGGTAAGAAAACTTTTTTTTAAAAAAAAAAAGTAATTGTTGTTTGTAGATATCAATCTTGATGGAATTGAATGAAGGCATTTCTGGTAAAAATTGGTATAGGATTTGAAATTTATTACTCAATATCCTTTGACAATAAAATTGCTAATTGAGCTTTTAATTCTGCATTCTTTTTCTTTTGGTTTTCAATTCATGTTGTGATTCCTGGGTGTCATCCTGAAACATGGTTTGGAGTTGTGATGAGCTTGGCGTTTCAGGGGATGCCAAGGAGACACAACATGCATCAAAACCCCTTGTAATAGGAAAGAGACTAAGGCAACCAAACTCTAATGTTACTTCTACATTCAAAAGTAACAAAATGTTAAACCTTTCCAGAAGACAATTTGCACAAGAATGTGATGATCAAACATACTTTGTGACACTGCGGGACAAGCTTGCCCCCAATCATGTTGTCCTACCACTCATGTTCCCTCACATGCTTGTCAATGCTTTCACAAACCGCCAGTTTCAGCCCTACTTCATTCTTATATACCACAGTTTGAACGTTCCCAAAACACTCCGAAAATTGATACTTTGTGCAACATTGTCTCTGAATTGTACCAGATGGCAAAGAACCGCCATTCAATCAGCAAGAGAAACACAGCAGCCTTAACTGGCTGCATGCATGCCATTGTATTTTGTGCTGGAAGTGATAAAGGTGCTTCTGCAGTTCTGTGCAATTTTTTATGTCATATTTTGTCAGAAAACTCAAACAATTGATCCATGTTGTTTTCAAATCAAAAATAGAATTCTGCTCTTGCAAACCAGGTTTTGATGAAGAGACCATCAAGAAGGATGATAAAATGTGGGAGCTTCTTCCAGCACACAACAATTTTAAAGAATCCAGTCACTTTGTACTTCAGCTCATGCTCAAAACAAGAAAGTTTTGGATCAATATCTAATCCAAAACTGTTCATCATTTGAGTGGAAAGAAAAGGAGCAAGACTTCAGCATTTTTTAAAATGTTGTTGTGACATTTGATGACTTCTAAAAAAAAATCCATACTAATAACAATTACTTAAATGGTTTTACATATGGGATATTTTTGTTTATCAACAGATATCAGGGACAGCCTATTCTACCTTCCTTCAATGATTTGGGTCATGTTCCATCTTTTTGTAAACTTGGTTGTATTGTTGAATTTGCAAAAGCTGAAGGCAATATTGAAATTCTTTGGAAGACTCAATTTTTGGATCTGTTAAGTATTTGAGGTTAGAGGAATAACTGAGAGTCCGCGCAGAGACTAAACCCTGGAGGACGTAGATACTCCAATTTAAGAGTGTGACTTCACTCACACGGGTAGTCCCTTCTACATCTAACACTCTCATCAGAGTAAATTGACACCACAACAAAACCTGATCACAACAATGATCATCATCACCACAAGGACACTCATCCATCAACCCTAACTCCTCATAATCAGAACTCTTAATCATTACCTCAATTCTCTCATCTCTTTTCACAACTTCTTCCTATTCATCACTCAGATTTAATCCCCAAACTCATTCTCTTTAAGTCTCATACCCTCCGTCGTAATCCGTGTTCTCGGTGAGATCTTAACTCATTCTGTCTTCCTTCCATTCATTAATCATGATTGTAACTCATAGAAGCTCTCACTCTCTAGTCTCACTCTCTGTCACTTCCTCAACGATCCTGTGATCCTCATGTCCACTGTCATCAAGATTCTCAAGGCCTGATGTTGGTTCTCATATACTTTCACATCTCATACAAACTAGTTGTTGATTCTTTCTTTATTCCTCAGTTTCCAGTTTCTCTTGTGCAATCAATCTCTGCAACTCATTAGGATAATCATACTACATTTCCTCCTCCTAATTTAAAAACCTCTTAAACCCACACTCACTTTGCTAGCACATTCCAAATTAATAAAAAACTAGCCAATGTATCTTTAAAACTCCAATATTTTAGTCCTTAAAAAATTGATGAAAAAATTTTGGGAAAGAACACCCATTATGGCTGATGTTGTTGTTTCAATTGTATTTTTTTTAATTTTTTAATGTTCTATCTAATAAATGAATTGGATATATTTAAAAGCCCAGTATTTGAGAAATCTCCTTGAGTTCCTCCACTGTTAGGAAGCAATGAAGGTATGAAGGGATGTGATGAAAGTGGGTATGAAGTGATGAGAGCATGGATTTGATGAAAGCAATAATTTGATGAGGTTGAGCAGCTATGAGAGCATTAAAGTAGAGTGACAAAGCAAACAGGATAGGAATGAGGATTGAAACCGGGGTTAATGATTTGAAATGATGGGTTGAGTTGGTGAAACCCTTTAAATACTTTATTTCAAAAAAAAACATTTATTTTCTGGTAACTCTGAGAGGTCTGATGTGAAACAAGTGGGTTTTTTTGATTTTTAATGGTGGATTTTAAATGGTGTATTTGGGTTGAACCCCACCATTAAAATATGGCAGGTTTTCTTAACTCTGATATGCCCTAATTTGGCCTTTTTCCTGTGGTAAAGACTCCTCTCATGGCTTCATTTTCAAAAATCAATTTGTGATTGAGTGACACTTTGTTCTGTAACCAGGGCTGGTAGTCAACAAATCTGGGGTTGTTGATTGCATTCCTTGGTGACTAGCCCTATTCTCACACAAATTCATGTCTTTTTTTTCTTTCTGCTCAGGCCAGAACTAGTTGAATGCATTTTTCCATTCTTATAAAATTCACCTACTCTTGCTTTGCTACATTGCAAAAAGAAGCCTGCCTCTTTGCTTGGTGTCAACATTCTCTCTCAAAAAAAAAAATAACCTGCAATTTTGTGCACACCAGGGATGGCAATCAACATATCTAAATGAGGATATTGACTTTTTATTCACCCTTCTTTTGTTATTTTTCCTTTCTTTCCTCTCTTTGGTCTTTTGTCATCTTCTATTTCAAATATTCTTCATTTTTTGAAATTTGAAAAAACAATTTGGGCTTGGCTTTTTGTATTTTCCCTGATGGAGAGTAGAATTATAAAACATGAAATTACACCAACATAAGTTATTTAACAAGAAACCAACAGAAAAAAATCCATGAATGCTGATTTATATAAGGAAAGATTTGTACAGCTTATGAGCATGGTGTGTTAGTATTATCCTAAATACCTGTTTATGCATTTAATTTTCAACAGTGAATAAGAGGACTTGGTAAGTTTTTGACCAGTGAATGGAAATTCCAGTCTGGAAAAAATCAGCCTCTTCTGTATTTTTTTTGAATTTCACCTTGAAGGAATTCCCAAATAAAAACTGCTGGAATTTTTGGATGATCTGTTTACTGCTTTTGAAGAAACAGCCTTTCTCATATGTAGCTTTCCCTTGAAAATCAATTGTGAATTAATGTTCCAGAATTTCAGAAAATGCTGATATCTAGTAACAATACTTCTACACCTGTTGAAGGTTAATCATGAGATACAGCATCATATAACCCTGAGATTTAAATGGGATACAGAAATGCCACCTGCATACAGGTGGTGGCCATTTTTCTGTGGTGCTATAAATTGATTTTCATAGCCAAATTTCTTGAATTCATGAATGATATGAGAATCTGTTTTAGAAGCTCAAATTTCAATTTCATATATTTTGGCTGCTATAATGCTTCTTCCCCTTTCAAGAATCTTTTCAATGAATTTTTCTGTAATATCATAGATTCATTCCTTGTTATATATAATAATTATACATTATTCTCATCAAAGAGTCTTAGAAATCAAGGATGTAATTTCCAAGGAATTCTGGCAAAAATCAAAGGGGTGTTTGATTTGTGAACTCTCAAAATTCAGTTGAAATACAAGCAGATTTCATTTAATTTGTGTTGTGATTATCAGATGAGGTATTTCCATGGACCTAGCCTGACTAAAATGCAGTATTTTTATATTCCAACCCCTTTAATATAGTGCAATTTTTAGCCTGCTAGACGCCAAGATACTTTTGATCCTTTGGCTACCAGAGGTGATAGAATAAATAATAAATATATTATTCACTAAATGCAGAAAAAATCTTTAGAATATTTGGATAGAGCTTAGTTCAAGGTTGAACGGTTTGGATATGGTTTTAATGTTATAATTCAATATTAATAAATTTCTTATGAAATAAATTAACAGAGGGGCCACAATTATATTTGGGATCTTTCAAACCTCTCTTCAGGTAATTCATTTTGAAAACAAGTAGACCTAGTTACTTTGGAACCTTTAATTTATGTTCCTGAAGGATATATTTCCCACATATAAAATGTATAAAAAATACCAGGTAGATTAATTTTATATTAAAGTATTTTAATATATTCTTAGAAGTGGTCATTATCTTATTTTCGACATTTTTGGAATTTTGAATTATATTTAATAAAAAATATTTATAAAGGTTATTTAAGTATTTTTATATAATTTTATGTATTTTTAGACTATCTAATATTCACAGGAATATTTATTAAATATTTAGAATTTTCCCATGTAGGTTGTAGCATGTTTACACAGTACCTAGGTTTCTCAGGCCGCCTGACACATTGTCAACTTGTAGTCCTATGTCTGCATACTTTTCAGAGGCCCGGAGCTGCATACACAGATTGAAAGGGTAACAGTGCTGCAGCTCAGCCGCGCGCGGGTTTATTGGCTGCCGCAGCTGCGTGCAGGAATTTTGACAGAACACATTTTCATCTGTAAGTCCTAAAATATACACAACACCTCAATTCTGACTGAATTTTAGGTGTGAAACCTATATGTGTCAATACATGTGACATATTTAATTGGCCAAAAAAGTACCTTAGTGGTTCCATGGAATTTTTGTCTTTCTTTCCTTAATTATTTAAAAATATAAGGAGTTGGATTTCAAAGGTGGGGTTGGTGAGTGACCCTACCTACTTTCGGGTGGAGCATCCGTTTCTGCAATGATATTAATGTTTTTTCTACTCCTTCTTAGGCTACTTTTAATATTATCATTTTCATGTTATTTTTGTTTCTTTTGCAGCTTGCTCTCCATTAGTAGCAAGCTGAGATTCCCCCACTCCAAGATATGCCCATATCTGATAAAAAGATCTGGATTATGTTTGGAAAAAATTCAATTCCATATGTGTTTCAGTTCCTTTTTTTGGCTCTGTAGTTTCTAAGATGTATTGTTCCATCAGTTATTTTATCCTCTGGTAACCATTCATCTTTTTCTGCAGATTCTCCTTTTTATCTCACTCAGTATAGTCTTACATCTTTTCCTTGCACTCTCTCTTTCTTTTCTCTCAATACCCTGTGGACTTTTCCTTTTTCTTTCACAGGGTCAGGTTCTATTGGGACCATTGCTGGAGGGAGGTTGTTACCTTCCCTTGGTTGAAAATGTTTTACTAGGCTAACAGGAAATACTGGGGGTTTTCTTGATAATTCTTCACTCAGGATTACTTCTACAGCATTTTTTCCATGCATCTTTTTGATTAAAAATGGTCCAACAAAGGCTGGTTTCAGCTTTCTGTTACCTGCTAAATTCTTGAAGTTGGCTGTAGATATCAAGATCTGGTCTCCTATTTTAAAGTCAGGTTCTCTGTGTGATTTGTCCCATCTCTGTTTTTTGTATTACACCGCTTCTTCTACACATTTCTGAGCATTATTATTTGCAAGTTCTATCATTTTCTTAAAGTCAAGAGATTTTGGGAGAATTGTGTCTAAGTTTTAGTTTAAGTTATTCCTAGGGAGTTTTGGAATTCATCCCCTTTCCATTATGTAAGGGGCTTCTTTGGTAGTAGAGTGTTTACTGCTATTATGAGCCATCTTCAGGGCTGGGAGTAGGCTAACCCAATCATGGCCATAACCATCTCATTTTTTGTACTCTAGACCAAAGCTACAAAACCTTCTTAAAATATCCTCCAAGGTCTGTATCATTCTTTCAGCTAATCCATCAGTCTGGGGATGGTATGCTGTAGAAAATGCTAAAGTATTACCCAGTATATCATGTGGTTTCCTCCAAAATTCAGTTGTGAATTTGGGGTCCCTGTCACTGATTATAATATTGGGTATACCAACATCAGCTATAATCCTATTCCAAAACAGTAAAGCTATATCCATAGCACTATCTTCTTTGTGGTTACACAAGGATTTTGCCTTTTTAAAGTATCTGTCAACTATAAACAGGACAGAGTTATATGAATGAGTACCTCCAGGGGGGAGGCCGGTGATAAAATACATATTAATGATTTCCTATCTAGTTTTGGGTTCAGAGATCTTCTGTAGGAGTCCAAACCTTTTTCCAATAGTTTTATTAGATTTTTTGCAAGTCTCACAGCTAGTAACATACTTAATAGTGACTTCTTTCCAGTCTATCTGACAAGCAGATTGTTTTACTTTCTCCAAGGTTCTGTCAGTGGATAGATGCCCTGATGAACAGTTTTCATGGCATTCCTGAAGTATGTTTTCTATATGTTCTTTGTTACTTAGTACCAATACACTGAAATGTTGGCGTCTGTAGTAAAGGAGACCATCCCAAAAATTAAACCTTCCTGTTTTATAGGGTTTAAGTAATGAAGCAGGTAAACTATTTTCTCAGGGCTGCTTCTGGGGATTCACATTCCATAATGGTAATCAGCAGCTTTATATCAGAGGAGTAGTTGTCTCTCACTAGATTGAAGAAAGCAGTATCTAATTCACATAAGTGGATGCCCATTATTGGAGAATCTAATGCAAAAACATTGCCATTCAAGATAGGAAAGATATCCTGATCCTCAGGGTCATATGCTGGATTCCTAGAGTCATTAGGCAAAGCATTCCTACTTAGAATATCAGCATTCTTTTGTTTAGCTCCAGATTTATGCACTATAGTCATCTGGCCTCTATACTGTTGTATAGCAATTTTCCACCTGAGCATATGTCTGCTGGGGTCTTCATTTTCATGAGAGTTCTTACAGAATTAAAGTCCGTGATCACTTGGAAAGTGGAGCATTCTAGGTAATAGTTTAGCTTTTCTGGAGCCCATACTAGAGCCAAGAATTCCATCTGACTGTCTCCATATCTCCTTTCTGATTCTTTGATCTGTCTAGATATAAAGAGTACTGGTTTCTCCACTGGTTTGTCTTCTTCTATTCTTTCTTGGTGTAGAGCAGATCCTAACCCTTCCATAAAGGCGTCAATTTAAACCTTAAAGGGTTTGGAGTAATCTGGTTGAATGAGTAGAGGTTTGGAGGTCATAGCTATTTTTAGTTCCTCATTGTTTTTCAATCTCTCATGTGTCATTTCAAAGAGAGTATGATTGTTGCATATTTCATACAGAATTTTAGTTAGCATAGCAGACTTTGGGATGTACTGTCTTTAGTAACTTCAAAAACTAATGAATGAAAGTAAATCTGTTTTTTTCTGAGGCTTGGGTCTATTCATGACAGCAGCTATCTTACTCTGATCAGAAGCTAAAGTTAGACCAGAAACTATATGCCCTAGAGTTTTCAATTCTGTATATCCAAAGTTGCATTTCTTCTTGGACACTTTGAATCCTGATTTGGAGATAGTTTGGATTACTAATCTTAATGGTATATATGAGTATCCCAATCATCAGAATATACAATAACATCATCTATATATACCATCATCCACCCTTGTCTGATGTAAGGACCTAGAACTGTATCCATTGTTCTCTGGAAGTGTGATGGGGCATTCTTTATACAAAGGGCATCCTAAGATATTCATACATTACCAAATGAAAGATTATTCTCATGAAATTTCTGCTTTGAGGGCTTATAGGTATCTGGTGGAAACCTTTAAGCATATCCATAGTAGTGATTTATTTGGCTTTGGACAATTTATGTAGAGCATGATCAATCCGGGGTATAGGATAATAATCTGCCTGAGTATAATTATTGAGCATTCTGAAGTCTCCTACCATTCTTGACTTGTCATTATGCCAAGCTATGATTACAGGTGTAATCACATCTACCTGCTCATTGTTCCCTACTTTCCTTAATACTTGTAAGTTTATTGGTTCTTGGATATGTTCCTCAAGAGCTATTCTAGATTAGTTTTGGAGGATAAGGAGGCTTAAGATTCAATTTTAATACAATATAATGTCCTTTGATATCATCAATGGGGTTATCTTTAGTACAGAAAGAATTTTGGTTCTCAAAGAAGACTGTCAATCTATCTTTCTTCTGTTCTTGAGAAAGTTTCATATTTAATGCTGCTTGAGAGAAGTATTTTTTATTTAATTCTTCTAAATGCTTTTTGTAAGTGGAAGAGGGGAATTTAGATTGGATTCTGCCTATCTTAAACTTCTTGTCCCAATTACCACCAACTCTGAAGTACCTGCATTTAGTCTGGAGCACATCTATGCCATATAGACATAAAGAATCATTTCCTATTATCAGGTAGTCACATAATCCGTTGAGCAATACTAAAAATTCCACTTTCATTCTCAAAGATCCTTTAGTATGGGGTAATATTATAGGAGCAGTCCATACTCCAATAGCATTCATGGTAGAGTTGCAAGAGCTGAACTTGGCTTTTGTGAAGGGCAAAAGGTATTCTTCCCAATTGGAATCCCATTTGTTTAAGAATTCAGTACAGTCACATGAGCAAAAAGCCCCACTATCAATTAATAACTTTATAGGTCTGTATTTATACAATCCTGTTGCATAACATGTTTGACCAGTAGTATAACTCTTACCACTCATTGGCCTAACTGTTAATGGTTTAACATCAGTGATATTTTTAGGAATTATCATGGGGTCCCGTTGTTGGGGCAAACTAGAATCACCATGGATTTTATTTATTTCTATAGAGGTGCCTATATCTCCTTCTATTACATTTACAGGTTTGGTCAGGATTAATTCACATTCAGAAAGGAATCCTTCAGTATCAGCTATATCTTCATAGTTCTGATTCCCTTCAATCTCATGCTCTCCTTCCAATACTGCTATCTTTCTTTTTTTGAGTGGGCAGTCTTGTCTCAAATGCCCTGTCTTGTTACAGTTCAACAGGTTCCAGGCATTCTCTCTTTATCCCTGTTCTCATTAGGCTTCTTTTTGTCAGAGATATTTATCAGAGGGGGGTTTTTTCTGGTTTTGTTAATGTTGAAGTTCTCTTTGTGTCTAGAAGGAACCTTTTTGCCTAACCCATTAATGTCTATGACCTCTTCTAAGAAATTGATTAGAGTTGGTAATTCAGAATCCACACTCATCCTGCATCTGACAGTATGGTTGGGATTTCCAGGAAAAAAGTTGAGGAGTCTTTCATTTACTTACTCTTTTTCAGCATCTGGATAGAAGAAATCTAGTCTTCTCTTCTGTTCCAAGAAAAATTTTTGGGGCTTATCCTTGGAGGGATCAAATGAGGAATTTTCAAAATTTTTCATCATTTTTATTTTCCACATTCTAGAACCAAATTGTTCTTTAATTAGAAGTTTCCAAGAATTAAATTTTAAGGATCCCACTTCTTCTCTTTTACTAATAAACCAATCTAAAGCTAATCCTTCAAAAAGTCTGGGCAGCCTGACTACAGCTATAGCTTCTGGTAGGTAATGAGAGTTAATGGTATGGTCAATAAATTTAATGAAATTTATATGATTGTATTCTCCTTCAATGGAGAACTTAGGCCATTCAGAAATTGGGGGTAAAAGTTTGAGGGCTTTTTCCATTTCAGCAGTAGGACTAGATCTGAAGGTGTCACTCATATGCATTCCTAATAAGGTTGGTGCATAAGGAGGAGTTTTTTGTCTTGGAAGTTTTGGTTCCTCTGTGCTAATCACCAAGGGGTTGGTCAGACAGAATTTTAAGTCTCTAAGATCATTCTTGATCAGATTAAGTTGCAGGTCGAATTTATTATTAAGAAGATCTAATTTCTCACCAAGGGACAGAATGGAGATTTTAGTATTATTTATTAATTCTTCTCTTAAATTCTGAAAAGACATAATAAAATCTTCTTGGATACCTGATACCATATTCTCAATTTTTTGGGTCTGTCTAATTTTAACTTGATTAATTGTCTCCAATAATTGTTTTGTATTCTCCTTAATATCTTCCATTCCTACAGATTTTGTTTTGTTATTAATTAGCTTGGCTACCACTGAGGTTAACTTATCCATTTGAGTGTAGACACTGTCCACATTTCCACAAACAATCTTGAAATTATGGCGCATATCATAAAAAAAGGAATTAATTACACCAGAGGTTGGTTTAGACAAGTTACTGGGTTAAGAATTAGAGGCTAATTGTTGTACACCTTTTTCCACTTTTGGGCTAAGGATATTATCTGATCGCAATCTTTCTTTCCCTTTGGCTTTGGATGGGAAGAAGATCTCTTCTTTCCTGGTACTCTTCCTTTCAGTTGGTCTAATTGATCCCAAAGATTCCGCTTTTCTACGTAGGATTCTACCTCTTTCCTTGGAATCATTTTCTGAAGAGCTATCTGGGTAGCTTGTTGGAGTATATTCATATTTTCATAATTCCATATTTTCCTTCTGTCTATTTCTTCTATTCTTTGTGTTCCTCATGTTATATTCACAACTCTATCTTTCCATTCCATTCTTTTTTTCTTTGTATGTCACACACTGAACATTTCACTGCTCTCCCCCACTCAGTCTCTAGACCCGCGCTATCTTTTTCTTTCACACTGAATTTTCATTGTATTCTCACCATGTCACACTGTGCGTGAAACCTGACTGCTAGTACCGCTACCTGAGGACAGAGCTTGAGAAAATTAGAAGGATTTCTTTCCTCATCCTTCTACTTTACCTCAAACCTCTGTTATTCCTCAGGTAAGATTTGTTTCCCTTCCTTACTCACTCTCACCTTGTCTTTCTCTTTACTTATGAAACCTGTTCCTTCTACTTTACCTCACACCTCTTTTATTCCTCAGCTCAACATAGCTTTTGCCTGGGAGATTATCTTTTTCATAGATACCATGTCCTCCTTGGCTTGGGCTTCTTTGAACTCTTCCCAATATTTCACGTGCTCTCTGACTAAGTCTTTGATCCTGGCTTCCTTGGCCAGATTCTGCTGGGGTGGCTGCAGGGAAGCTTCTTGTAATGGAGGGGGGCTTGATTCTACTACCTTCTCTGACTTTAGGTTGGGGAAGTGAAACAGTAATTGGGGCTGTTCCCTGTCCACAAAAATTTGATTCACGGGTTCCAGTCCCCTGATGGTTGTCATTATTTGTGGTCTCATGGTTACTGGGGGATCCTGGCAAAGATCCATAGGAGGGAATTCTCCCTGAGGCTCTTGTGTTACATCTATTCATATTGAAAAAAATGTTTATAGGTATTTTTATAAATTAAAATCTGTGTCAATAAGTTTATTAAAACTTACATAAGTTGATATGCAAAGGTACTGAGACTTTATTGGTATTAAATAGGTACTTAATAGGTAATCCTACAGGGTTTTGGTGGGTTCCAATGAGGTCTTCTCCCATCCAATCAATATTTTCAGGGCTTCCAGAGGTATCTTGTACTTCTTGGTCCAATGAATCAACTTCAGTGACAGTGGTTTCTGGAATAGGAGGGTTCACTGATGGTAAAAATATATTTTATGGGTTAATAAAATATATTAATATTATTTAAATAAAAATAATATTATAATACAAGTCTTATACTTAATTTTATATTTTAAAAAGTAATTCATACATTATTTGTTCCAAGCTTTATGTTTTTTTAGCAGGGCTTGAAAGTTGATATGCCTCTCAGGATCTTCTTGTTCAAGAGTTTCTCTAAGTGTTTGGGGGCAGAAGAAATATTATTACGCGCAGAAGAAATATTAAGTTTCTCAGCTTGAGTTATAGCTTCCCAACCAGTTGGTTTATAATTTTTAATGTATTCTTCTTTTCTTATCTTTAAAAGATCTAAACAATATATTTTAAATTCTGCATTGGTTTTTAAATCCAATGCAAACTAAATTAATGATAAATCACGGTTAAAAATTCAGATAAATTATCTTTGATTTAATTTTACGTGAAATGTCTGGTCCAAGGTATTAAATATAATAAAATGGAATATTTCCCGGAAAGACCCTCAATTTTCAGCCTGCTTGATTCCAAGATCCTTTCTATCCTTTAGCTACCAGAGGTGATAGAATGAATAATAAATATATTATTCAATAAATGCAGCAAAAATCTGTAAAATATTTGGATAGAGCTTAGTGGAAGGTTGATTGGTTTGGGTATGGTTTTAATGTTATAAATCAATATGAATAAATTGATTATTACATAAATTAACAGAGGGGCAACAATTATATTGGGGATCTTTAGCACCTCTCTTCAGGGAATTCAGTTTAAAAACACGTAGACCTGGTTACTTTGGAACCTTCAATTTAGATTATTAGAGGATATATTGGCCAAACATAATATGTATATAAAATACACGGTAGATTTGCAGGGCTTTGTAACCAAGCTTCCACAACAGAGAAAGGATAATCAAAATCACTGGTATATTATTAAGTCCTTAGGGTACCTTTTTGGGACGTGTACTGATGGGTTAAACCTGTTTACTGGGGTTAAAAGGTTGTTCAGCAGTTTAAATTGATAAAAATGGTTGGGGACGGATATTATTAATCAGACTAAAGCCATAAATCACTTACTTATATCTTATAAGTATTTTATTAACTTGGAACGGTGTCTGGATGTAAAAATATCTGTGTCTCTGGGTATCTATATCCTCAAAAGAGCTCTTTCTTTATAGCTTTTTGATTCCCAATATTGTCCTTCTGAGGGATACAGGGGCTCAAAGGGACAGAAACTGAGGCTAGCAGGGTACCAGTGGTAGCCTGTCAAGTTTGCTTAGCGCTGTAGCTTGGGCAACATCAAAATACACAGGGTATGGGAAGTATTATACCTTATAATTGGTTTTTGGATGTGTGAATAACATTAATCTGTCCATTTTATTTATTATTTAATTATGATTGAACTGAGTTGGGCAGATTGGCTTGAGCAGAGTGTCCTAAAGTTTTCAGGGTTGTTTTTGGCAAAGGTGCTCCCCCCCCCTGGGTAAACGTCGTCCCAACGTGATAAAGCATCAGGGACTACCCCTTGTTTCCCAGGGCGGTACGTGATCGTAAAGTGGAACTCAAAGAAGTATTTGGCCCATCGTGCCTGTCTACGTGTGAGGACTTTTGAGCTCATGAAATACTTTAAAGAATTATGATCAGTTAATACCTCAAAGGATTCTCTAAGGCTCAAAAGGTATGAATGCTGTTTCTTTAAGCAATAAACAATTGCAAGAAGTTCCTTTTCATGAATCTCATAGTTAAGCTCCGCAGCAAGTAACTTGCAAGACTTGAAAGCTACGGGGTGAAAGAGAGAAGTGGAGGAAGAGAACTGCAAGATTACTCCTGCAATTGCATAGTTGCTTGCGTCTGTTTTGACAATAGTGCGAGCCAGCTTGTTGAAGTGAGCAAGTATTGGAGCAGTGGTGAATGCTTTCTTCAGAGCTTTGAAC
Organism: Puccinia polysora; assembly: GCA_025617555.3. Classification (NCBI taxonomy): domain Eukaryota; kingdom Fungi; phylum Basidiomycota; class Pucciniomycetes; order Pucciniales; family Pucciniaceae; genus Puccinia; species Puccinia polysora. The sequence continues at coordinate 51,793,769 of CM062618.1, forward strand.
TCCAAAGCAGCCTGTTTGTTAAAAACAAAAGGATTTTCTTTTTGAAGAAGGTTAGTAAGATTCACCGTTTTCTTGGCATAACTTTCAATGAACCTCCTGTAAAAATTACCAAAACCAAGGAAAACTTGAAGGGATTTAACGGAAGAAGGTGGGGGCCAGTTCAATATGCGTTTTCTTTTGGCTGGGTCCATTGATAGTCCTTGCTGCAAGACTAAAACACATAGAAACTGAAGGGAAGAGGAATGGAATTCACACTTAGATGCTTTTGCAAACAGGTCATTCTTACAAAGTTGCTGCAGCACCTCTCGCACATGTGCAATGTGATCTTTGAGTTTTCTCAAGTAGACTAGTATATCATCTAGATATACCACGAGGTATTTACCTACAAGATTGGAGAAAATGTCATTGACAAAATTTTGAAAAGTGGAAGGAGCATTACAGAGGCCAAAAAGCATGACGGTATACTCATAAGGGCCGGACCGGGTTCTCATTGCGGTCAAATACTCATGAAATTTCATAATTCAAATTAGGTTATAGGCACCTCAAAGGTCTAACTTTGAGAAATAAGCAGCTCCATGGAAGAGGGTGAGGAGATGTGACATAGGCGGTACTGGATAGGCATTCTTCCGGGTTACCTGGTTCAGTTTCCTGTAGTCAAGGCAAAGGCAAAGTCCACTGTCCTTTTTTGGAACAAATAGGACAAGTGAACTGGTATTCAAACCGCTTGATTGAAGAAATCCTTTTGCTACATTTTCCGCAATTTAGTCTTGAAGGGCAATTGATTCTTGCGTTGAGAGAGAGTAGACTGGTACTGGTGCTGGAGGTGGGCCAGTAAGTTCAATCTTGTGATTTTAAGAACGGGATGAAGGCAGTTTATCTTCTCTTGCAGCTGAGAAGACATCAGCAAAGTCATGATAAACTGAAGTTAAAGACTCTTGAATGATTTCTAAATCTTCAATCTTGTCATCTTTGAGCACCGTATTTGAGGTGCTTGCATGGTGCAAGAGGATTAGGGAGCTCAAGATACACCGTTTGGTTGGTGTCTGTTACTCTTCAAAGAAACAGGAAAGAGGTAAGCTGGATGGGTAAGCAATAACTCCTGAATCTGAAGAGGGGACTTGGGAATGGAGGTCAGGATATTGCAAATCTCCTGGCGGAAAAGTGTCATCCAACTCAATGACAGTGTCAGGTAGGCTGTTTAATTCCTGTTTGAAGGAAAGATTAGCGTTCTGGGGGTGCAAGGTTCAAAGGTTAATTACTTGTTATTGCCAATTCACATCCGGATTCCAGTAAACTAGGAAATCATGGCCTAGAATGGTATCATCCATTCCGGGTATATCCAAGACAAATAAATCCCATTTGAAGCTGGGGAAATTGGAGAATGCAAAGGTCCATTTTGCCTTTTGGGAGACCCAATAAGACGGTTCAGTCGCACTACTTACTAAATAGATAGGAAATTTATCTATCTCCGAACGCATAAGATTTTTGGAAGTGGCAAAAGATTCACTGATGAAGGAAACATTAGCGCCGGAGTCAAGTAAAACTCAATAAGGGGTGTTGTTGGAATGGAATAGGATAAATCTTGAACTAGGAGCACCTAGTGACTTGCAAGTGCAAAGATTTACTCGCGTTGATTTAGATAATGTGTAGTTTTCCTTGCGAGTATAAGAATAACTAAAAGCTAATTTTTTGACTGCTTAGCTGCTTCACGCGCTAACCGCTTTGCACAACTGTCGACATCATGTTTTCCTCCACAATACATACACAGCCCATTCTTCTCCCTCCGTAGCCGTTCCTTGTTCCGTAGCATCCCAGTTTCTTTGTCCAAGAACTTTGGAGTTTTGGTGACGGTTTTCCCTTTTGAGTTGGAGTTCAAAGTTGTGGTTGGTTTGGATGGTTTTGGGTTCCTCGCCTTTTTCTTTGAGGAGTTGTCCACCCTTGGAGCCAAGGTGGACATTCCATGGTTGTTTTGCCTGGAGTGATTCTTTTCGTGATAGCCATTATCAAGCTCAATCACTCAATCAATTAGCTGCTGCAGCGAGGTTGTCTTATGCCTCCCAACTGCAAGCTGTTCAATTAAGCGTTCCAGTAGACCCTTTCGGAAATGGAATAGAAGAGCGGCCTTGTTCCACTGGATGCAAGACTGCAAGGTTTGAAATTGAGAAATATAAACAGAACCTTTACTATTTTCCTTCATAACTAGACTATTAAGTTTGTATTTGGTGTTTCAAACTTCATTGGGGTTGCAACACAGGGTGAACAGTTTTTGCTCAAACCTGTCCCAGTTGTTGAGAATACACGTGGGACTGTCTCTGGACAAAAGTTTGAGGTATGGTTCAAACCACTGCAAGGCTCTACCTCCTAAGAAGGACAAAGCATACATAACTTTATGTCTATTGGAAGGGAAGTTTTTGGAGTCGTTTGAGAAGATGATTTTACCGGACCGTAAGTAGGATCTAAGCTTATGAGAGTGTTCTCCCCTAAAGTGATTGGGTTTTTTCATGCCCGGAGTGCAAAAGCTAGGAGTACTTGAAATAGATTGCGGGGCACCATGAGTGAGGTTCTGGATCAAAGTCAAAAGCAGGGTTGAAGCATTGGGCTTGGGAGCAGTAGTGCAAACCCCTGGTCTACCACAAGTCAAGGTTTCATTGGAAGAATGATTGGAATCTGCAAATTCTGCAAGAGGGTCCGCCGTAACATCCCGTGAAGGAGTCCAAGGATCATCCAGGGGTTCAACAGATGGCAATTGAGAAGGAGGAACGGGATCTAAGGGTTTTTGGGCCCAAGGAGAGCTGGTTCTCCCTACCCAATAGATATCATCATTGTAAGGGGCAAGGGAAGCGTTCCTGGTTGAGCAAGTACGCAACATCGAGAAGAAGAGGTCTACTATAGGTTGGAAAGCTAAAATAGATGAGTTGAGTTAGTTAGTTTACTGTCACACAACCACCCCACGTACTATAGGGAACTTTTTAGATGATAGTGAGCGCGGAGGAATGCTGAGTGCAAGGGCAAGTGCGAATAGCAAGACTCAGTTGCAAAGTGCGAACTTAGTTTTGCCCCCCAACAAATGGCAAGAGGAATGGAGTGTGTTCCGAGGAAGGAAACTCAACCTGAGTCTGATGTGATAACTGGGTTGTAGAAAAATGCGAGAACATATGAAATTAACTAACTGAGGAGACAATCATCAGGCAAGTGGGTAGCCCTTATAAGGTAATCCAGAGTGACTAGATACAGCCTGATGGGTAGCCAACTACAGTTGAAGGCGGTGAGGCTAATGAGTGACAGGAATGGGATAGGAAATAGAGCAATAGTAAAATCATATCTGAGGCCATGGCATAAGTGCAAGAGAATAGAATCTGCGTGTACAAATTCATGATGAATTGGGACAGGAGAAAATGACGTTGAAGGTAATACAAGTGAGAAGTAATAGTGTATGCAGGGTAGGGACTAGTCCAATTGCAAAATGTACAGTAATGATGGCTTAGTTAGACGTAGATGCAAACTAACAAACAGTGCGTGACCAGAGATGAAATTCTGAGGCTGTTGATGGGCCAGGGAAGGAGATTGAATCTTGTAATGGATGGCCGACTGGTATGGAGTTAACCGCAAAGTTTGCAAGTATATACTGAGTCGGTCTCCAAGATTGGAAGTTCAATGCGAGCCAGAGGAAGTAAGCAGATCGCACCATTGATGTTGTGCTTTATTTGTGTCACGCTTATAGACTGAGGTCAATGGTACTGAGGAGAGGACATGTCTAAGTGATGAAGACAATAATCCCTAAGTGCGAGGCGTGACAGAACCTTTAGAGTGAGGTAGTTTGATATCAGAAGACCATACTACAATAGTATTGAGGGAAGAGTTACAACTGCTAAACTTAGCCTGAGTTACTGGTAATAAGCACATTCTCCAATATGGATCATGCATTTCCAAATAGGTTGAACCAACACAAGAGCAAAAGGCCCCACTTTCTAATAGTAGCCTCACTGGGGAGCCTTGAATTAAACCAGTAGCATAGCAGGTCTTTCCAGAAGTGTAAAATTTGCAGCAGAAGGCTTAAGGTTCAAGTTTTTAGCTTCAGAGACATGGTGAATTTTCATTTTGGGATTCCATTTCTGTTTTAAATTGGAATTGTCATTGACAGATTTTATGTCCAGGGAAGATTCTATAATTCCTTCAATAACATTGATGGGGTTTGTAATCATTAAATCACACTCAGAGAGTGATCCATTAGTTTCATCAAATTTAGGATCAGGATTATTATCATACTCTTCTCCTTCAATAGGATTGATCCTTCTTCTGGGTTGAGGGCAGTCGGGTCTTACATTTCCTGTCTGTTTGCAATTCCAGCATCCCTTTTCCTTTGTCCCTGGAGTCTTCTTGACTTCCAAACGGGCGGGATTAGGGGAAGGGGGATCTTTGGTCTTAGCAACATTTTCCTCCTTACTTGTAATATTCTGTTCTCTGGGTCTATTGACTTTTTTGTCAAGACCATTCATATGAATAGTTTCTTCTAATACTCCTATCAAGTTAAAGGGGTCAGAGTTCATGGGAATCCTGCACCTTAAACTATGGTTGAGTTGTCTGGGACATAAGTTGAGACTCTCTCATTAACTTCTTCTTTACCAGCATTGAGGCAAAAGCAATCTAACCTCCGTTTCTGATCAAGAAACCATTTATGAGTTTTTTTCTTGGATGGATCAAACTGGGAAGTCTCAAAATTCTTCCTCATCTTTCTTTTCCAAAGAATGGTACCAAATTTTTCTTTGATAAATTTTTTCCATGAATTCAACAAAAAATATCCAACTTCTTCCCTCTTGTTAATAAACCAATCAAGATAAACTCCTTCAAACAATCTGGTTAATCTTACCACAGGTATGGTATCAGGGAGTTCATAAGAGGCAAGAGTGTAATCAATAAACATAACGAAACTGACATGGTTATCTTCTCCTTCTCCTGATAATTTAGACCATTCAGTGATTGGAGGAAGTAACTCTAAAGCTTGTTCTCCTTCAGGTGTAGAAATAGACCTGAAAGGTTCATTCCTAGATTTTCTGGGTCTAGATTGTTGAGCTGAAGCACCACTACTGTCGTGACTTCCACCCATGGCTCTTATTTCTATTGTCTGTCTAAGTTTCTTTATGTGTGTTTTCTGTTTCTCACTCTGGCCGCCCGCCATGTCTCACTGGGTGCCAAGACTCCAAATCTGAGTGGAAAAACCCTGAGGGCGACCATCTAAAGAGTCAACAACTGAACTCCTGGTAATCACAACAACCATTCACCAACCAACCATATTCAAGCACTCGTTGGTCTACACCATCAAGTGACCTCCGGCAGCCAGCTCAAGCCAAGTAAGAACAAATCCAACTCCATTGGTTATGATCCGTACTCACTTTCTTCCCCAGTTTGCTAAAGGCGCCTTCCTTGGTCATCTTATTTTATTCTTGTAGCTGGTTGTACTTCAACCGTCTCTTGAAAGACTTCCGTTGGTGTTGTTTCCTTTCCCGTTCTCCGTCTCAATGACTCTTGTCTTCTCATTTCCTTTCTGATTCTGTTCCTATTTCAAATACATTCTGTTCTTGGTTTTCCTACCAATACTTTTTCTTCACACGGTTAAAAGCCAAAACGATTCCACAAACTGGTCACAAGCAACATGCCCAAGCCAGGATCATTGTCAACGCCAGGACCAGGGGGAGAACCTATGAACTTCAAATCTCACGCCCTCAAAGTACTCATCAAATCAACACCTCTACTGAATGAAGAAAACTACAGTATGTGGCGTAAGAAGATGGAAAAGCTTTTTAAACTCGGGGGAATCTTTCAATTCTTGAACTCGTTGGATGAGCTCCTCTCACTAGATGAAGATACCAATCAAGAGATGGTAGCCTACCTGATCTCCAAGCTCAATTCAAACACTTATAAAAACATAATTGACAACCGCAACAAAGACAATGCCAAACTAATATGGACAGCAACCCAGTCTCATTTTGCCTTGTCCCGATCAGCAAACAGAGCGCGTGTTTTCAACAGCTTCCTCCATATCTCCATGTACTCCAACATTGAGGCGTTTGTCACAAATGTCAAAACTTTTCTTAAAAAACTGAAAAAAGTTGGAATTGAGCTCCCATCTGATATAATAGCTTACCTGGTACTTTTCAAATTCCCCGCCTCAATGCAAAACATGAAGATGCAAATCATGCATTCAACCACAGAAATAAGGATTGAAACCATATTAGATCATCTCATCCAACACAAAAATAAGATCAGCGCCCAAGAAACTCCCAACAAACCTGTCAATATAGCCCTATACAACGGACCAAGATGCAAAAATGGAAATCACAACCCTGCCGTAACGTCTCATCCAGCGGAAACCTGCTGGATCAAATTCTCTGAACTTAGACCACCTAATACTCACTACCGAGGAAACAAGAACAAAAAGAAAGCTTCCAAAGAATCACACTATTACTCGTTTTTCTGCGGACTCAACCTGAACTGTCAAGAGAGACTAATCCCAAGCCAGTTCATACTCAACTCTGGATGCTCCATCCATATTTTTACAGAAAAGAATCAATTCAATTCCCTTACCTGCTCCGAAGGAGAGGAAAAGATCCAAACCAGAATGAAAAACGCGATGATCAAGATTGAGGGAATTGGTACTGCTTCCATTCCTTTTGAGCACTGCAAAATCCATCTCAGTAACTCCGCATGGGTTCCAGAATCATTAGTCAATCTCATATCCCTTGGAGCGTTGGTAGAAAAAGGGGAAACCCTGAATATCAACTCAACCGTGTCTCCCCGCACCTTCTCTGTGTCCTCCGGTAACAAGGAATTGTTCACCTGAAGGATATCAAACAATCTCTTTGTCATAAATACTAAAACAGAACCCAACGCCGCTCTCTACTCTAGCAAGGATCTACCCAAGATTCACAGAAAACTTGGCCACGCCTCCCTTGGATGGATGGAAAATTTTCTAAACAAAACCATCACTTCCAAAGACAAGGAGGACTTTGAATGTCTCAACTAAAACAAAGCAAAGATTACAAAGTCTGGTTTTTTGCAAGTCCATCAAGCAGCCTTGAGAGTTTTGGATTGGATCCATGTGGATCTAATGGGACCTCTCAAACCCACGGCTACAGGTGGATTCAAATTCATCCTTAACCTCATTGAATCCTTCTCTGGATACCTTTCCTGCTTTCCGCTCAAAACCAAAGACGAGGCCTGTGAAACCTTTATCTTTGTTCTTGAAAATGAACATAGAAAACACCAACCTTATCCCATGGAAGTATTCTTGGATGGCGGTGGTGAGTTTTTCAATAAAAAATTTTCTGCCTACCTAAAAGAGCGCCAAATCAACCACATTGTCCCAGAACCATATCATTCCCAACATAACTGATGAGTAGAAAGAGCTAACAGGACTGTCATGGAATCAACCCGCGCCAGACTCTCCAAAGGCCAAATCCCTAAATCCTACTGGCACAAGGTGGTTTGCAGCTTTTGTTTGTTACTCAACCAAATACCTAAAGAAAAAGGGATGGAATCCCCATGGAAACGTATGCATGGCAAAGATCTCCCGGAGGTTACCTCAGAACTGTTGGTACCAATCTCATGTATTGACTTAACAATCCTCAAATACAATCTAAACTATTCAAGAAATTGGAATCTGACAAACTCCTAGTTTTCAACCCTGGCTTGCTCTCATACACAATTCTTTTGACCTCTGGAAAGATTGTCAACACTAAACATGTCATCTTTTCCAAATCAATCCATGACAATGCAATCGCACAGAGAGATCAGACAGATCTTGATCCATCAAACAATCCTGTTATTCAGACAACTCTGGCTCCACTCAATCTGCCCAATGACAAATCTCAAGGCTCCAACAACAAATGCACCGCCAAATCAATAAAACAAGAAGAAATTTCTGAGGCCGACAGTAACAACACCAACAAGAATGAAGAGGTGTCCACCAGTATGAGACAGAATTTAAGAAACAGAGAACTACTAGCCAAACCTGATAGGTACAGGTATCACTCTGAAAAACTACCTAATTCCATTGAAGAGGCCCTAACCATTCCCGTGTGGGAAGAATGAATTCAAATCCATTGACGATCAAAAGTTCTGGGAGGAATTTGATGAAAAATTTGTGACAAATCCCCTTAAGACTGTGGTGGTTTTCAAAGTGAAGCACAATAAGCATGCCAAAGCTCCCACCTACAAGACACTACTATGCGTCCAAGGTTTCAACCAAAGATACGGCATGGATTACTTTGAAACTTATTCTCCCACTGAAAGAGTTGCTTCTCTCCAAGCCCTTGTCACCTTTGCGGTGGACAAGAAACTTGACCTCCTTCAGCTTGACGTCAAGGGAGCCTTCCTACATGCTGACCTTTACCAGGATGTGTTCATTGTAAACCCTTCTGGATCCAGTCAACGCAGAAAATACTTAAGACTGAAAAAATTGTTGTATGGACTAAAAAAAGCACCTCACAACTGGTACAGAATGCTAACTTTGTGGATTGAAAGTCAGGGTTTTGAAAAATCAGTATGCAATCCGTGCCTTTTTCTATGCAAACATGATTACTCAGCTATTTTTTTTCACGTGGACAATCTCATAGTCACTGGAAACATGGCAGACTTCCAACGCAAATTTCTCAACCGCTTCAAGAACTCCACAGCTCATCCTCCCAACACTCTACTCAGAAAGAAAGTTGTGAGAGAAAAAGGTTTAATTCATCTTAGCTTACCTCTGAACATCAAAAAAGGGCTGAGGGCCATGAACTTGACCAATTGCAAACCTGTTACTACTCCCAGGACTCCAGGCATGCACCTATCTCCAGCAACAGACAAAAATCATAAGAAGTTCTTAGATCTGAATGTCAACTACAGATCGGCAATTGGGAGACTGAATTTTATTGCTGGATTAGCAAGACCCAATATCAGCTACGCTGTATCTAGTCTGGCCAGATTTTCAAAAAACCCGGATATTCTCACTGGATGGAAGTAGTGCATGCCTGGCAATATCTCTCAGCTACCAGGCACATTGCCCTAACTCCCAGTCCTTGATCCAAATCTAATAGTCTTGCCTTCTACAGCGACGCCACCTGGGGGGACAATCCTGACAACAGGATCTCCCAGAGCGGTTTCTTCTGCTCATTCAAAGGAAGCCCCCTTTATTGGACAAGCCATCGACAGTGCAAAATCACTCACTCCTCTACGGAATCCAAACGCGTGGCATTATCCAGCTTTCACCTAGAAGGAAGATGGCTCCACCAACTCCTGTCCAAAATCTATTGGGAAACCTTTTTATGCCCGCTCCATCTCATTGAAAACAAATTTCTTGAAAACAAAATTAAGAAATTTGGCACTAACTCAAAAGCAAAGCATATTGATATCAAAGTAAAAAGTCTCTGGGATGATTATGAGAACAAGACTATTGATTTCATGCTGATTCCGTCAGAGTCAATGGCTGCCAATGCACTGACCAAGGCAGCCAATAAGATATCTAACTGCATACTGGTAAATTGTCTCTCTGCTCCGTATCATGAACCTCTGAGTCGAGGGGGAGTGTTGAGCTGAAGCACCACTACTGTTTTTACTTCCACCCATGGCTCTTATTTCTATTTTCTGTCTAAGTTTCTTTATGTGTGTTTTCTGTTTCTCACTCTGGCCGCCCACCATGTCTCACTGGGTGCCAAGACTCCAAATCTGAGTGGGAAACCCCTGAGGGAAACCAGCTAAGAGTCAACAACTGAACTCCTGGGAATCACAATGACCATTCACCAACCAACCATATTCAAGCACTCGTTGGTCTACACCATCAAGTGACCGCCCGGCAGCCAGCTCAAGCCAAGTAAGAACAAATCAGACTCCATTGGTTATGATCCATACTAACTTTCTTCCCCAGATTGTTCAAGGCGCCTTACTTGGTCATCTTATGTTATTCTTGTAGCTGGTTGTACTTCAAAAGTCTCTTGAAAGACTTCCATTGGTGTTGTTTCCTTTCCTGTTCTCCCTCTCAATGACTCTTGTCTTCTTATTTCCTTTCTGATTCTGTTCCTATTCAAAATACAGTCTGGTCATGGTTTTCCTACCAATACTTTTTCTTCACATAGAGGTAATACTAGGAGCACTGGTGAACCTAGTTGTTCTAGCTTCTTCCAAGTCATTAACTGGAGGTTTAAAAAAACTGATTTTTAGATCTCTGAGATAATTCTTTATCATACCTGGTTCCAAGTGAAGTTTTTTACTTAAAAAATAAATTTTATTGATTACCTGAGTTGAAGTAGTATGCCTTATTCTCCTAACTTCTTCCTTGATATAATTCATTGAGACAAGAATTTCTTCTTGTATAGTAGATTGAAAACTGTAAATGTGTTTCATTATATCCGCTTCACGCAAGATTATACTATCCTTTATTTTCTTTACTTCTAGCTCATCAATTTTGTTTAGGTTGTTTTGAGTGTGTATCACTTTGTTGAGGTTCAGACTCAACTTATCAAATTGCTCATACACTTTGTCAAAGCACTTGCTAATAACAGTAAAATTGTGAGACACATTTATAGCAAAGAGGTTTAAAGCTTGTAAATCTAATTTTGGTGCACTTTCTTCCACTCCTGGGCTAAGGATATTATGCTGACCCAATATTTTGTGTTCCTTAACTTCTGATGGTCTGAAGATCTCTTCTTTTGGGCATCCTTTCCCTTCAAGAAAGCTAACTGTTCCCAAGGATTCCAATTCTGCAGGTAACCTTCCACTTCTCTCCTTGGGATAATGTTTTGAAGAGACATCTGGGACCTCTTTTCCAGATATTGCTTTTTTCATACCTGGCTGATCCTCCTGGGTCTGAGACAGTTTGAATTGTTCCCAATAAGTCATGTGCTCTTTCACTAATGCTTTGACTCTTTCCTCCTTTTTTGAGTCACGCTGGGGTGGCGTAGGAGGACCTGTATCCTCCTGGGATACCACTTTGGGTGAGGCACAGCTCTCCAATGCTGAGTTGGTTGAGTTGGCAGCCGCAGTTATTGCCGTTGTTTTCCAGTGTAACACTATGGTCATGGGTTTGAGCCCCCTCATTTCTATTGCAACTGGAGTCATTGTGTGCGCAGTTTCCTCTGGGCAGAGATCCATAGGATGGTGCTCTACCGGTTTCACGGGTGTTGTGCCTATTTTGGTATATAGAGCAAAAAAGACATAAGTTTTTGTCAAAAAGTTTGAAAAAAAAGTAAAAAAAAATGTATAAATAATATTTTCAAGTATTTTGTATTTTTAATATTTTTTTTATATAGTGTTTAACTTACTTAAAGTTAATTTCAATGGTACCAATGCTTGGTTGGGGGCAAGACCAGCCTTGGGGGGTATTCCAACGGGGTCTGAGTGGGTTCCAATCAGGTCCTGGGATAAATCCAAGGGCAAATCCAGTGGTAAACTGTCCTGGATGTCCTCAAAGAGGTCCTGGTCAATGAGTTCTCCAAAAAAAAATTCCCTAAGGTTGATAAAACAATAAGTCTTAGAATTTTTATATTTTTTCCATAGTTTTTATCATAATATATGAAAAAACAAAAAAATAATTATGATGCTCACTCTTGTGATTTTTCTTTTTATTTTCAATTTTCTTTTCATTTCTTTTAAAAATAGAAAGTTTTCTTTGATATATCTTACACTCCTTGTGTTTCCTTAATAAAGAGTTAAAATTGATGACTCTTTCAACCTCACGTTCCTTGTTCTTTATAACCTTTTGCTTACAGTAAAGAAACCTTTCTTGTTTTTTCTCAGGGGTTTTAATAATAGGCACAAAGTTACATATTCTTTTTTCTTTTTTCTGTTTAAGAAGTTTCATATAATAATTGATCAATTCTCCGTTGGTTCTAAGATACACTGGAAGAATAACAGAATGAAAAATAGGTTGAAATTATGTTTACTTATTTTTTTTAAAAAAAATAATTTGCCTTGTCAAAGGAATAAATGATTCAAAATTTATTATTCAATGATATTTACCAGCCAGAACCCCAGTTGTCAGCTTTCTGATAACAGGAACCTTTCATTCCTTTAGCTATAGAGAGTGATAAAAATTCTGGAATAATAATATTCCAAAAATAAACACTGAAAGAGCTCAAATAATAAATGATTCAAGAGCTGGTGTGAGGTCTAATTGGTTTGGTTAGAAGGGTTTTCAATATTTTATAAAAAGAGGGGCCACAGTATTATACTTCTGGGGATCATTATAGACAGAAAACCTCTCTTCAAGGTGCCTCCTGACACAGTTTAACAACCTTAGAATGAATGATGTGGCCTTATAAAGACTTATCCACTAGTATTGCCGGGAAAAACAGAACAATGGCCAAGGCAGCAAGGGAAACACTTACTCTGAGCAATTATCCCACAGAAAGCCTGCAAAGACTCAGGTAAAGGGTTTCAGAGAAGTTTGGGTTGATTGCTTGACTATACTTTAATGAATTGGGTTGATTTTTTTGAGGAAAACACATGCAGAATTCTGAATCCAATTTCCAGAAAAGTCTACAACAGCTCTCCCTGTTACAATATTCACAGCTAAAATCTCCCCAAAAAATACCTCAAACCAATTTGCTTCCTGTGCAACTATATAATGAAAGAGAGAGAAAATGGATTTAAATTACAATAAAAAGGGTCTCCTGATTGCTTTTATGCTTGAAACCAGTCCCATTTATTACCAACAATAACCAATAATAATACTTTTTATCCTAATAAAGCATATTAGGTTTGTACAAATTGGCCCCATGTGTGAAAAGTGGTTTGATATATCAGATGAAAAATCATTCTGCATGGAAGGCAAGAACAAGGATGCAATAACTGTGAAACAGCCAGACTTTCTCACTTGAAAGGATCCCCTATCAAACTTATGATGGTGGAAAATACACCCATATCTCCCCTCAGAAAAACCCTGAGATATTCATTCCAGTACAAGAAAAAAGTCTGCTCAACTGGACCCAGAAGACTCCAACTTTCAAACACTTAATCCTCCACTGAAATAACTTGATCCCATTGCCTAAAACCTAAGGTGATGGTCTCAACCTCCTCATCAACTCAGAAACAATCAAAATTTGCTCCACATCAACATTACTGATTCCATTACTACTACAAACCTAAGAAATAAAAGGAAGCCCTGGGATCACCCAGGTTTTGAAAAATTTTGGATTCTATCAAGTTCAAGTAAGATTCAATTAATAAAGTAGCATCAGGGAAGTTATGGCACAAATCAGCACAAAAGAATTTTCTCAAGACCATGTGCTCTTCAAAATGAAGGCCAATGTTATATTTTCAACCTCAGGGTTACAAGAAATGGCAATTCATGGTCCAATGAGGAGCAAGCAAAGTCACTCCTGACTTGCGCATCCCCTGGGGATTTGCAAACCCCCAAATCCATTGCAACCCATTTTAAGTTTCAAGTGGGGAATCAAAACCTACAAACGGTTGTAATTGGGGGTTTTCAACCGCCCAGGGGATGTGCAAGTTGTGAGCGGGGGCTGCATGTGTTTTTCTGGCCCATTTGGGGCAAAAAAGCCCCAAATTGGCCATTTGAGGTGGGATTGGGGGTACCTAGGTACCCCTCAACCACATCTGAGTGCTGTCAACCCAAAGTGGGGGATCTGGAATACTATGTGGGACTATTTTTTGACCAAAAAAAGAAACTTGGGGATCAAACATTCTCTGCATGTGTTTTTCTGGCCCATTTGGGGCAAAAAAGCCCCAAATTGGCCATTTGAGGTGGGATTGGGGGTACCTAGGTACCCCTCAACCACATCTGAGTGCTTTCAACCCAAAGTGGGGGATCTGGAATACTATGTGGGACTATTATTTGACCAAAAAAAGAAACTTGGGAATCAAACATTCTGCCTATTGGCTTTGGGTAAAATGAGCAGGGATGGTTTAAAGTACAAAAGGAATTTATCAAAAAAAAATTAGGAAAATAACACATCCTATTCTAAGATCCTTTGTAATATTTAAGAATTTTAAAAGATAGAGCAAATACTTTGAAATCAATGAAAAGATTCCCTCCTCAAAATGGCTTTCAAAGTTGGATATGGGTCAAATAACATCTGATACTTATTGAAGACCAATATATTTCATATCATTGGATTCATATTATACTTATAATCCTATGAAAATGGGGTTTAAAGTACAATCAAATGCTATATTCATTTTCTTTTTCAACAATAATCAATGGGTTGATCTTTTACTTGAGGGAGAAACAATTCCAATCCCGCCCATTTTTTCCAAACCTGCTTCTTTGACTTCTGAAAAAGCTTCAGTTTGGGTTGACCATTTGAAAGAAAAACTTAGGTTTCATTCTGATTTAGAAACATTATTTTAATTTCATCATTTGGTTTTTTTTTCTGATGCTGATCTTGTAATTCTATTAATATAAAGGATTATCCCATTTTGAACATCATTATTTTGAGTTTTTTGAGTTAAAATCATCATGTTGAGCATTTTGAATGAGATTTTATTGGTAAGTCAGTTCAACTTGTTTTTGGCTGATCCCATCATAATGAGAATTTTTACTTCTGGTGATGTGATCAGCTTAACACAAGTTGAACTTGTTTTTTTTTGGTTTTTTTACTTTAGGGCTAGTCAAGTTGAACTTGTACTTTTTGTGGTTTTTACTTTAGGGCTAGTCAAGTTGAACTTTTATTTTTTGGTGTTTTTACTTTAGGGCTATTCTAGTTGAACATGAATTCTTTGGCACTTTTACTTTAGGGCTAGTCAGGTTCAACTTGTATTTTTTGGTACTTTTACTTTAGGGCTTCTACATAGACTCTTTTGTTTATTTAATCTTTGGTGTTTTTACTCAAGGGCTAGTCAAGTTGGAATTACTTGAATTTATTCATTTTTTTTCCTTTTTTGGTGTTTTTGTTAATAAATGAAAATATTTATTTGTTTTCATTTTTATCTATGGGCCCTTCCTTTATTTTTTGTTTTTTGATTCATTTTTAGGGAATTATTTTTTCTCACACATCCAATCATTTATTTCACGCAAAGCAACCTTGATGCACGGTTGCCCCCCTCTCGTATTCCATGCAAAAATACTTTATTTCACACAACTTTCAAGAATTTTTTTTTTTGAATTCTGAATTTTCATCCCTGTAGCAGGGTTTCTTAAACCCCTATAAAAAATATTTGGTATTCTTTGAGGCATTAGAAACCTTTGAAAAATAGAATCAAAAAATTGAACAATTCCATAAAAACAAATTTCATGCATGTGTTTTTGCATCCTTCTTTTGGCTGTTTTCTTTGTTTTTTTTTTTTTTTGATTTCAGCAGCCAGAAATATTAACCAAAATTCAAAGAACTTTCAATTTTTATATATATATATTGTGTGGAAGTATTGTTTCACCTCAAAAAATTCCTTCAAAAAATACAAAAAATCAAAAAAAAATCAAATTTCTCATTGGACATTTCCATCCTTGTATGTCTTTTCTATTTATTTTTTTGTTGATTCAAGCTTTATAAAAGTTAAAGAAACAGTCAAAGAGCATTAAAATCTTTTTTTAGATTTTTTTGATGTATTATTTTACCTCAAAAAAATCTATTAAATAGGGTGTATCAGAGTTAAGCAAACCTACCATTTTTTAATGGCGTGTTTCAAACCAAATCTGCCATTTCAAACACACCATTCAAAATAAAAAAACCAATTATTTCATATCAGACGTGTCAGAGCTACCTGGAACTAAGTTGGTTTTTTCAAGTAAAGTATATCAAGGCTTCCACTGCCTGTCCACTTCATACACCCCTGGTTTTCAACCTCTGACCACCAAAAAATTCTACCTTCAACCTCATCTGGAAAAAAAATGATTCATTGCTTTTCATCTCTTCATCACTATCCTCATCACTTCATCACTCTCATCACTTTATCACTTTCATAACATCCAGATAACTATCATTGTATCACTATCCTCATCCGTTCATCACTCTCATCCATTTATGGTTTTCATCACATCCAGCTAACTCACATTGCATCACTATCCTCATCACCGCATCACTTTCATCACTTTATCACTTTCATCACATCCTAACTATATTTGCTTTATCCCTCTTTTCACGTCATCACTCTCATCTCTTCCTATCCTCTTTGCTTCATCACTCTCATTCTCTCATCACTTCATCACTCTCACCACTTAAAGGCTCTCATAGTCATTCATCCCTTCATCCCTCTTACTATTTTTAAATGGCCCCTCAGCAATCCTCCCCCTGCAACTCCACTAAACAATCCAATGGACCAAATTGAAAATCCCCCGGGAACTCAACATCCAACAATCATCCCCCATCAGATTCTAAAGGCTCAAGTAAGTTCAAGAGAGCTGATCACATCATCATGGTAAACTGGCTCAAAATTCCATCCAACTACAATTCTTTCTTTGGATCCAACAATGAAACACACATTGGAAGACATCCATCCCCTAAGGTCAATTGTTATCTCCTGATGGCCAATGAACTCAAGAATAAAACAAAAGGTAGGCTGGATCTGTCATCCAAACAGATGAGGGAGTGATTCTAGAATTATTGAGACAAGTACAAAAAGGCCCACTCCATTTCAATCTCCACCCGCTTTGGTATCACCAACTCCAACAAATCCAAGATAATAAACTTGGTGGTTGATAAGTTGGACTTCATTTTTCCTTTTTATATTCAAATGTATGGCATATTTTGAAAGAAGGCCAACATCACCCCTCTAGCTGCTTTTGACACCCAAAAATCTGATTCAGTTGATGCTGAGGAATTTGCTGGGGATGCTCTACCTAGCAATGAGGAACTTTACAAAACCTTTGCCTTTTAGTGGCCCATCCAATGCCAAAGAAGATATTCAAACAAAATCAGCTCCAATCACATCTCCTTCTGCGTTGATTGTTGAGTCAAACCCAACCTTGGACCCCTAACTTACTTCATTCAATTGCTCTCTTCCTGGGGTAGAAAAACTGGAGAATTTGGCCTATGAGGAGGATGTCATTCCCATATCACCATTGGCATAAAGATCTCCTCAAGTAAGGAAACAATTTCTTTTCTCTTCTGTCTGGTTAATCCTGACTGATTTAGATTGTAAAAAAAGAGGCTCATCCATTCCTGAATGGCGGAAAACTAAAGCCAATGGGACCTCCCAAATCCCCTTCATATTAGAGCAATGATGTTCCCACAAAAACATCCTCTGCAAAGGGAAAGAAAAAGGCCTCCAATTCCATCAACATCAACCACAATAGCATTCAAAAGAGGAGAAACGCTTCAAATTTTTTTGGCTTTGAGGGGATCATGGAGAAGCAAGATTAAATTAAGCCCATTGCATTCTTTTTTCTTTCAAAATGAAGCTCATTCCTATTCCCCTCTGAAAAACATTGAAATTGAAAATTGAATCTGAAGAACTTAAGTTTGAAAAGGAGAAGTGGGATTTTCAACTGGCTATTGATTTTCAAAAGCAGCAAGCCAAGAGTTTGTCTCATCAACAAAAATGGGATGCTGAGTGGAAGTTGAAACAGGCTTAGCTAGAATTTCAAAAAGATGAAAAGGAGAAGGATCAATAGCAAGCACAACTGGAAATGGAGAGGGAACAACAGGCAACAGAAAAAAATGATAAGTGGTCAATGGCTGCGGCATACATTGGTAGCAGTAGAAAAGTAGATTAATTTAAGCAGATTACTCAAATTCTGGGCCTGTAAATATATTTTCTTTGATGAAAAACTTAAAAAGAAAAAAATCATTTTTGATTAGAATAATGCTCAAGACTATTTTAACCTTGCCAATAAAAAAATATTTTTTCTTTTTATTGATATTTCTTTTCCTAGAGTATATTTTCCCACTCTTCAAGTCCCTGCAAGTGTTTCAAGTGGTTTTTTTGATTTGCATTGACATGGCCATTCATGTATGAGTGTCACTCTCCACAGCAGGAAAAGTACAGTGCTTGTACTTATTGGCCTCCCAAACCATTTTGACTATACCTTTTTGCTTAAAATCAATTCCAAAGCCCAGTTCAGGAAAAAAAAATTGGACGTCTGATACTTGATATTCATCCATAGTTTCAATAATTCATCCATTATATTTCTTGGTTGGAACTGAAAGTAAAAAGTAATACTCAGAGATTTCACCTTTGTCAATGTTAGGTGAGTTGTAAAAAGAGTTGGATGTGAAAGTCACATGCAGAGATCATTCAAACAGAGTAGGCCAAGAAAAAATTCAAGTGATGAGAAAGAGGAGATTCTTTTGTCCTTCATTATTTCATGGTTTGATTCAAAGGGAATTCTAGCCAAATTGCAAAACATTTGTACCAAAATTCAAGAGACTTTGTCTGCCTTAAGATTGAGAAAAGCATACTCTTTAGCGGAAGGTTAAATAGATGATTTCTTCAAATAGCATCCAAATAACTCAAAGGGGTGCATTAATTTTTGTCATCAAATGGCCCGCATGTTTCCACCCCAAGATCTTGAGGGACCAACAGTGTTGAAAAATTTTTTTGACTGGTGAAAGAAAGTTGTCACAAAGTTGATTTCCTTCTTGCCTTGGTCAGAAAGTTTATCCAATGGGAAAAATTCAATGATTGCAACAAGATCCTTTTGATCCAAATTATTAAGAACAATTATTTTTCCATGGATGAAGAAATGGAATTGCTTTATTTTCTTCTTGGCATCTTCAAACTTGCCAGGTGATGTTTTTTGATTTTTCTCTTTTTTTCAGCTGTGATGGCAGGATAAAGATCCAAATGTCAAAGTTTCCGTCCAGAAAATAAAATCTTTTTGTTGATTCCCCCCTCTGAAATTTCCAAAGAGATCTACAATTCCCTCATTTGATCCCTCTTTTTCTTCACATACCTCTGCTTTCCACCTCTATTTATGTTTTTCACCTCATCTCCTTCAATCTTATTCCCTCCCAGGCAAATGCTCCGCTTGAGGTGAGGATCAAGAATGGATTCAATTTAGAGTATAAAATTGTGAGTGCGGTGAGAGAATCAATGGAATTGAAAGAAAAGCCGTCAAAAAAAGATTTAAAAAATTTTCAGTCACATGATCACAAAACAAAAATACTGGGCTGGGCTTAATACCCAAAAAAAATCAGTCACATCATCACAAAAAAAAAGAAAAGAAAAGAAAAATTACCTGGATCTGAACAAATCAGGCCAGGGTTTTGGTTTTGCTTTGGTCTGGGCTATGATGGTCAGGTAGGATGGATCCTGGCAGCAAGGGAGGGGTGGTGGCTTGGTTGGATTGGCAGGAGGGCATTGGGGGGCTCCAGAAGCAACCAAGAGGCAGGGAGGGGTAGGTGGCGACTGGGGGGGTGGGTCAAAGTGGGTGGCAGAGAGGCAAGCGGGCAGCAGGGGCGGAAAGAGCAAAAAAAAGCAGGGGGGCGGGGCTGGAGCAAAGGGGGTGGGTAGGCAGGGCCGGAGCAGCAAAGGGGGGGCAGGGCGGGGCCAGAAATCAAGGGGGGGTGTTCCAATCAAAGGGGGGGCAAAGAAGCAGAGCAGCCGGGCAAGTGAGGGAGCAGGGGGGGTATGGTCAGGGAGAAAGCAAGAGTGAGAGGAGTTGAGGCAGTGAGCAAGATGGAGAGGAGGTCAGCAATTATGGAGGGAAGAGGAGGATGAGGAGGAGGGGGGTCTTACCTGAGGAAAGAGGAAGTCAGGAGGTGGGGGGGCTAAGGTGGATGTGTCAAAGGATCAGTATTTGTTGATGGGGATGGATGAGGAGGAGGATGAAGAGGAGGGGAGGGAGCTTACCAGGGGTGCCAACCAAAGGAGGAGGAGAGGTGGTTCTGACTCAGCCTAGGAATCTTGGGCGAACAATCAAAACCAAAAAAATATGGTGAATGTATTTTTTACCTAATTTTCAATCAAAAATTACTCATCAAAACAAGAAAGGGTGAGAGGAAGAATCTGGTCTCTCATAGAAGAAGATGAGGGACAGGATGGCACAGGGATGACCTGAGGCAGATCTGGAATATCATCTTGAAATATTTCTTTCCCATTCATCTTGGATGTTGGCCAAAAGATTTTGAAAGATTGCAAAAGTGATAATCCAGTTGATGAGAAGCTTCATGTCTTTGGGGTTTTGAAGCTGGTTTCACATTTCCCTTAAGCTGGCCCATCTTCCTTTCAGGAATCCTATGGAATGCTCAATCCAAACTTTTGATTGGGAAAGATGATAGTTGAAATTGGTCTTTCCTTGATTGTTGGAAAAAATATTCTGGTATGCTGGAACCACATATTTTCGACTAGCATAAGATGAATTGGCCAGAAGGTATTGATCTTGGTCAAAGTAGTGCTCTGGTTGTTGGGCAATCCGCATCCAATTGAAAACATATGGATCATGAAAAGAACCCGGAAGACCAGTGTGGAGGGATATGCACTTCTTGTTGGTATCACAAACAAGTTGTAGGTCCATGGAGTATCTAAATAAAAAGATGCACCTTGTTTGGTCATTGTGTGATCAAAATTTTTATCAAATTTATTGGAAAAGAAATGAATCAATTGCTTCTTTTTCTGATCGAAATAGTGGTTGCCATCTAGCCTGGGTTTTAGACTAAAGGGGATGGTGGTTCCATCAATAAAACCAATGCAACCTGATATATCTCCTTGCATTCCTCTTTTGTTGGCCAAGAAAGGACTGAGAAACACAATTATAGGATAGCAATCATGACTCTTTTGGTGTATGAGTCAATGGTTCCATGACTGACCAAGAATAAATTTTCTAGTTGATGAATTGCTTCTCCATTTCCATTTGATCCCAATATACAAAGAAAAAAATGAAGTTGGATAGCTGGATAGCATTGAGGATTCCAAGAATTGTTCTGGAAGATTTGGTGGTCTTCAATCATCTCCAAAAGTTTTATGAATGAAGGCAATAGAGTTTGGAACAGTTGCTGGAAGCTTAATTCAGGGAGGAGATGAAGCTTTTGTCTTTCATAAATAGGGTTGTGTTGATTTTGTCTTCCTGGAACCATTAATATCTTTTTTAATAGAGTATTCAAAGCCAGCCAATTTGATTCAAAATCAGAGTCTGAATCAGAAATACTAACAAAAGTTCAGTCAGCTTTTTTGAATTTTCAACTGGCTTCTGGGAATTTTGATGGGACATGTTGAGAAAGATGGTGATTTGATTTGGGGTTGTGAGATGATTATGGGATTTGTGTGAAGATGAAGATGTGAAGCAATAGAGATGTGAAGCAATGGAGATGTGAAGCAATGGAGATGAGATGTGTGTGATGCAATGGAGATGGGATTGGTATGGATTTACTGAGTTGGAGGTTTGGATGGGTGTTTTGGATGTGATGGATGGTGGATGTATGATGATGCATAAATGGCAGGTTTGATTTTTGAAATACGCCATTTTCTTGAAAACCACTATTTTGAAATACAACAGTTAGTGGGTATATGTATTTCAGAAACCTGCCATTAAAATGGAAGGTTTGGTCAAAGAAATGGTGGGTTTCTAATGGTGGTTTGCTAAATCTGATACCCCCTAATATGGACACAAATATTAAAATTTATTCAACTATGATTGGTTTTATGTTTCTACTTGATTTTCTTGGAGGGAACAAAAAGTCATCACCAAGCTCTAAATTTCTCTGAAAGATGGTTTCCCAAGATTTGGAAGCCTTTTTCACAAGGCTTCTCCAAAGTGGAAGTAACCTGGGAGCTGGCCAATGATCAGACTTGAACTTGAATGAGTCTCTATTTTTGAAATCTTTCAACAGAATGAAGCAAATAGGAGAAGATTTGGAATTTGGAGTTGAAGGGAAATTCCAGAAAAGGGAAGTGCAAGGCATTAAAGAAGAAAACAGAACCACTAGACACTACTATTTTTCAGCCACAAGGAAACATTGCATGTGAATTTCATCCACATATTAATGGGATCTGGGCCATAAAGGTGGTTCAGTTGCCTTCTTGATTCTTGGAAAGTTTCACACCAGATATCACACAGTCATATTGTGTCCTTGAAGATTGGGTTTGAATCAAGCTCTTTCACCATTTCTTTCCTGATTTCAATCCAGTATTCTGAATTCCTCCCCAGAAAAATTGCTGCTTCTCTAAAGCCACAGTTCTCATCCCCTATGACATCTTGAACATTTGATATATGTGGAATGGCGTTTTTTGGAAAAATTAAGTCTCTTTATTTGAACTAAAACTAAAAATCAGAAATCTTTATAACATAAATATGGAATAAAGATAAAAGTCACTTCTTCAATTGAGACTTGGTCAAAGGTTCTGGAAGAAGAATAAAAGAATTTGAAGGAAAAATAGAGAAAAAAACCCATAAAAATCAGAAAAAATTGATAAATGTCACTGTACCACTGGTTTTTGGGGCTGTTTGTGCTCATAATTTCCTTCAAGTAGGATGGTAAGGAGCATAACCATATTTTTTGGCACTCTTAGTCCCTTTATTCTTGTCCCAGGATTTTATTCAGGAGAAGCAACCTGCTTATTCACAATGGTTCCAGACCTCTTATAAAAGTTTGAATGAAAAATTCAATGAAAAATAATATCCAAAAAATCAAGAAAAAAAAGTGAAAGCTCAAAATTTCATTAAAATCCAAATCTGGGGGCTCTTAATCTGCTAAATCTCCCCCTTCATCCAAATCTGGCACCTCTTCATATTTTGAATATTCCTCTTCAGTCAGAAATTCACCCAATGTTAAAAAAACAACCACAACTCATTAAAAAAAACAACCACAACTCATTAAAAAAAAACAACCACAACTCATTAAAAAAAAACAACCCATTGCAGAAAAAATAACTATAGATATAAAATTACATCTTCCTCTGATTCCTCCTTTGTTTTACCCTTCCCCTTTCCTTGAATTGCCTTCCACATTCTTGAAACCTGGACACATATGAAAAACAAATTAATTATGAAAGTTGATATTTTCTTGAACAATATTGTGACTGACCTTGGAATTTGCTGTGGATTTTATTTTTGGACTTCCTCTCCTCTTGGGTTCTTCTAATTATTCAAAACCAGTTGGATATATTTTTCTTGAGGACTGGGAGATTTTCTTGAACTTATTGGCTTCTCCTTTAGGTCTTCCTTTTACTTTTTATCTTTGAGTGGAATTGGGATCTTGAATCAGAGTAGGTTGATATCTTCCACTGTATAGTGTTGTTATTTCCCCAAGATAATATAGCTGTTCTCCAGGTGGCAACTTTCTGAATTGTTCAAACAGTTCAGTGAAATATAGGTTTCAATTCCTGTCTCTGGTTGGAACTTCAAGGTGACCAAAATCTTTAGTTGAATCAGGGTTGAGAGTTAACTGGAGAAAGCAAAATCAAAATGAAACAGGAAGTTATTCATTTCAGCTTGAATCCAAAAGAAAAGAAATGAAATGAACGCATTGATAAGGCAGCTTTGAAATTACATGGAGGTTGAAAATCATCAATTCAGAAGAGCTCACCCTTTCTGAAAGCCAATTTGACTTTGTGAATACATGGTATACCCATGTCAGAAGAGGAATCACAGTTGTTGCAATTTGTGGAAGATTCAGAAACTTGATGAAATGAATGAATGGTTTTGATCGAAAATTGGCTGATCTTTCCAGAAAGATAATTCACACAGTGAGTTAACCCAATGAGATTCTTGAGCTGTTGCTGAGAGGCTTCAATGGCTCTCTCACGGTTTTTGATGGTGATGGAACTGTATATTTTTTGAACTAAATTATAGAAAGAGCCAATAGAAGAATTGATGAAAAATTTAATGTAGGATTGAGAACCTTCTATTCTTGATGTACTTGTTTTTCCATATTTAAAGTGCTTTTTTGCCAGATAGGAGATAATTTTTTTTAAAGGAATCCGGTTTTCAAGGAGGTAGTCAGAATTTGGAGCATTCCATAAAACAGATTTTTTTTTGAAGTTTTCCTGATAAGTGGCTTCTGATTTTGAATAGGCAAACTGATACCATTGCTTCTTGAATAGCTTCCATTCATCTTCAAATTTCAAGTGCCTCCAGACATGTGTTTGAATGTTCTTGAAAATGTGCCAGACACAGAGAGGATGATGAGAAGACATGTGTTTGAATGTTCTTGAAAATGTTCAAGACTCAGAGAATATGATGAGAGGAAAGAAAAAATGTTTCAATTGAACCAATAAGTGCAATCTTTTTGAAAAATTTCCTGATAAACTGCAAGGACAATTGGTCTTCATTTATTTTTTTTCATTTTTGTGGTATCTTTGCTGGGTTCATATTCCCCATATTGATCAAATGGATAATTGTAGGCTGATTTCTTGGAATTGGATATTCTTGTAGATATGGCATATTCATGGGACTTTTCCCATGATTGGATAGCTTCAACCCAATCCTCCTTTTGATTATATGATAGCTAATTTTGAGTTTTCAGAGGGGTGAAATCAGGAGCAGGAGTTTGAGAAGATGAGAAAGGATCAAGAGGATTTCAATAACTAGTTTGATTAGATGAGATAATTGAGGATGGGCCTGGTGAAACAGTTCTGAAAAGTGGGTGGATTTTTTCTTGAGCTATTGAAAAAAGATATTTTATTTGTAAAAAATGAAGTAAAAATAGGAGTTGATAGTTGAGAGATAAATTGAGAAGAAATAGAGTGAAAAAATTTATTCAGAGACTTGATATAAGAGGGAAAAGTGTTTTGTGAAATTATCTGGAGTGTTGAGTTGTTTTTGTTGAGAAGTGGTGAAGTATGGTGAGTGGTGTGGTGTGGTCTGAGGAGGTGTGGTGTGGTGTGGTGTGGTGTGGTGTGGTGTGGTGTGGTGTGGTGTGGTGTGGTGTGGTGTGGTGTGGTGTGGTGTGGTGTGGTGTGGTGTGGTCTGAGGAGGTGTGGTGTGGTGTGGTGTGGTGGGGTGTGGTGTGGTGTGGTGTGGTGTGGTGTGGTGTGGTGTGGTGTGGTGTGGTGTGGTGTGGTGTGGTGTGGTGTGGTGTGGTGTGGTGTGGTGTGGTGTGGTGTGGTGTGGTGTGGTGTGGTGTGGTGTGGTGTGGTGTGGTGTGGTGTGGTGTGGTGTGGTGTGGT
Organism: Puccinia polysora; assembly: GCA_025617555.3. NCBI lineage: Eukaryota > Fungi > Basidiomycota > Pucciniomycetes > Pucciniales > Pucciniaceae > Puccinia > Puccinia polysora. The sequence continues at coordinate 51,818,744 of CM062618.1, forward strand.
GTGGTGTGGTGTGGTGTGGTGTGGTGTGGTGTGGTGTGGTGTGGTGTGGTGTGGTGTGGTGTGGTGTGGTGTGGTGTGGTGTGGTGTGGTGTGGTGTGGTGTGGTGTGGTGTGGTGTGGTGTGGTGTGGTGTGGTGTGGTGTGGTGTGGTGTGGTGTGGTGTGGTGTGGTGTGGTGTGGTGTGGTGTGGTGTGGTGTGGTGTGGTGTGGTGTGGTGTGGTGTGGTGTGGTCTGGTGTGGTGTGGTGTGGTGTGGTGTGGTGTGGTAGTGGTGGGGGGTGATGGGAGGATGGAACAGATCAAGGGGTGGTTTATAAGATAATTGGAGCGCCCCAAGATGGGTGAAGTGTTAAAATATGGATGCACTCAGGTAATGTGAATATTAGTATGTAATCCAAATGTGATGCACAAATGGGCCTCCAAAGCCCATTGGACATCACATGGGCCACGTGGGCCTATGTGGATGTTACTGGTTTTGGGCATTTGGGCGCCAAAACATGTTTTCCAGGTCTTTTGGGACACAGGCCCTTGCGGGCCTGCCAGGGTCGATGGGCCACCTTAGCCAGACGGGCTTATTTGGGCATAAATGGGCCCAATGTTTATTTTGGACATACTTGGCCAGACGGACTGGCCCGCCAAAGTATGTATTTTATGGCTTTTGGGCCTTGGAGGCCCTTTGGGGCCACCGCCCATGTTGCGGCCCGCTCCAGGCTGCTTTTTTCTCTCTGAGGCCCTTTTCCTGGCCCAAAGGCCCGTGCGGGGCTGTTGTATGGGACAGGGGGCTCTGTTTGAAGTCCTCCCACCCACTTGTGTGCGGGTCTGTGGCCCCGATTGCGGCCACTGGGGTGGGCTGGTGGCCCCTGCCTCCCTCCCTCCCCTTGCTTGGTTGCAAGGGGGAGAGGAGGCTGGCTGGTCCTCAACCAGCCAGGCTGGCGGCAACAAGGCAACTGGCAAGGTGGGAGGGGACTTGATCACCCCCCCCCCCATCTCTTGTGTGGCAACAAAGAGATCACAGGGGCCATCTCTCCCCCCCCCCCCCCCCCCCTGTTACCAAGGGGGAGGTGACCTTGGGCTGGTTGGGCTTGACCACTGCCCAGCCCACCCATCTGTGTGATGCCCTGGGTGGTATCAACATCCAGGGTTCCCTGGGGGGGGATTTGACCACTCCCTCCAGGGATTGAGAGAGAGAGAGGTGGGGGCACACATTTCTGCTGGTTACACCTCCCCTCCTGTAAGTTTGGCCAGACCCAGAGTGTTTCTGTGTCCATTCTAGTCAATCTGAGGACCAGGGGCTGGTTTCAGGAGGCAACCAGCCATGTGAGTTGGTAATAAGGACCAATATGGTCAAGAGGGAATTGTAAGCGGGTAACAGTGCTGATTGTAATAGACAACCAGCAAGGGTCTGAACAGCAACAAGGGCTGTTTCAGCCCGGTAAGGGTTGAAACACCAAACTCAACTGGTACAGGATGGTCATAAGGGTTCAGGGACTAATGCCAAGTGTGCTGAGTAAGCCCAAACCAAGTATCAAGGCTTGTAGAGCCTGTAGAGCCCATTTAGGGCGGAATTTTTGCCTTTTGCTTGTCATTACATGAGCTCAACATGAGCACCATCTATTAAATTTAAGGAGCTCTTCTCCCTGCTGTTTTCCATCCATTCATTCACAAATTCATTCACATTCACCACTGCACCATTGCCTCTACCTCATATTTAGGATCAATTATAAGACATTATTGTCTCAGCATTTCTTTTGCTTTAAGTACTGCTATTTTGATAATCTTTTGGGCCTATAATTCTCACATGGGGGTCCCAGGAAACAATTTCCAGTCACATTGAATATATGCATGTGAAGGGGCTCAAAGAAGAGTTCCAGAGGTCTAATATGATGCTTTTTTGGTTTGTTTTTGAGACACAAATAGTGCCTCAAAAATTACCAAAAAAGTGATTTTTTAAAATTTTCAGATAATCCTCCTAAAAATGCAGCTTTGAATATTTCAGATCATCAGTTTTTTTTCAGTAAAAATAATCCAAAAAAGGATAACTAAAGAGAGGCCACCCTTTTCTGTTGAATTATATTCATTTTCATTTGGAATTTGAGGGGTATAAAATGTGACAAGCAGTCAGAGAATTTTTATTTGGGGTCTTTGTACTCTGATTTAAAGCTTTTTCAGAAAGAAAGTGTGGAAATTTTGATTCCAGATGTAAAAAAAGAACATTGCAACAGTTAAGTTAATTTGAAGTGTTTTCACATTGGATTCAATTTTTGGAGGCCCATGATACATCCAAATATTCTAAAAAAAAATTGAAAAGCTATGTAATAGTTCTTTTAAATTCATAAAATCTTGAAACACCAAAAAAAAACTAATAAAACACGCAAACAAAAGGATCAAATAGTCTAATAAGAAAATTCAAGTTTTTGATTTTTTTCTTTTTTTGAAGGTATTTTTTAATGTAATATCATACATCCAAAAAATCTGAAAAACAAAATTTGAATTATCTTTGACTGTTTATTTAAATTTTATGAATTTTGAATCACCAAAAAAAATGAAATAAAAAGGAAAATAAAAGGATTCAAATGTCCATTAAGAAATTTGATTTTTCTGATTTTTTGTGTTTTTTGAAGGAATTTTTTAAGGTGAACAGATACATCCAAAAAATGAAAAAGAAATATTTAAAAGCTCTTTGAATTTTGGATGAACTTTCTGGCTGCTGAAATAACTAACAAAATACAATTAAAACAGCCAAAATAATGATGCAAAAACCCATGCAAATATTTGTTTTTACGGAATTGTTTAATTTTTTGATTTCATTTTTCAAGGGAATATAATGCCTCCAAAAATACCAAATATTTTTTCTAGGTTTTTAAGAACCCCTGCTACAGGGATGCGGATTCAGGATTCAAAAAAATAAATGCTTGAAAGCTGCATTAAATAAAGTATTTTTGCGTGAAATACCAGAGGGGTGCAACCGCGCATCAATGTTGCTTTGCATGAACTAAAGTATTTGATGCATGAGAAAAATAATTCCCCTTTTTTATTTATTTTATTTTCAATTTTTTTTCTGCAAATGGGTCATGAAGGGCTGTTTAAAACTGTTGAAATGAGAGGCTTCAATTAGAGGATGAGGAGAGAAAAGGGAAGGGATACTAGGGCCGGAGAAGGCTACAATTGGACTTAAGGGGTACAGAAGGGACCAGATTCTGGAGGCCTTTTGCTAAGTGGGCCCAGATGAGAAAGGGTGAAATCTGATGTTTTCATTTGAAGGGATCACAAATGTAAGATAATTTATAGACAACTTGAGAGCCACAACTTGGGCCTTTGCAAAGTAAGAATATTCAGTAAGATAAAGAAGAAGGAAACGTTTGAGGATGGGAGGTTTAACAATAGAATCACATAGACCAATAGGAATGACATTTGTGTATAAGAACCCTGTGACATGAGTAAGTTATAGTGGCTTGCAGACTACAAGTACCGGTCACAGATGTAAAGTTGTGGCCTGGATAGCTATAATGATCAGGACAAGTAATGGTGGTTGAAACAACTATAAGTATCTCAATCATACAAACATATATATAAGTTGGTCGGAATAAGCTATATGTATCCTAAACATATAAAATAATAAGACTAAATATATATGCACTAAGAGAGGGTTGTGAGCAGACAAGATGATGGGGTCCAAAAATCAACAACAACCCCAAAATGGGCTGTGAGCGGCCATTCACGGCTAAAATGAGTGGTGAGTGGCCATTCACAACTGAAATGGGTTGTGAGCAGCCCTTCACAACTAAAATGGGTTGCAAACTGTGCCAGGAAACCCTTTTTTGGTCGTGAATGGAAGTTGTGAGGTTGCACATTTGACATTGCCCCAAAATAAAATCAAATTTTTACAACAGGCCCATCAATTTCAAGTCAGCTCTTTGTGCAAAATTTTTCAACCAAATTGAAGGCCTTGATTACAACAGGATGTTTTCCCCCACTGGAAAAAATTCATCCCTCCAACTCATCCTCATAGACTCCTTGAAGGCATGCTTACCAATTAGAAAATTTGAAATCAAGGGGGAATTTCAGCATTCTCCCATAGAAGAGGAATTATACATCAAATTTCCCAAAGGATCCAAACTGGAGATAATAATACTGAAGCTTAACAATTCACTTTATTTTCTAAAACAGGCTAGAAGGGATTGGTACAAAACCTTGAAAGAGTGGTTCAAAAGGTTTTGGTTTGAAGAGCTCAATTTTGAACCCTGCATCTATTTATCTCAAACATCAAGCTCCATCATATCCTTTCACATTGAAAACTTTATAACAGTAGGCAAAGTCAATGATTTCAATCCAAATTCCTACAAAAACTCAAAGGATCCACTGCAAAAGACCCAGACACTATCCTGGGCATGAAGATTCAGATATTCCAAAATAAAATACTAATCATTCCAACTAACCATAGAAACCACAGTCTCAACTAATTAGAGCACATCAACTGCAATGGCACAATTACTCCACTTACTTCAAATCCGCAACTTACTCAAGCCTCATATGGAGACCACAAATATTTTCTCCAAATTAACTTTAACTAAAAACCTGCCATTTGTTTCCTCCACTAGATAGCATGCAGCACCTTCCCAGACTTGATTTTTTCTGTTTCAAGCCTATCCAGATTTATGGTCAAGCAAGGATTAATACATTGAAGGGAATTTAAATGGGCATGGAAATACCTCAAGGAAAATAGTAATTACAATTATGGTCTCAAAATGAAATCCTCCATCCCAATACTGTAATCCTCCATCCCAATACTGTTGGTTTACAGAAAAGCTTTATGGGCTGTTGACCCAAAAAATCAAAAAAAAAAAACAGCTATGTATGCTATGTTTTTGGATCCCTGGTTGCATGTAAAAGCTTCAAAAAAATAACATCATATTTTCACCATCTGAGGCTGAACTCAAGACACTGGTTGACTTGTACCACAAGGCCACATGGATCTCCTCCCTTATTCTGAATATCTTCAATCTCAAGCTCAATTCTATTCTAAAACACATTGATAACAGTGGGTTGGAAGACAAGTTGCTTGTTTTTGGCTCAAACTCAAAGACCAAACACCTAGAAATAAAAAAAAAGGCATGCAGAAGCTTGTGCAAACAAAATAAAATTCATGCACCTACCTTCATAAAATATGATTTCTGACCACCTCACTAAACCAGCCAACAAGCCCTCAGCCAACCCCTTACTCCAATTTCTCACTGGAAGTCAAGATCTCTAGGCAAGGAGGGAAGTTGAGATTCAACTGACCACCTGCAGGCATCACCAGCCTCACACTCCCAGCGCCTACACTCCAAATCAAGAAACACCTTCACTTCAGTACCCAGATTCAATACCCAAAATGAGGAGGTAGATGAGGCAGACCTACTTCAACTGAACACTTACTTAAAAATATTCAACTTAGCCAACCCAATCATTTCAATTACTTCTTCTCCTTTCACTTTCCTTTCTAGTTATCCAGTCTGCTTCTTCTTCTCATATATTTCCTATCATTCCACTTACACACACTCATAACCCTCTGAAAACTTTCCTGTTTTTTTACCTCTGTCCTATTCCTGTTTAGATCTTTCCTTTTCCACTTCCTTGACCACATCTTCTCCTGACTCTCACTTTTCTCAACCAATCCCAAAAATAAATTTCTTTCAACTCTCACCCTCAGGAACTCCTCAATAAGCAGCTTCTCATGTTTGTTTCCCTGAAATTCTTTTGTTAATCACCACTCATTGTCTTTTTGCCATCTCTGATCTTTCTTGTCTCCTGAATCCTTGGTCCTTAGTCTTTCAGGTCTGGAATCAAAACTTTTTAGAATTCTACAAGTAAAATGGATTCTTTTTTCTTTCAATATGTGTGTTTCCTGTGGAGGGGGGACAGAATGGGATTGATTCTTTTGCCAAGCAATGAACTGTTTCACTGAAAAAGTCAAACAAAAAAAGAGCCCTTTAGTTTTCTCAAGACTTTCAAAGAAATCTTACAATGTTCCTAAATTTCTACAAATTGATCTTTGAACTTGTGAGAAGATTTGATTTGGAGCTTAAGGCTGATTTTATCCAATCCTTTCCAAATAAAGAACACAAAGGAAGATCATAAATTAGGATTATGGTTTTAAGATGAGTTAACCAATTAAAGATTTCTTTTGGAGATGAGTGACCATCAAGTTGGGAAAGAGTGCTGGTGGGAATTAGCTCAGAGGTGCAGTGACAAATATTGTGAGAAAGAAAAAAAAAATCAATCCAAATTTCAGAGGTCCAAGGGGAAAAGACCAATATTTGAAGTAGAACCAGAGATCCCAAAAGGGGAGCTGATAAGGGGCCATAAACCATGAATTGTGTTGATAACTAAAATTTCAAGTTTGATAGGGACAAGAAAGTCATATGAAATAATACTAATTGGTGATGATTGATCCATGGGTATTTGATCTAATATAAAATGTCCTTTGGGGATAGTAATGGTTCAATTGAATCAAGCTTTTCTTCACACCTTCCTTTGTTTTTTCCTTGGATGTGAAAAAACACCAAATGGTATCAATTAATCAATCCTTCTTTTTGTTTTTTGGATCCATTCACACCACTTCTGCCTAAATATATATAGATAAATTCAAAAATTCATGACTTGGTTGATCTTGAAGGCAAGACCATATCCAGGTCCAACGAGGGAGAAAAAAAAATGTACATATATATTCATTCATTTGAATCCAAAACTGGTTTGATACACCATATATATATATAATTGTTTCTAGGCTTAATGATTTTGACTTGGTTCAGGGCTGGACAAGAAAGTTTATTTGTTTTTATTTCTTTCAGTGATTGATGTAATCAAAGAGCCTAGAGTCTGGGACCACCCTTAGTTCCACACTTTTACATATGTATGTGCTCACGAACCATGACGGGATCCGGTCGATCACGGGGTAGATAGATGATGATGATCTCAAGGGTAGGAGAGAACTCGATCAAGAAGAGATCTCATGAACTCCTTCCTTTGCTCAGTTTAACTTCTCGAACCACTTGGGATGGAATTTTTTTTAATTATGGTGATTATTCGGTCATCAAATGGACTCATGCTCAGTTTTTCTTGGAACGATGGGGATGCGATCGGATGTATGTACTCTCGATCGACCTTAATTTCAAACATTCAATAAAAACACGAGTTTGACCTCAAGATTCTACCTCGGATCACCGACTTCTTGCGAGAAGATCGCCGTTAAATCCTACGGCTCCTAGTTCCCCTCTGCCCCTTTTTTTTACAAAAGAACAAAATATATACATGTATGTACCATCATCTGAGAAAGATAAAAATATGTCCTGAGTTCATCCCTTAAGATCTCCCAGCGGCGTCCGTTTGTTACATATAAATTGATAATTTCCAGAAAAACAGCATGGGTATGAGAAGGGTTAATAGCTACCAAGTATGAATCCAGTACAATGATATATTTCTTTTTCTTTTGACGGGGTAAGTTGTGACGGAAATGCTTTGATTGATACTTGATCTCAATCGACTTGTTTCTGAGTGAGTAGCATGGGGTCTGGCGGGGTGGGCTTCAGTTTATTTGCTCGGTTCATTCAACCATCGATGCCAAGTTTTTCCTTGATTGCTTTGAGAGGAGGAATTAAGAAATATTCCCCCCTGAGCAAAGGTTGATGACCCATGAATTCGTATTCCAAAAAAAAAAAAAAACATAAAAGCTTCAATAACCTGAACAATCGAAGTTGAGAGTTGGAAGACGATTTACCCATGCGGAACGACAAAAGGCTTCGGTGCGGTTAGCACATTGTTGGGATCGCCAATACCCGCTTGGCCCTACGACGATTTTCGTGACACCACGATTTTATGAAATAACCACAAGGGATTAGTCGCCTCTAACTTTGTATGCTAAAATTCTGATCGAGATCCCAAACCCAACCGGGGTTCTTTTTTTTCTTCCTGGTGTTTCTACTTACCAAAGGTTTAATGTTTTGAGCCGTTCGAGCGGAACCGTCACTCGTTTGACCGATCAACAAGTCGAATCCAGCAGTCACTTTGGCTGGATTTTTAACGGGGAAATTCACGTTATTGCACCATAACTATGGCGCAATCAATATTTTGATGGATTCAGAGTTAAATCATTTACTATCTTCATCAGTCTCCAATACGTGTATTTCTTCAGCGGTCAGATATTCCTCTCACCTTTTGAACGAATTGAAACCCCTGCTCGATATGGCTTTGATAGGCCACGAATAACAATCCACGATCTTCTTTGGTTTGGTTTGTTTCTTTTTCTTCCTTCGTGAGCTCTGGGCCTGTGCAGATCAATCAAAAATAAAGTATGAGCTAGCTGAATCATGTCAAAATTCATTTTATTTTTCGTGGGATCGTGTGGATCACAAACCGTAGGGGATCCCATTTCTGACCATGAGGTGAGGTAAGACGGCATTAGCAGGATCGGCGCCTTCTATACCATTACGAGGATTGGTTTTTCTAAAAAAAAAAAAGCGATAGTTCAGTTGACCATCCTTTGATTTTGACTCGTCATAATCAGGTAGATTGGATACCTGACATGTGCCGCGTAGGGACAACGTTCTTGTTTCAATTCGTCAGAATAGTCAAAATCTTGTGCCCGGTTAAGCTTCGGGTTATCTTCCAATGGTGCAAGGGTGATCGGAGCGCCTGGATAGCAAAGATGGGATCGTTCATGTCATCCCATGAGATGCGCGTATAGGATCAATCTAAAATGAACGAAAGAAATAGATAATGAGATGTGCAAGTTTAAGTCGAAAACGGACCAGACTTCCATCTGCCGACCACCCTGGCACCGATAAGATCACCCGAGACCTTTGGATTCTTGAGGCTCTTGGCAGCCTCATCGCAGAAAGTTTGAAACTCTGGAACGAGCTGTCTCAATTCTCTAAAGACCAAATATGAGCCGTCCTTGACCCAGAGTTGTTCTGGAGTCAAGTTATCAGTATTGTCCGCTTGTCCGAGTAAGATCACGTTGGCCTTGACGATCCCACTCTTCTTATCATCGGGTTTGGCGTTCACGTTTTCGATCACGGGGGCCGAGATTCCATCCTGAAGAAAACAGAGGAGGGAGAAGGATGAATGGATCAGAGGTCTCTCGTGCCTAATTTTTCGATGGGGAAAACCCGATGATATGGCCCTGATACCCAACTAGGAAACCAAAGTGTTCGTGGCCGGCTTGACTACCAGGTCTGACGTTACCCTTACGAAGGAAGGACCGAGAGAGGAAGGAGCCGAGATGATGAGCAAGTTCGTCGATCTTTTGGTTCAGTAGAGGCTCGTCTGAGGATGCGATGAGGATGACGAAATCGATGGCGTTAGGATTATTTTGAACTTGAGGGTCGATCAAGTAATCCTTGGACCAAGTCGATAATTGCTTGGAGTTCCTATCGACCGGATCACCCAAGTTTTCGATGGCATCGAGTTGCTGACCTTTGGAGAAGGCTTGATTGACACCGGTTGGGATCTCTTGGGACTTCAAACCCAACTTGTTCAAACCCTTGTAGGAGAAGGCCAAGTTGATGAGGGTGATGGGTAAGAGTTCACCGGGTTTGGTACTCCTATGCTGGTCTATCTTCTTCTGAGTCTCGATGACATCCTGAGTTGAGGTGATCTGGGGTAGTAAGTAGGACTTGAGTGATTTACGGAATCCTTCGATCAACTTGGCGTCCGACTTCAAGCTCCCAAACCAAAACGCCTCGACACGTTTCTGTAGCCCGATGATGATATCACCCTGTACGTTCTTGAGATCGAGCCTGATGAGGGTCGTCAATCAAACCATGCATCACGTCAGTCAATATCCCCATCATACTCCTTACACTCATCCTCTCCAGTCTTAAGTCATACACAGATCGATCACACACTGGGCATCACTAGTATGTACGTACGTTGGGGTGGCCATGATGGTAGTCCGGGCAAGGAGGGTCTCCCGAGTCTCACGAGCAAGTGCTTAGGTTGTATTTGGGGCTGCAAAATCGCTCAGCACGTCAAGATGTACCTCGATCGAATCAGTCCCTCATGAAGCCCGACCACTGAGACTCTGATCGATGGGATGATTGGGTTGCAATTTGAGCAGGACCCTATAACTTACGTTCTATGGTGATGACGAATGTAATCGATGGTCAGTTGGATGAAAGCAATTCGAAGATGTTTCTCTCGTCCGAACTCTGGGGAAGGAGTTCATCCCAACACTATCTTGGTCGTCAGATTTATATATAGTGGCTTACAAGTATCCTCCATCCGGGTGTGTGCAGATGTATGCGCGCAGACTCACTCGAGTGTGGTGGGCGAGAATGGCTGTCGGCGGTCATGAAGGATGGCTGAGGGCGGAGGAGACGGTGGTTGGAGCCGGAATTCCTGGGCCTCATCGCCATCATCAGACTACACCCACCCCTCCCAGACACAGCAAACCCAGCCAGGATATGTTTTCACGCACGATTACTCCCCAGCTGTGATGGTGCACAGCGAGGGAAATGGGCCAGATAAATCAATACTATTTCAGTGCCAACACTAGATTAGGGCGGGACCCGGTGGCAATATACCCGACCCCCAAAAAACCATCATGATGAGTCATGACAGGTCTGCCGGCCATCTACTTACTCGTAGGTCGGGTATGGACCCCAGCCGGGTTACAGTGTTTAAAACATATGGACAACTTTGAGCGGCGTGCCTTCGCACTGCACAAACAAAGCCTTGGCAAAACTTGTCGCAAACGTCGATGTCGAACTGGTTACGATTGGAAGGGCCAGTGTGCTCCCCTTGGGTGATGTGTCCTTGTATACAAAGAACCAAGGCCAACAAAACTGGTTGATGCCAAACGAGCACATGTGATAAAACGAAGTCCATCCAGAATCCGAAGCTACGGAAATTCCACATTTGATCCACTGAGCCTCAAAAATGTTTGATATAGGCAACAAATATTAAGTAGCGCAATTAGCTTCAGCGAACGATTTTGAGGCAGTAGATATGGCTAGAATCAGGTGGGTGGGGATTAACAAGAAAGCCTCGAAAAGGGCTGGCTCAATAGTTCTATCTTTTATTAATATAAGTATTTGGCCCTCAGAATAGAAAGATTGGGTATATTTATGGATTATGGCTCTCACAGAACCATGAAATTTCGACCATGACGACCCCCAGTGCTATCACTTCATTTGAATGGGGCATCTTGGTAACTGGTGCAGGTAGTTTCCAAAGATGTGCCTAATTTGTTGAGAAACATGCCACAAATGAGTACCCAGAAAGACTAATTCTCTTGTATCTTATTCAAAGATGGACCTTTTGGAGTTAAAAGCCAAACAGATACTTGTCAGAATTCTGGCCGAACCAATCAACTTCATTAAATCAATGACGTCATATAAGTACTTTTCATTGTCTTTTAGGCACAACGGTCAGGCAAAGGACCGTGACCACTACTAATAAATGATGTCATTGTCGAGGCCAAAGCGGGAGCATTTCTTTTATTTTAACGTATCATTATGTTACAATCAATATTTAAAGACATCTCAAACGCACCCAATAGTAGTTTTCCCCATTGCTTCTAACATTTTCTATGGGGAAACCTACTATTGTGAGTACACAATGTCTTATTTCATCAGTTATCACTTTAACCACATTAAAAAATTACTCTCATACTTTTATTTGTATACAGTCAGGTGTCTTATTATTAGAAGCGGTCCAATCTTAGTAGAGACTAAGATTGCTGCCACCCTTTATTACTTCAGGTGTTAGTTATTTAATGTGACATGCCTTATGAAATTAATTGCTTCTAACATTTTCTATGGGGAAACCTACTATTTCAGATGTCTTATTATTAGAAGCGGTCCAATCTTAGTAGAGACTAAGATTGCTGCCACCTTTATTACTTCAGGTGTGTCTTATTATTAGAAGCGGTCCAATCTTAGTAGAGACTAAGATTGCTGCCACCTTTATTACTTCAGGTGTACCTCTCATCTCAAAAACTTACAATAATCAAATAAGGATTGTCTGAATCTAATTGAATCAGGTATGGTTTAAAGATCAGAAGAGACTTGAGGGGCTCTCAGGCTGGGTAACAGTCCTGAAAGCACTTGGCTTAAGGGATGGAGTGGATTTACAAGAAGAGAACCAATTGGCTAAATTCCAAGGGTCCAAGGAAGGGACTATTATCTCAAAGACAACTACAGAGCTCCCAAAAGGGGGTCTGATAGAAATGGAAAATTAATGAATCAATCAGCAATAGGGTGTATCAGAGTCAAGATCTTCAAAAAAATCAAATGGCTAATTTCAGGGATACCTTTTTTCTTAATGGAAAAATATGTCTCCATTAAAACCAAGAATTCATTCCAGATTTTCTGAAATAAAAAAAGAAAAATCTGACAGTAAATGGTTTTCCTGAAATTGGCCATTGAAAATTTCTAAACTTTTGACTATGAAAGACCCTAATGATAGTAGTTGGGTTCTGTGGGAAAAAAAAATAATCTATGTTATTTATGTATACCTCAATTGTATTGCCCCCAAGTTTGGTGAATGGAATAAATGAAAAAATGAGATGATTTTTGAATAATTTGAATCAAGTGGTAAATTTGGGGAATGGATTCAAAAAAAAAAAAAGAGCAATTAAAAAAAATTATATATTGTGGAAATCTCAGTATGTAATTTCAGTGTTGGAGGGAATAAAAAACTTTGTGATGCACAATGCTGTGAGTTTCAAATGAAATATTGCTTTCAGGTTTTAACCACTACCCTTGTAACATGTCTGGGTCTACACCTTGAGAATTCAAACTATAACTGCCCGTGTGCAAAAACTGGATCTGGAAGATAAATACAAAATTTGAAAATTTTCTGAACTGTTGATTTTTTAGTCTTCAATGAGAATGCTAAATTGAGTGGGAGCTGTGTGCAAATAATTTTACAAGGCAGGAAACTTCCATCTGGGTCAGTTTAAGCAATTTAAGCTCTATTGCTACACTGGGCTGTGGTTAAACCTGCAAAAAAAACAAGACAAAACCAATTTTAAAATCAGTTAATGACTTATTACAATAGTAAAACTGTTAAAAGGAAATACAACTCAAATAATAACAGGGTATTATGAGTAAAAGGCCACACCTTAATCTCTATAAAGAGATAAGGGACCTGGCTTCAACTGAATAAAGCCTAAGGGAGTTTTGTTTAAAAATAAACTTGCACCCTTTGAAGTAAAAATAAATTTTACAACTCCAAAAGGACTTTCCACACAAATTTGGATTTGAGGAGTTTATTATTTGATTATTTTTATACTAAAGTTTAGGGCCCCAGTCAATCTTCTTCTTGAGATTAAGGTGAGTGGGTTTGTTAACTCTTGCTGTATACTGAAATAACTGAGGAAGGGGCTATAGGGTAAAAGCTCCCCTCTTTTAAGGTAACAGGAGCCCTCAGGGGACTCAAAAAAGCATCAGGGGAGTGCCAGGCTCTCCCTGGTTTTGTCCTCAAGGGCTCAAAACACCATGACATCATAGCCAATGATTAGTAAAGAACTAGTACTCATTGGGTTGGATTTTCAAGGTAAGGATTTAATTTAAATAATCAAAAGGTTAGTTAATTTGTCCTAAGACTTGGACATCATTCAAATGGACGGTATAAAATTCCTAGAACCCCTCACAATCATTCTTTAAAATCATTTACATATAGCCTGATCATGTATTTACCTCTTAATTCCAATTACCTTGGCTTATATTATGCATATAGATTATGTATGCACTTGGAAATGATTTCATTACGTATACAAATTAAAACTAAGCTTTGAGCCCTCAGATTGGAAGCACTCAAGGCTCAGTGGAGTGTATTAAAGTATAATTACATCCCAAAGAGGGATAATATTAAAAGATGTAATTTATTCATACAGAGCAGAGAGTATGGATTAATATAATTACCATAACTTGCAACTGGACTCTGGGACCTCTGTGTGAACGCAATCAAGGCTCAGAGCAGTATATCAACTTATTAATAAATCCCCAAGGGAGATAAGATTAAATATGTAATTAATATATAAAGAGTAGGAAGTATGGATTAATATGATTGCTATAACTCCTTCCCAAAGGGATGGAACACTTTGGGAACTTCTATATCAATAATAAGGAAACATCTGAGTCCTCATAAATTAATATAAATTTATATTGCATCCCCTTCTTGATAATATATATTATCAAGATTTTAATTCCATAACCAATACTCATAAAAACATACTTACAAATTATTAGAAAATATTATCAAAATTTAATATATAATTATAAAACTAGTCCAAATTTCTGATTCTTGTCTCTATGGTGGGTTGAACAAGTGAACTTGGGAACAGATAATGGAGGAAGAGCCCAGTTGTTAGCCACTCACCATGCACAAGTAGGTGACATTTCACCCCCAAAGTTGCGTGTTTTTCAGAACATAAGATGATAATTGTGGGACCAGGAACAGACTGTTGTTCACTTTCACATTAAAGAATCCTTCCAACTCAAGAAATTTTGAACACCATTCTTATTTTTCCAAATTCTGTGCCATTGTTGTATCATCTTCAAGTCAAAATGGACTCATTTCAATCTTCATTTTTTCAAAACTTCCCCATTACCAACAACTTAAACAACAGTTAAAACTTCAAAAGTCAACTTTGTACTAAAGATGAACAACTTGCTGCTAAAGATTATCTCATCAACAAAATTGCGCCTAAAATTGACCAAATTGAAATGAGAATAAATGTGGAAAAAAAAAGTTTCTTCAAAGAAAACACCCATTGCGCAAAATGCTAGGTCTGCTATGCCTTCTACACCAGGCTTGACTTTCAAAGAAAATCCCCTAAAAATGATAATGAAGGATCAGCCTGAGGGCTTTGAAAGGACAAAGCTTTATCATCCCTACCATATTTAACTTGATTTTTGAACCCAGACCAAACTGGTTATGGAAAACAGAAAGCATTCTACATTCACATCAAACTCCTTTGGGGTCTCATAACCCAAAGCGCCACTCCTACAGCACCAAACACAGCTCTTCTGAAAGAGTTCAAAAAATGTTTTTCAGATGCAGAACAGATCCAGTCAGACATTGAAAGCTCCAACACTGCTGGACTTTTTTCCAAGAAAGAAATACAAATTCTAAGTAATTCTAAGCAAGGCAAGGTTTGAATAGGCAAAGGGATGGCTAAAATCCCTCAATTCTTCCTTGAATATATGTGGCCAACTGTGGCCAAGATTGGCCTGCAAGTCTGGGCACCCAATCTTGATTCTCAACAAGATTTGCTTTACAATGAAGCACGCCAAATCAGTTCAATCACCACTTTCTGTCCAGCTTTTTCCCACAAAGTCTATTCTTACATGTGCATCAATTCCACCTTTGTCAAAGAAATTGGTCTTCTTCAACAAAAATACAACCCTTATGTTCACTACCACATGGCTTCAATATACTCTAAGGAACAAAAGGAATTTGGGAAACATATAAAGGATGAAGAGAAGAAATTCATTCATCAAGCTAGACAAAGGGTATGTCATTGCTCATCTCTTTGTTGTTTTCATTGGAATTAATAAAGTTTTAATGGCCTGAAAAGTTGAGAGATTTGTGCTACAAGTTTTTGGTCAACAACAATTTTCCAAGAAGTTACCAAGATATACTGAATTCAATCCAAGCACACAGCAAAGACAAATATTACCCAAAAAAGGAAGTTTACCTGTTAAAAAGGCTACCATTCCAATCAGATACATCAAACCTGTTTTTTTGCCTTCAGGATGAGGCAATGAAGGAATCTGAAGCAATGGAAGGGAAGAAAATTCAAAACCAGCATTGTGTCTGTGTTAAAAATGGCCCAAAGACCATTTTCCCCAAAAGCCCCCAAGGGTTTACCATTAGATTTTTACAACACCAAATGGTAAAAAAACAAGCTTCCAGCACAAAAAAAGTTGTTTCAAACACAAGTAGGGTAGCCTTTGTAGCTGATACAATGCACTCTCTCTCATCCAAAGTACAGGTTGATGAGAGACAAAAAGACAAAAGTTTTTTGGAGAATCATTTCACCCAGGCTTCCAAGCCATATGATCTATCACACAAGGAAGTTAACAAGACTGATGAAGAGGAATCAGATGAGGAACAAAAAAAAAGGTGACAGTGATTATGGGGAATCAATCAATTTAGAAAACTCTGAATTCAGTAGTGATTAAGAAGAAAAAGATGATGATTATGAAGATGATGAGGATAACAAAGAATTTGATGGAGAGCAATTTCATGATGGGGATGCACAGATTATTGATGATCTAGGTGAAGTTAATTTTACTGGTGGATTGCCAGATGCTTAATGGGAAGAATGGAAATGATATTGCTCCTGATGAGTCTCCTTTTCTTAAGTTTTTTCAAGCTGGTGACTCCAATTGTTGAAGCAAGTGTATTATTAGTGTAAAAAAATACCATTCAAAAAACCAAGCTTCTCATTTATATCTTCAATTTACTTAAATTTTGGGTTGGATTTATGTGACTGATTTTTGGAGAAAGTGCACTCTTTTGTATGCTCCTTGAATCCAAAAAAAAGAAAAAAAAACATTCTGAAAACCGTAAAAAAAAATCCCAACAACCAAGCTTGTTATTCAAATTCTTCTTTCTAAAATATTGGGCTTGGATCTAATTGAAAACTCCAATGATTACGGATTGAAAGAAAAGAAAAGAAATTAGCTTGATAAAATTGAATATAATTTCATGCGTGAAGAATCAAAAGAATGGTTACACAGATATAATAATAAGAAAATTGATAAAAACTTGATCACACTTGCATTTGTAAGGAATCAACCACCAATGACAAAGAGAGATTTATAATAAAACAGGCAAATAGTATGTAAAGAGATTACACAAGCCGGAGATAAACAATCAATCATCAATAATCATCAAATCATCCTCTTCAATTGGGATGGTTGGTCGGAGGATTTTGTAGAAATGCAATGGGCAAAACAGCATGGTTGGGGATGCACAGCCAAGGGACCAGGAAGGCAAATTTTGCACCGCACAGGGGCCAATAACTGAGCTTCCCATCACATCAGCTGTTCCTTCCCGCTTGAAATGCAAAATATCCAGTTTCCCATAAGTGCCATCCAATACCTGCTGCTCAACCATAAGGAAAATTATCAACTTCAGTACCCAATCCTCTCAACCAGATTCCAACCTAAAAACATCCGCCACCTCCCCAGTACATGTGTTCAGTGCCATTGCTAAACTCAACAAAATTTTTGGGCCGTTTTTTTGTCACTTTTTTGTTTGTTTGTGTAGAATATTTTCATGTTGATTGCATGATTGCTGAGGATTGTTCCTTCCATGATACTTTAGAAGTAATGTCAAGATTCTAGCTGAAGGTCCAGCTTTTATTTCCAACAGGGATCCAAAATGGCTTCATAAGCTTTTGGTTCAATCACAAACATTCTGGAGACTCCTTGAGATGAATCACTTGAATAATTCTTGGCGGAATCAAGATGGTGTGTAGCTGTTATTCACTAAAGTTGAAAAATTTTTTTCATAAGCTTCTTGTTGATTAAATCTAGGTAAACTTTGTATTAGTGTTGTACCAAAAAAAAATGAAAGAAATCAAAGCGGACATACTATTTGAGTTGGTTTTACACCTTTGTAATACTCCAATTAACCGCTCTCCACAAAATTCGGAAATTCCCAATAGTGGCCCCTATTGTTGTAGTTGTTCTGGAATGTGTAAAGAATATTCATGATTCAGAAGAACCTTTGCAGATTGAAATAGATCCAATAAAGATTCTGAGTATACCTGGTACTCATTTTTGAATTGTTTGCTGTTGCTTTTGGATACCAAGTGGCTGCTCACAATATTAGTACATTGGATCAGTGCGCATGTATTGTTAAGAAACAACTCATGCAATTTGGCGGTTTTTCAAAAATTGTTGGAATGAAAAACCAGATCCAACAAGGCTAATGGCAAGTGAATGTCAAATAGGGTGTGCCATTCACTTGCCTTTAGCTTACCATTTGATGCATTACCAAGGACTTTGGGCATTTGCGTGACTACAGATGAGACAGAAACATCCATGATTGATTTTAATAACAATGATCTTGTTTTGTGAGTCCAAAATTCCATTTTTGGAGGGTTGGTTGCCTCCCATTGCTGCTGGAGCTTTCTAATTCTGAATTTGGATTTGGCGCTATCTTCTTCTTTTGTTTATCAAATTCCCAGAGATATAAAAAATTGTGCTGTAGCACCCCTTCATAACAATTGTGAATGACACCCAAGGCAATACTTGAGACAGGGTTCCAGTAAGGTAAGAAATTCAACTCCGACCATTGGACTCCAGTAAGTTTTCCCATGTTCTTCCTAGCAACTGTAGTTGTTTTTTCTTTCCATCTTTGGGCCAATGCCAATGTTTTTTGGCAATCTCAGATCTTGCCAAGATTGAGTTTAATTCAGTCAACATTCTTCTCTTTGAACCAGGAGCAAAAGTACCTTGCCGAGTGGGATGCAAACCCCCCAATTTTGTGTGAGGCTACAACATCACCAATAAGGCCTGCAAGCTTCACACTAATCTTCCTGCCATTTTAGAATTGTTAAGTTTGGATCTTCACCCCATTGTTAAGCTCTAGGAGATTTTCAACAAGTGGTTGAAGGATATGGCTGATTGTGACCATGTTAGGTTTGTTGGGAGAGGGGATCATACCAGAAAGATACAGGAATTTGGGCTTTTAGCGTAGAGATGGTGGAAGATTGAAGCAGGCTAGAGCAAACATGCCCATCAATTTTTATTTTCCAGCAAGTTTTTTTCCCAGGGGATTATACCAGTCTGCAAACAGAGTGAACACTAATTTGAGATGGGTTTTAGTTGAGGAGTGGATTCCAAGAAGCTTCTTCCAGGCCAACGTTTTATGAAAACCAATTACATTGGCATGCGGTGTCTCGGAAGGGAGCTGCTTGGTCCAATTTTCCATTGAAGATTCCACTTCAGGCTTATTGAGAAACCATTGGAGCCACCTATGAAAATCTAGGGTAACAAATAAACTGACCGGGTTGGTAAAGTGAGGTTTTTCTTGTTGATGTGGTGGAGAATTACATTGAGACGCTCTAGGAACACTTTCCAAAGAATGGAGAGTATGAGTAGAAGAAAGGTCTTTGTTGCAGGGAGTTGATTTTTGTGTGGCTTGATAGCCACACTCAGATGGAGCAGTCTCAATATTGTAAAGTGAGTAACATCTGGGGAATTATAAATATTCTTGGATGTGGGGATGGAGCTGCAGTTGATTGATGATGGTTTGCAAGTCCTTTGAATTTTTAGGCTTGAAATTGGCATCCACCCTTATTTTGAAACAGTGTTTGATAATATATATGAGATATTTGATTTCCATGTTACACTTGACCTGGCTGACAGGGGAGAAGAGGTGTAGCCATGCGATGAAATACAGAAGAAAACCTAAAAAAAAAAACAATAACGTATAAAAAATGGATAAAAGATGAAAAAGATGATTTTCCTCACTTCAATCAATTCCCTTGTGCAAGTCTATTTTGTCTTTGTTAGAATTCTAGTCTTATATTGTGTTGCCCAATAATAGAGTGCAACCACTTATTAAACTTTATATTCTTTCCTTATTCTCTAAGTGTTATTTCTAGTGTGGTCTTCATAACAAGCTAGTTATTCTTATTTCTAGTATCATATTTATCTTAATCTACAGTATCTCTCACCCTAAGTATTATTGTCTATTGAAGGCTTTATGTTTGTCCGGCTGTATCAAATCTAGTGCATCCTTTATCTTTGATCTATTGTGGCCCTATTCCTAATATTGAAGCTATCTTGTGACATCTTGTGTTTCAAATTTATGCTTATCAAACTTCTTTGATTCATTATATTATTTGTCACCCACTGTCCAGCCACATTTTACTTACACTATTTAAGTCTGTGTCTGATCTGGTGAAATTCAACCATCTGTTCTGACTTATCATGAACCAGATTGCCCTCTACTGACTCCTCAGATCAGGTCCGCTTAGCATCATAAGATCCAATCCTCATCCTTTCAAGACTTTCAACTGGAGCACTCCACTCAAACTTTAACAGTCTTCTTCATAGATCTCATGGACTGGTTGGAGGGAATGTTCCCTAGGACTGGATGATTCAGGTTATGTTAACTGATGTATTGGTAGTGCTTCAAGGATTTTTGTGGCAAGTGCAATTTCTTGAGAAAAATATTTTGATTTGGGCCAATGTCATCTTCACGTACTAGGATGAACCCAGACTCCTAGGTAATTTTGGCCATCTTTTTCAGTTGTGGTAATTAAGGAGCAGTTGGGACACTGGCACAGTTTGAGGGAAGTGGTCATTTGTTGAGGGGGATAGCATGTGATTAATGGGAGGTGAAAGGGCATGGTGGATGGGGGGGGGGGGAGGGGAGGGATGGTGTATGGCAAGGGGATAGGAGTCAATTGTGGGTGATTTCAGGATGAGAGGTCTCCCCAAACATCAACGTTTCCTTTCCTGACACTAGCTAGCATGCGCACACAGCCTATGTCCATGCAACATTGGGGGTGAAACCTCACCTACTTGCCCATAGTGACCATACCAACAAGACATATGAGTTTTGTAGACATTTGGAAAACTGCATTTGTCTTGTGGCTGACACTCCCTACCACCAAAAGAAAAATTACTCTTCAGAGGAATTTTTACCTCTCTTAGAGGCTCTATATTTCCTCAATACCATATCAGAGTTTTTTATGTCTTTAGGTTATAACCATAAGTTTCTATCAGTTCAGTTATTCTTGAACCTGGCTAGATGAAGTATTAAATCTTTACCACCTCTTCTAATAATTTTATGGTTCAATATCTTGTGAGGTAGTTCATCCTCAACATCCTGCAGAGGTGGGATTACATCTACTGGTGCTTTTATCAGTGGAAACATCTCAGTTGGTTCTATTAATTTCTTGACCAGACTGATGGCAAAGTTTGGATTTTTCCTGTCAAATTACTTTCTCAGAGTAACTTCCACTGCATTATTCCCATGCAAAGATTTGACTAAAAATGGTCCAAAAAATGAATCTTTCAGCTTCCTATACCCTTCTATGTCAGAAACCTTCACTGTTGAAACCAAGAACATGTCTCCAATCTTGATTTAATGATATTTGTGAGTCCTATCAAATCTATCCTTGTTTTATTCTACTGCATCTTTGACACATCTGCTTGAAAAGCTCTCAGCCTTAATCATTGTTTCCCTGAAACAATCAGCAGATGTATGTAGTATGATACTCTTGCTGAGGAGAATATCCTTTGGCATGTGTGGAATTCAACCTTTTTTCTAATTCAAAAGATGCTGTGTTAGTAATAGAATGTTTGCTGGAGTTATCAGAAAACTCTAAATCTGGCAACAATGACACCCAACCATGTGTATAACCATCATTTTCTTTGAAATCAATCCCATATGCAAAATAAATTCTTAGCATGTCTTCTAAAGTTTGTATCATTCTCTACACCAGTCCATCTTTCTGTGGGTGATAAGCTGTTGAGAAAGATAATTTAGTACCTACTAGATCAAATAAAGCCTTCCAAAATTCAGAAGTAAACTTTGGGTCTCTATCACTAATCATGTTTTGTGGACAAACCACATAACTCACAATACCATTCCAGAAAAATAAGGAAATATCCATAGCACCACTTTCTTTATAACATTGCAGGAACCTAGCTCTTTGAGAGAACCTATCAACCATCACTAGTACAAAATTATGATTATATTTTTTCCTGGTGATAATCCAGATACAAAGTCTGTATTGATAGTAGACCACCTATCCTTAGGTTCTTCTATTGACTGAAGGAAACCATATATATTCCCTGTATATCTTTTATCTTTTTGACATCTCTCACAAGAATCACAGTAGTTTGAGACAGTGTTTCTCCAAAACGGCCACCAAGAAATAATCTTTATCCTATCTGTTGTCCTTTCATTAGACAGACGTCCTGAACAGATATTATCATATAATTCATTCATCAACAATTGAATATTCTCTGCCTTCACTAATACTACTGAACAGAAGTGGGCTGTTTTATGATATGATAAACCATTTAAAAGCACTAAAATACCATTGAGTAGTTCTTTCTTCCAATCTTCATCTATTCCTTCAAGAAGGCTCTGTATATTGACCTTTGATTGCATAATTTATACTGGTAATGAAGTATTCTTGTTGTTTGAATAAGATTCAAATACACAATCCAAAAAGGTCTGTGCTAAATTAATCATTGAAATTGCCATGATAGGAAATTTATCAATAGTATCCTCAGGTTTATAAGCAGGGTTATTTGTGTCATTGAGTAGTGCCCATTGCAATAAAACATCTGCATTCTTATTTATCAAAAATTCTCTGTAAACTATTGTCATAGAACCTCTCCATTCTTGTATGGCAATTTGCCACCTCAAAATATGCCTGTTGGGTGTCTTCAGGTTCAGCAGAGAAGTGAGAGCTGTACAGTCAGGAATAACCTCAAACTGAAATCCATCTAAGTAATAATACAATTTTTCTAAGGCCCGTAACAAACAAAAACACTCCAATTGTGAGGCACCATAGCTCTTCTCACTATCTTTGAGTTTTCTGGATATAAAAAAAATTGGTCCTTCAACTGGCTTATCATTTAATATCTGTACTTGGTGAACCACAGCTGCAATACCTTCCATACATAAATCCACATACAGCTTAAATGGTTTCTTAGGGTCTGGATGGAACAATAAAGGTTCACTGGCCAGACTTGTCCTAAGAAATTCATGGGCATGTAACCTCTCCTTAGTCATTTCAAACAAAAAATTTGGACTAAATATTTTATACAGACTTGAAGCTATCATTCCAAAATTTATAATTTGTGTTAAAATACGTATGCACTTACGCATGTGCTACTTATAAGTGTAATCCAAATGGGATGCACATATGGGCCTCTCCAGCCCATTGGATGCTCACACAGACCATACAGGCCTGTGTGGATGTCACTGATTTGGGGAAACTGGCCTCAAAATGCGTGAAACAGGCTCATTGGTACACGGGCCCTAACGGGCCCGGTGGGGGATGTGGGAAAATACAGCCAGATGGGCTTGTATGGGAATAATTGGGCCCAAGGTTTATTTTAAACATACTTGGCCAGAAGGGCTGGCCCACCAAATTGTGTTTGTCTCAGGTTTTGGGCTTGGGGCCGCCGTCCGTGTTGCAGCCGGTGCCGTGGCCTGCTTGGGGCCCCATGTATTTCTTGGTTTGGCCCACGCGGGGCCCGACGGCCCGCCTGAGGCTGTCGCGGCGGCCAAGGGATCCTGCGCGGGCCCAGCCAGTTGCAAATGGGGGCCACCGCTGCGGGAGCCAGGGCCAGCAGCCCTGGCTCCCTCCCCCTCCCCATGCCTGCCATTGTGAGGGGGAGGGGGTGGCTGGCTGGGTTGAACCAGCCAGTGAACAACAGCAACAAGGCAGTCGGTCAGGGCAGGGGGGATTTCATCACCCCCTTGCCCAAAGGATGACAAGGCCAGCCTCAAGGAGAGCAAAGAGTGGTGGGGGGGATCTTATCACCCCTTCACCATCAAAGCCAAGCAGAGACCAGGGGCGCTCTTGCCCCCCCTTAACCAAGGGGGAGGAGTGACGGGGCTGAGGGGATTTGACCACCCCCCAGCCCACTTTGTTGAGTTATTTTGAGATAACTTGATATTGCCAAAAAGCCAAGACTGAAAAAATGGAAATAAACAGTTTAGACAAGAAAAAACAAAAAAAGAAGAAAGAAAATCAAAGGAGAGCGTTGCACCACAAGAGACCAGGGAGGTCAAACAGGATAAGTTCCAGAAATAAGAAAAACAAGATAGATGAGTGTAAAGACGCCAATGAGAAAGTTGTTGCAGGTTACCTCCTCTACATGAATCAGATGAGGGCGGATCAATGACTTGATAAGCAGCATGAGGAGAAATACACAAGCAAAGGAAAGAGAGAGACAGCCACTTGGGCTCATACCAAATAACTGTGATACAACGACAAGTTGAGATTGAGCTGATGAGTTCAAAGGAGGGCCAAAATAAGATTGAGTTGAGTCACGACTGAAGGAGGAGTTCGAGTTTGAAGGAGGACCGAAATAAGATTGAGTTGAGTCACAACTGAAGGAGGAGTTTGAGTTGATTGATTAGGAATTTGAAGATATTGGGTGAGGTATTGGTAAGGAGGGATGAGATGAGAAACAATGAAAGAAGAGAGGGAAGGCGAGTGAGAGAGGAGAAAGGAGGAATTTTGTGAGAGAAGAGAAAGAGGACAACTGAGAACGGATAAAGGTTGAGAAGGTGGTTGAAGAGAAAAAAGGCGGAAGAGAGCAAGGATGTCACATCTGTGACATCCAGTTGATGCGAGGAGGGAAGACACGGAGGAAGTTTCAACACACTTCCATTGACAACGCCCTGGGGGTATTGACCCCCAGGGCCCCTGGTAGGGGGAATTGACCGCCCCCTCCAGGGATCTGGGAGAAAGAGGGGGGTGGACATCATGTCTGCTGGTCACAACCCCCCATGTGAGTCTGAGACCGGACCCAGGTGTGTCCTGGGTCCCACCTGGCCATTTCTTTGGCCAGGGGCTGGTTGAATGAGGCAACCAGCCAGTGTGTGAGGAAATAGGACTGGTTGTAATAGACAAACGGCCCAGGGATTGAACAGCACAGGGCTTTTTCAGCCCCATTTAGGTGGAAACACCAGAAAAAACTGGAATAGGCTGGTTGTAAGGGTACAGGGACTGATGCCATGTGGGCTGATGTAGACCAAACCGAGTAACAAGGCCTGCAGAGCCTGTAGAGCTCTTTTGGGGCGGATAAATTGACTTTTGGCTTGTTGTATCATTGGCTCAAAAGAGGCCAATTGTTTGTACTTAAGGAGCTCTTTTCCCTGCTGTTTTCCATCAATTCATCATCAAATTGAATTCATCAACAATATCATCCAATGTGTTGCCCCATTGTGAGAGCCCATCAAGCAATTATTGACACAAGGTTTCCAGCCTTTCTTTTGCTTTAAATACTGCTCATTAGCCTAAGCTAATTGCTGGACATAATTATAAAACATTATCAGTACCAACATCATCATTACTTCCAAGCAATCTAGACCCTTGTACCTTACTCTGGAGAACCTCAAAGACCTCAAGTTTTCCAAGAAGATGTCCTATATCCCTGATGTTAGCTCCACCAAGATAGTTCTGAACAGTCAGAATTATAATGCTTGGGCTGTCAATATGGAGAGTGAGCTGGACAAAATCTGTTGTGGGGAAATGATGGATGCAGATGACACTTTGATCAGTTCAGAAGTCAAGAAAAAGGCTTATTATCAAATCCTTACGCCTCTTGATGAGAATCATATGACATGGGTTGCCAATAATCTTAGGGAAGATGAGAGAAGGAGGGGAAGCATTGTTTTGGAAGTTTCTTAAGTCCAAGTATGCTGGTGATTCTGTTCACCAGAAGGGTATAGCTTTCAATAAACTGTTTAAGTTACAATATTCAAATTGTAAACAGTTTGTTGCAGAGGCTAGGTCTAGCATAGCCAAGTTTAAGTCATCAGGACTTAGCATGGATCCTGAGTGTTTCTCACTCTCAATCCTTCAGAAGCTACCAAAGGACTTTGATTCTTTAGTCAGAATTATTTCTCAATTGGATCCTCTTCCTGGGGAGGAGGATCATCTGAAAAGGATTGAAAAGGATGATCTTCAGTTCAAGATGAAGGGGGCTTCTGGAACAGCACTTTTTGGAAAGACTGGAAAATCTTGCAAGAAGGCAAAAAAGGATTTGTACAAGGTATTATGCTATAATTGTCAGAATAAGGGGCATTATGCTAAGGATTGCAAGGAGGCCAAGAAGAGGAAGAAGTCCAAAGAGAATGAAAAGGAGGTCAATCTCACTACTGAAAAAGTTGCAATGGTGGAGTTTGATGGTCCAATGGAAATGGTTCTTGGGGAAGAATTTCCCAACAAGAAGGCCAAAATTGATGAGGATCAAGAAATGGACTTGATTGATTACAAATTGAGTAATCTAAACCTCAAAGATGAGAACATATCAGTGACTGATAAAGCTTCTTTCCTATTAGGAGGATGGAAGGAGGATGTTCTTGTTGTGATTGATTCTGGCTGTACAGATCCCATGTTCTTCGAACCAAATTTATTTTCAAATCTTAGTGATTATGATGGAGTTGTAAATATTGGTCAGAAAGGCAGAAAAATTCAGATTAAAGGAATTGGAAAATTTATTCTTGCAAATCACTTGGGTTTCAAAATTTCTTTTGAGAAAGTGTTCTATGTACCAGAGTTGCCTTATAACCTTGCATTAAGGTGTCAATTTATAGACACGGATTGGGAACTGCTTCGCGGCTGCGTGCTCAGCATTGGAGGCAAGCGGGCTCAGCATTAGGGTATGCGGAGTGCTCAGCAGCGGCAGCCGCTGTTTGGCTCCGCACCTGGTGGACGGGTTGGGCTCAGCATTGAATGCGGCGTGGGCGGCAATCCGCCCCGGAGATTGTATTCGGAAGGTAGTGCGCTTGACTAGGTTCGCGGGCGCGCCTGTTTGGATACGTAGGGGCGGAGCAATCTGCGGGCTATAAAGGAACGGATGGAGCGCGCGCGTTTGCGCACGGATCATGCCGGATATTACTGGAAATCCACGACGGGCGCTGACGAACGGATACGGACAGGCGCAGGGGGCTCTGAGTAGGGCACGGTGCAAGGATCAAGTCATGAGAAGGACAAACCGGATGGAGGGAACGGCATACGGATGTCGGGGAGGAGTTTGGTATGGAGGAGTTGTGGAGAGGAGGCTAGGGTTTCTGTCTTGGTATTGTTTTCTGTTTCCTTGTCATACTGTCATTTGCGTGTGTACTTAGGTTAGGGCTGAGAGGGAGGACTTATCCTCACTCTCAACTCTGGGCTGGAAGGGAGGATGGAGGCATGGAATGGAATCAGACCATCACATCACTGGATTGGATCAATCATCTCACCAAGAGATTAAAGTAACACATACCGGATACACATCCAGGTGGAAAGTTCTTAGGGTTGAAGGATTGGCCATTTCACTCTCTCTCTACTCTTCTTTATCTCTTATCTCCTTATTTATATTTCTCATTTCAAGTGCGACTCCGGGCATCCCCATCTCCTTTCAAACGCAGGGAACCGTTAACTTCCAAACCTTGGGACAATTATAGGGGGATAACCCTTATTCTTTCCACATCTAGGGGTCTGGCCGGGAAGTAACCTTCCGTTTCTTGTCTTTCAAAGGTAACTGGGCGCAATTTCCTATCCATATCTCCCAACAGTTGCTTCCTCTTCTTCTTCTTCTTCTCCTTCCGTTTCCGGGTCCGCTACTCAGACCCCACTCGCGTCTTCCATCCCTCCTCCTCCCCTTCCCTCCGCTCAACCCAGGACAAGCTACGCCGTTCCCCCATTGGTCTCCAGTGACCATGAACCCACTCGCCCGGTTTGCATCAGGCCGCGCAACTACCCTCACATCCAATTCAACACTGCGGATGTGGAGTGATTCATCTTGAGATAAGAAGGTATTGCAGATGCGGAAGGTGCGTTGGACGCCGATAAGGCCCGGCTTGTTGTCCTGTTCATTATTGACAAATGATAAAAGTTGAATTGGTAACCAAGACCAGGCTGTGATAATATTTCAGTCAAGAGAAATCATCATGAGTTTGACAAACAAGAGACATGAGAAGCTAACACAACAATGAAAATAAAACCAACAAGAGTGTGAAAAGCTACTAAGTGAGTCACTAGAACTGAGAGTTGAGGATAGTATTGACTAGTTGATCTAAAGTTAGAAGATAATCAGTAACCAATGGCTGGATGAGTTTGAACCTGATATTATTCACTAGTAGCTTAATAGAGAATGGATGAATCCAGCCAGTGTCAAAGGATGAGTTGTTGAGGCGCCTTGAGAGAACTGGAAAACAAAATGGTGAGTCCACTGATCAATAAGTTGAGCTTGGTTGGTCTTACTTTGTCCTGACTTGCTGCTTCAAGTCCTTCTCAACTATTGTTGAGGATTCAATTGATGGATGCTTGAATTGTGGGTAGTAGATTGAGGAGATGATCGTTGTGATTTGTTTGTGAAATCTGATCCCCTGACTGGTACCCTTCATGGTATTTGCGGGTCCAGCAATATTGAGAGTATCCACAGCCGAGAGAGTAATGTGCGCGGGTACATGAGGGCAGAAAGAAAAGAACATGAGAAAGAATAATAAAAAATAAGGAAATAACACCTTATTAGGATTGTGCAGTAGGTTCATAACTATCTCTAAAACAATCTTCAGACATTTCATATGGTCTGCTGTTCTCATAATCTGTGAGTAAAGTAAACAACAACAAATGAGAAGATTAGAATTTAACACGCCCCCACAACTTATTGATCAGTGAAAAATAGAACTAAAAGCATTTACTAATCAACTATTGGATGTTTTATTAGCTGCTTTGGTCAATGCGTCGGCTGTCATGGACAGAGAGGAAATGAGTTTTACTTCTATCAAACCCAGTTTGAAGTCATCTCGAAGGCTTTTTGTCTTAATATCTATGTGTTTTGCTTTTGAATTGGAGCCAAACTTCTTGATTTTGTCGTCCAGTCCCTTGTTGTCAATCAGGTGGATTGGGCATCTCAAGGTGGTGCAATAAATATCCTCCATTAACTTTTGCAACCATCTAGCCTCAAGATGGCAGCTTGAGAGTGAGACACATTCTGATTCGGTCGATGAGTGAGTAATGCATTGTTGACGCCTGCTAGTCCAATAGAGGGGACTGCCTTTGAACGAGCAAATGAATCCACTCTGCAAGATTTGAGTTTCTGGATCATTGGCCCACGTAGAGTCACTAAAACATACCAGTTGATTTGAAATGGATTGGGGACCAAGAGTGAGTGTCAATTCTTTGGTGTTGGAGAGATATTTCCACATGTGAAGAACTTCTTCCCAATGAGTAAGCCCTGGATGTTCACAGTGTTTGGCCAGACTAGACACAGCAAAGATGATGTCAGGTCGCGCCAAGCCAGCTATGAAATTAAGACGTTCGATGGGTGATTAATAGTTGATTTTCAAGTCTGCAAACTTGTCTTGGTCTTCTTGATCTGCTGAGGTTAAGTGACTTCCAGGAGTGAGAGGGGTAGATACAGGCCTACAGTTAATTAGATCGAGTTCTTCCAGACCTTTCTCAATGTGGAGAGGTAACGATAAGTGAATGAGTTGGTCCTTTCTTTCTACCTTCATTCCAAGTAAGGTGTCCGGAGCGTGGGCAGATGAATCTTTAAACTTGGCCAGGAATTTCTTTTTGAAATCCGACAGATTCCCTGCAACCAGGAGGTCATCGACATGAAAGAAAACAACAGTCACCTGATCTTCCCCTAAGTAAAGACAGGGATCTCCATCTGATTCTCGGAAGCCTTGTGCTTTGATCCATTTGCTCAGCATTCAATACCAATTTCTGGGCG
This sequence comes from Puccinia polysora, assembly GCA_025617555.3. NCBI lineage: Eukaryota > Fungi > Basidiomycota > Pucciniomycetes > Pucciniales > Pucciniaceae > Puccinia > Puccinia polysora. The sequence continues at coordinate 51,848,180 of CM062618.1, forward strand.
CTTGCTTGAGTCCATATAGGGATTTTTTAAGTTTGAGATATTTTGATTTTCTGTTACAACCATACGGGGTTTTAATAAATACTTGTTTGTCCAGTTCGGAGTGAAGAAACACCCCCTTCACGTCAAGTTGAAGCATCTCTAGGTCATTATCGACTACGTACGTTAAAACTCCTCTTAAGGAGGCAACTTTTCCAGTCGGCGCATACGTTTCAAAGTAGTATAAACCATATCTCTGACTGAATCCTTGCACGCACAGTCGAGTCTTCAGCGTGACTGATTCGTCGTGTGCGTTGTGTTTGATCTTAAAGACAGGGATAGTATTGAGAGCATTAGTTACTTCATTTTTGTCTGCGTCCTCCCAAACTCCTTGGCTTTTGATATTATTGAATTCTTTTAGGGAAAATTCCCTCCATTGAGGTATGTCCATGGCTTCTTGCAGGTTATTAGGAATCTTCTCCGCTAGGAATTCATACCGTTGAGGTTTTGATAGAGTGTCACGATTCCTCAGGGATGATCGCAAGGTGTTTTCTACTACAGAGTTGTTGTCTGACAAGACTTCGCTGACCAAAAACTCTTCAGGTTCCAAAGGTGACTCTTCTTTTATGAAGACCTTAGGGGAAGAGTTCTCTATAGCCAAGGGAGGTTGTATTGGAGAGATATTTGAGTGGCTATTAGTGTTATTGCTCTCTTCATCTATCGCAATTGTTGCTGCCTTCTGCTTGTTGAATTTGACATGTTTGGTGTCTATGATCTTCCCTGATGTAGTGATAACCTTGTACGAGAGCAGCATGGGATTAAATCCAATCAATATTCCTGAAGCTCCTTTCTCATCCAGTTTGGATTTCACTTCAGTGTCATTCAAGCGATAGGTTAGAGAGCTTCCGATTGGTCTGATGTAGTTTTCAGGTAGGTTCTTCTTATGCATCATTTCCCAAGGTGAGCTCTCTCCTTTCTGCCTTGGGATTTGATTTAGCATAAGACTGCAGCCCCTTACCACTTCATGCCAGACCGATTTTGGTAGATTTGAGTCAGAGATGGTAGCTCTAGCTGCTTTGATGATAGTTCTATTGGCTTGTTTGACTCGTCCATTGTGCTGAGAATGGTACGGTTCAGTAACTATTTGATTAATATGATGATTTTTGTAGTAAGTTTGAAGCTTCTTGTTGACGAATTCTCCTCCACCGTCTGAACATACTTCTTTCGGATACTGATTGGTCTTCCTGTGTTGATTTTCTATGATGAACATGATAGTATTGGCCGTATCACTTTTGAGTCTAAGAGGAAAGCAACCAATATACCCTGAGTGCGAGTAAATCAGATTCAAAATAAACCTATAACCTCCTTTTGACGTTGGGTTTATTGGTCCTATGAGATCAAGGTGAATCTTTTCGAAGCACTGTTGCGCAGCTTCCTGTTGATTGTTGAACGGTTTCCAGGTGATTTTGGCTTTGTCACAGCTTATACATTCAAAGTTTATCTTTTGATCATTCGGTATGGTGCAGTTGAGATACTTTTCCATCCGTTCGATACTAGCATGTCCTAAGCTACGGTGTAAGGTATGTATGTCTGCATTTGAATAGTATGCTTTGAGAGACTTCTCTCCCATATCAATAATAAAAAGATTATTGATTATTGATCCCAAGAGTAGTGTTGTGCAACCTGCTATTAATTTGAAGGTGCAAGGACTGTGGTTCACTTCCACTTTGAGTCGAGCTCCTTGAGACATTAGTGCACCAAGTGAAATGAGATTCACAGTGGATTCAGGTACCCATACCGCGTTGGATAGCTTGAGATTGGCATCTTTGGTGGTGAGGGAAACTTTTCCCGTTGCTTCAATGGTTATAGCTGCGTCCTTTTTTCCGGTTTGTATCTTTTCTGTTCCATTACTGATAGTAGAAGAATAGAAGAGATCCTTGTCGATTATCATATGTACGGAGCACCCAGAATCAAGGATAAATCGGTTAGTGATTGGATCACTGAGCGCACTTAATCCACAGAAAAAGGAATAGAAATGCGCTTCCGGTTTGTCTTTCGTCTTTGATTTCTTACCGCGGTTATGAAGATGGGACGGTTTCAGTTCAGGAAATTCAAACCAGCATGAGCTTGGAGAGTGAGAGGTTACGGCTGGGTTATGTTTGCCGTTTTCGCATTGAGGACCTCTGTAGAGCGCTACATTGACCGGTTCGGTTTGATCCCCTTGAGCAATCGCCTCATTTTTGAGTTGGATTAAGTGATTGAGTACCACATCTATTTTCATTTCCATTGTGGAATGCATAATCTGTGACTTCATATTCTGCATGTTTGATGGGAACTTGAATAGTACCAAATATGCTACAATGTCGGAAGGGAGATCAATGCCGACTTTGGTCATTTTCTTCAGAAATAACTTGACGGACGTTACGAAAGCTTCAATGTCCGTGTCCATAGTTAGGTGAAGAAAACCGTTAAACACTCTCGCTCAATTTGCCGATTGAGACGATGCAAAGTGCGCTTGGGTGGATATCCAGATCAGCTTTGCATTATCTTCATTTGTATCATCAATGATGTTATTGTACGTGTTGGAATCTAATTTAGCAATGATATGCGCAACAAATTCTTGGTTCATATCTTCATTTAGGTCTATCTGCTCGTCAGGATTGTTCATTGTTTTGAATATTCCACGAAGCTTGAATAGTTTTTCAAACTTCTTTCTCCACATACTATAATTGTCCGCTGTTAGTAGTGGTGTGGATTCAATTAATGATTTGATTGCCAACGATTTGTAGTTCATCATATCCCACCCTGGTCCTGGCGTGGCGGAAGGTCCCGGTGTCCCCATTTGTTTGGTGTCGGACTTTTAAACGTGATAAAAGTTGAATTGGTAACCAAGACCAGGCTGTGATAATATTTCAGTCAAGAGAAATCATCATGAGTTTGACAAACAAGAGACATGAGAAGCTAACATGACAATGAAAATAAAACCAACAAGAGTGTGAACAGCTACTAAGTGAGTCACTAGAACTGAGAGTTGAGGATAGTATTGACTAGTTGATCTAAAGTTAGAAGATAATCAGTAACCAATGGCTGGATGAGTTTGAACCTGATATTATTCACTAGTAGCTTAATAGAGAATGGACAAATCCAGCCAGTGTTTAAGGATGAGTTGTTGAGGCTCCTTGAGAGAACTGGAAAACAAAATGGTGAGTCCACTGATCAATAAGTTGAGCTCGGTTGGTCTTACTTTTTCCTGACTGGCTGCTTCAAGTCCTTCTTGACTATTGTTGAGGATTTGATTGATGGATTCTTGAATAGTGGGTAGTAGATTGAGGAGATGATTGTTGTGATTTGTTTGTGAAATCTGATCCCCTGACTGGTACCCTTCATGGTATTTGCGGGTCCAGCAATATTGAGAGTATCCACAGCCGAGAGAGTAATGTGCGCGGGTACATGAGGGCAGAAAGAAAAGAACATGAGAAAGAATAATAAAAAATAAGGAAATACAAGAGGTACACACCTTATTAGGATTGTGCAGTAGGTTCATAACTATCTCTAAAACAATCTTCAGACATTTCATATGGTCTGCTTTTCTCATAATCTGTGAGTAAAGTAAACAACAACAAATGAGAAGATTAGAATTTAACAACAAAAGGAAGCTCTGGGATGTGGAGGAGATGGAAGGCTACAAGAATCAAGATTGGCCAAAACTGAAGGCGGAGATCCTAACGCGGTGGGGTAGGCACAAACCTCGATTCCGGGAAAGCAATTTTGACCCCGTGGCCTCGGAGGCGAGCGCAGGCGGAGGAGTCAGGACTCAGGTGGAGCTGGCGGATAACACCTCAAAATTTGATTGGATCTATTGGTACTTGTCAAAGAACAAGGTGGTGGAGGGACAGACAGGGGCAATGAAACCCGCGTTTCTGGGCGGTTTAAGCTCTCAGCTCCAGGCAAAGGTGCAGCGGCATCTTTACAATCACAACTTGGTAAAGCGGTCATTGGACGGGAGCATTGCGCTCCTTCCGGAGTTGGCTGTCATTTGCCAGGCTGTGGAGAGTGAGCTTGACTTAGAGGAGCTTATTGAGGATACCGCTAAGTCCTTCCCAGCGGGACCAAAGAAATCCGCCCCCAAGGTTTTGGCTCCGGCGCAATTTCTGACCCTGGTTCCACCTACTTCCACACGCGTTTGGGTTCCTCAACCCGCGCCCGCCCCTCCGGTATGTGAATTGACAGAACTGATGAAGGATTTGAAGATCTGCATGAGCCATATGGGCCAGCAGAAGCCGCAAGGGCCTCCACCGCACATGGTGGAAGGTTTTTGGCCGCCCAGTACTTTTGTGCCAAGGGGGTGCTTGTACTTTGGGGCGAACAGTCATTGGCAATTGCCGTGCGAGGAGCTTACAAAGGATCTCAACGTGGGATTGGTTTGACCGGCGGGGATGGGGTACATGTTTCCAACGGGCAAACAGATTCCGATGGGGCCAAGCCAGCCGACCGCAATGCAGCAGGTGCGCACACGGGGTCAGGAGGCGCGAACTACGGCGCAAGCGTCACTAGGCATTGTTACCGGTCCCAGATTGTGGCAACCACCTCGGGTGGAAGCTGAGGTAAGGGTAGTGGCAACGGAAGAGAAGGTGGCAGTCTCAAATAAAATGGAGGTGGATGCAAAGGAGCAACCCCCGTTGACCGTTCCGAAACCGGCCGCACGCGTGCCCCAAATCGAGGCGCCGGCAGAAAATCCTGTAGGGAAGAAGAAAGCGGCGGACATCGTGCAAAGGGTGATGGGTAACAAGAATCCAGTCCCGCTGACTTTGCGGGAACTGGCGGCTGTGTCTCCGGTGGTGGTAGACGAGATGGTTCAGGCGTTGCGGGATTGCGGTCAGGGCCGGGTACCTCAGATGGTGCAGCGGGTTCATGTGGCATGGAAGGAGGAGGGGCGCAAGGAGTGTGAGTTGATATCAGTTTCAACTCTGCTTGCTTACGTTCCAATGGTCATAGCGGGGAGGAAGTTGTAGGCTATGGTGGACAGCGGTTCAATGGTGAACCTGCTGCCATTGCAGATGGTGGATTATTTGGGGTTGGTTTGGCAGAAATGCGCAATGGTTCTCTGCGCGCTTAACAGAGGGGAGTTTTGTGTGGATGGGGTAGTTGAGGAGGAGGAGGTCAAGGTTGCAAGGGTCCATAAGCCTCTTTCTTTTCTTTTGGTTGATTGTGGGGATGTGATTTTGGGAAGGCCGTTCATGTTCCGGTTCCAAGCACAAATGGTTTTCAATCCGGAGGCGGGAATGGAGGCATTGACGGTGTAGGATTTGTCCGGCGGAAGGTTTGAGACAACTATCTGCGATCATGGGAAAGGAAAGCAAAGGAGAGTGTTGGATTATGAGGAGGAACCAGACGCAGGGTTGGCCTGCGAGGGGCGACCCTTGGAGCATTTTTTCTAGTCAACCAAGGAGACCGCACGGAACAAGCTCCGGTTTTGCGCAGGCGGTTGACTAATGAGGAGCAGGAAGGGGAAGGAAGGAAAGTTCAGGGCGTGCACGTCGCAGAAGTAAGTCCCTTTTCTCAGTATGCATCGCCCAAGGGTACTACGCTTTGAAAACCCTATCATTGTGCCACACTCATGAGCAAAGGCAAAAGCCGCGGTTCCGTTCTGTGCAGGAACTACAGCAAAGGATGCGTGCGGATGATGCGGTGCAATGCTGGCAAGTACAAGCTGGTGTCACGGAAGGTCCAACTGAGGAATGAGCCGATGCCCCAGGAATTGAACAGACCGCTTTGACCAATTGCTTGGTTGCGGGACCCTTGGGTCATGCTGATTAAGGCTTTGGGGTGGGTTACTAGTTTGGCGCAAATCACGGAGGAGCGGATTGAAGCTTTCAATTTTGGCCCAACGGGATGGTTGAGTACGGAGGAGCGTGAGTTGCTGGTTTTAGTTCTGGTTCTTTGGGAAAGAGCGCTTGCGTTCGGACCTGAAGAGCAGGGGCTCCTGAAGAATGATATCGGCAACCCCTATGTCATCCCCACTGTGGATCACAAGGCGTTGCAGATCAAGCCAATTCCAATACTGCGGGCGGTCCGGGAGCAGTTTTGGGAGTTGGTGCAGGAACGGGTGAAGACTGGCCTCTACAAACAGTCAATGTCTAGTTACTCCAGTCTGATCTTTGCGGTAGTTAAGCAGGACAGAAAGTCGTTGAGGATTGTCCATGATCTACAGCCGCTCAACTGTTTTATGATCCGGGATGCAGGACGGCCCCCTCGCGTTGACAAGTTCCTTGAGTCAATGGCGGGGTGCGCTTGTTACGGTTTAGTGGATGTGATGGGGGGATACGACCAGCGCGAGTTGGATCCTCCCTTGCAGCCTCTAATGGCATTTGAGACTTGGTTGGGAAGAATGCAGCTGAATTGGCTACCGCAGGGCGCGACCAATTCTGTGGCGGTGTACCAGGCCCAAATGGCTTGGATCCTGAAGGATGATCTTCCGGAGGGAGTCCAAATCTTCATCAACAACGCGGGCATCAAAGGTCCGAAATCTGATTACGGAGGAGCAGAGCTGATTGGAGTTCCCGGCGTCCGACGTTTTGTGTGGGAATACGCGCAGACGTTGGAACGCATCCTGTTTTGCATTGAGGAGGCAGGACTGATGGTTTTGGGGAAGAAGTTGGCGGATGGTGTTCCGGCGCTCAAAGTCCTTGGCCATGTTGTTGCTTCCGAAGGCTGGCGCATTGCAGAGAAAAAGCGGAACAAGGTCCTCAAATGGCTGACCCCGCGGACAGTGTTGCATATCCTTCAGTTCTTGGGATTATGTAGCTATGTCCGTATGTTCATCGAGAGGTTTGCGGAGGTGGCTAGCCCGCTCCAATCACTAACGCAGAAAGGGACGGAGTGGAAGTGGGGAGAAGAGTGTGATTGCGCGTTCTGGAAGCTCAAGGAGATCGTGGGACGTGACATTGTGCTCCGCAATCTTGACTAAAATTCAGGAGGAATTAGGCTAGCGGTTGATTCCAGAAAATTTGGCACGGGAGGGGGGTTCTCACTCAAGAGGACAACCGCAAGGAGAGGCCGGTGCTTTACGAGTTGGTCACCTTCACTCCAACGGAAAGCCAGTACTCTCAGCCAAAGTTGGAGTTGTGCGGGGTCACCAAGATTGTGCGGCGGCTTCAGTATCTCTTGTGGGGGGTTCACTTTGAGCTTTTGGTGGATGCGGAGGCGCTGGCGCGGATGATCAATTCCCCGGCGTTTCCCAATGCTCCCATGACCAGGTGGGTAGCGTTGCTTCAACTTTTTTCCTTTGCTGTTGTTCATGTCCTGGGGAAAGCGTTCACTATGCCCGACGAATTGTTGCTGTATCCAAGGGACAACCCGTTCAAGGACACGGAACTGCTCAATGTGGAGGCCCTGGTTGTCAAGGTAGGGGTTGTGGAGGCGGGCCTTCAGCTGGCGCTCCGGCAGACCGGGCGGTATGCGATTCTTCGCGATTATTTGCAGGACATTTGTTTTCTCAATGGAACTACGGGCAAGCACATGCAATGGGCAAGGCGGCAAGTGGGAAACTTCTACGTACAGGAGGGGCAGCTTTGGCGGCGGAAGACTACGGTTCCTCTTGTGGTTACCACTTCAAGGGAAGATCAGGAAGCTATCCTCCAAAGCCTTCATGACTATCTTGGCCATCAAGGGGAGGTCAAAACGCGGAGGCGGGTGAAAGAGCGGTTCTGGTGGCCGGGGGTAGTGTGTGCGGTACGGGAATGGTTGGCGTCCTGCAAAGACTGTCAACAGCGGAGCGCGAGATTGCCTAAGGAAGTTGGAAACCCCACAGGGGAAGACGCCCTCTTTGGTCGAGTCTTGCTTGATGTCATCCACATCAAAGCCGGCAAGTTCGCCTATCTGCTTGTTGTGCAGGACAACCCGTCCGGTTGGGCGGAAGCGGGTCCATTGGTCAAGCTCTTGGCGGAAAAAGTTGCTCTGTTTCTGGAGGAAAATTGGTTTGCACGGTACGGGTTGCTTCATCTGGTTATGGTGGACAAAGGGGCTGAGTTTTGCGGCCGTTTGGTCAAGTTGGAGAAGAGTTGCGGAACCAAGTTCGGCCAAGTAACGGAGTATTATCCCAAGGGGGCCGGCATGATCAAACGCGGGCATCAACCAATCAAGGACTCCCTGGTCAAGATGCGCGGGGAGGACAGAAAGCGCTGGAAGGAGACCCTTCCAACGGTTCTGTTTGCGGATCAGATTTTGGTGAAGTGGTCGACAGGCTACTCGCCGTACAAGTTACTTTTTGGACAGGGCCCCCTGCTTCCGGTGGAAATTGAGTTGGAGATGTTCCTGGGGGTTGACTAGTGGAAGGTGAAAACTTCTGCCGAATTGCTTGAGGCTTGCGCCAAACAGCTCCTTTGACGGGACAGGATGCTCACAAAGGCGGCAGAACGGCTGAGGAAGACTTGGACGGCATTGGTGCGCTATTGGGACAAGCGCTGCTTGCATTGTCTCCGGGATCACTTGCGGAAGGGGGATTTGGTGCTCCTGTACAACCGGAGTCTGGAGTCTCAGTGGGGGAAGTTGTTTGCTAACCGGTGGAACGGCCCGTTCCGCGTGTTGTCCAAGTTCGAGGGCGGCAGCTATCATTTGGAGGAATTAGACGGTACTCCGCTGAAATGGAAGGCGGCAGCTTCGCATGTCAAGCGCTTCTTTGCGCAAGGATCTACCTTGTTCAACAAGACAGGGGAAGGGGGTGAAGGATCAGACAAGGGGAGTGTCACACGACCACCCCAGGTACTATAGGGCAATTCTTAGATGATTGTGAGCGCAAAAGAATACCAAGTGCGAGGGCAAGTGCGAGACAGCAAGACTTAGTTGCGAAGTGCAAACTTAGTTATGCCACTCAACAAACGGCAAGAGGGATGGAATGTGTTCCTAAGAAGGAAACTCAACCTGCGTCCAATGTGATAACTAGGTTGTAGCAAATGGGAGAACATATGAAATTAACTAACTGAGGAGACAATCATCAGGCAAGGGGATAGCCCTTATAAGGTAATCCAAAGTGACTAGATACAACCTTGTGATGAGCTAACTACAGTTGAAGTAGTGAGGTCATCAATTACAGGAACGGGATAGGAAATGAAGCAGTGGTATAGATCCGAGGTCTTAGCGTAAGTGCAAGAAAATAGAATCTGAGTGTACAATTGCATGACAAATTGGGACAGGAGAGAGTGACCTTGAAATTAATGCGAATGAGAGGTAATAGTGTATGCAGGGTAGGGACTAGTCCAATTGCAAACTGTACAGTAGTGATGGCTTAGTTAGACGTAGATGCAAACTAACAAACAATGCATGACCAAAGATGGAAGTCCAAGGCTGTTGATTGGCCACGGAAGGAGATTGGATCATAATGGATGGCCGACCGGTATGGAGGTAACCGCGAAGTTCGCAAGTATATACTGAGTTGGTTGCCAAGATCGGAAGGTCAGCGCAAGCCAGAGGAAATAGCGGATTGCACCATTGATGTTGTGCTTTTATTTTTGTCACGCTTTTAGACTGAGGTAGATGGTACTGAGGAGAGGACATGTTGAAGTGGTGAAGACAATAATCCTTAAGTGCAAAGCGTGACAGTTGCCCGGGAATAAAGACGCGAGCTCCTGCAAGCATTCAGGTAAATTTTCCCATCGATTTCAAGTTGTTAATCATTACTGTATACCCTTATACATTATTTAATTTATTACTTGATAAATTTAATATTTATATGAAATGTTGTCATTGTTTTCATCATTGTCCCGCCATTGCAAAAACTTTATTTGTGAAAACAAGGGTTGTGTTCCTAGCACTGCCGTCGGAGGACTTTGAGGCAAGTGCGAGCAATGTTGCCTTTGAAAAGTGGCATGCAATTTCCCTATAAATGTTGAGTAAAATGTTGAGGGTCCTTTGGAATCATTGAGAGAGATGCAAAGTTGTAGGTCCGCGCTGAGGGTTAATTACAAGATACCACCGTTGCCGGAGATCAAATATTTGGGGACTCAAGTTCCTGGTAAGTACTAATCTGGACTGACTAATGATCATAGAATAATAACTAATTTTGCTTGTTTTGCTAGTGTTGCCTTGTTTCCAAAGATATACCACAAACACACCACCACCACCACCACCTTACTGGGGACCGTCGACTGAACTCCCGGGGGCCCCAATGAATGCTGAGGTGCAAGGCAAAGTGTCCGGTGCGGAACCTGTAGGTGTCACAACCAAGGAAGCAAGGGAGGAGGAAGGAAACAAAGCTGGAAATGGAGAAAACGGAAATGGAGAGAACAAAAATGGAGCGGATGAATTAGAAGGAAGAAATGAAGGAGATGGAAGGGATGGAGTGGATGGGACGGAAGGAATGGAGGGCCGAGGCAAAACCAATTGGTGTGAGTCATAGGGCCAATCGAAACGGATGCAAGGCGGCTGACAGACAATATTGGAGAAGTCACATTGGGAGGCCAAAGGAAGAGAGCGTATGAAGAGCTCTTGGAGGAAGGCGGATGGAATGCTTGGCCAAAGCAAGCTTGGGTTGCAAGGTGCGAGGAGATCTTCAAGAGGCACATCGTAACAGAAGTGTTAGTTCTCTGAAGAATGTCCGCATTAATCAACGATGAAGACCTGGATACTTTTTGATCCATGGTTGCAGAATTGAAGGCAAATTGGGAGGATGCAGAGAAGGAAGTAAAGGATACTTTGTAATTATTTATTTATTATAAATATATATATATATATATAAATTTTTTTATTATAAATAGAAATATTATTATTATATATATATATATATATATATATATATATTTTAATAAGGAATGAGGTTTTATTTAGTAGAAATGAAAGGGAAATGAGAAAAAGGAATAACACGGTGAGATGGAGGAATTGACTGATGGAATGATGGTGTGAAATAAAATGGGGTTAAATGGGATGGAATATGGAATGGAATGGGATTGGATGAGAGAGAATGCAAGATGAAATGGGATTGAATAAGATAAAATGTGGAATGGAATGGAATGGGATTGGATGGGATGAAATGTGGAATGGAATGGAATGAGATTGGATGGGATAGAATCATGATTGTCAAGGTTTGCAAGGGTAGCTTGCATGGAAGTCTTGAATCAGATTGGGTGAATTGCAAAGGTGATGGGCTGGTTCCCACGAGGTGCAATCTTTGTCGGACTGGAAGCCAGACCATTCAACGAGGTATTGAAGTTTTCCTTTGCGTAACCTGGAATCCAGAATACGGCCTACTTCCCACTGCAAAGGTTGAAGCCAAAGTGCGAGATCGGTCTGCTTGCTCCTTATAGCGCTGGTTTGCTTCTTTGAGGTTGGTTTGAAGTTGCAATTGAAGGGATTGAATTTGTTCAAGGTAATTGGTAGCAGGTTGAGAAGGTGCTACGTGAAGGGAAGAGAAAGTTGGGTTTCTACCATAAAGAGTTTGGAAGGGCAACTGTTTGGTGGAGGAATGAGTGGAGTTGTTGTAGGAAAATTTGGCTAGTGGGAGCCATTGCGACCAGTTGTCTTGTTGATAGGCGACATACATTGAAGATATTGTTCAAGAATCTGATTAACTTGCTTGGTTTGCCCATCTGTTTCCGGGTGGTAAGCCGTTGATAAATTGCGAGTAATCTTCAAATGTTGGCATAGCAAGGTCCAGAAGCTTGAGACAAACAGAGATCCACAATCACTAACTATATTATCAGGGAGGCCATGTTTCGAAAATACATATTCTATGAACAAGTTAGCTAAGTCTTCTGAAGAGGCCGTCACATTACTGCGTAAAAATAAAGCCATCTTTGAGAAGCAATCTACTATTACTAGAATAGCATCATATCCACTAGAAGAAGGTAATTCAGAGATGAAATCCATAGACAGCGAGTGCCAAGGATGAGGCGGAATTGGAAGTGGCTGGAGCAGCCCATACTTCCGGTGTTTTGAGGACTTGTTACAATTGCAATCATAGGACACGCTAACATAGTCTTTTACTTCTTTGGTCATACCAGGCCAGTAGAAGTCTTGTGCAATCAATTGGTAGGTTTTATCCTGCCCATGATGACCAGCAAGCGGAGAATTGTGCTGTGACTAAAAGATATCTAACTTAATGCAAGAATTATCTGGTACTACTATAGGATTATCAAAGACTCAAAAGTCATTATCATCAATACTGTAACTACTATCTAATAAGTTTGCACTTTTGCAAAGTTTGATGCACTTAGGGTTGTCACGTTGAGCTTGTTGGAGTTTGGAAGCCAAATTGTGTAAGCAAGCAATGATTGAACTGAGTTGGGCAGATTGGGTTGAGAAGAGTGTCCTAACGTTTTCAGGGTCGTTTTTGGCAAAGGTGCTCCCCCCCCCTGGGTAAAAGTTGTCCCAAGGTGATAAAGCATCAGGAAGTACCAATTGTTTCCCAGGACGGTACATGATTGTAAAGTGGAACTCAGAGAGGTATTTGGCCCATCGTGCCTGTCTATGTGTGAGGAATTTTGAGCTCATGAAATACTTCAAAGAATTATGATCAGTTGAAACCTCAAAGGATTCCCTAAGGCTCAAAAGGTATGAACGCCATTTCTTCAAGCAATAAACAATTGCAAGAATTTCCTTGTCATGAATCTCATAGTTAAGCTCTGCAGCGAGCAACTTTCAAGACTCAAAAGCTACGGGATGAAAGAGAGAAGTGGAAGATGAAAACTGCAAGATTAATCCTGCGCTCGCATAGTCGCTTGCGTCTGTTTTGACAATAGTGCGAGCTAGCTCGTTGAAGTGAGCAAGTATTGGAGCAGTGGTGAACCCTTGTTTCAGAGCTTCAAACTCCGAAGCAGCTTGTTTGGTAAAAAAAAAGGAGTGTCTTTTTGAAGAAGGTTAGTAAGATTCACTTTTTTTTCGGCGTAACGCGCAATAAAACTTCTATAGAAATTACTGAAACCAAGGAAAACTTAAAGATATCTAACCAAAGAAGGTGGAGGCCAGTCCAATATGTGTTTGCTCTTGGCTGGGTCCATCAATAGTCCTTGCTGCAATACTACAACACCTAGAAAATGAAGAGAAGAGGAATGGAACTTGCACTTAGAGGCTTTTGCAAACAGGTCATTCCTGCACAGTTGCTGCAGCACCTCTCGCACATGTGCAATGTGTTCTTTGAGGTTCCTTGAGTAGACTAGTATATCATCGAGATATACCACGAGGTATTTACCTACAAGATTGGAGAAAATGTTGTTGACAAAATGTTGAAAAGTAGAATGAGCGTTACAGAGGCCAAAAGGCATGAAGGTATACTCATAACTGCCAAACCGGGTTCTCATTGCAGTTAAATACTCATGATCTTCCTTAATGCAAATTAGGTTATAGGCACCTTGAAGGTCTAACTTCAAGAAATAAGTAGCTCCATGGAAGAGGGTGAGGAGATGTGACAGAGGCGGTACTGGATAGGCATTCTTCCGGGTTACCTGGTTCAGTTTCCTGTAGTAAACACAAAGGAAAAGTCCGCCGTCCTTTTTTGTAACAAATAGGACAGGTGAACTGGTGTTCAAATTGCTTGGTTGAAGAAATCCTTTTGCCACATTTTCCGCAATGTAGTCTTGAAGCGCAATTGATTCTTGCGTCAAGAGAGAGTAGACTGGTCCTGGTGCCGAAGGTGGGCCAGTAAGTTTGATCTTGAGATTGTGAGGATGGGATGGAGGCAGTTTATCTGATTTTGCAGCTGAAAAGACGCCAGCAAAGTCATGATAAACCAAAGGTAAAGACTCTTGAATGATTTCTAAATCTTCAATGTTGTCATCTTCAAGCACCGGGTTTGAGGTGCTTTCCTGGTGCGAGAGGATTAGGGAGCCCAAAATACACCGTTTGGTTGGTGTCTGTTTCTCTTTGAAGGAACAGGAAAGAGGTAAGCTGGATAGGTAAGCAATAACTCCTGAATCTGAAGAGGGAATTTGGGAATGAAGCTCAGGATATTGCAAATCTCCTGGCAGAAAAGTGTCATCCAACTCAATGACAGTGTCAGGTAGGCTGTTTAATTCCTGATTGAAAAAAGGGTTAGCGTTCTGGGGGTGCAAGGTTCAAAGGTTAATTAATCCTTCTTGCCAATTCACATCCGGATTCCAGTAAACTAGGAAATCATGGCCTAGAATGGTATCATCCATTCCGGGTATATCCAAGACAAATCAATCCCATTTGAAGCTGGGGAAATTGGAGAATGCAAAGGTCCATTTTGCCCTTTGGGAAACCCAATAAGACGGTTCAGTCGCACTACTTACTAAATAGATAGGCAATTTATCTATCTTGGAACGCGTAATATTTTTGGAAGTGGCAAAAGATTTGCTGATGAAGGTGTCACGCTTCGCACTTAAGGATTCTTGTCTTCACCACTATGACATTTCCTCTCCACAGTACCATCTACCTCATTCTAAAAGCATAACACAAATAAAAGCCCAACATCAATGGTGCGATCCGCTATTTCCTCTGGCTCACGCTGACCTTCCAATCTAGGCGACCAACTCAGTATACACTTGCAAACTTCGTGGTTAACTCCATACCAGTCGGCCATCCATTATGATCCAATCTCCTTCCGTGGCCAATCAACAGCCTTGGACTTCCATCTTTGGTCATGCATTGTTCGTTAGTTCGCATCTACGTCTAACTAAGCCATATTTACTGTACAGTTTGCAATTGGGCTAGTCCCTACCCTGCATACACTATTACCTCTCATTCGCATTACTTTCAATGTCACTTGCTCCTGTCCCAATTCGTCATGCGATTGTACGCTCAGATTCTATTGTCTTGCACTTACGCTAAGAACTCAAATCTATACCACTGCTTCATTTCCTATCCGGTTCCTGTCATTCATTGCCTCACCGCTTCAACTGTAGTTAGCTCATCACCAGGTTTTATCTAGTCACTTTGGATTACCTTATAAGGGCTATCCCCTTGCCTGATGATTGTCTCCTCAGTTAGTTAATTTCATACGTTCTCGCATTCTGCTACAACCCAGTTATCACATTGGACTCAGGTTGGGTTTCCTTATTTGGAGCACATTTCATTCCTCTCGCCGTTTGTTGAGTGGCAATAACCAAGTTTGCACTTTGCAACTGGGTCTTGCTATTTGCACTTGCCCTTGCACTTGGCATTCCTTCACGCTCACAATCATCTAAGAATTGCCCTATAGTATGTGGGGTGGTCGTGTGACAGTAAATTAACTAACTCAACTCATCTATTGTAGCCTGCCAACCTATAGTAGACTTCTTCTTTTCAATGTCACATACTTGCTCAACCGGGAACGCTTCCCTTGCCCCTTACAATGATGAGATCCATCGGGTAGGGAGAACCAGCGCTCCTTGGGCCCAACAACCGTTAGATCCAGTTCCTCCTTCTAAATCGCCATCTGTGGAACCTCTTGATGATCCTCAGGCTCCTCCACAGGATGCTCCAACGGACCCTCTCGCGGAATTTGCAGACTCCGACCATTCTTCCAATGAAACCTTGACTTGTGGTAGACCAGGGGTTTGCACTACTGCTCCCAAGCCCGATGCTCCAACCCTGCTTTTGACATTGATCCAGGCCCTCACTCATGGTGCCCAGCAATCTAGTCCAAGCAATCCTAGCTTTTGCACTCCGTTCATGAAACAACCCAATCAATTTACAGGAGAACACCCTCATAAGCTTAGATCCTACCTGCAGTCTTGTAAAATCATCTTTTCAAACAACTCCAACAATTTCCCTTCCAATAGACATAAAGTCATGTATGCTTTGTTCTTTTTAGGAGGTAGAGCCTTGCATGGTTTGAACTGTACCTTGAACTTTTGTCCAACAACAGTCCCACTTGTATTCTCAACAACTTGGACAGGTTTGAGCAACAACTTTTCACGCTGTTTGGCAATCCCAATGAATTTTGAAACGCCAAATACAAACTTAATAGTTTAGTTATGAAGGAGAACAGTAGAGCTTCTGTTTATATTTCTCATTTTCAAACCTTGCAGTCTCACATCCAGTGGAACGAGGCCGCTCTTCTATTCCATTTCCAAAAGGGTCTACCGGCACGCTTAATCAAACATCTTGCAGTTGGGGGTCATAAGACAACCTCGCTTCAGCAGCTAATCAATTGAGTGATTGAGCTTGATAATGGCTATCATGACGAGAATCACTCTTGGCGAAACGACCGAGTATAACTTCATGCCTTTTGGCCTCTGTAATGCTCATTATACTTTTCAACATTTTGTCAACAACATTTTCTCCGATCTCTTAGGTAAATACCTTGTGGTATATCTTGATGATATACTAGTCTACTCGAGGAACCTCAAATATCACATTGCACATGTGCAAGAGGTGCTGCAGCGACTTTGCAGGAATGACCTGTTTGCAAAAGCCTCTAAGTGCAAGTACCATTCCTCTTCTCTTCATTTTCTAGGTGCCGTTGTGGTAGACCAAATCTGTCCTATAGCCATCAGACTCACTTTTCTAGTGTAACAACAGCTCCAACCCTCAAAGCAACCTCAGAAATGGATTCTACATCACAAATAATCTATATTCACTCAGCCAAAGTACCCCTCTATCTATCATGGATTAGAAGATACAGCCCAAGAACCCTTAAACTGTGGCAAAATCATACCCAACCAGGTGTCACAGCTCTGTGGAAGGCTTAAAGACATACCTTTCAAGCCCTCAAGTACATACTAGTAACAGCCTACCCTCAACACCAGAACCATAAACCAACCCTGTCACCTTAGCCAGAATACAGCAATACAGATACAGGAGGCAGTGCAACTAGTTCAGCTCCTGTCACCTCACCCAGGATGCATTCAAATACACATACACAAGGCTATGCAGAAGTATACAGGACAGTATAGGCAGGAGGAAGTGAAACCAGTCTCAACCAGATCCAAAGAAACAAGCAAATACACATACACAAGACTATGCAGAATTATAAAGGACAGTAAAGGAAGGAGGAAGTGGAACCAGTCTCAACCAGATCCAAACAAGCAAGCAAATACACATACACAAGACTATGCAGGAGTATACAGCACATTATAGGCAGGAGGAAGTGGATCCAGTCTCAACCAAAACCATGCAGTACCAAACAAACTCAGCACCTCACAGCAATCTATGTAGGCAGAAGCATCTGATACCAAACAACCCACCAGTACAAGTACCACAGGGCTACCCAGCAATATATGCAGGCAGCCAAGAACATGCAGCAACAAACAAACCACCAGTAATGCACATGAAATACATGAAGGTAGAAGCAAGTAGCACCAAACAAACCACCAGTGGATGCACAGCAATGCATGTAGGAAGTATCAAGTAGCACCAGACCAACCATTAGTACTGCATAGGAATACATTGTATCTGCACTTCACAGAAATTTATGCAGGGATGTGCATGCATGAAACCCTGTACCAGCTTTTTCCAACCAGCAGAATTGCCTCAGTTTCATGCAGTGTCTTTTGTCCAACCAGCAGAATTCCCTCAGTTTCATGCAATGTATTTTTCCAACCAGCTAAAATGTCTCATGTACCTGTATCTCAATGTAACAGGGGAAGCTCCAGGGCACCCTCAGAGGTAGCCCTGAGCATTCCCTGAGGACCAGATTGTCTATTTAAGGAGGGCCTCTCTTCCCTATCCAAGTTGTATTCTCATGCCATCTGGCCCATGCCATCCATACCAATCCCCTCACACACACATCTCAGGCCCTCAGGCCCATCTCACCATCTATCTGTGGTACCTACCCAGATAAAATATTAGTAGTGAATCAGTTACAAAAGGAAAACAAGAAATCAGAAACCAAGTTATTGACCATCTTTAACCAATTAAACCACCCACCAGGTGCTTGAATAAGGGTTCTTCTGTGACCTAAATATTCAGTACCATATTGAAGAAACCCCACTCATTAGTTAATAAATACCCTTTACAAGAAAGAGAGCACAAAAAAAAGAAACTACCAACCTTCCCTCAGCCCAGCCCCCTGTGGGTAAACACATCCTTGGGTCCTCTCCTGAACCAGCCCTTTGATAAACCCTTGAACCCTTTAATATTGGGGTATTGGTTAAGATCAGACATATCTGATCAATAAATTAACCAATAGTCCAATACATCTGGTCTATTCTTCAACAAATCCTACCAATATCACAGTTAATAATTAATATAGGTCTGATCTGAGACCTATATTAAGTCTCAAAGAAACCAGCCATTAATTTAAATAAATTATTGTGCAGACTTACTATACTACTAGAAGGGCAGGCAATTCAAAACCACTCTTAGTATATACTAATACTCCAAAGGAGTAGAAGTAATAATAAATTCCCCTTCAAGGACTGCCAGCAAGCTATTTGCTAATTTTGTTTATATAATCCCACAGGAGTCTCTACACCTTAGTCTTGCAGCAAGGACTATTGATGGACCCAGCCAAGAGCAAATGCATATTGGACTGGCCTCCACCTTCTTTGGTTAAATCTCTTCAAGTTTTCCTTGGTTTCAGTAATTTCTATAGAAGGTTTATTGTGCGTTACGCAGAAAAAACTGTGAATATTACTAACCTTCTTCAAAAAGAAACTCCTTTTGTTTTTACCAAACAAGCTGCTTTGGAGTTCGAAGCTCTGAAGAAAGCGTTCACCACTGCTCCAATACTTGCTCACTTCAACAAGCTAGCTTGCACTATTGTTTGAAACAGATGCAAGCGACTATGCAATTGCAGGAGTAATCTCGCAGTTTTCTTCTTCCACTTCTCTCTTTCATCCCGTATCTTTTGAGTCTGGCAAGTTGCTTGCTGCAGAGCTTAACTATGAGATTCATGAGAAGGAACTTCTTGCAATCGTTTATTGCTGGAAGAAATGGCATTCATACCTTTTGAGTCTTAGGGAATCCTTTGAGGTTTTAACTGATCATAATTCTTTGAAGTTATTCATGAGTTCAAAAGTCCTCACACGTAGACAGGCACGATGGGCCGAATACCTCTCTGAGTTCCACTTTACAATCACACACCATCCTGGGAAAAAAGAGGTAGTTCCTGATGCTTTATCACGTCGGGACAATGTTTACCAAGGAGGGGGAGCGCCTTTGCCAAAAACAACCCTGAAAATGTTAGGAAACTCTTTTCAACCAAATCTGCCCAACTCAGTTCGATCATTGCTTGCTTACAAGATTTGGCTTCCGAACTCCAACAAGCTCAACACGACGACCCCAAGTGCATCAAGCTTTGCAAAAGTGCGAACTTATTAGATAGTAGTTACAGTATTGATGATAATGACTTTTTAGTCTATGATAATTGTATAGTAGTACCAGATAATTCTTGCATTAAGTTAGATATCTTTGAGTCACGGCACAATTCTCCGCTTGCTGGTCATCATGGGCAGGATAAAACCTACCAATTGATTGCACAAGACTTCTACTGGCCTGGTATGAACAAAGAAGTAAAAGACTATGTTAGCACGTGCTATGATTGCAATCGTAACAAGTCCTCAAAACACCGGAAGTATGGGCTGCTCCAGCCACTTCCAATTCCGCCTTGTCCTTGGCACTCGCTGTCTATGGATTTCATCTCTCAATTACCTTCTTCTAGTGGATATGATGCTATTCTAGTAATAGTAGATCGCTTCTCAAAGATGGCTTCATTTTTAGGCAGTAATGTGACGGCCTCTTCAGAAGACTTAGCTAACTTGTTCATAGAATATGTATTTTCGAAACATGGCCTCCCTGATAATATAGTTAGTGATTGTGGATCTCTGTTTGTCTCAAGCCTCTGGACCTCGCTATGCCAACATTTGAAGATTACTTGCAATTTATCAACGGCTTACCACCTGGAAACAGATGGGCAAACAGAGCGAGTTAATCCGATTCTCAAACAATATCTTTGAATGTATGTTGCCTATCAACAAGACAACTAGTCGCAATGGCTCCCACTAGCCAAATTTGCCTACAACAACCCCACTCATTCCTCCACCAAACAGTCACCCTTCCAAACTCTTTATGGTAGAAACCCAACTTTCTCTTCCCTTCACGTAGCACCTTCTCAACCTGCTACAGATTACCTTGAACAAATTCAATCCCTTCAATCGCAACTTTGAACCAACCTCAAAGAAGCAAACCAGCGCTATAAGGAGCAAGCAGATTGATCTTGTACTTTGGCTCCAACCTTTGCAGTCGGAGATCAAGTATGGCTTGATGCTTGCAACATTCGCAGCACTTGCCCAACTTTCAAACTCTCCAAAAGAAAGCTTTTCCCCTTTCAAGTAGAATCAGTTATCTCCCCTAACGCCTTTAAACTTACTTTACCTGCAAAATGGCAAGGTATCCACCCGGTCTTTCATGTGTCTCTCCTAGAGCCAGCTCGAGTCCTATACCCGGGCAAGACTTGTCCCCCTCCTGAACCGGTCACTGTCCTCAATCATCAAGAGTGGGAAGTAAGCCGTATTCTGGATTCCAGGTTACGCAAAGGAAAACTTCAATACCTTGTCAAATGGTCTGGCTTCCAGTCCGACAAAGATTGCACCTTGTGGGAACCAGCCCATCACGTTTGCAATTCACCCAATCTGATTCGAGAATTCCATGCAAGCTACCCTTGCAAACCTTGAAAATCATGATACTATACCATCCAATCCAATTCCATTCCATTCCACATTTCATCCCATCCAATCCCATTCCATTCCATTGCACATTTTATCTTATTCAATCCCATTTCATCTTGAATTCTCTCTCACCCAATCCCATTTCATTCCATATTCCATCCCATTTAACCCCATTTAATTTCACACCATCACTCCATCAGTCAATTCCTCCATCTCACCATGTTATTCCTTTTTCTCATTTTCCTTTCATTTCTACTAAATAAAAACTTCATTCCTTATTATTAAAAAAAAAATAATATTTCTATTTATAATAATGAAAAAAAAGAAAATATATTTTAATTAAAAAGTTTCTTTTATTTCTTTCTCTGCATCCTCCCAATTCACCGTCAATTCCTCAACCATGGATTGAAAAGTATCCAGGTCTTCATTGTTGATCAATGCGGACATTCTTCCGAGAACCAGCACTTCCATTATGATGTGCCTCTCAAAAATCTCCTCGCATCTTGCAATCCGAGCTCACTTTGGCCAAGCATTCTGTCTGCCTTCCTCCAAGAGCTCTTCATACGCTCTCTTCCTTTGGCCACCCAACTTGCCTTCTCCAATATTGTCCGTCAGCCGCCTGGCATCCATTTTGATTGGCCCTACGACTTGCACCGGATCCGCTTTGCCTCAGCCTTCCATTCCTTCCGTTGCATCCACTCCATCCCTTCCATCTCCTTCATTTCCTCCTTCTAATTCATCCTCTCCATTTCTGTTCTCTCTATCTCTGTCCCCTCCATTTCCTGCTTCTCCCTCCGCTTTTTTTTCTTACTCCTCCCTTGCTTCCTCAGTTATGACTCCTACCGGTTCTGCACCGGACACTTTGCCTCACACCTCGGCATTCATTGGGGCCCCCGGGAATTCAGTTGGCGGTCCCCAGTAAGGTGGTGGTGGTGGTGGTGGTGTGTTTGTGGTATATCTTTGGAAACGAGGCAACACTAGAGAAACAATCAAAATTAATTATTATTCTATGATCATTAGTCAGTCCAGATTAGTACTTACCAGGAACTTGAGTCCCCAAGTATTTGATCTCCGGCAACGGTGGTATCTTGTAATTAACCCTTGGCGCGGACCTAGGACTTCGCATCTCCCTCAATGATTCCAAAGGACCCTTGACAGTCAACTCGACATTTATAGGGAAATTGCATGCCACTTTGCAAAGGCAACATTGCTTGCACTTGCCTCAAAGTCCTCGGACAGCAGTACTAGGAACACAACGCTCGACTTGGCAAATACAGTTTTTGCAAAGGTGGGACGTCAATGACAACAATGACAACATTTTATATAAGTATTAAATTTATCAAGTAATAAATTAGATAATGTATAAGGGTATACAGTAATGATGAATGACTTGAAATCAATGGGAAAATTTACCTGAATGCTTGCAGGAGCTCGCATCTTTATACCCAGGAAACTGTCACGCTTTGCACTTAAGGATTATTGTCTTCACCACTTCAACATGTCCCCTCCTCAGTACCATCTACCTCAGTCTAAAAGCGTGACACAAATAAAAGCACAACATCAATGGTGCAATCCCCTATTTCCTCTGGCTTGCGCTGACCTTCCAGTCTCAGCAACCAACTCAGTATACACTTGCAAACTTTGCGGTTAACTCCATACCGGTTGGCCATCCATTATGATCCAATCTCCTTCCCTGGCCAATCAACAGCCTCGGACTTCCATCTTGGGTCATGCATTGTTTGTTATTTTGCATCTACATCTAGCTAAGCCATCAATACTTTACAGTTTGAAATTGGGCTAGTCCCTACCCTGGATACACTATTACCTCTCATTTGCATTACTTTCAACGTCACTCGCTCCTGTCCCAATTTGTCATGCAATTGTACGCTCAGATTCTATTGTCTCGCACTTACGCTAAGACCTTGGATCTATACCACTGCTTCATTTCCTATCCCGTTCCTGTCATTCATTGCCTCACCGCTTCAACTGTAGTTAGCTCATCACCAGGTTGTATCTAGTCACTTTGGATTACCTTATAAGGGCTATCCCCTTGCCTGATGATTGTCTCCTCAGTTAGTTAATTTCATACGTTCTCGCATTTTGCTGCAACCTAGTTATCACATCAGACTCAGGTTGAGTTTCCTTCTACGGAACACATTCCATCCCTCTCTCCATATTTTGAGTGGCATAACTAAGTTGGCACTTTGCAACTAAGTCTTGCTGTCTTGCACTTGCCCTTGCACTTTGAATTCCTTTGCGCTCACAATCATCTAAGAATTGCCCTATAGTACGTGGGGTGGTCGTGTGACAGAAGGAAAAATAAGTGCCGGAATCAAGTCATACTTGATAAGGAGTGTTGTTGGAATGGAATAGGATAAATCTTGAACTCGGAGCACCTAGTGACTCGCAAGTGCAAAGATTTACTTGCGGTGATTTAGATAATGTGTAGTTTTCCATGCGAGTATCAGAAAAACTACAAGCTAATTTTTTGACTGCTTAGCCGCTTCACGCGCTAACCGCTTTGCACAGCTGTTGAAATCATGTTTTCCTCCACAATACATACACAGCAAATTCTTTTCCCTTTGCAGCCGTTCCTACCTTCAAGCATCCTGGTTTCTTTGTCCAAGAACTTTGGAGTTTTGGCAACGGCTTTCCCTTTTGAGTTGGAGTTTGAAGCCAGGGTTGGTTTGGATGGTTTTGGGGTCCTCTTGTTTTGCTTTGATGAGTTGTCCACCCTCGGAGCCAAGGTGGATGGTCCATGGTTGTTTTGCCAAGAGCGATTCTTGTCATGATAGCCATTATCAAGCTCAATCACTCAATCGATTAGCTGCTGAAGCAAGGTTGTCTTATGACCCCCAACTGCGAGCTGTTCAATTAAGCGTGCCGGTAGACCCTTTGGAAATCGAATGGAAGAGTGGCCTTGTTCCACTGGATGAGAGACTGCAGGGTCCGAAAATGAGAAATATAAACGGAAGCTCTACTATTCTCCTTCATAACTAAACTATTAAGTTTGTATTTGGTGTTTTGAACTTCATTGGGATCGCCAAACAGGGTGAACAGTTGTTGCTCAAACCTTTCCGAGTTGTTGAGAATACAAGTGGGACTGTTGTTGGACAAAATTTTGAGGTACAGTTCGAACAACTGCAAGGCTCTACCTCCTAAGAAGGATAAAGCATACATAACTTTATGTCTATTGGAAGTGAAATTGTTGGAGTCTTTTGAAAAGATGATTTTACAAGACTACAGGTAGGATCTAAGCTTATGAGGGTGTTCTTCTGTAAAGTGATCGGGTTGTTTCATGCCCAGAGTGCAAAAGCTAGGATTGCTTGGACTAGATTGCTGAGAACCATGATTGAGGGCCTGGATCAATGTTGAAAGCAGGGTTGGAGCATTGGGCTTGGGAGCAGTAGTGCGAACCCCTGGTCTACCACAAGTCAAGGTTTCATTGGAAGAATGGTGGGAGTCTGTAAATTCCGCAAGAGGGTCCGTTGGAGCATCCCGTGGAGGAGCTGGAGGATCATCAAGGGGTTCAATAGATGGAAATTTGGAAGGAGGAACTGGATCTAAAGGTTGTTGGGCCCAAGGAGCGCTGGTTCTCCCTACCCATTGGATCTCATCATTGCAAGGGGCGAGGGAAGCGTTCCCGGTTGAGCAAGTACGTGACATTGAAAAGAAGAAGTCTACTATAGGTTGGCAGGCTACAATAGATGAGTTGAGTTAGTTAATTTACTTTCACACGACTACCCCACGTACTATAGGGCAATTCTTAGATGATTGTGATTGCAAAGGAATACAAAGTGCAAGGGCAAGTGCAAGACAGCAAGACTTAGTTGCAAAGTGCCAACTTAGTTATGCCACTCAAAAAATGGAGAGAGGGATGGAATGTGTTCCGTAGAAGGAAACTCAACCTGAGTCTGATGTGATAACTAGGTTGCAGCAAAATGCGAGAACGTATGAAATTAACTAACTGAGGAGACAATCATCAGGCAAGGGGATAGCCCTTATAAGGTAATCCAAAGTGACTAGATACAACCTGGTGATGAGCTAACTACAGTTGAAGTGGTGAGGAAATGAATGACAGGAACGGGATAGGAAATGAAGCAGTGGTATAGATCCAAGGTCTTAGCGTAAGTTCAAGACAATAGAATCTGATTGTACAATTGCATGACAAATTTGGACAGGAGCAAGTGACGTTGAAAGTAATGCAAATGAGAGGTAATAGTGTATTCATGGTAGGGACTAGTCCAATTGCAAACTGTACAGTAGTGATGGCTTAGTTAGACATAGATGCAAACTAACAAACAATGCATGACCGAAAATGGAAGTCCAAGGCTGTTGATTGGCCAGGGAAGGAGATTGGATCTCATAATGGATGGCTGACTGGTATGGAGTTAACCGCAAAGTTTGCAAGTCTATACTGAGTTGGTTGCCAAGATTGGAAGGTCAGCGCAAGCCAGAGGAAATAGCGGATTGCACCATTGATGTTGTGGTTTTATTTGTGTCACGCTTTTAGACTGAGATAGATGGTACTGAGGAGAGGACATGTTGAAGTGGTGAAGACAATAATCCTTAAGTGCAAAGCGTGAAAGGGAGTGTGGAGTGCTGAAATGGTGTAGGAATGCGATCCGGGGATTTGTCTTTGGGCAGAGAAGCAGAGAACGTGCCGTTGCAACGGAGTAGGCGGTTGCGACCAGCTGGGGACAGTGGCCAAGTTGGGGGGGGAGGTGGTGGGGGTAGGGGATAAGTTTTGATTTGGTGAGGGGGTGCTCTAGCTGGTTCACAGCCAGAACAACTAGACACCCCAGAATGTTTGTTTCTCTATGTTTCTTTCTTATCTGGATGGTGGGGTCTTTGCTGGCTTGGGGTTTTTGCAGGAAACGCGGGCGCGGCACAAAGCAAGGTCTGTAAACGCAAGGACAAGCCCCGCAGAACCGGGACGCAAGGACAATCCCATGGATGGGGGAAGCAGGAGGAAGAGCAATTTGTGGGCTGTCTACGGGCATTGCGCAAAAAAAAAGAAATATATGTTCTTTTCTATTTTTCTTCTCTGTTGGTTTCTTTTTCTCTTTTTCTTTTCTCTCAGGATACCTCAAGGATGAGTTGTTGCTATGGGAATAAGCTTGATTTGGTGAGGGGGTGCTCTAGCCGGTTCACAGCCGGGACAACAAGACACCCCAGAATGCCCGTTCTCTTACTCTCTCTCTCTCTCTTCCCTTATGGTGGGGCGCGCTGGTGTTTGGTTGTTGTGTTTGCTACAGGATGGGTACGGGGAACTGTGTGGCAGTTTGTCCGGGGCAGTCCGGGTGCCCCTTTTGGAACAGCTGGTCACTTAAGGTATCTCACAAAGCAAAGGGCGTCGACGCAGACCTCAATCGCAAGCTCATTCTCACAAAGCGCGGTTGCTCACTTTTTCTCAGAAGGTTAAGATCTTGCGCGGATACGTGTATTTTCTTGGGACAAAGGAAGCGCGGTACAACAAAAGAAGAGAAAGGGAAGAAGGGGAAGGGGGGGCAAAGCGCCTAAGCCATCTTCATCATCTCCTCCATTTCCCCCCTTGACTACGCCAGTAACGCTCAGAAAGATTCCAGGAGCTCGCGCCGGGGATTGCAAGGAAATCCCGAAGCATCATGGTCGACCTTTCCGCAAAAACCTCAAAGCAGGCCGCCGGGAGTGCCATTACAATTGGAATTTCCGGGATCTCGGGAGGGCTGGGGGGAGGAGCGGCCGGTGAAGATGGGGCCTCCGGGGAACCAACAGGGGGGCTAGGTTCAGCTGGAGGCAATGATGGGACAACAATGGGTGACGGAGGCGGAGGGATGTTGGGGGTTGTAGGCCTCTCATCCGAGGCCTCTGGTGGCACGGGCGGTGGTGGGGTGCCTTGTGAAGGAGGAGGAGAGGGTGCAGCCGCGGCTGCGGGTCTTCTGAAAAGCCTTGGGTCCCGTACCGTTCAATTCACGCCAACAGTGGCAGTCCAGGCATGGGTCGCCGCGCGCCATTCCTCCAAGGTTTTGTATTTGCTCCATTGCGGAGGTTTGGCCCGGCGGAGAGGTGATGCCAAGTTGCGGCTCACGTGCGAGGTGGGGGGTGACGGAGCTTGGGGGCGGCGGGATGAAGGTGAACCGGGGGGTGTCCACAAGCCTTCCAAGATCAAGTTGTTGTCCAAAACTACAAACGGGTCCGGAAAAGCCCTCTTGCGCGGCCTGGGGCGAGAGCTGGATTGGGGGGAGCTCGGGGAATGCCGTCACTAAGCGAGCAGCAATGGTGGCCGCGACAGCAAGCAACACAGGCGCATCAACCAGGGGCAATCAAACACGCGTGCCCGTTCCGGGAGCAGAACTCGCATGGGAGCATGGTGGAAATGGAGAGGGAGGAGGATGGGGAAGGTGGTAGTGGGAGTGGTGGGGGTGCTAGTGGAAGTAGAGAGGGTGGTGGTATGGTGAAGCGATGGAAGACTTCTGGGGACAGAACTCAAGTTGGGGGGGGATGTGGTGTCAATTTATAGACACGGATTGGGAACTGCCTCGCGGCTGCGCGCTCAGCATTGGAGGAAAGGGGGCTCAGCATTAGGGTATGCGGAGTGCTCAGCAGGGGCAGCTGCTGGATCAGCAGCAGCCACTGTTTGGCTCCACACCTAGTGGACGGGTTGGGCTCAGCATCAAATGCGGCGTGGGTGGGGATCCGCCCCGGAGATCAGATTTGGAAGGTAGTGTGCTAGACTAGGTTTGCGGGCGCGCCGGTTTGGATACGTAGGGGCGGAGCAACCCGGGGGTTATAATGGAACGGATGGAGCGCGTGCAGATCATGCCGGATATTACCAGACATCCAAGAGGGGCGCGGACAAACGGATATGGACAGGCGCGGGGGGCTCCAAGTAGGGCGCAGTGCAAGGATCGAGTCATGAGAAGGACAAACCGGATGGCCGGAACGGCGTACAGACATCAGGGGGGAGTTTGGTACAGAGGAGGTGTGGAGAGGAGGCAAGGGTTTCTGTCTTGGGATTGTTTTCTGTTTCCTTGTCATACTGTCATTTGCGCGTGTACTTAGGTTAGGGCTGAGAGGGAGTACTTATCCTCACTCTCAACTCCGGGATGGAAGGGAGGATGGAGGCATAGAATGGAATCAGACCATCACATCACTGGATTGGAGCAATCATCTCACCAAGAGATTAAAGGAACTCATAACGGATACACATCCAGGTGGAAAGCTCTTAGGATTGAAGGATTGGCCATTTCACTCTCTCTCTACTCTTCTTTATCTCTTATCTCCTTATTTCTATTTCTCATTTCAATTGCGACTCTGGGCATCCCCATCTCCTTTCAAACGCAGGGAACCGTTGTAGAGACTCCTGTGGGATTATATAAATAAAGTAGCAAATAGCTTGCTGGCAGTCCTTGAAGGGGAATTTAGTATTGCTTCTACTCCTTTGGAGTAATAGTATATACTAAGAGTGGTTTTGAATTGCCTGCCCTTCTAGTACTATAGTAAGTCTGCACAATAATTTATTTAAATTAATGGCTGGTTTCTTTGAGACTTAAAATAGGTCGCAGATCAGACCTAGGTTAGTTATTAATTGTTATTGGTAGGGTTTGTTGAAGAATAGACCAGATGTATTGGATTATTGGTTAATTATTGATCAGATATATGTGATCTTAACCAGTATCCCAATATCAAAGGGTTGAAGGGTTTTATCAAAGGGATGGTTCAGGAGAGGACCCAAGGATGGGTTTACCCACAGGGGGCTGGGTAGAGGAAAGGTTGGTAGTTTCTTTTTGTTGTGCTCTCTTTCTTTGTAAGGGTTATTTATTAATTAATGGGTGGGTTTTCCTTAATCTGGTGCTGAATATTTAGGTCACAGAAGAACCCTTATTCAAGAACCTGTTGGGTGGTTTAACTGGTTAAATATGGTTAATAAATTGGTTTCTGATTTCCTTTTTGTTTATAATTGGTTCACTACTAATATGTACCTGGGTAGGTACCACAGATGGATGGGTTGATGGGGTGGATGGATAGATGATGAGATGGGTGGTACTGAGTAGGTGAGTAGGTATACAACTTGGATAGGGCAGAGAGGCCCTCCTTAAATAGACAAATCCTGCCCCCAGGGGTGCTCAAGGCTGCCCCTGAGGGTTCTCCCTGTTCTGGTGAGGAACAGTGAGATACAGTTACATGAGGCATTTCTGCTGGTTGGGAAAAGTTTGTACAGTTACATGAGGCATTTCTGCTGGTTGGGAAAAGCTTGTACAGGGGTTTCATGCATGCACAGCCTTGCATAGATTGCTGTGTAGTTCAGATAAGGAATATTGCTGTGCTGTACTGGTAGTTTATTCAGTGATTCTTGCTTCTACCTACATGTATTTCTGTGAAATAATGTTGGTTTGTTTGGTTCTGGTTAAGGCTGGTTCCACTTTCTCCTGCATATATTGCTCCTGTATACTTCTGCACAGTCTCTTGTATGTGTATTTGCTGCATGTTTGTTTGGTTCAGGTGACCAGATCTGACATGCTGCACTGCCTCCTGTATCTGTATTGCTGTATTCTGGCTGAGGTGACTGGATCTGGACTGGTTGCACTGCCTCCTGGATCTGTATAATGTATGCTGGATGAGGTTACTGGATCTGGCATGCTGCACTGCCTCCTGTATCTGTATGCTGTATTCTGGATGAGGTGACTGGATCTGGCATGCTGCACTGCCTCCTGTATCTGTATGCTGTATTCTAGATGAGTTGACTGGATCTGGCATGCTGCACTGCCTCCTGTATCTGTATGCTGTATTCTGGATGAGGTGACTGGATCTGGCATGCTGCACTGCCTCCTGTATCTGTATGCTGTATTCTGGATGAGGTGACTGGATCTGGCATGCTTCACTGCCTCCTGTATCTGTATACTGTATTCTGGATGAAATGACTGGATCTGGCATATGGTTCTGGTGTTGAGGGTAAAGTGTTACTGGTATGTCCTTGAGGGTTTGAAAGGTATGTATTTATGCCTTCCACAGAGCTGTGACACCTGGGTGGGTATGAGTTTGCCACAGTTGAAGGTTTCTTGGGCTGTATCTTCAAATCCATAAGAGATAGAGGGGTACTTTGGCTGAGTGACTATAGGTTATTTTTGATGTAGAATCCATTTCCGAGGTTAATTTGAGGGTTTGAGCTGTTGTTAAACTAGAAAAGTGAGTCTGATGGCTATAGGACAGGTTTGGACTACCACACCGTTAACTTCCAAACCTTGGGAAAATTATAGGGGGATAACCCTTATTCTTTCCACAGCGTCCCTTGGCGTGTTGTGAAAAAAAGGTTTCCAGATTCATTATCTTAAAGAAGATAAGTTTGTTATTGATATGTATGGGAGAACTGTTTTTAGTGGACAGGTTTGGAACAAGCTTTTGTGTGCAAGCTTGTTCAAAACCTCAGCTTTGACCGCTGTTGCTAACAATAGAAGTGGCCATAAGGTAAAGGACAGCAACTGTGCTAACACTAGAAATTTGTTCTCAAAGAAAAGAGACCGCACTGATGTTCCTAGACAGAAATTTTCCATTGATTTGGCAGGGCCATTCACACCGGAGTCCCTTGGTGGGGCAAGATACTTCATCAATTTAGTTGATACTGCAACTAATTATGTTTGGGTTAAACCAATTTGATCTAAGAATCAGACCACAGAGGAGGTTTCTGTAATCTTCAAAGTCTGGGAACAGAATGGTCTAATGAAGGAGATCAAGAGGTTTATCACTGATTGAGGTGGTGAATTTGTGAGTAAAGAGTTTGAGAGGTTATTGAAAGATTATGGTATCATTCATATAGTCACTACTACAAGTACTCCACAAAATCATGGAATAGTTGAGAGAATGAATAGGACTTTACTGGACAAGGACAGAACTATTATGTCTCCATCTGGTTTACCAAAGTCCTTATGGGCTGGGTTGATGTGTACAGTCAGGCTGTTGCATAAAATTGTAAGTGTTAATGGGGACAGTCCTCATTATCAGTTTTGGAAGTTGTACCCCAAAACAGCAAACCTAAGAACAATTGGTTGCTTGGTGTATTATAGTGTCCACCATAATGAGATGGTTGGAAAATTAGACCCTAGAGCCAGAACAGGGGCACTTGTAGCCTATGATTTAACAAGTAAATTGTATAGGATCTATTGTCCAGGGATAAGAAAGGTTATCCGTAGTAGGGATGTAAAATTTGATGAAAGTACCTTTCTACTCAAAAGGAGTGAAGATGTTGTGGTGAATAAGTCAAATCAAGAAAAGGAATTAGCACCTATTTCACCAGCAAAGGCTGAGGAACATGTGGTTCCTGAAGATGAAGAGATGGCAGACGTGCCACAAGAGGGTTCAGTGCCCGCTTCAGGGGAGTACCTTAATTTGGAACCTGATGAGCCTCCACCTCCAGTAAGAAGGAGTGGTAGGGTTAGAGTACCAGTTGATAGGTATGGGGAATGGAAGTCCCATTATGCTGCTGCAGGATATGAGGAAGATACATTTCAGTAACATTGTATTCTCAATGAAGTCCTGGAGTTGAGTTCAGAAATGGGTAACAGGGTTAACCCAAATAGCTTTGGCCAAGCTATGAATTCTGAGGAGAGAGCCAACTGGAAGAGTGCTATTTTTGAGGAATTGGATTCTCTAGAAAAAAATAGTGTCTTTGAAGTGGTTAAGAGGGATTCGGTTCCAAAAGGAAAGACCATTGTGGAGTCTAGATTTGTGTTAAACAAGAAGTTTGACACAAATGGAGTTTTGAAAATATTCAAAGCTAGATGCGTTGCACAAGGCTTCAAGCAGAGAGAGGGTATCAATGAACAAGAAACTTTCTCACCAACTGGAAGGCTGTCCACCTTCAGGTACATCATTGCTCTGGCAGTGGAGTTGGGAGAAGAAATCAGGCAAGCTGATTTTGTAACAGCATACTTGAATGCAAAATTTGGAGAGGAGAAGACTGTTTATATGTCAATCCATGATGGTTTTTGTGAATGCTTAGTAAAGACTAAACAAAAAACCATGAAGAAAATCTGTGTTAAAAGTTTTCTTTCAGCAGATATCTTGACTAAGGCTTTAGATAGGACCAAGCATCAAGGATTTGTGACTAATATGTGGATATCACCCCTTTTGGATTAAGGGGGTGTGTTAAAATACGTATGCACTTACGCGTGTGCTACGTATAAGTGTAATCCAAATTCAATGCACATATGGGCCTCTCCGGCCCATTGGACACTCACACGGACCATACGGGCCAGTGTCAAGTTCACTGATTTGGGGAAACTGGCCTAAAAATGCGTGAAACAGGCTCATTGCTACACAGGCCCTAACGTGACCGGTGGCGGATATGGGCAAATACAGCCAGATGGGCTTGTATTGGCATAATTGGGCCCAAGGTTTATTTTGGACATACTTGGCCAGATGGCTGGCCCACCAAAGTGTGTTTGTCTCAGGTTTCAGGCTTGGGGCGGCCCATTGGGGCTGCCGCCCGTGTTGCAGCCTGCTCAGGGCTGCTGCCCGTGCCACAGCCCGCTTGGGGCCACTTGTATTCCTCAGTTTGGCCCACGCGGGGCCCAATGGTGTAAGACTCCAAACGGTTCTAGGCCGTGGCAGTTCTGTAGAGGGGAAAGGTGCTGTTTAGGCCGCCCTCCTGAGTGTTACAAAAATATTTAGATGTAACCAAGATCAAGGTCCAGAACCTGGTAAATGAGGAATCAAGGAGTAGAGGATAAAGATGATAATAGTTTGGTAGCGATGGAACACCACTATCTGAGACAAGATTATGCAGGGAAAAACTTGAACAAAAGAAGTTAAAGTCTGCTTAGAGTTCAAAGAACAAAAGCTGTGATATGTAAACAACACCCCCAAGCTAATAACTCTGGTCGTCAGCAGAAGATTGGGGATGATCAACTCAAACCCAACCAACCTCCAGGTTCTCAATGCACCTGTCCAACTCTCCGCAATCAAGCCCTTGAAGGGTACCAGATAACTGAGGGTGGCTGTACAAGAAAAAGCACAATGTTTAAGAAGCTCTAAAAGCAAACAGTAACTGATTTGAAGAAAGGATAACCTCAACACTTCTCAAGGGACTCAAGAGGAGGCTGGAAGAACGCAACTCCAAAGGAAATAAAGGGAGGTATAACACTCCAGGTCTTAAGCTTAATAAGACCTCTTCAATCAATTGTGATTTGCTCCAGAAAGATTATCAGGTATCAGGACCAGTATGGTCAGAGAAAGGGATCAAGGAGTGGTATAACACACTCAAAAATTCAAACAGACAGAATTTTTCTTCAACCAGCAAGGCTATTGGTTGGTGATAAGGATCAGGCAACAGAGGGGCAAGGACTCAGGGTCAAAAATGGATCAGGGGGCAATCAGAGATATACCCAGGATAAGGATCAGGATCTTAATTTCACAATGGGGGGGACATGAGCACACACTCCCCTGGATGAATTTCTATCTGATGATGATGATCCTGTGAGTTGGATTGAGAAGATCTATGATGGATGATGATGATTGATTGGGAAGATGATCTAGTTTGAGATCTGTTTGTATTTCTAACTTGAGAATTACTGCTAGTAGTTATGTATTGTTTTTGATTCTTATCATTTTTTTTTTGGATAATGATACCTATGAAAGATGATAAGGAAAAATCATAAAAAAAAATTAAAATCTCCGCACTGGTCAGGGTTTCCAGGATGGGGCACCACATCTCTCCCCAACTTACAGACTGTCCCTAGTCTACTCCCAAGTTTAATGCCATAAAAAAGAAAGGAAAGAAAGATGATTGAAAACAAGGAATGACCATTTTGATCTTGAGAGTGATTGAAAAAGAATATGTTGACCCATCCAAAGGAAAATCCTAGAAGTGGCTGAGATGAAATGAAGAAGGTTTCCCAGGTGATCACATGCATGGCATGAAGTAGAGTTTCACAACAAAACGCAGCAGATGACCCTGGTGGTGCACAATTGGAAGGACTTAATTCTAGAACAAGTTGCCTCCACAAGAATGAAATTTCTTGAACTGATCAGAAGAGAACCTTCTGGCCATCTGAGTACCATCCAGTTCCTCCAAAACATATTATCCACCTCTAACTTGACGGATCACTTGGTAAGGACCATTCCAGCGGTTAGAGAAAAGCTTTCCCTACTGAGTCTCAAAGGAACAATTGTAAGCTAAGGCTAGATCCCCAGGGTTCAAGGGGTCCCTGATTTGCTTTGAATGCTTGTCTTCCCAATACTGAACTGATTTTTCCCTAGACTCCATCATTTTCTGATAAGCTTCACTACAGAAATCTTCACTCCTTTCCAGCTGCTTGGATCTGGCAACTAATAGATCAGTGGTGGAAGAAACCTTTTCCCAAGAAATACCTAAGAAATATTCCATTTCAACATCCAGAGGAAGGACAGCCCTTTGACCAAAAATGATTTTGTAAGGTGAGGAGCCAGTGGTTTGTTTAGTTGAAATTCGATTGGAGAAGAGGACCAGGGGGAGGAATTTGCAACAATTCTTGCCACATTCACCAGCCAGTTTGACAAGAGAAGCCTTCAAAGTGTAAAAGTTAAAGATAGCTGATACACCAAGACCAGGCTGACTTGCATAGAATTTGACAACAGCGTAAGAGTCTAGACATAAGTAGACATGAAGGAAGGAAACAAAGGAAAAAAAACAAAGGAAACAACACCAACTCGGAGAACAAGTCTGTTGGAGAGGTCAAGTCCTATGGATAGACTTGGCCGGACAGGGGCAGCAACATGAGAATCAGGCTTGAGAACTCGGGACAACAATGAATGATCCAACCAATACCAAAGGGAGAACTGTGGTGACAAATCAAGGTCTTGAGTGAGACTTGATGTAGAGTTGAAGTGATAGAGATACCTACCGTTCTTTGGAAGATAGGTGATCAAGTCAATGTCAAGTTGAGAACTGGGAGAGCCGAGTGGTTGAATGGTGAGATGAGAAGAATGACCGTGACGAGAACAATCAAGCGGTTGACCAGGTGAAGAGATTGTTGAAGGTGTCTGTACCAGGGATTGAGAGTTCTGTAGGGTTCCCCGGATGGTTTGGGGAGTGTTGCGGACAGAGAAATTAGAAAACAGGGAATCAACAGATACAACAGTGATGGAAAGGAAGAGTGAGAGTGAAGAGTAAAAGAATATGAAGAACAGGTAAGGAGAATAGGGTAAGCCAACAAGATAACTAACACGCCCTCTCAACTCTACATCAAGAGAGTTCAGGAGTTGACATACTCAGCCAGTTGCTTAACGGCAGAATTACTTGCGGCTTTTGTCAGAGAATCAGCCAGCATTTCCTGTGAAGCAATGAGCTTGACCGTGATATCACTGTTATTGACATCGTTGCGTAAGCTTTTCAACTTGATTTCTATGTGTTTTGCGTGCGATTTTTTACCAAATTTTTTTATTTTGTCTTCCAGTCCCTTGTTTTCAATGAGGTGTACTGGTGGACCCAGGGTTTCTTGCCATAGTTTGCAGAGTAAGTGGTGAAGCCACTTCCCCTCCAGGTGACCAGTCAACATGGAGTTGCATTCAGCTTTGGTAGGGGAATGGGCTATACTGCATTGAGGCCGGCTGGTCCAGTAGATTGGACTTCCCTTGAACAAGCATAGGAGATAAGACTGGGAGAGTCTGGTGTCGGGGTCATTGCCCCAGGTGGCGTCACTGTATACCTCAAGGTGGGAAGAGTTTCTTCTTGTCTTAATCACAAGCTGGAAATCTATGGTACATAGTAGATACCGCCACACTCGCACAACTTCTTGCCAGTGCTTGATCCCAGGACTTTCCAAGAAAAAAGACAGGCTGGAAATAGCAAAACTGATTTACGGCCTGGCTAAATTTGCTATGAAGTTAAGTCACCCAATGGGAGATTGGTAGCTGAAGTTGAGTTCTTTAAACTTAGCAATTTCTTCTTTGGTGGCTGGTAGTAGATGGAGACCAGGGGTGCAAGGGTTATTTAGAGGTTTGGCCTCAGTGAGTTTCATCTCCTCCAGTCCTTTCTTGATGTGATTGGGAAGGGATAGACTGATGGAGTCCTTACTTCTGTCAACTTTCATCCCCAAGAGCGTATCAATTTCATGGGCTGACAAGTCCTTGAATCTGTCCAGGAAGGCAGTTTTGAACTTGTCAACGTTGCCAACTACAACCAGATTGTCGACATGGAAGAATAAACTGGTAGTAGAATCTTTGTGGAGATATAGACAAGGGTTGGAGTCACTTTTGTGTAATCCGTTGCTCTTGATCCAGTTGATCAGTGTTTTATACCAGTTGAGTGGTGCCTGCTTCAACCTGTACAGCAATTTTTTGAGTTTGAGAAATTTGCATGTCCTTTTTGATCCAGTTGGAGTTTTGATAAAAACCTTTTCTTCAAGCAGGGCGTGAAGGAAGGCAACTTTGATGTTGAACTGAAAGATTGGCAAGTCTTTGTCAATAGCGTAAGTGAGGAGCGCGCAAAGTGAGGCAATCTTTCCGGTAGGCGCATAGGTTTCCAGATAGTCAACTAGGTATTGTTGATTGAAGCCCTGGATGCAAACTCTGGATTTGAGGGTGATTTCACTGGTATGGAGGTCTTGCTTACTTCTGAAGGTCCAGGTGGTGTCAAGAGGATTAGTGACTTCACTTTTGTTGGCATCTTCCCACACTCCAAGGTCTTTGGCCGTGCCTAGTTCCTTTTCAATGGATGGTATCCATTCAGGGCATTTTAGGGCTTGGTGAATGTTGGTAGGAACCTTGTCTGATTTATAGTACCCATATCTATCAGGAGCCCTGATGGTGTTACAATCCCTTAGACGAGGTTGGAGAGACTCTTGAATTTTTTGGGTAGAATTGATGGATTCAGAGGAGTTGGAGTCTGTTTTGGAAGTGACAGAACAAGTTGGATCAATCATGACTGGCTTTTCTTCATCTTTTGTAGTTTCAGCGGGTTGATTGGACAAATCGGGAGTTGGAGGAGGTATGATTGGTGAATCAGGGTCTGATGGGATCTCAGAGTTTATAGATACATCAAGAGTGGCGGCTTGTAACTTTAAGAACTCAACGTGCTTGGTTTCTATGATTTTGCCACTACTGGAGAGTATCTTATAGGATAACAAGCAAGGATTTTAGCCAATCAGAATTCCTTCAGCTCCTTTTTTGGACAGTTTTGATTGGATTTTAGTGTCAGAGAGGAGGTAAATGGCTCTCAAGCCTAGAGGTTTGAGATAGTCAGTGGGTATTTGTGATCTGTGCATTTTCTCCCACGGAGTTTCTTCACGCTTCTTCTGAGGGATTTGGTTTATGCCAAAACAGCAGCTTTGAATCACAACATGCCACACATTTTTTGGAATATTTGAGTCACTGAAGGCTGATTGGAGAGATTCCATGATTGTTCTTTTTGCTTGTTTGGCTTTACCATTGTGTTGAGGATGGTACAGTTTGCTGATTGAGTGGTTTATGGATTTAGTTCTGAAGTAATCAGATAAAGGGGAGTTTGCAAACTTGCCGCCGCCATCAGTGATTACTTTGATTGGGTAGTATCCAAGTTCCTTGGCTTTGTTGTTGATCAGAAACATAATGGTGGCAGCCGCAGCATCTTTTGAGGGTAGTGGGAAACTCAACAGGTATCTGGACTTGTTATCAACAACTGTAAGCAAGTATTTCATACCTCCCTTACTTGTAGGATTCAAAGGTCCCATTAGGTCCATTTGAAGACAATCAAACACCCGAGCAGCAGGAGTTTGTTGGTTATTGAAAGATGACCCGGTGATTTTGGACTTCTTGCAGGCTAGAAATTTGAAGTTTTTTCTGACTTGGCTGCTTACTTTGTATCCAATGTGGGTCTCTATCCTGCCTAGACTGGCATGGTTGAGTTTCTTGTGTATTTCGTGGAGTTTGGACAGACTCAAGTAACAGCTAGGATACTCTTGAATTGGCATGTGATCCAGAACAAGGAGATTATTTTTGATGAAACCTTCCAGAATGGTTGTCCCTTGGAGTTGAAAAGTGAAGGTTGGAGTGGCAGGCTTAATGTCAACTGCCAGGCGAAATCCTTTCTTCAGTAGTGCTCCCATCAATATGAGATTGACGGTTGCTTCAGGGACCCAGCCAGAATTCTCAAACAATATCATTTTGTCTTGACTTGAGATACTGGCAGTTCCTAATCCTTCAGTGCTTAATACTTTTCCAACCTTCCCAGTTTTGATAGTCTCTTCACCATTTTGGAGGGAGAGTTTGGAAAAGAGGGATTTGTCCCTGAACATATGAATGGAGCAACCACTGTTGAGGAAAAACCGGTTTGGGTTAAGTTGATGATTCAGATTAAGAGCACAAAAGAACAAATAGAAATGAGCTTCCTCTTTCTTCTTTGAGCCACATCTTGCTTTTCTTGGTGGGTGTTCAGGCCTAAGGTGAGGGAATTCACTCCAACACGAAGAAGGAGGGTGATATTTGACCAGCGGATTGTGTTTTCCGTTTTCACAGCGTAGCGAACTGGTGTTGCTCAAGTTTTGATGGTAGAGAGCAGAGGAAGTATCTGAGGGGTCCTGATTTTTTTGATTGAACTTTGTTACAATGTTGTACTAGATGATTTAGGACAATGGTTACTTTCAAGTCAACTCCAGAATGCATGATTTGAGAACGGACGGATTTGAGAGAATCAGGCAGTTTAAAGAGTAGGAGATAGCTAAGAATGTTGGACAGTAGTTCAATTCCTACTTCCTCAAGTTTTCTCAGGTGTTGCTTGACTGCGGTAACAAAGCCATCTATTTTGTTTTGATCAAACCCAAGGTATAGAAAATTGAAGAACATCCAAGCCCTTTTTGCGGCTTGACTGGATGCAAAGTCATTCTTAGCGGCCAACCAGATCAGCTTGGAGGAGTCTTCATTTTCTTGAGTAATGATGTTGGTGTGAGTGGAAGGATCAAGTTTGGCCATGAGGTAGCCAGCCATTTTTTCATTGTCTGGAATTTCCTCATAAGGATTGCTGGAGTTGATTAGATTCAAAATACCTTGCATTTTAAACAAGCGCTCCATCTTCTTCTTCCACAATGTGTAGTTATTTTCAGTGAGAATAGGAGTTGATTCCATTAGAAACTTGAGAGCGAGAGCCTTGAAGTTGCTTTCTCCACCTGGTCCAGGTGAGATAGAGGGTTGAGCCATGTTGGTTGAGCGGATTGAGTCTTCGGCTTTTAACCGTGAAAAAGTTAAAGATAGCTCATGATACACCAAGACCAGGCTGACTTGCATAGAATTGGACAACAGCGTAAGAGTCTAGACATAATTAGACATGAAGGAAGGAAACAATTGAAAGAAAACAAAGGAAACAACACCAACTCGGAGAACAAGTCTGTTGGAGAGGTCAAGTTCTATGGATAGACTTGGCCAGAAAGGGGCAGAAACATGAGAATCAGGCTTGAGAACTCGGGACAACAATGACTGATCCAACCAATACCAAAGGGAGAACTGTGGTGACGAATCAAGGTCTTGAGTGAGACTTGATGTAGAGTTGAAGTGATAGAGATACCTACCGTTCTTCGGAAGATAGGTGATCAAGTCAATGTCAAGTTGAGAACTGGGAGAGCCGAGTGGGTGAATGGTGAGATGAGCAGAATGACCGTGACAAGGAAAATCTAGCGGTTGACCAGGTGAAGAGATTGTTGAAGGTGTCTGTACCAGGGATTGAGAGTTCTGTAGGGTTCCCCGGATGGTTTGGGGAGTGTTGCGGACAGAGTGAGTAGACAAAAGGGAATTGACAGATACAACAGTGATGGAAAGGAAGAGTGAGAGTGCAGAGTAAAAGAATATAAAGAACAGGTAAGGAGAATAGGGTAAGCCAACAAGATAACTAACACAAAGGAGAATGGCCTCTTTCCACCATCCCTTGGGCTTCAGGATAATAAGGAGTGGTCACCCTATGTTGACCAGGAAGTGATTGGATCATATCAGCCAGTTTACCACCAAAATTGGAGCCGCCATCAGTCAAATAAGATTGTGCCCAGCCATAACGCATTGTCCAAGTCTCATAAAGAAAAGCTTCTACTGATTCAGAGCTGAGGTTCTTAAGAAACTTTGCTTCAACCCATCCAGAAAAATCATATGAGGTACTTAGCTCTGCCAGCCTTAATATGAACCACATCCATAGCAATCCTTCCAAATACAGTGTACTCTCCAGTGGGATAACAAATTTCAGCCGGACGCCTAAGATCACGTTTCGGACATACTTCACAACTCTTGCACCATTGAGAGACTGATTTCTTCAAAGATGGCCACCAGAATCGTTCAGATATTTGTTGATAAGTTTCAGTTTCCCCACAATGACCAAGGCCTTCATGGAGACTTTCCAGGATTAAATCTTGCTTAGAAGGGATAGTGACGACAAAAAGTGCACAAGGGGTTGCTCTTTTCATAAGCCTAGAACCTTGGACAAAGAAGTTGGTGGAATTCCTTTTAAGGGACCAAAATTATTTGGAAGAGAGATCAGGGGGTCTTTGGAGAGTTGAAAGGTACTGCTCTAACTTAAGCCAGAAACCTTGCGGGAAACCAGAGTAATCTTGGGAGGAGAAAGCAAAAACAGGGCGGACCAAGGTTTCTTCCCCATCAAAATCCATTCCAACATCTGATTCATAATCTCCAAGAGGGCGTCAAGATAAACCATCAGGAATGGTGAAAGATTTTCCAGGCCTGTGAACAATATAAAAAGAGAACAACTAGATGAAAGCAACCCAACAAGTCATTGGAGCATTTGGAAGGCTGGGGGCATTGATCATTTCAATAATGGATTGTGGATCAACTTGTAACTCAAAGTGTTGACCCCAAAGGACAGTCTGGAGCTTCTTAAACATTCGGGCCACACCACAAAGTTCCAGTTTTGGCTGGGAGTACCTGTATTCCACATCTGAGAAAAGAAGAGATTCATATAGAGCAGGACGATCCAAACCATTTTCATCTTCCTGTGTAAGGACATCCCCAACAGATTGATAACTAGAGTCCACTGCCAGCTTGACCTTTCCAGCTCCAGGTGCATAAGTGATCTTTTTCAAAACAATGTCTTTCCCAACAATTGTTTTGAGTAAATGGAATGATTTTTTGCAATCTTGGGTCCAAAGCCATTCAGCATCCTTCCTGGTTAAGCAACACAAGGGAATACAGATTTTGGATAATGAGGGAATGAAGATCCTGACATAAGTTACAACACCTAGGAAACCTCTAACTTCCGTTGGATTTATTGGGGTAGGCCAGGAGATGATTTTGTTGACTTTAGAGGGTGCCATCCTTCTTCCTTCCTTGCAGACTATATGACCAACGATTTCCGAGGCAGGGACACAGGCAGCAAGTTTCAATCCAGAGAGATTAAGGCCAGATTCCTCGATTCAAAACAAAATTCTTTCCAAGATAGTAGCATACTCCCAGATAAATTGTCTGATTCCTGAGGGCAAGGTAAGAGCTCATTATCATAGTCAGAAACTGGGCCTTTAATCCCACCATCATCAATAAAGATACCCGCATGATCCGGGATTTTGTCCTGGAGGATCCACATCATCTGAGCCTGATAGACTGCAACCGAGTTGGTGGCACCTTGAGGCAATTGAGTCAGTTGAAATCTACCAAGGGGAGTATCAAAAGTAGTGAGCGGCTGAGAAATAGGATGCAGGGATTGTTTGTCATAGACACCCATAATGTCACCTAGACCATAGCCAGCTCTCCCAGAGAAAGATTCAAAAAATTCTTCAGTAGCAGGAGGCACGCCAGAGTCTTTAATAGTAACTTTATTGAGAGGTTGGATATAATGAACTATTCTAAGTTTACCATTACTCTTCAGGAAACAGAAGAGGGCTAGAGTAACTAGAAGTTGATTGTTTGTATAAACTGGTACAGACTTGTTCGCGGACCAACTTGATGAATTCGTCAACTTTTGCAGCAGGAATAGGGATCTTCTTCTTTTGCAAAGGATCTTGTTCAACTACAGGGATGATGTAAGGGAGACCATAGGATCCTTTCAAGAGACCTCTCTCTTCTTCACAGAAAGCAATAGATTTTTCCCTTAGAGACAAGATATTTTTGATCAAATTTAACTCATCAGGAAGAAGCCATCCATCTGGATCACAGTTGACCACTTTCAGAAGTTCTTCAGTGACCCGACCAGAGGGAATGAATGGACCAGTGAGGGATTGGGATAGACCACAGTAAGGATCACGTGATAGAGGAGGAAGCATAAGGGGAGGATTGAGGTTGAGAGGCATTGGTTGGTTGACTGGCTGGACCTTCTTTGCAACTGGTTTGTACTTAGTGGCAAAGGAGAGGAATCCTTGCTTTCTCCAAGCATTGACCAGTGAGACCTGACTAAAAAACCTGAGACCATATTCCAACATCTTCCAAGTTTGATGTTCTTCTGCGTCCTTGAAAGGTGCCTTCTCCATAAAAGAGGATGCAAAAGATAACACATTGCTCACATGTGTGGCACAGGGTAGAGTTTTAAAAATGACGGTAGTAGAAGCCCCTGGTGGTGCACAATTGGGAGGACTTACTTCTACCCCAAATTGCCTCCACCTAAGACCATACTCCTTCATACCAAGGCCACCAAGAAAAGAATCAAGATCAAGATCTAGTTTAGACTCATTGAGGAGATTCAAAACCGGAATAGAGGATGAGTGATCAGACTGAAAAGACAAAGGAAAACAAGATACAACAGATCCAGAGAGAGAAGAAATATTTTTGGATTTTTTGGATTTTTTATGTGTTTGATTTTTGATCTTATTTGGATGAGAAGGAAATGATGAGGAAAAAGAAAGATATGCCTCTGAGGTGGGAGTTGGTCCATGAGTTGAAGTCTGAGGCTTAGAAGAACTAAAACTATCAGTAGGGCCAACTATTCTTCTAAAAAATGAGGATGAGAGGAATGAGAGTTTTCTTTCTGCTTTCCCTTCAGGACAGATTTGGGAGGATGACCAGGGAAGTCACTTTCCCAAAAACCAGAGTCCAGAGACCAAAGAGGAACTTCAATCTTTCTGCAATCAGCATCAGGGAGGATAATTCTCTCCCCAACTTGATCAGAAAACATCAGGGTAGCACCAAAGTCCATCAAGAAAGGCCTTCCCAAGATCATGGGACCATCAAGACAAGTGATCCAAAAGTGACAGGTGCCAACAATATTTCCACCAATTCAAACAGGGATATCCTCAGCAATACCAACCAGCTCACAGGACTGGTTCCCTATTCCATACACAGCAAATTGAAACTGACCCTTGGGCTAAGTTTAAGCTTTCAGGCCATGGAGTCCGAAATCAAGTTGAGCTGAGAGCCAAATCCACAAGGAGAGAAACTGTTTTAGTTGAATCACCAAGATAACATGGGAGAAAGCCAAGAGGACAGGAATACA
The DNA here is from genome assembly GCA_025617555.3 of Puccinia polysora. NCBI lineage: Eukaryota > Fungi > Basidiomycota > Pucciniomycetes > Pucciniales > Pucciniaceae > Puccinia > Puccinia polysora. Next base: position 51,891,038 of record CM062618.1, read on the forward strand.
GTTTGGTATCTGAAGAGGGATCTGTTCCACCAGAATCCTCCATCAGAGTACAAGAAGAGACCTTCAATTCGTCCGGAAAAATCTCCACACGTCAACAAGAAACCCATTTCTTCATCCCTTCAGCCACAGATGGAGAGATTGACAGGAGTTAAGCCACAGATAGATCAGGGATTTTAAGATCAGAAATTTTCTTTAATACTACTTCCACAGCATTAGGGTAGTCCTTGGAGATTCCCCTTTCAAATCAAACTTTGGGCTGGGTGGGGGGAGGAAGATCAGGTGAAATAGGTGATGGAAGAGGATCTGAGGGTTGGACAGGTTGAAGAGGGGGAAGATCAGAGTTGTCTTGGAAATTTCCGTAAGTGGTTCCCTTTCTACTTCCATATCTTCCACATCAGAGGAAGGAGGCTCAGATGATGATTGACATTTTATGGGTTTTCGCAGGATTGAGGATGGAACAGGAGGAGACTTATGAGGTTTTGGTTCCTCATGGCGTTTCCTAGCTGGATCAGATTGATAGGTGCCAGGGAAGCTGGAAGAAGTGATAGCTGGAGGATATCAAGGTTCCAGAGTTCCACAGGACAATCAAAAATCCACAGAGACCATGCTTGCCTTCTTGGTAGTTGGTGGTTGGTATGAGGCCACCACATGAGGGATTGGACAAGATGAATCCAAAGGGATCAAAGCACCATTAGGAAAAAAAAATATTTCCCTTCTGCTGTACTAACTTCTCCTCCTTGTCCTTCTGAAGTTCAGGACATCTACCAGTGCCATGGCCTTCCCTATGGAAATAATAACAGACTATAGTAGATTTAGGAACAGAGTCAGCAGGTTTAGGAGTGGCTAAAGAGGATATTTTCTGATCTATTTTATTCTCATATTCCTGAAGTAATTTAGTGATCTCATCTATAGTAGGTGTCTCCCGGTGGGTCTGAGGATTGGGTTTAGGTCTGCGATTGGCTTCCATCTTATTCATGTTTTTGTTAGATGCTTGAAAAGAGGGGGCAAGGACTGGTTCAGTGATTTTAGGTTTTTAATAGGTGAGATCTGTTTGACCTTTCATCACTTTATCCACAGTATTCCTAAGAACCATGAAAGCAGGGAGCTTGAACCAATTATCTCTTGTTGTGATCATGGATCCAGATTTCACCAATTCATCCTTAATTCTTTCCTGCACTCCTGGAGAGAAAGACTGAAAAAATTGCACTTGAGTTTCGTCCAGCGTATCAATGTGATTGTTCTGGATAAGATAGGACTGGATATGGTCCCAAGCTTTTCTGAAAGCTTGATAGTCAGAGGCTGAGGAGATACCACCATTTTAGATCCATTGAGAGACCAGGGCATCCAAGTCTTGCAAAGTAAATCTGGCTACATCTATTTTTCCTCAACAGGCCAACATAGCCTCCTTCAGGAGCCTCCAGTTATGAGTTTCAAATCCATCAAAAGATTTGGTAACCTCCATAACTTTGTCAGAAGAGATAAAAAATCGTAACTGATAAGCCATATCATATTCACTGGCACCATCCACTTCAGCAGCCATCTTATAGGAGTCCAGGAATTGTTTGACATTGGTCTCATTGAAGCCTAAGTTTTTGTTCTGAGGTTTGATTTTGACCATCTTGGCCCAAAAAGATGAGGAGGTTCCAGCATATTCCATGTTGAAGGGTTCCTAAGAGATCCAAACAAGCAGAGTTCCACAGTTGCTCACAAGTGTGGCAAGAGTAGAGCTTCACAAAAAACAACAAGGATCTTGCCCAGAAGGTGCAAAATTGGGAGGACTTACTTCTGGACAAAGTTACCTCCACGGATTAGACTCAAAAAAAGAACAAACAGAAAAAGAAAGAAAAGAAAAAAAATTGGATCAGATTTTGGAGTTGATTCTTCAAGTTGGGACTGTAAATCCCAAGGCTGCTGGTTCAATCCCAGCCCGGGGGAAAAAATGTAAGACTCCAAACGGTGCTAGGCTGTGGCAGTTCTGTGGAGGGGAAAGGTGCTGTTTAGGCCGCCCTCCTGAGTGTTAAAAAAATATTTAGATGTAACCAAGATCAAGGTCCAGAACCTGGTAAATGAGGAATCAAGGAGTAGAGGATAAAGATGATAATAGTTTGGTAGCAATGGAACAGCACTATCTGAGAAAAGATTATGCAGGGAAAAACTTGAACAAAAGAAGTTAAAGTCTGCTTAGAGTTCAAAGAAAAAAAGCTGTTGTATGTAAACAATTCCCACAAGCTAGTAACTCTGGTTGTCAGCAGAAGATTGGGGATGATCAACTCAAACCCAACCAACCTCCAGTTTCTCAATGAACCTGCCCAACTCTCCGCAATCAAACTCTTGAAGGGTACCAGATAACGGAGGGTGGCTGTACAAGACAAAGCAAAATGTTTAACAAGCTCTAAAAGCAAACAGTAACTGATTTGAAGCAAGGATAACCTCAAAACTTCTCAAGGGACTCAAGAGGAGGCTGGAAGAACGCAACTCCAAAGAAAATAAAGGGAGGTATAACACTCCAGGTCTTAAGCTTAATAAGACCTCTTCAACCAATTGTGATTTGCTCCAGAAAGATTATCAGGGATCAGGACCAGTATGGTCAGAGAAAGGGATCAAGGAGTGGTATAACACACTCAAAAATTCAAACAGACAGAATTTTTCTTCAACCAGCAAGTCTATTGGTTGGTGATAAGGATCAGGCCACAGAGGGGAAAAGACTCAGGGTCACAAATGGATCAGGGGGCAATCAGAGATATACCCAGGATAAGGATCAGGATCTTAATTTCACAATGGGGGGGACATAAGCACACACTCCCCTGGATGAATTTCTATATGATGATGATGATCCTGTGATTTGGATTGAGAAGATCTATGATGGATGATGATGATTGATTGGGAAGATGATCTAGTTTGAGATCTGTTTGGATTTCTAACTTGAGAATTACTGCTAGTAGTTATGTATTGTTTTTGATTCTTATGATTTTTATTTTTATTTTTTTATTTTTTTATTTTTTTTATTTTTATTTTTAATTTTTAATTTTTTTTTTTTGTTTTTTTTTTTTTTTGATAATGATACCTATGAAAGATGATAAGGAAAAATCATACAAAGTTGGCAGTTCTGTGGAGGGGATAGGTGCTTTTTTAGGCTGCCCTCCTGAGTGTTAAAAAAATATTTAAATGTAACCAAGATCAAAATCCAGAACCTGGTAAACGGGGAACCAAATGTAAGAGGATAAACATTATATTAGTTGGTAGCTGGGAGACAACACTATCTGAGGCAAGATGATGTTGGGGAAAAATTGAATAGAAGGAGTCAAGAATTGTTCAGAGTTCAACAAGAAAAGGTGATTGTGAGTGAAAATTCCCACAAGCTAATAGCTCTGGTCATCAGCGGGAGCTTAGGAAAGATCAACTCAATCCCAAAACAACCTCCAGGTTCTCAATGAACCTGCCCAACTCTCCGCAAACAAGTGCTTGAAGGGTACCAGATAACTTGTCACGCTTCACACTTAAGGATTATTGTCTTCACCACTTTGACATGTCCTCTCCTCAGTACCATCTACCTCAGTCTAAAAGCGTGACACAAATAAAAGCACAACATCAATTGTGCAATCCGCTATTTCCTCTGGCTTGCGCTGACCTTCCAATCTTGGCAACCAACTCAGTATATACTTGCAAACTTCGCGTTTAACCCCATACTGGTCGGCCATCCATTATGAGATCCAATCTCCTTCCCTGGCCAATCAACAGCCTTGGACTTCCATCTTTGGTCATGCATTGTTTGTTAGTTTGCATCTACATCTAACCAAGCTGTCATTACTGTATAGTTTGCAATTGGACTAGTCCCTACCCTGCATACACTATTACCTCTCATTTGCATTACCTTCAACGTCACTCGCTCCTATCCCAATTTGTAATTCAATTTTACGCTCAGATTCTGTTGTCTTGCATTTATGCTAAGACCTTGGATCTATACCACCGCTGCATTTCCTATTCCGTTCCTGTCATTCATTGCCTCACCGCTTCACCTGTAGTTAGCTCATCACCAGGTTGTATCTAGTCACTTTGGATTACCTTATAAGGGCTATCCCCTTGCCTGATGATTTTTTCCTCAGTTAGTTAATTTCATACTTTCTCGCATTTTGCTGCCACCTAGTTATCACATTGGACTCACGTTGAGTTTCCTTCTTTGGAACACATTCCATTCATCTTGCTGTTTGTTGAGTGGCATAACCAAGTTTGCACTTCGCAACTGGGTCTTGCTATTTGCACTTGCACTTGCACTTGGTATTCCTTCACGCTCATGATCATTTAAGAATTGCCCTATAGTAGGTGGGGTGGTTCTGTGACAGTAAATTAACTAACTCAACTCATCTATTGTAGCCTGCCAACCTATAGTAGAGTTTTTCTTTTTTCAATGTCACGTACTCGCTCAACCGGGAACACTTCCCTCTCCCCTTACAATGATGACATCCATTGGGTAGGGAGAACCAGCGCTCCTTGGGCCCAACAACCCTTAGATCCAGTTCCTCTTTCCAAATCGCCATCTTTGGAACCTCTTGATGATCCTTGGGCTCCTCCAAGGGATGCTCCGACGGACCCTCTCGTGGAATTTGCAGACTCCAACCATTCTTCCGATGAAACCTTGACTCGTGGTAGACCAGGGGTTTGCACTACTGCTCTCAAGCCCGATGCTCCAAACCTGCTTTTGACATTAATCCAGGCCCTCACTCATGGTTCCCAGCAATCAAGTCCAAGCACTCCTTGTTTTTTCACTCCAGGCATGAAACAACCTAATCACTTTACAGGAGAACACCCTCATAAGCTTAGATCCTACCTACAGTCTTGTAAAATCATCTTTTCAAACAACTCCATCAATTTCCCTTCCAATAGACATAAAGTTATAAATGCTTCGTCCTTCTTAGGAGTTAGAGCCTTGCAGTGGTTTGAACCGTACCTCAAACTTTTTTCCAAAGAAATTCCCACTTGTATTCTCAACAACTCGGACAGGTTTGAGCAACAACTGTTCACCCTGTTTGGCAATCCCAATGAAGTTCAAAACGCCAAATACAACCTTAATAGTTTAGTTATGAAGGAGAATAGTAGAGCTTCCGTTTATATTTCTCATTTTCAAAACTTGCAGTCTTGCATCCAGTGGAACAAGGCCGCTCTTCTATTCCATTTCCAAAAGGGTTTACCAGCACGCTTAATTGAACAGCTCGCAGTTGGGGGTCATAAGACAACCTCCCTTCAGCAGCTAAAAGTGATTGAGGTTGATAATGGCTATCATGACAAGAATCGCTCTCGGCGAAACAACCATGGACCATCAACCTTGGCTCCAAGGGTGGAAGACTCCTCAAAGCAAAACACAAGGAACCCAAAACCATCAAAACCAACCCCGACTTTGAACTCCAACTCAAAAGGGAAAGACGTCGCCAAAACTCCAAAGTTCTTGGACAAGGAAACCGGGATGCTTCAAAGTGAGGAACGGCTGCAAAGGGAAAAGAATGGGCTATGTATGTATCGTGGAGGTACACATGATGTCAACAGCTGTGCGAAGCGGTTAGGGCGTGAAGCGGCTAAGCAGTCAAAATTAGCTTGTAGTTTTTCTGATACTTGCAAGGAAAACTAGACATTATCTAAATCACCGCAAGAAATCTTTGCACTTGCAAGTCACTAGATGCTCCGAGTTCAAGATTTATCCTATTTCATTCTGACAACACTCCTTATAAAGTATTACTTGATTCCGGTGCTAATGTTTCCTTCATCAGTGAATCTTTTGCCACTTCCAAAAACCTTACCCGTTCCAAGATAGATAAATTTCCCATCTATCTAGTAAGTAGTGCGACTGAACCGTCTTATTGGGTTTCCAAAAGGCAAAATGCACCTTTGAATTTTCCAATTTCCCCAGCTTTGAATGGGATTTATTTGTCTTGGCTATACCCAGAATGGATGATACCATTCTAGGCCATGATTTCCTAGTTTGATGGAATTGGGATGTGAATTGGCAAGAAGGAGTAATTAAACTTTGAACCTCGCACGCCCAGAATGCTAACCTTTCCGTCAATCAGGAATTACACAGCCTACCTGACACTTTCATTGAGTTGGATGACACTTTTCCGCCCAGAGATTTGCAATATCCTGACCTTCATTCTCAAATTCCCTCTTCAGATTTAGGAGTTATTGCTTATCTATCCAGCTTACCTCTTTCCTGCTCCTTTGAAGAGAAACAGACACCAACCAAAAGGAGTATTTTGAGCTCCCTAATCCTCTTGCACCATGCAAGCACCTCAAACCTGGTGCTCGAAGATGACAAGATTGAAGATTTAGAAATCATTCAAGAGTCTTTACCTTTGGTTTATCATGACTTTGCTGACATGTTTTCACCTGCAAAAGCAGATAAACTGCCTCCATCCCGTCCTTACGAGCACAAGATTGAACTTACTGGCCCACCTCCGGCACCAGGACCAGTTTACTTTCTCTTGACGCAAGAATCAATTGCCCTTCAATACTACATTGCGGAAAATGTAGCAAAAGGATTTCTTTGACCAAGCGATTTGAACACCGGTTCCCCTGTCCTATTTGTTCCAAAAAAGGAAGGCGGACTTTGCCTTTGTGTTGACTACAGGAAACTGAACCAGGTAACCCGGAAGAATGCCTATCCAGTACCGCCTATGTCACATCTCCTTACCCTCTTCCATGGAGCTACTTATTTCTCAAAGTTAGACCTTTGAGCTGCCTATAACCTAATTCACATTAAGGAAGGTCATGAGTATTTTACTGCAATGAGAACCCGGTTCGGCAGTTATGAGTATACTGTCATGCCTTTTGGCCTCTGCCACGCTCCTTCCACTTTTCAACATTTTGTCAACAACATTTTCTCCGATCTTGTAGGTAAATACCTTGTGGTATATCTTGATGATATACTATTCTACTTGAGAAATCTCAAAGATCACATTGCACATGTGCAAGAGGTGCTACAGCGACTTTGCAAGAATGACCTGTTTGCAAAAGCCTCTAAGTGCGAGTTCCATTCCTCTTCTCTTCATTTTCTAGGTGTTGTAGTCTTGCAGAAAGGGCTATTGATGGACCCAGCCAAGAGCAAACACATATGGGACTGGCCCCCACCTTCTTTGGTTAAATCTCTTCAAGTTTTCCTTGGTTTCAGTAATTTCTATAGAAGGTTCATTGCGCGTTACGCCCAAAAAACCGTGAATCTTACTAACCTTCTTCAAAAAGACACTGCTTTTATTTTTACCAAACAAGCTGCTTTGCAGTTCAAAGCTCTGAAGAAAGCTTTCACCACTGCTCCGATACTCGCTCACTTCAACAAGCTAGCTTGCACTATTGTTGAAACAGACGCAAGCGACTATGCGATTGCAGGAGTCATCTTGCAGTTTTCTTCTTCCACTTCTCTCTTTCACCCCGTAGCTTTTGAGTCTCGCAAATTGCTTGCTGCAGAGCTTAACTATGAGATTCATGACAAGGAACTTCTCGCAATTGTTTATTGCTTGAAGAAATGGGGTTCATATCTTTTGAGTCTTAGGCAATCCTTTGAGGTTTTAACTGATCATAATTCTTTGAAGTATTTCATGAGTTCAAAAGTCCTCACACGTAGACAGGCACGTTGGGCCGAATACCTCTCTGAGTTCCACTTTACAATCATGTACCGTCCTGGGAAACAAGCGGTAGTTCCTGATGCTTTATCATGTCGGGACAACGTTTACCCAGGGGGGGGGAGCACCTTTGCCAAAAACAACCCTGAAAACGTTAGGACACTCTTCTCAACCACATCTGCCCAGCTCAGTTCAATCATTGCTTGCCTAAAAGATTTGGCCGCCAAACTCCAAAACGCGACAACCCCAAGTGCATCGAACTTTGCAGAAGTGCAAACTTATTAGATAGTAGTTACAGTATAGATGATAATTACTTTTTAGTTTGTGATAATCGTATAGTAGTACCAGATATTTCTTGCATTAAGTTAGATATCTTCAAGTAAAGGCATGATTCTCTGCTTGGTGGTCATTATGGGCAGGATAAAACATACCAATTGATCGCACGAGACTTCTACTGGCCTGGTATGACCAAAGAAGTAAAAGACTATGTTAGCCCGTGCTATGATTGCAATTGTAACAAGTCCTTGAAACACCGGAAGTATGGGCTGCTCCAGCCACTTCCAATTCTGGATCTCTGTTTGTCTCAAGCTTCTGGACCTTGCTATGCCAACATTTGAAGATCACTTGCAATTTATCAACGGATTACCACCCGGAAACGGATGGGAAAACCAAGCGAGTTAATCAGATCCTCAAACAATATGTTTGAATGTATGTTGCCTATCAACCAGACAACTGGTCGCAATGGCTCCCACTAGCCAAATTTGCCTACAACAACTCCACTCGTTCCTCCACCAAACAGTTGCCCTTCCAAACTCTTTATGGTAGAAACCCAACTTTCTCTTCCCTTCACGTAGCACCTTCTCAACCTGCTACAGATTACCTTGAACAAATTCAATCCCTTCAATTGCAACTTCAAACCAACCTTGAAGAAGCAAACCAGCGCTATAAGGAGCAAGCAGACCAATCTCTCACTTTGGCTCCAACCTTTGCAGTAGGAGATCAAGTATGGCTCAATGCTTGCAACATTCGCAGCACTCACCCAACTGGCAAACTCTCCAAAAGAAAGCTTGCTCCTTTAAAGTAGAATCATTCATCTCCCCTAATGCCTTTAAACATACTTTACCTGTGAAATGGCAAGGTATTCACCCGGTATTTCATGTGTCTCTCCTAGAGCCAGCTCGAGTCCTATACCCGGGCAAGAATCATCCCCCTCCTGAACCAGTCACTGTCCTCAATCATCAAGAGTGGGAAGTAAGCCGTATTATGGATTCCAGGTTACGCAAAGGAAAACTTCAATACCTCATTGAATGGTCTGGCTTCCAGTCCGACAAAGATTGCACCTCGTGGGAACCAGCCCATCACCTTCGCAATTCACCCAATCTGATTCAAGAATTCCATGCAAGCTACCCTCACAAACCTCGGCAATCATCATTCTTTCCCATCCAATCCCATCCAATTCCATTCCATTTGACTCCACATTTCATCCCATCCAATCCCATTTCATTCCATTCCACATTTATCTTACTCAATCAAATTCCATTCCATATTCCACCCCATTAAAACCCATCTTATTTCACCATCATTTCATCAGTTAATTCCTCCATCTCACTGTGTTAATCTTTTCTCATTTTCCTTTCATTTCCACTTATTATTAAAAAAAATAAAATAATAATAATATTTCTATTTTTTAATAATAATAATAATAATAATAATAATAAAAAATATATTAAATTACAAAGTTTCTTTTATTTCTTTTTCCGCATCCTCCCAATTCGCCGTCAATTCCCCAACCATGGACCCAAAGGTATCAAGGTCTTCATTTTTGATCAATGCAAACATTCTTCAAAGTACCAGCACTTCCATTACAATGTGCCTTTCCAAAATCTCCTCGCATCTCGCAACCCAAGCTCGCTTTGGCCAAGCATTCCATCCACCTTCCTCCAAGAGCTCTTCATACGCTCTCTTCCTTTGGCCACCAGAAGTTCCTTCTCCAATATTGTCCGTCAGGCACCTTGCATCCGTTTCAACCTGCAATACGATTTGCACCGGATCCGCTTTGCCTTGGCCCTCCATCCCTTCCGTACCAGCCACTTCATCCCTTCCATCTCCTTCATTCCCTTCTTCTATTTTACCCACTCCCTCTTCGTTCTCTCCACTTCCGTTTCCTCTATTTTCCGCTTCTCTTTCCGCTGCGTTTTCTTCTCCCTCCCTTGCTTCCTTGGTTATAAATCCTACCGGTTCCGCACCGGACACCTTGCCTTGCACCTCAGCATTCATCTGGGGCCCCGGGATTTCAGTCAGCGGTCCCCAGTAAGGTGGTGGTGGTGGTGGTGTGTTGGTAGTATATCTTTGAAAACAAGGCAACACTAGCAAACAAGCAAAAAATTAGTTACTATTTCAAGTTCATTAGTTAGTCCTGATTAGTACTCACCAGGCACTCGAGTCCCCAAGAATTCAATCTCCGGCAATGGTGGTATCTCGTAATTAACCCTTGGCGCGGACCTACAACTTCGCATCTCCCTCCATGATTCCAAAGGACCCTCAACGGTTGACTTGACATTTATAGGAAAGTTGCACGCCACCTTGCAAAGGCAACATTGCTTGCATTTACCTTGGAGACCTTGGACGGCAGTACTGGGAATACATCGCTTGTTGCAACGAATACAGTTTTTGCAACGGCGGGATGACAATGACAACATTTTTACAAAATTTATAAAAATCTATTGGGTAATAAATTAAGTAACTTATAAGGGTATACAGTGATAATTAAACAACTTGAAATCAATGGGAAAATTTACCTGAATGCTTGCAGGAGCTCGCATCTTTATACCCGGGCAACTGTCACGCTTTGCACTTAAGGATTATTGTCTTCACCACTTCAACATGTCCTCTCCTCAGTACCATCTACCTCAGTCTAAAAGCGTGACACAAATAAAAGCACAACATCAATGGTGCAATCCGCTATTTCCTCTGGCTTGCACTGACCTTCCAATCTTGGCAACCAACTCAGTATATACTTGCGAACTTCGCGTTTAACCCCATACCGGTCGGCCATCCATTATGAGATCCAATCTGCTTCCCTGGCCAATCAACAGCCTCGGACTTCCATCTTCGGTCATGCATTGTTTGTTAGTTTGCATCTATGTCTAACCAAGCCATCATTACTGTATAGTTCGCAATTGGACTAGTCCCTACCCTGCATACACTATTACCTCTTATTTGCATTACCTTCAACGTCACTTGCTCCTATCCCAATTCGTAATGCAATTGTACGCTCAGATTCTATTGTCTCGCACTTACGCTAAGACCTTGGATCTATACCAATGCTGCATTTCCTATTCCATTCTGGTCATTCATTGCCTCACCGCTTCACCTGTAGTTGGCTCATCACCAGGTTGTATCTAGTCACTTTGGATTACCTTATAAGGGCGATCCCCTTGCCTGATGATTGTCTCCTCAGTTAGTTAATTTCATATGTTCTCGCATTTTGCTGCAACCTAGTTATCACATCGGACTCAGGTTGGGTTTCCTTCTTTGGAACACATTCCATTCATTTCGCTGTTTGTTGAGTGGCATAACCAAGTTTGCACTTTGAAACTGGGTCTCGCTATTTGCACTTGCCCTTGCACTTGGTATTCCTTTGCACTCACAATCATCTAAGAATTGCCCTATAGTACGTCGGGTGGTTGTGTGACATAACTGTGGGTGGCTGCACAAGACAAAGCTAATTGTTTGAAGAAGCTCCAGAAGCAAAACAATAACCAATTCAAACAAGAATAACCCAACACTTCTCAAGGGACTCAAGAGTAGCGTGGCAAAGTTCAACTTCAAAAGAAGTGAAGGGAGGTTTAACACTCCAGGTTTTAAGCTTAATAAAACCTCTTCAGTCAAACGTGACTGGGTCCAGAAAGATAATCAAAGGATGATCAGGACCAGTATGGTTGGATAAAGGGATCAGGAGTGGTGTAACACACTCAAGAATTCAATTAGACAAATTCTTCTTCAACCAGCAAAGCTATTGGTTGGTGATAAGGATCAAGGATCAAGGGGATTGAGTATGGAGGCTCAAGGATCAAGGGGCAATCATAGATATACCCAAATTTTTGTCTCAGATAATGGGGAATGAAGACCCCACAGATGATGTATTTCAAGAGGATACTGATGATCTTGGGATGTGGTGTGTGTTAGGATACCATGTGCTGATCTGATTTCATGTCCAATCTCCTGTGCTCCAAAAGGCAGGGGAGAGCCCCTCCTTATATGGGCAGGTGGCCCTGTTAGACTATGTACAATGGATTCTACAGATAGAGCGGAAAGAGAAAGAATTTTTTTTTTTTGATTTTCAGGTGATCGGAAAAATTTGATCATGCAGGCCGGTGGAAATCCTTCTCATCCCTTCACCATCTTTCGCGTCCGTCCGTGGAGGGGCGCCCAAAACAATACCGGAATCACCCACCCCTGGCCAAAGGCGGAAGGGGTGGGAAAGGAAAATGAACCAGACGGCCCGCGGATATCCGCGGGCAGTAGACGATGCCTTTCCACCCTTGCCCAAAGATGGAAGGGGGGTGGGAGAGTCCCAGGGGGAAGGTGAGGGAGTTGAGGTAGGCATTGATACCGTCTTAATCTTTATTGGAGTGAGATTGGACAGGAGGATGATGGCAGGCAGGACTCGACGGCCGAGGCAATTGAGTAAATCCTGACGGGCTTGAGATTGGCAACTGATAGATTGAGTGAGGTGGGAGATTGATGGATCCAAGGATTGGACAAGTGCTTGGAGGTGCGGTCGGGATGGGTTTGGTATGGCATGGATGAGTGACGCGCGACAATGAGGATGAGGATGAGCGAAGCGCGAGGATGAGGATGAGGATGAGCAACACGCAACGATGAGGATGAGGATGAGCAATGCGCAACAATGAGGATGAGGATGAGTGACCCGCGACAATGAGGATGAGCATGAGCGACGCGCAACAATGAGGATGAGGATGAGCAACGCGCAACAATGAGGATGAGGATGAGCAACACGCAACAATGAGGATGAGAATGAGAAATGCCCAACAATGAGGATGAGGATGAGCAACGCGCGGGGACAGCTTTTTTTTTTTTTTTTTTTTTTTTGAATTCTTTTCCCAAGGTGTCCCAAATGGTTTGCCACAACGGCCTTCCCAGAGCTGTTGCGGTGGCCGAGGGATCCCCCGGGGGCCTTGCCGGTCAAGAACAACGGCCACCACCTTGGGAGCAAGGGCCAGCGGCCCTGGCTCCCTCCCCCTCCCCTTGTTTGCCATTGCAAGGGGGAGGGGGTGGCTGGCTGGGTTAAACCAGCCAGCGACCAACTGCAACAAGGCGGTCAGTCAGGGCAGGGGGGATTTCATCACCCCCTTGCCCAAAGGATGACAAGGCCAGCTGCAAGGAGAGAAACCAGCGGTGGGGGGGATCTGATCACCCCTCCACCATTGAAGCAAAGCAGAGACCAGGGGCGCTCTCCCCCACCCTTTACTGAGGGGGAGGAGCGGCGGGGCTGAGGGGATTTGACCACCCCCCAGCCCAGTTCCATTGAGAACGCCCTGGGGGTATCAACCCCCAGGGCCCCTGGTAGGGGGAATTGACCGCCCCCTCCAGGGATCTGGGAGAAAGAGAGGGGGGGAAAGCATGTCTGCTGGTCACCCCCCCCATTTGATTCTGGGACCGGAACCAGGTGTGTCCTGGGTCCCACCTGGCCATTTGTATGGCCAGGGGCTGGTTGCATGATGCAACCAGCCAGTGTGTGATGCAATAGGACCGGTTGTAATAGACAACCTGCTCAGGGATTGAAAAGCACAGGGGATGGTTCAGCCCCATTGAGGTGGAAACAACAGAAACAACAAGAATAGGCTGGTTGTAAGGGTACAGGGACTGATGCCATGTGGGATGATGTAGCCCAAACCAAGTAACGAGGCCTGTAGAGCCTGTAGAGCTCTTTTGGAGCGGAAAAATGTCCTTTTGGCTTGTTGTATCATGGGCTCACAAGAGGCCAATCTTTTGAACTTAAGGAGAAATTCTCCCTGCTGTGTTCCATCATCTATTCATTATCCAATCAAATTCATCACCAATATCATCCGACATGTTTCCCCACTGTGAGAGCCCATCAAGCAATTATTGACACAAGGTGTCCAGCATTTCTTTTGCTTTAAATACTGCTCATTTACCTAAGCTAATTGCTGGGCATAATTATAACAATTTGTACTCTGTAATAGCCTGAAAAACCTAAAAAACTTTGCATTTCTTTAATATGAGTAGGTATGGGTTTTGGTAACACAGCAGCTACTTGGGTTTGATCTATACCAAGTGCCAGCATGCTCACAATATGACCTAGAGCTTTGATTTCATTGAATACAAATGAAAATTTAGTCAGAGATATTTTCATGTTCATTCTGATGATCTTATTTAACATAATGGATAACCTCTCTTTATGTTCATCCCATTTTTCTGAAAATATAATTATATCATTGATTTAGATTATCAACCAGTTTTGCATCAATTAATCATGAAAATTGGAGTCCATCATTATCTGAATGTGGGACAGCGCAGTTTTGATACCAAAAGGCATTCTCAAATACTAAAATAATCCTAGATGGAATACTATCCTCAGGAGCTTCCTGATATATGGGTTCACAATATTCTGATGAAAAACTTTTAGAAAATCCATGCAAGAAATGTACTTAGCTTTGTGACATTTACTCAAAGACTCAACAATATTTGGCATAGGATATCTTTCAGGGGTTGTATATGAATTCAGTTCTCTGTAATCTCCTCCATCCTTGACTTCAAATTGTGCCAAGCTATAATAAAAGGTGTAATGATATCTACATCCCCATTAGCACCTTCCTTCCTTATTAGATTCAATTGAAATAATGTATCTATATTTTCTTTCAGTGCTTCCTTGCTCCTAGGGCTAGCAGGAAAAGGATGTTTTCTCAAAGCTGGGGGATATGGTTTTTCTATCATCAAGGTAACCTTGGCTTCATGTTATAAAATTGAAAAAAAATGCTGATCTACTCTTGCAAAAGCTCCTTGGTGGTCAAACAACAGGGAAAATATATCATTTTTTTCTTCTTCTTTCAAGGAAGAACTGATCTTTGAATCTATAATGAGACCTTTCAAAGATCTTCCTTTGAAAAATTTTTCAAAAAATTATCATCATTGAAATAAAAACTCTCACTGTTTCCAATTGTAAAGGAAAAAGAATCATTCTCATTAAATTACATAAAACAATAATTAATCATATAGTCACTTCCAATGATGAAGTATTAAACTGTTGTATTATCAATTACTAGAAAATTGATTAATAGAGTCAAATATTTAAGGAATATTATAATTTTGACAATTCCTAGGAGTACCAGCATGCCAGAAAGGATTTGTAGTTGGGACTTGGCTGATCCTATTAACTTGTGATTCTGCCATTCTGGATAGAAAATCTCCAAATATCTTTTTCCCACTACAGAATTTCAGGCACCTGAATCCAAAACTACCTTACAGGATTTACCACAGAATGACATTTGGACTAAATTATTTGATTCATCAACAGAATTGATGCAAACTATAACCAAATTATCATTTTCCTCTTCACTATGGTTATCATAGGATTCATATGTAATTTTAAATTTTTCACCTTTCTCCACAAGTATGTTGTTTACTTTACTAGCTTTCTGGGGACTGGTTCTGGAAGTAAGTCCTGCCTTGAAAGATGTATAACAAGAAAGATCAGTGTTCTGTGTGCTTGATTTCAAGGTAATTTTGTTTTTGTTGGACCCCTCCATGGTGACTTCCTTAGAAGGATATGACTTCCTTCTGCCTAAAGATGTGTCTTCTACTATGTCTTCAAGTATATTAATCAAGTTTGTGCAATCATCCGTATTTTTCATACTTGTCTTTATTGCAAATGACACCTTAAAATCCATCAGCAATGTCAGCTTGAAATTAATCTTGATCTAGGTATGGTTCTCATTCTCTAAGCATCATCCTTTGCCTGGTTAACCATTTTGCTAGTTGTGTAACACCTAGTAGGAATCTGTCATTGTTGAAGGAATTCAAGAATTTTTTCTTCCAATTTGGGGTAAAGAATTTGAAATTTATTTCTCTCTTCCAAAAGTCCCAGTCCTGTACACGTACTGAACTCCTTCTATCTCTATACCAATCTGAAGGTATACCATTAAGCAGAATGCTCAGCATGCTAGTAATTAGGGTATCAGGCAGTCCCTTTTGCTCCTTCAGGTTGTCAATCCATGAAACAAATTTATTATGATCATATTCAACTTCTCCAGAGAAATCAGGCCATACACTTATTTTTGGAAATCCTTGTAATATTTGTTTAAAAAATTCAACTTTACCAGAATCTTGGACCATATCATTATCTTCTGCAGTTGTTTTTTACTTTTTCTGCCCTCCTTCTTGTGAGAATTATTGGCCCACAAGCTTAGTCAAATAGCAGCATTTAAAGCAAAAGAAATGATGAGACAATAATGTCTTATGATTGATCCTAAATATGAGGCAGAGGCAATGGCACAATGGTGAATGTGAATTAATTGGGGAATGGATTGGATGGAAAACAGCAGGGAGAAGAGCTCCTTAAAAAGAAAAGATGGTGTTCATGTGGAGCTCATGTAATGACAAACAAAATGCAAAAGTTCCTCCCTAAATGGGCTCTACAGACTCCACAAGCCTTGCTACTTGGTTTGGGATTACTCAGCCCACTTGGCATTAGTCCATGAACCCTTATGACTAGCCTGTTCCGGTTTAGTTTGGTGTTTCCACCCTTACTGGGCTTAACCAGCCCTTGTTGCTGTTCAGACCCTGGCTGGTTGTCCCTTACAACCAGCCCGGTTACCTCTGTGACCTCACTTTCTGGGTAGTTGCCTCATTCAACCAGCCGCTGGCCCCTAACATGGACCAGGTGGGACCCAGAACTCATCTGGGTCTGCTATCAAGCTCACAAGGAAGGGGTGGTCTAATCCCCTGCTGTTCACGTAGGAAGTGATTTTCCCCAGGCGGACCGTTGTGGAATTAAGAAGAAAACTTCTTCCTTAATGGTTCCCAAGTTATGAAGTTATTGATCCCTTGCTTCTGTAAAACCTGAGTGCAACTGTTAACCCTTTGACTGAGAGATAGAGAAATGAGAGTAAAGATCCTTCTAAAACCTATGATGATCCAATGTGATCCTCTGTGATCCTCCTCCCTTTTGGTTTGAGGGTGTGGTTTAAGTAACCTCCCCCTCAAACCTAACCTAAGTACAACCAGAAGAAAGCAAGAATAATGAAATACAACACCTAAGTACAGAAATCTAGCCCCAATCCTATCCCCTATCCCATATCCATCTGTATTGCCCGCCTGCCATTATGTCCACCCAATTTGTCCTTCTCATGAAGCGGCCCTTGTGCTGAGCCCAAATTAGAGCCCCCCGCGCTTGTCTGCATCCGCCTGATGGGGCATTCCAGATATCTGAGGTATATCCCCGCGTCTTGCAATGCGCAATACGTCCAATCAAATCTGTTACACCCCCCGTCTCTGGATGCCAAGCAAAATTTGACTGCTGCTGAGCCCTCAGCGCAGCCTGCTGCGGCAACGCTCTCCCATTGCTGAGACACCCATTGCTGAGCATCTTTCACTGCTGAGCCCTCCGCTACTGCTGAGAACGCAGCCTATTCCAACTTGTGTCCATTGAAGACCACCACACCCCCCCAACTTGAGTTGTGTCCCCAAAGATCCAACTTGAGTTCTGTCCCCAAAGATCCATCACTATCTCACCTAACCTTGCCTTCCCTAGTTATCCCTCCTTCCTCCTCCCACCAAAGAAAAAGAAATAACCCATCCATTCATCTTTGTTCAAACATGTCCTGCACGTATTGCAGCCGGAACAGCCTCTCTTGCTGTGTCCTTCTGGGCCGGTGCGCCTTTGTTCCATGCCAAGCCAGACACCGCTGCTTCTCCTTGTCCAATTGAATTCCTTGTGACTGTCCTCAAGGTCTCCCACGCAAGAGGACCCAGAGCAACTCTTTCATGGTTTCAAGTGACAAGGAGGTTTCAACCAATGAGTGGACCCCTCCCGGCTCACCTTGCAACCAACCGTGACATGCCTCCCAAAACCCTCTGTTGCGCGAGAGCCTTGAATTTGGCTCACCCTTCAGTTGGGCTGGACCTCTGGGGCGCCAGGACTTTCCAGAAATTGTGGCCTTTTGGAAATCCGCCAATGAGTGGGCTGCACGGGTACAAATGAATGTACCAGAAACAGACCCAAGGATTTTTAACCATCCCGCCGCGCCTCTCCCACCACCACTGAGACCTGCTCCTCCTCCGCTTCCACAGCATCTCCCCACTCCTCTGAGACCAGCTCCTCCACTGCTGTCTCCATCACCGGTGAATAGGTTGTTGCCTGAACCTGCGCGCGCTCCAACTCCAGTGAATATCAAATTGTCACTGGAACATGCGGCTGCTGCAACCCCTCTGGCATCCACTCCCAAGATCCTGGAGATTCCCCTCATTGAAGAACTTCCGTTGGCAAGGCTCAATGCAAACAATGCAGAAAAGCTACTGCAGCCTTTTCTAGCGGTCCCTTAAGCACACACCGCCAATGCGCAACGCAAGGTATTGGAGGCCTTCCAATCCCTAGCCGCGGCGGCTTGTGCTGACAATGAGGAAGTGATGAAGACTTGGACAACGTAGGAGGATTGCCCCCCTTTCTTTATTTCTTCAATGTTGTTTCCATCCCCGGGCCTATTTGCAAAGATAAAGGACTTTTTCTGCGCCATCCTAAGTAGCCTTTGGGCTTTGTGAGAACCTTGAGAGAAATAAGAGCAGTGGGCAAGATCCGTGCTTTGAGAGCAATCCACAAGAGTGAGAAGAAACCGCACCACTGAGAGTATTTTCTGAGAGTGAGAAAAATCCGTGCCACTGAGGGTATCTGCTAAAGGTACCTGGACCACCCCAGACAAACTGCCACACAGTTCCCCATACCCATCTATGAAACGGAGAGAGGAAAAAGAAAAATGGCTGCCCACGCACATCCTTGAGAGAGAGAAAAAGAAAAAGTATTGGCCCCAACCCATCCATACCTTCCATCTGTCAGATAACCAAAGTAAACTTAAAAGGTTTTTTTTTTAAGCAACAACCCATTGCCAAGCCCTTTCCTTGCTCTTCAACCAAAATCTTTTCTGCGCCATGGGCTTTCCTAGTTCCCTGAATCATCCGTTGGGAATTTTTCATGCATTTGCTTCCAGAATGAAGGGCTTGTCCTTGCATTGGCGGACCCAGCTTTGTGCTGTGACTGTACCTAAAAGAAAACATCCCTAGCCAGCAATAATCCCAAAAGCCAATCCAGAGAGAAGAAAATAAGAAAAAAAACATTCTGGGGTGTCTAGTTATTCCAGCTGTGAACCATCTAGAGCACCCCCTCACCAAATCAAACCATATCCCCTATTCATCCATCATTCCCCCCAACTTAACTGCTGTCCCCAGCGGTCTGCAGTTGTTTACTCTGCCGGACCCAAAGCGCACACAGGCTTGTCCTTGGAAGAAGAATCGGCGTTATTGTCCCCTTTGCTATCCAAACCAGCTGTCTTGTTGAATGAAGTTGAGCCCCGCGCAAAGAATTTTTTCATGTGCCAACCCGCGGCCTTCTGTAATTGCACGTCCTGCGCCTCTCCCCACTTCCACTGTGTCCTCCTACTCCTCCCGCCAAATCCCACATCCACTCCCCCAACTCTTGATAGAATATTGTGGTTTTGAATCTCCCACAAAACAAATCTTCCACAGTCAACACATCTGTCCCCATCCCTGGGTAAAACATCATTTGCACTTGGAACCCAAACATGAATGGCAGTCCTCAAATAGCCTCCCCGCAATTAACCAATAGAAAAAAAATTGGTTTGCAGACCCTTGCAACCTCAACCTCTTCCTCCTCCACAACCCCATCCACGCGACACACCCCGCTGTTTAGGGTGCAAAGCCCCAATGCGCATTTCCACCAAACCAATCCCAATTCATCAACCAATCTAGACATAAGGATATTCACCATAGAAATGCTATCCAACAGCGCCCACACCTTCCTTCCAGATATCTTCATTGGAACATAAACCAGTGGATTTGAAACCAATTTCATCCCTTCTAGCTTGCGCTACGCGTCATCCCAAGCCAAGTTCACCCATTTCACCATTGGAGGGATTGTATTGTGTCCACAATCCTTCAGCACTTGAACCGTATCATATACTACCACTGGCAACACTGCCGCCAACTCCTTCAAGTCCAAGGGAATAGTTGTCTCATTCCCCATCACTCTGAGCACAATTTACACCACCTTCTTCTTCCCCGCCAGATTAAACAGTTGTCCATCAGTTTCCGGAAAGTGCGCAATTGGCTAAGGAGCTGCCGGCGGTACCCTTTCCTTGGCATCCACATCCATCCTTTCCACCGCTGCGGACTCTTCCGTTGCTAATAACCCCACTTCTGCTTCCACGGGCGGGGGTTTCTGTTGGAACTCACTCAAGCTCTTACCCAGTGCTTGTACTTCAGACTTGGAGTACCCGCTTGATCATACTCCTCTCACAGGATAGGCTGCCCCAGATCAACGCTAAGAACTTGGTCATTCTCATAATTGTCATCCATCCCTCAAGACCATTGTTGTTGTTGGATCAAGATCATTAATCCTAGTCTCTCGATGAAACTTGACTGGTACAATCCTGTAATCAGTGATCCAATGTCCATCTTCAATCTGCAAACATCCATTCTATTCAGATTCATTTTCACTTGTCATTTCTCATCTGTTTTCATCAATTTCTAACTCTCCAAGCCCAATCAGACATGCCACCTTCCTGTCATCAATCCAAGTCCTCAACAGTTCTTTAAAATTAGAGAATCATCCGCCCAATACAACTGTTGGTATTTCTCATTATGATTATTCTGCTCTTTTTCTCATTTCTTCCTCAAGCTGCTGCTGTCAACCTCACAAATCACATACTTGCAATGAACTCAAAGTGGTCCTGGTTTCACAGAATTTTACGGTTAAAAGCCAAAACTAAACCAGCTAACCAAAATGGCATCACCTTTGCCAGGAACAGGGGGCGACTCCTCCAAGAAAATGGCTCTCAAGGGAATCTATGAATCAATCCCATTGCTGAACAAGGACAATTACCCACTCTGGCGGTCTAAATTCCAAAATCTTTTCTGGCTCAGGCAAATTCTCCCTACAATGACATCTGAAAACACCTTGGATCAGCGGGACTCCAACGTAAATGAAGAAATAACTGCTTATCTTCTTTCTTGTCTGGAACCATCCACCCACTCCAACAACATCAACTCTGAAAATAAAGAAAGTGCAAAAGCCATATGGGTTGCAGCTAGGACTCATTTTGCTTCATCTCAATCTGCAAACAGAGCCCGGATATTCAACAAATTTCTGTACCTTTCTTTTTCAGAGAATGCCATCAAGAAATTTTTCACTATAGTACGAGTCCATCTCAACAAACTCTTGAAGGTTGGCATAGAACTCCCATTTGACATTCTTGCATATCTGTTCTTGTTCAAATTCCCTCCATCTCTCAAATCAATGCAATCTCAAATCATGCATGGAATGGGGATGATCACAGTAAAATACCTAATCAATCATCTTACCAAAAATAAGAACAAAATCAAAGCCACCAAAGAGGAAGCCACATCTAAAAGCAAAATCTCCCTTTACAATTGAGATTTCCCCAGATGCACAAATGGTGTTCACAACAAAAAAGTTTGAAATCACAAGCAAGAAGAATGTTGGTCTGAATTTCCTCACCTCAGGCTGGTCAATCCTAAGACAAAAAAGCTGGGAAAGAAAACAGAAGAGGAAGTGGCACATTTCTTCTCTCTCTTCTGCGGGTCTACACTCAAACTCATTGGGAACAAATAGCTTTGTGCTAGACTCTGGATGCTCTGTTCAATTGCTTAATGACAAGTGGTATTTATCAGACATATCACCAGACAAATTCATGGATGAAATCCAAACCGGCAAGCCTGGAGCCACCTTGACCCTCAGAGGCCAAGGCACTGCTATCTTGACTTTTGGGTCAAACAAGATCACGCTGTGGTGACCAATCCGGGACACCACGGAAATCAAAAAAAAAAAAAAAAAAAAAAAAAAAAAAACAAAAAAAAAAAAAAAAAAATTCTTTTTGGTTGTACCCCTATGGGTACCTTCATTTCCCCTCATCTCTCAACTTCTCCCTGTCCTAGCGGTCTAGGATAGGCCTTTTACCTGTCTCTCCGTTTCGATCCTCTCTTCCTATGTTCAACTCCCGCTTGTCGCGCTCGCAGCCCTGGCTTTTGGCGACGCGAGCAATCGTCAAACCACTTTCAACGATCCATTCCTCCTCCAACCTTCACAATCCCAGTCATCCTAGACTAGACTTCACGATAACAATACTCATGTTCAACTTGTAACAAGAATTGATTCCATCAAACTCCATCCCAGCCCCAAGGAGCTTAGGATGAAATCCGCTTATTCGGCCTACGAGATTGAACCCAATCGGGTATTTATTGAATCCCTCTCCGATGGGAGCCACAGTCCTACCCCATCAATCCAACTCAAGGATGAAGCCAACCCAACAACCACCGATCAGAATACCTTCCAACTCGATCCTCTCATTGCCCAAAGGATCTTGGATCACCGGAGAGAACTCGAAGATTGATCGACCCGGTTGATACTCGCTAGCCATCAGTTCATCTCAGATCACCCTCCCACAACCACAACAACAACAACAACAACATCATCATCATCATCGTCATCATCATCATCATCCAGCAGTCACTAACACTACTCCCAGTAGTACAACCCCTGTTGGTGATGACGATGATGACGATCAACAGACACTGATTGGTACATCAATCCAATCAATCCCACCACCATCACTCATCCTCGCCCATCATTTGATCCGACCGATGACCGCGAGCGACCGCTTGCGGCCGTTGGAACCTTCACCCCGTTGTCGCCGCCGATCGGGCGACAACATCCGTTGTTGACACCCGCGACCGCTGTTGCGGGTGTCCATCTGGTTGCCGCGATCATTCTCGACGCGGGTGACATTTCTTTTTTTTTCCCTCTCATGTTTTTTTTTTTTTTTTTTTTTTTTTTTTATGTTTTCATTTTTCCGCACCTATTTGTAGTATCACTTGTACATAGTATACAGGGCCTCATGTCTATAAAAGGAGGGGCTCTCCCCTGCCTTTTGGCCCAGCATGAGAGGATCCTATCATCAGATCCCATCATCATATTCCCTCATCATCAGAAATCAAATTTATCCGTGGGCATCCTTCCCACTTATCTGAGAAAAATTATCCGGATATATCCATGATTGCCCCCTGATCCTTTGAGCCTCCATAATCAAACTCTGTCCCTTGAGACCTTGATCCTTATCACCAACCAATAGCCTTGCTGGTTGAAGAAGAATTCCTGTCTGAATTCTTGGGTGTGTTATACCACTCTGATCCCTTTTTCCAACCATACTGGTCTTGATCTCTCCTTGATCATCTTTCTGGAGCCAATCACGTTTGATTGAAGAGGTTTTATTAAGCTTAAAAACCTGGAGTGTTATACCTCCTTTCTTCTTTAAGTTTGAATTTCGCCACGCTATTCTTGAGTCCCTTGAGAAGTGTTGGGATATTCTTGCTTGAATTTGTTATTGATTTGCTTCTAGAGCTTCATAAACAAATTGCTTTTGTTTTGTTCAGCCTCCCAAAGTTATCTGGTACCCTTCAAGCGCTTGATTGCGGAGAGTTGGGCAGGTTCATTGAGAACCTGGAGGTTGGTTGGGATTGAGTTGATCTTTCCTAATCAGCTGCTGACGACCAGAGTTATTAGCTTGTGGGCGTTTTTACTTACAACTGCCTTGTTCTATTGAACTCTGAACAAACCTTGACTTATTTGTTCAAGTCTTTACCTGCACCATCTTGCCTCAGATAGTGTTGTTTCCATCGCTACCGACAACTCTTATCCTCTTCCCTTACTTTTATTTCTCATCCATAAGGTTCTGGACCTTGATTCCGGTTACATTTAAATATTATTGTAAATCCTAGGAGGGCAGCTTAAACAGCACCTTTCCCCTCCACAGAACTGCCACGGCTTAGCACCTTTGGAGTCTTACAACGCTGAACAATGCTTGCTGGGTCGCTGACACTAATATCAATCTTCTCTCACTTGGCAAATTCCTTCTTGAAGGATTCCCCCTGCTTGTAGACAACACCAAGGATCCTTCTTGGTTCCAACTCATTTTTCAAAACAAAACCTGTCTTTCCGGTCAAATATCTCACAACATTCTGAAGATAGATGATCCGCATCCTCTTTTTGCCTTGCAAATGACCATAGGAGAAGTTCATCACCTACACAGAACCTTGGGACATGCTAGAATTGACCAAATGGAAAAATATCTGGGAAAACCACTTGGACAAGAAATAAAAAGCAATTTTGTCTGTATGGGATGCGACCCTGGAAAGATAAAAATAAACTCCTTCACAGCATCCTCCAACCCAGCCAACAAAGTGTTTGAATGAATCCATCCTGATCTTATTGGAACAATATCTACCAAGTCAAAAGGCCATCAACAATACTTGCTTACCTTTGTGGAAAATTTCTCTGGCAAAATTGGTGCCTTTCCTTTGAAACTCAGAAGCCAAGCTGCCAACGTTCTTATCTTTATTCTCAAAAACAAAAATCACAAACGCGGCTACTTTCCTGCTGAAGTCTGCTCCAATGGAGGAGGAGAGTTCATCAATGATAAACTCAAGGATTTCTTTGAATCAAAATCCATCAAGGAAATTGTCTCTGAAGCCTACCATCCCCAGCACAATGAAAGGGCAGAAAGAGAAAACAGAACACTTTCTGAAGCCGTAAGATCAACTCACTCATCTACCAAACTCCCTCAAACCCTGTGGCATGAGACCAGCAAAGCCTGCGCAGTGGCCCTAAAACAATAACTAAAGTATCTGGTGAGCCCTCTCCCTGGGTTCTCATGCACGGAAGCTCTCTTCCTACTCACTACTTAAAGCCAATTGGATCCCACCTGACCTACCTGAACCTCAAAGACAATAACTCCTTGTCCAAATTCAAAGAATAAGGTAAATTAGGAATCCTGATCGGATATTTACCTAGGCTTCACTCATATTGGGTCTTAAACCAATCTGGATCAATCTTCAAAACCAAGCACATCAAGTTTGGGGCCACTAACCCAGACTTCTCAATTCAATCAAATGATTTGACTCCGTTGGACAAGTTGCCTGAGAATACCAGATTGTCTTGTACAGCCTTGGATCCTGTCAACTCTGAACCCAACACCCAAAAAATCAAGCCAGGCTCTCCAATGAGTTCCACCACTCCAGAAATCAAAATCAAAATCAATCATTCTGATGACAAATCCTTGAACAGCATTGAAGAGGTCAACAATCACCTCATTCCACCATTCAACAAGATTGAAACGCTCTCCAAAAACCCAATCAATTTGGTTTCATCAATCTCATTGTCCCAAAGTCTGTCTCCAAAGCTCTGAAGATACCCAAATGGTCAACTTCCCTAAAGATGGAAAACAACACCTGCAAGGCTTTTGGAGTTTGGGAGGACTACTTTGGTCCCAAACCATCAAATATCCTAAACACTACCTATGTCTTTTGACTAAAGGAGAATGCACATGGCGAACCTCCTACTCACAAATCCAGGCTCTGTGTCCAAGGGTTCATGAAACAGTACGGCGTTGACTACTTTGACACCTACGCTCTAACGGGAAAAACTACTTCTCTTTGGACTCTGCTTCTTCTATTTCTGGACAAAGGCCTTGATATTCTTCAACTCAATGTAAAAGGTGCCTTCCTTCACGCCAATCTAGATGAAGAAGTATTCATCTGCCAACCACCTGCCTGCAACAGAAAATCTCCGATCCTCAAACTAAAGAAATCATTGTATGGACTTAAACAGGCTCCAAAAAATTGGTACCGCACTCTCTGTGACTGGATCATAAGTCTCAGCTACATTACCTCAAAAGCAGACCCTTTCTTGTATACCAAAAGGTCCCAGGATTCTGCGTTTTTCTTTGATGTGGATGATCTCCTGGTGTGCACAACTCCCAAGAATTTGAGAGAATGTTTCTAAAAAAATTCCCAAACTCATGTAGACATCTTCCCAACACTCTCTTGGGTATGAAAGTAAATCAATCACCAAACAGGATTGGTCTGTCACTGCCTCTGCACATTGATAAGGGTTTGGCGGCACTGAAAAGCATAAACCTCAATCCCATTTCCACACCCTACACCCCAGGACTCCAGCTCACTCCAGCCCCAGAAGAAGAATGCACCCAGTTTGTCAATCTCAATGAAAACTACAGAAGCCATATTGGGAGGATCAATCACATTGCCTCTCTTGCTTGTCCACAAATTTCCTTTGCTGTCTCCAATCTCGCACAGTTCAATGACAAACTGGGCATTCCCCACTGGAATGAACTCGTTTGGGTGAGGAAATATCTGGCTGGAACTAAACATCTCAAGCTCATTATCTCAAAAAAAAAAAAAACTCTCCGGCCTTGATCTGCTACAGCAATGCGACCTGGGGAGATGATCCAGAGACTTTCAGATCCCAAACTGGGGTCATCTGTAGTCTTTTTGGTGCTCCCCTGTACTGGAACAGTCAAAAGCAGCGCAAAATAACATTCTCTTCTACTGAAGAGGAATGTAATGCTCTCAGAAACTCCCAACTTGAGTCCTGGTGGATAAATCACCTGATTGGCATGTTGGAGTGTTATGTCTTCTGATGATAGCCTTGATCCTTTCTGTCACAGAATCTTATGACTACATGTCACCTGGTCCTTTATTAACTTATGAATTCTTCATTATTGGTTTACTCCATAAGTTCATCACATTGTCTTTTGTCCATATAGCTTCTGCCAATGCTGATTAGTCATCAAGTCCCTAGGCCCCCTGTGAGGGGCTCTCTAGTTGTCTATTTAAACCGGTCTTTTCCATGACCTTGAAATTTACCCCATTGACTTTGTTTCTTACAAATCCTGTCCGCAACTTTCTGAGTTGATTCAGAGTCCCTGATCTGATCATCAACTCCAAAAGTTTATGAGCCCAGAGCACCACCTATTGTGCTGTCTCTGTTTTGCTTCAAGTAAATCCTCTTAGTACGGTAGCTCTCCAATTATCCTATTTTTAATTGCATCTACTCTTTATTCAATGACCTTTGTTGGTAATCCCTCAACACCGGTAGCTCTACTGTCTTTCTATTACTGATTGTATCTGCCTTCTTATCCAAACTGATCCTATCAATCACCTCAATTAGTCACCTCTATGGTCTTCCTGAGTAGCACTACTGTCTTTCTATTACTGACCGTATCTACCTTCCCATCCCACCTATCCTGTTGACCACCCTCAATTAGTGAACTTCATTGGTCTTACTTACCCTTACTTCGACCCTGTTGTTACCTCAGGCTCAATCCTTTAGTTACTTGATCTTCCAATGCCCCCAACTGTCATATTCATCCAGTCAATCGCGATGTTCCCTACATCTTGATTGCTCTCCAACTTCAACATCTGTTATTGCTTCAACATTGGTCTTACATCCACTTCCATCTTTGTTGAACTTGACTCAAACCTCATGTCAGAACCCTTCATTGCGGTTACTCAAAAGTTACAAGTTACACTACTCCCCTTGTTGCACCAAATCCATCTCATTGCTTCTGGCAATGATCCACCTGGTTGCAAAATCAATCTCTCCTTCCAGATTGACTGTTACTTGCATTTCTGACCCCACAACTTCTTCAACTTGGCTTGCTTGTTTCAACTTGCAATTTTGATTTCCCTCATTCACAACTTTTCTCCAATCAACCTCCTCATTCACTCATCAAACGGTCCGCCTTCAATAGTCTTATCCGGAATACCAACCTTTGACTCTTTTGGCAAGGGGGTGAGATGAGGATGAGCCTTGCCATTAACAATCAAGCTCATCCTACCCATCCACTTTGACGTTCTTGTTGTTAACAATCAAATTCATCATCTCCTTGGTCAGACTTCTGGCCCTTGGTCAGACTTCCGGCTCCCCTGCTTAACGTGCTACATCACCACACACTCTTGACTTTGGCCATTCACCCTCTATCCTTCTTTCTTCTCTCACCTCTGAGTATCCTAAGTGAACCCAATCTCTCTTTCTGCTGGTCTGCCTTCAATAGTCCCATCCCTCAAACAGGCCCCCAACTCTTTCAGCAAGGGGGTGAGATGGGATGACTCCCTATGTCCTCAGCCCTCACTAAATGTTGCCTTTGACCGGTTTGTCAACCACCGTTACTTGCAACCATGGTCAACCCTATAAGCGTTATCCCATCTACTATCTTCCTCAACATCATTTTAACCATCAGCCTTGTCAAAGATCAAAACAATTTCTTGTTTAGATCTCAAGACTGTCGATTCCCCTTTCCAACTTTCTGTTTCTCCTCAATCCTATCCTTTCCAATTTTTCCTCTAACAAACCTCCTGATCATCCATCTGGCTTGTTATCCATCAACTCCACCCTACCACTCAGTGTAGAAAACCCCAAGCGTTAGACTGATTGCCATGGATAAGAGTTGCTACGCCCACTGGCCACCTGTTTTGTTTTCCTCTAACAACCCTCCTGATCATCCATCTGACTTGCTATCCATCAACTCCACCCTACCACTCAGTGTGGAAAGCCCCAAGCGTTAGATTGATTGCCATTGATAAGAGTTGCTACGCCCACTGGCCACCTGTTTCCTTGAGGGCCTCTGTCCTCAATGGTTCTGAGCACAAGATTGTCAGATCCTTCAATCATCTCATCCCACTCAAGCTACGGAACGCTCACCCTAATCTCATCAAGCTCATTGTCCCTGAAAACCCAATGGCAACTTTGATTGCCTCTCAGAGTTTGCTGCTCACCTCCAACACCTCATTGCTCACGCATCATCCGCTTACTTGCCCTCGCTGCTTGCATTTCTAATCCTGCTGCTTCAATAACTCTCATCTCCAACTTCGCCCGCAACATTGTTGCTCAACCCTTTTTCATCTTGTGACTTCAAGTCTCCTTGCTTGCGACATCGTCCGCAGACTTTCCCTAGCTTTCTCCGTCTATTGAAACTTTGATCCATCCCCATCCTCAACTGTTTCTTGCTTTCAACCTCACCTTCTAAACTCCTGCCTGCGACTAGTTGCGACTGTCCCACTGAACTAGAAAGCTCCTTAAAAACAATGGCTTGCACGCGAACTTGTCAATGCAATCCTGGAAATCAGGGTTCCTTTTGTCTCCATACATTATTGTCTCTGATGCCTGTCATTCTGCTAGCCTGTTATCTTGCCCTCAACCAGAACCTGCTTTGTGATATTTGATCAGACCTATTGCTACTGTTTGGTTTCTGTTTTCTTATGTTTTCCTTGACCGTTGGTCCTGTTCCTTTTCACCATTTATTTAGCCTTCTTTGTCATACCTTCTCATCTTCTCACCCAGTCTCAAGCATACCAGCAAGGGGGTGTGTTGGAGTATTATATCTTCTGCTGATGGCCTTGATCCTTTCTGTCACAGAATCTTATTACTACATTTCACCTGGTCCTTTATTAACTTATGAATTCTTCATTATTGGTTTACTCCATAAGTTAATCACATTGTATTTTGTCCATATAGCTTCTGCCAATGCTGATTAGTAATCAAGTCCCTAGGCCCCCTGTGATGGGCTCTCTAGTTGTCTATTTAAACCGGTCTTTTCCATGACCTTGCAATTCACCCAATCAACTTTGTTTCTTACAAATCAGGTCCTCAACTTTCAGAGTTGAGTCAGAGTCCCTGATCTGATCATTTACTCCAACATGACAAACTCTGGAATTGTTTGTCAATTCCTAGCATTCATTTAATAGACAACAAGGGATTGGACAAGAAAGTAAAAAAATTTGGAACCAACTAAAAAACAAAATTCATTGATATCAAAACCAAGGGACTGAGAAAGACCTCATCAACATCAAAATAGAAGTTCTTCTGATCCCTTCTGATCAGATGGTGGAGGACGCACTTACCAAGACAGCTATCAAAGCCTCCATAGACAGGCTAGTTGCACATATCAGTTCCTGAGTAAATCAATCGGATAGACATTGAATCAAGAGGGGGTGTTGGAACTCACTTGAGCTCTTACCCAGTGCTTGTACTTCAGACTAGGAGTACCCGCTTGATCATACTCCTCTCACAGGATAGGATGCTCCAGATTTACACTAAGAACTTGGCAATCCTCATCATTGTCATCCATGCCTCAACACCATCATTGTTGTCAGATCAAGATCACTCATCCTAGTCTCTCAATGAAACTTGACTGGTACAATTCTGTAATCAGTGATCCAATCTCCATCTTAAATCTGCCAAAATCCATTCTATTCATATTCATTTTCACTTGTCATTTCTCATCTTTGTTCATCAATTTCTAACTCTCCAAGCCCAATCAGACCTGCCACTTTCTTTTAATCAAGCCAAGTTCTCAACTTTTTGTTACAATTAGAGAATCATCTGCCCAATACAACTGTTGGTATTTCTCATTATGATTATTCTGCTCTTTTTCTCATTTCTTCCTCAAGCTTCTGCTGTCAACCTCACAACTCACATACTTGCAATGAACTGGAAGTGGTTCTGGTTTGACAGAATCACATAAAATTTTTAGTTTCCATACTCCAGGACAAGTGATGATCACCAGCAAAGCTTGAGCAGTTACCACCAATTCCTGTCCTTGCGTGCGCACTTGCTCCATGACAGTTTGATTCCCAGGTTTGGAGGAGATTTGCTTGCCCTTTGGGAACATGAATCCCATTCCCACCAGTCAAACCATTCCTGCATTGAGGTCCTTTGTCATGTTATTGCTGTGGTTCCCAATCCTGGACACCCTGGCCAGTGCGGAGATTTTAATTTTTTATGATTTTTTCTTATCATCTTTCATAGTTATCATTATCAAAAAAAACAACCATCAATCAAACTCGTCCATCACCTTCAATCCTCATCCTCTCCACCCAATCATCAGAACCTTAACCGTGGCAAGAGCTTGAGGGATAAAGTCAAGGCTGCCCTTGGTCAATTCAATTCAGCCGGTTGTAAGAAAGCTACTTGATCACAGAGTGTATCTGTTATCAATACCAGTAGTCTCAAAGCCCCATACTCTCCCCATCTCAACGTTCCCCCTATGGTCAAACAAAAGCAAGGATAAGGCGCTCTGGCTTGCTGGATCTCCAAAAAAACTGACGATCAAAGATCAAGAAATTTGGCGTAGAGAACACTTTGATATGGCTTACGCCAAACCACTTCTACTATCTCACACCTTTGTCAGAGCTGCATCACCCTTTTGGATGAGACCAGCTCTGTCAACCTTGGTTCCCACTGCCGAGCTCAAGTACGGAGAAGCACATACCAATTATTCCCCCAATCCGTTCCGTTGTCGTCAGAACTTGAATATCTTGGTTGATCCAAACAAGCTCAACATGGCATTGAATCATTATCAATGCCCGTCCATCGATCCACTTTCCACCTCTAGCTTTCCGGTCTCCCGCGCGGCTTGTCCGTTTCCCGAGAGGGTCTCTTCTGTTGCCAGTGCCCCTCGGACACCTGCCGGCGGTCATCTGCGGTCTGGGCAGTTTCCCATGCCCGTCTGACACCTACTGGCAATCATCTGCAACCTCGGCAGTTTCCCATGCCCGTCTGACACCTGCCGGCGGTCATCCGCGGCCTTGGCAGTTGCCTGGGCCCATCAGGATGCCCGCAGGCGTCCCTATTTGTTTTTTTTCTTTTCTCTGAATGCTTTTTTGTTTCTTTTTCTTTCTTTCTTTTGTTTTCTCATGACAATAATCCATAAAAAAAAAATAATCCGCTCCCATTTGTAAATCTCTCTTGTAAATAGTCTACAGGCCTCTGGTCTACAAAAGGAGGGGCTCTCCCCTGCTTTTTCAGCATCATATCATATCATCATCAGATAATAGAATCATCCATGGGAGTGTGTGCCTGTTTCCCCCCATCATTGTGAAATTTGATCCTGATCCTTATCCTTTTGACCCTGAGTCTTTTCCCCTCTGTGGCCTGATCCTTATCACCAACCAATAGCCTTGGTGGTTGAAGAAAAATTCTGTCTGTTGGAATTTTTGAGTGTGTTTTACCACTCCTTGATCCCTTTCTCTGACCATACTGGTCCTGATCCCTGATAATCTTTCTGGAGCAAATCACAATTGATTGAAGAGGTCTTATTAAGCTTAAGACCTGGAGTGTTATACCTCCCTTTATTGTGTTTGGAGTTGCATTCTGCCAGCCTACTCTTGAGTCCCTTGAGAAGTGTTGAGGTTATCCTTGCTTCAAATCAGTTACTGTTTGCTTTGGAGCTTCTTAAACATTGTGCTTTGTCTTGTACAGCCACCCTCAGTTATCTGATACCCTTCAAGCGCTTGATTGCGGAGTGTTGGGCAGGTTCATTGAGAACCTAGAGGTTTGTTGGGTTTGAGTTGATCATCCCCAATCTTCTGCTGAAGACCAGAGTTATTAGCTTGTGGGCGTTTTTTACATACAACAGCTTTTGTTCTTTGAACTCTAAGGGGACTTTAACTTCTTTTGTTCAAGTTTTTTCCTGCATAATCTTTTCTCAGATAGTGCTGTTCCATTGCTACCAAACTATTATCATCTTTATCCTCTACCCCTTGATTCCTCATTTACCAGGTTCTGGACCTTGATCTTGGTTACATGTAAATATTTTTGTAACACTCAGGAGGGCAGCCTAAACAGAACTTCTCCCCTCCACAGAACTTCCATGGCCTAGCACCGTTTGGAGTCTTACATTGCACCCCAACAGCGAATGTTCCTTTCCCCCCAAGTAATTGCATAACCGCAATTCAGGTGGATTTGATGGCAGAAGCGGTCCCCCAATTTAGGCAGGCCAATTACGCGGCCCTGAAAACATTCAACTCAGGAAGATCTGTAAATCCTTCATCAATTCCTTCATCTTGCTAATCTCCAGGCCTGTTGCCAGTGTAGTTGCCGGAGCGCCTTCTGTTTACAAGGGGCCCTTGACCGGACCTTGCATTGGTGCTTCCAGAGTGTGGGAAGTGGACTTCTTTGACCCCATTGAGAACAACCTTGCCGTGTCCTCTATCAGTTAATCCAAGTCAAACTTGCTTTCAACTGCCTGAGAAAAGACAAGGATGTGCGGAAGAAGGGCAATACTCCCATCCAACAACCTCTTTACCAAGTTTTTGTCATAAAAGTGCTGCTGCACCCGCCTGCAGAGTTGAGTACCAATTCCCCCCAAAAACGCCCTCTTCATCACGCCCATCTGCCCCAATATCACCATGTTCTTTTCCAGGTAGGAATAGATCTAATTGAACATTGCTACATAATCCCCCTATTGCACCCGCATCCAGACTCCACCATTTGCGCTTGCTTCTGCTGCAGCTTTCTCAAAGTCACATTCCCAAAACCAACGTTTACACCTTCCCCACCGCGCCAAGATTTCCGCCTTCAGTTTTGGCCAATCAAGTCCCTCATACCCTTCCATCTCCTCCACATCCCAAACCTTCTCTTCATAGGTAATGAAGAGGAAAACAAGCTGAGCCTTATCCAAACCCATTGCACCTTCTGTGTTCAAAATTCCTTTGTATGTCGCAAGGAATTGCTCAACATCCTCATTTTGAACCAGATGTGTGGATAGTCCTGCAGCCTGATGAAAATGGGCTTGTGATCAGTGCCATTGTTGGAGCAAGGGACACTGTATCCCGCCCCTGATGAGGGTTGCTTCTGAGAAGCCAGAGGAGGAGGAGGAGGAATAGGAGTGGGGGTTTAATAACCCTGCAACAGTTCATGGATGGTACTGGGACATTGCGCTTGTTTCAGCTTGCTACTATTGCAGAGCAAGCTGCAAAAGTAACAGAAATAACATATAAAAAAATAATATTAAAATTCACCTAAGAGGGAGTAGGAAAACCATGAATATCATTGCAGAAATGCATTCCCCACCCATAATTGGGTAGGGTCACTCCCTGACCCCACCCTTGAAATCCAACTCCTTACATTTTTAAATAATTAAGGAAAGAAAGACCAAAATACCACAGCATCAGTATGGTACCTTTTTGGCCAATTAATTATTTCACATGCATTGTCACATATAGGTTTTATACCTAAAATTCAGTCAGAATTGAGGTGTGGTGTATATTTTAGGAGTTACAGACAGAAATGTGTTCTGTCACAATTCCCGCACGCAGCTGCGGCAGCCAATACAACTGTGTGCGGCTAAACTAAAGCACTGTCACCCTTTCAAAGCCATTAATGCAGCCCCAGGCCTCTGACAAGTATGCAGCCGCGGTACTACAAGTTTAAAAAGTGACAGGCGGCCTGAGAAACATAGGTACTGTATAAAAATGCTACAACCTACATGGCAAAATTCTGCATATGTAAAAAATGTTCCTGTGGATAGTAGATAGTTTCAAAATACATAAAAGTATATAAAAATACCTAAATAAACTTTACAAATATTTTTTATTAAATATAATTTGAAATACCCAGAATGTCAAAAATGAGATAATGACTACTTCTAAAAATATATCAAAAATTTTTTTAAATAATTATTTGAGTAAATCAACTGAAATTTGAAAATAAGGAGTAAAATAAATGTAATGAATTTACCCCAAATATTTAATACATAATGAGAAGTCACCTGAAATCAGACTATCCATAGGAATTTCTATTAAAATAATTATTAACTGCAAACATTTACTAAGGATAATTAATTAAATAATAAAAAAAAGGAAAAGTTAGTGTTTTTCACACATCCAAACATCAATTATAAAGTAGAATAATTCCCAAAGCCTGTGGAATTAGATGTTACCCATGCTACAGAACCAAGGACACGTGACAGTCTGCCAGTGTTTACCCTGCTAGCCTCAGTGTCTGTCCCTTTGAGCCCCTTTACCCCTCAGAAGAACAATATTTGGACTCAAAGAGCTATGAATAAAGAGCTCTTTTGAGGATATTGATACCCAGAGACCCAGTTATATTTACATCCAGACACCGTGCCAAGGTAATCAAATACTTATAAGAGATAAGAAAGTGATTTATGGCTTTACTGTGATTAATAAAATCTGTCCCCAACCGTTTTTATCAATTTAAACTGCTGAACAACCTTTCAACCCCAGTTAACAGGTTTAAACCATCAGTGCAGGTCCAAAACAGATACCAAAAGGATTTAACAATATACCAGTGATTAAAAATCCCTGCCACTCCACCGTGTATTTTATATACATATTATC
The DNA here is from genome assembly GCA_025617555.3 of Puccinia polysora. Taxonomy (NCBI): domain Eukaryota; kingdom Fungi; phylum Basidiomycota; class Pucciniomycetes; order Pucciniales; family Pucciniaceae; genus Puccinia; species Puccinia polysora. Next base: position 51,925,930 of record CM062618.1, read on the forward strand.
TTTGGGCAATATATCCTTTAAGAATATAAATCAAAGGTTCAAAAGTAACCAGGCCTACATGTTTCCATACTGAATTCCCTGAAGAGAGGTGTTAAAGATCCCCAATATACTTGTGGCCCCTCTATCAAAATATTTAATAATCAATTTATTTATATTGATTTATAAAAATAAACCAGATCAAAACCAATTAACCTTGCAATAAGCTTTATCCAAATATTTTACAGATTTTTGCTGCATTTATTGAACAATATATTTATTATTTATTCTATCACCTCTGTTGGCTAAAGAATAGCAAGGATCTTGGCATCTTGGAGGCTGAAAATTTGGGGTATGGCTGGGAAATATTCCATGTTATAATATTTTAAAACTTGGACCAGACATTTCACATAAAATTAAATCAAACATAACTTCTCCAACTTTTTGGCCGTGATTTGTCATTCAATTCTTTTGCACTGGATTTAAAAACCAATGCAGAATTAATAATCTATTAAGTCAATCTTTTAAAGAAAAGAAAAGAAGAATATATTAAAAATTATAAACCAACTGGTTGCAAAGCTTTAACTCAAGCTGAGCAACTTAATATTTCTTCTGCACATAAAAACTTATATAAACTTGTTGAAAAAGAGGATCTTGAGAGGCGTATCAATTTCCAGGCCCTATTAAGGAAACATAAATCTTGGAAGGAATACCATATAAATTATTTTTTAAAATATAAAAGTAAGTATAAAACTTGTATTACCATATTATTTTTTTATCAAAACAATATTGATGTATTTTATTGACCAATAAAATATCTTTTTACCATCAGTGAACCCTCCCATTCCAGAAACCACCATCACTGAAGTTGATTTATTGGATCATAAAGTCCCAGATATCTCTGGACACCCTGAAAATATTGATTTGTTGGGTGAAAAACTCATTGGAACACACCAAGACCCCATAGGATTACCTATCAAGGAACAATTTAATCCCAATAAAGTCCTGGTACCTTTGAATATCAACTTAATTAAGTTTTTTTTTTAAAAAAAAACTTATTTTTATGGATTTTTCTTTGGAAAAATATTTATAAACATTTCATTCAATATGAATAAACGTAACACAGGAGACTCAGGGAGAATTCACTCCTACGGATCTTTCCCAAGAGCCCCCAGTAACCATGAGACCACCAAGAAAGACAAACATGAGGGGACAAGAACCCATGAATCAAATGTTGGTGGACTAGGAACAGCCCCAAGTACTGTTGCCCTCCCCCAACCTAGAGCCGGAGAGGGTAGTAGAATTAAGCCCCTATCCTTTCAAGGTTCCCTGCAGCCACCCCAGCAGGATATGGCCAAGGAAACCAGGATCAAAGATTTAGTCAGAGAGCATGTGAAATCTTGGGAAGATTTCAAAGAAGCCCAAGCCAAGGAAGACATGGTATCTATGAAAAAGATAATCTCCCAGGCAAAGGCTAACCAGATAGCTCTTCAGAAAATGTTTCAAAGGAAAGAGGTAGAATCCTACGTAGAAAATTGGAATCGTTGGGATCAATTAAACCAACTAAAAGGCAGGGGATCAGGAAAGAAGAGATATTCTTCCCATCCAAAGCCAAAGGGAAAGAAAGATTGGGATCAGAAAATATCCTTAGCTCAAAAATGGAAAAAGGTGTTCAAAAATTAGCCTCTAATTCTGAACCCAGTAACTTGTCTAAACCTACCTTTGATTTAATTACTTCCTTTTCTAATGATATGCGCCATAATTTCAAGATTTGCTGTGGAAATTTGGACAGTGTTTACACTTAAATGGATAAGCTAACCTCAGTAGTCGCCAAATTAATTAATAAACAAACAAAAACTGTTGGAATGGAAAACATCAAAGAGCACAAATAACAATTATTGGAGACAATTAATCAAGGTAAAATTAGACAAACTCAAACAATTGAGAATTTGTTATCAGGTATCCAAGAAGTTTTTATTATGTCTTTTCAACCTCTAAAAAAAGAATTGGTAAATACCACAACAACTCCATTCTGTTCCTTAGTGAAAGATTAGATCTGCTTCATAATAACGTGGACCTTCAACTTAATCTGATCAAGAATGATCTTAGAGACTTACAAGTCCATCTAACCAACACCTTGGGGATTACTAAAGAGGAACCAAAACCTCCCAGACAAAAAACTACTCCTTATGCACCGCTGTAAGACTCCAAACGGTGCTAGGCCGTGGCGGTTCTGCGGAGTGGAAAGGTGCTGTTTAGGCTGCCCTCCTGAGTGTTAGAAAAATATTTAAATGTAACCAAGATCAAGGTCCAGAACCTGGTAAATGAGGAATCAAGGAGCAGAGGATAAGGATGATAACAGTTTGGTAGCAACGGAATAAAAACACTATCTGAGACAAGATTATGCAGGGAAAAACTTGAACAAAAGAAGTTAAAGTCTTCATAGAGTTCAAAGAACAAAAGCTGTTTTATGTAAACAACGCCCACAAGCTAATAACTCTGGTCGTCAGCAGAAGATTGGGGATGATCAACTCAAACCCAAGCAACCTCCAGGTTCTCAATGAACCTTCCCAACTCTCCACAATCAAGCGCTTGAAGGGTACCAGATAACTGGGGGTGGCTATTCAAGACAAAGCACAATGTTTAAGAAGCTCTAAAAAAGACAGTAACTGATTTGAAGCAAGGATAACCTCAACACTTCTCAAGGGACTCAAGAGTAGGCTGGCAGAATGAAAATCCAAAGAAGCTAAGGGGAGGTATAACACTCCAGGTCTTAAGCTTAATAAGACCTCTTCAATCTATCGTGATTTGCTCCAGAAAGGTGATCAGGGATCAGGACCAGTATGGTCAGAGAAAAGGATCAAGGAGTGGTATGACACACTCAAAGATTCCAACAGACAGAATCTTTCTTCAACCAGCAAGGCTATTTGTTGGTGATAAGGATCAGGTATCAAAGGTTGAGTATGGAGGCTCAAAGATCAAAGGTGTGCTGATTTCATGCTCCAATGATTTCATGCTCTGATGCTGATTCATGCTCCCCTTATCATGGATCCAAAAGGCAGGGGAGAGCCCCTCCTTATATGGGCAGGAGGCCCTGTTAGACTATGTACAATGGATTCTACAAATAGAGCGGAAAAGGGAAGAAAATCATGTGGTCACTTGCGTCCGTCTGTGGATGGGCGCGCGCAACAATACCAGAGTCACCCACCCCTTGTCCAAAGGCGGACGGGGTGGGAAAGAGAAATGAACAAAACCGCCGCGGATTTCTGCGGGCGGTAGTTGGCACTCTTCACCCCTTCCGAAGGCGGAAGCAGGTGGGAGAGCCCCAGCAAAGGTGATGGATGAAGTCCATGAGAGCGCCGGTGGGTGGATAGGAGATTGGCTTGAGACGGTTGAGTAATTCTTGACAGGCTTGAAATTCACGACTGAGAGATCAAGTGAGATGGGAGATTTGACGGATCCAAGGATTTGCCAAATTCTTGGGGGTGCGGTCGGGATGGATTTGGTCAATCATGGATGAATGCCACGCGAAGGTAGCAATGAGGAGATTGGGACGCGCAACAACAAAGATGAAGACACGCAACAACAAAGATGAGGACGTGCTATGACAACGGCGGAGATGACGAGCAACACGCAATGGCAAGGATGATGAGCAACGCGGATAAAGGACGCGCAACGCGCGCGGATGAAAGGAGCGCAGCGCGCGCGGCGCGGCGCGCGACGTGGATAAAGGAAGCGCAGCGCGCGCGGCGCGGCGCGCGACGCGCGAGGATGAAGGACGGTTTGGATGAGCCAGAGGAACAGTTTCTGGGTTGAGGTCTTAAGGCCGCCAGGCTGTCCTGGATGGGGCACCACATCTCTCCCCAACTTACAGACTGTCCCTAGTCTGCTCCCAAGTTTGATTCCATAGAAAAAAGACAGGAAAGAAAGATGATTGAAACTGAAGAATGGCCCTTTTGATCTTGAGAGTGGTTGAGAAAAAAAATATGTCAATCCGATCAAAAATCCTAGAAGTGGCTGAGATAAAATGAAGGAGGCGTCCCAAGTGCTCACATGCGTGGCATGAAGTAGAGTTTTCAAAAACCAACAAGGATCTTGCCCAGATGGTGCACAATTGGGAGGACTTACTTCTGGACCAAGTTGCCTCCACAAGAGTGAAATTTCTTGACCTGATCAGCAGAGAACCTTCTGGCCATCTGAGTACCATCCAGCTCCTCCAAAAGATATGATCCACCTCTAACTTGAAGGACTACTTGGTAAGGACCATTCCAGCAGTTAGAGAAAAGCTTTCCCCACTGAGTTTCCAAGGAACAATTATAAGCCAATACCAGGTCACCAGGGTTTAAAGGGTCCCTGATTTGATTCTGGTGTTTATCTTCCCAATACTGAACTGATTTTGCTCTTGATTACATCATCTTCTGATAAGCTTTGTTATGAATATCTTCACTCCGCTCCAGTTGCTTTGATCTGGCAACTAATAGGTCAGTAGTTGAGGAAACTTGTTCCCAGGGGATGCCCAAGAAAGACTCCATCTCAAGATCAAGAGGAAGAACAGCCCTCTGACCAAAGATGATTTCATAAGGAGAATAACCAGTGGTTTGCTTGGTGGAAATTTGATCAGAGAAGAGAACCAAGGGGAGAAAATTCCGGAAATTCTTGCCACCATCACCAGCCAATTTGACAAGAGCAGCCTTCAAAGGGGCATGGCCTCTTTCCACCATGCCTTATCCTTCAGGATAATAGGGAGTAGTAACTCTATGTTGTCCAGGGAGCAATCGGATCATTTCAGAAATTTTTCCACCAAATTCCGAGCCACCATCCGTAGAATAAGATTGGGCCAAGCCATAATGAATTGTCCAAGTCTCATGAAGGAAAGCTGCTACTGATTCAGAGCTGAGGTTCTTAAGGAACTTTTCTTCAACCCATCCAGAAAAATCATCTCTAGCAACAATGAGGTACTTAGCTCCACCAGCCTTAATTTGAACCACATCCATAGCAATCCTCCCAAAGACAGTGGACTCTCCAGTGGGGTAACAAATTTTGGCCGGGCGCCTAAGATCACGTTTTTGGCAGACTTCACAACTCCTACACCATTGAGAGACGGATTTCTTCAGGGATGGCCACCAGAATTGTTTGGATATTTGTCGATAAGTTTTGGTTTCCCCACAATGACCAAGGCCTTCATGGAGATTTTCCAGGATTGAATCTTGCTTGGAAGGGATAGTGACCACAACAAGTGCACAAGGAGTTGACCTTTTCATAATCCTAGAACCTTGGAAAAAGAAGTTGGAGGACTTCCTTTTAAGGGACCAAAATTCTTTGGCAGAGAGATCAGGGGGTCTTTGGAGAGTTGAAAGGTACTGCTCCAACTTAAGCAAGAAACCTTGCTGGAAACCAGAGTAATTTTGGGAGGAGAAGGCAAAGACAGGGCGGACCAAGGGTTCTTCCTCATCGAAATCAATTCCAACCTCTGATTCATAGTCTCCAATAGGTTGTCGAGATAAACCATCAGGCATGGTGAAAGATTTTCCAGGCCTTTGAACAATATCAAAAGAGAACAACCAGATGAAAGCCACCCAACAAGTCATTGGAGCATTTGGGAGGCTGGGGGCGTTGATCATTTCAATAATAGATTGTGCATTGACTTGTAACTCAAAGTGTTGACCCCAGAGGACAGTCTGAAGCTTCTTCAACATTTGGGACACACCGCAAAGTTCCAGTTTTTGCTGGGAGTACCTGGATTCCACATCTGAGAAAAGAAGAGATTCATACAGAGCAGGACAATCCAAACCATTTTCATCTTCCTGGGTAAGAACAGCCCCAACAGATTGATAACTTGAGTCCACTGCCAGCTTGATCTTGCCAGCTCCGGGTCCATAAGTGATCTTTTTCAAAACAATTTCTTTCCCAACAATTTTTTTGAGAAACTGAAATGATTTTTTGCAGTCTTGGGTCCAAATCCATTCAGCATCCTCCCTGGTTAAGCAACGCAAGGGAATACAGATTTCGGATAATGAGGGAATGAATATCCTGACATAAGTTACAAAACCTAGGAAACCTCTAAATTCCGTTGGGTTTATTGGGGTAGGCCAGGAGATGATTTTGTTGACTGTAGAGGGTGCCATCCTTCTTCCATCCTTGCAGACTATATGACCAACAATTTCCAAGGCAGGGACACAGGCGGCCAGTTTTGATCCAGAGACAGTAAGTCCAGATTCCTTGATTCAAAACAAAATTCTTTCCAAGAAAGTAGCATACTCCCAGACAAATTGTCGGATTCCTGAGTGCCAAGGTAAGAGCTCATTATCATAGTCAGAAACTGGCCCTTTAATCCCACCATCATTGATAAAGATACCAGCATGATCCGGGATTTCGTCCTGGAGGATCCACATCATCTGAGCCTGATAGACTGTAACCAAGTTGGTGGCACCTTGAGGCAATCGAGTCAGCTGAAATTGACCAAGGGGAGTATCAAAAGTAGTGAGGGGACGAGAAATAGGATGCAAGGATTGTTTGTCATAGCCACCCATAATGTCACCTAGACCATAGAAAGCTCTCCCAGAGAAGGCTTCAAGATATTCTTCAGTGGCAGGAGGCACGCCAGAGTCTTTAATAGTAACTTTATTAAGAGGTTGAAGATCATGAACTACTCTAAGTTTACCATTAATCTTTAGAACACAGAAAACAGGACTTGAATAGCTAGAAGTTGATTGTTTGTATAAACCGGTTTGGACTCGTTCGCGGACCAACTTGATGAATTTGTCAACTTTAGCAGCAGGGATTGGGATCTTTTTCTTTTGCCAAGGGTCATTTTCAACTACAGGGATGATGTAAGGCAGGCCATAGGATTCTTTCAAGAGACCTCTCTCTTCTTCAAAGAATGCAATAGATTTTTCCCTTAGAGAAAAAATATTTTTGATGAAATTTAACTCATCAGGAAGAAGCCATCCATCTGGACCAAAGTTGACCACTTTCAGACGTTCTTCAGTGACCCAACCAGAGGGAAAAAATGGACCAGTGAGGGATTCGGATAGACCACAGTAAGGATCGCAGGATAGCGGAGGACGCATAAGAGGAGGATTGAGATTGAGAGGCATTAGTTGGTTGACTGGCTGGACCTTCTTGGCAACTGGTTTGTACTTGGTGGCAAAGGAGAGGAATCCCTGCTTCCTCCAAGAATTGACCAGTGAAACCTGACCACAAAAACTGAGGCCATGTTCCAACATCTTCCAACATCTTCCAAGTCCAATGTCCTGCTGCGTCCTTGAAAAGTGCATTCTCCATAAAAGAGGATCCAAAAGATAACACATTGCTCACATGTGTGGCACAGGGTAGAGTTTGGAAAACAACAGTAGTAGAAGCCCCTGATGGTGCACAATTGGGAGGACTTACTTCTACCCCAAATTGCCCCCAGCTAAGACCAAACTCCTTCATACCAAGGCCACCAAGAAAAGAATTGAGATCAAGATCTAGTTTAGACTCATTGCGGAGATCCAAAACCGGAATAGAGGATGAGTGGTCAGGCTGAAAAGAAAAAGAAGATACAACAGATCCAGACAGAGAAGAAATATTTTGGATTTTTCGCATTTTTTACGTCTTTGGATTTTGATCTTATTTGGATGAGAAGAAAATGATGAGAAAAAAGAAAGATATGCCTCTTAGGTGGGAGTTGGTCCATGAGTTGAAGTCTGAGGCTGAGGAGAACTACAACTATCAGTAGGGCCAACTATTCTGCTAAAAAATGATGAGGATGCAAGGAATTAGAGTTTTCCTTCTGCTTTCCTTTCAGGACAGATTTGGGAGGATGACCAGGGAAGTCTCTTTCCCAACAACCAGAATCCAAAGAACAAGGCCATGGAGTCCAAAATCAAGTTGAGCTGAGAACCCAAATCCACAAGGAGAGAAACGGTTTTAGTTGAATCACCAAGACAACATGTAAGAAAACCAAGAGGACAGGAATACAGGTTGTTATCTGAAGAGGGATCCGTTCCACCAGAATCCTCTATCAGAGTACCAGAGGAGACCTTTAATTTGTCCAGACCAATCTCCAAACGTTGACAAGAAACCCATTTCTTCATCCCTTCTGCCACAGATGGAGAGATTGACAGGAGTTCAGCCACAGATAGATTGGGGATTTTAAGATCAGAAATTTTCTTTAATACTCCTTCCACAGCATTAGGGTAGTCCTTGGAGGTGACCCTCTCAAATCAAACTTTGGGCTGGGTGGAGGGAGGAAGATCAGGTGTAATAGGTGATGGAAGAGGATCTGAGGGTTGGGCAGGTTGAAGAGGAGGAGGATCAGAGTTGTCCTGGAACCTTTCCATCAGTGGTTCCTTTCTACTATCATGTCTTCCACATCAGAGGAAGGGGGCTCAGGTGAAGATTGGCATTTAACGGGTTTTTGCAGAATGGAGGATGGAACAGGAGGAGATTTATGAGTTTTTGGTTCCTCATGGCGTTTTCTAGCTGGATTGGATTGATAGGTGCCAGGGAAGCTGGAAGAAGTGATAGCTGGGGGATACCAAGGTTTCAGAGTTCCACAGGATGATTGAAAATCTGTTAAGATGAAGCCTGCCTTGACGGACCCGCGGGACTGCGGCATAATCCGCGGGAACGCCGTGTGTAGATACTTCAAATCTCCTGCAGCTCCACAGACTTGATGATCTATCTCGACTCCTTTGTCTCTCTCTCTATTCCGGCTTTCTTCTTTTCTTCTACTTCCCCATGCTCGTCTCCTTTTCTTTCTTTTGATTCTCTCTCCCCCTTTTGATATCTCTGCACTTCTAGGCAGTCTCTTCTCTATCTGTCTCATCCTCATTTCTCCTCTCTCTTCATTACTCCTCAACCCCTACTCACCATCTGTCAACTCTTGAATTGCCAACAACTCATCAAGTCCATCAATTGCCTTGTGAGATCTTTTGTCCTCCGGGTCAATCTTCCCATTGAGTATCTGATCTTCTATCCTCCATGTTCTAGTCTCTTGCCCGTCTTTCTGTCTCCAGCCGTCTCTGCTTCTTATCTGTCTCACCTCTACTAGTCTCCAGACGTCAACTGTTGGTCTTCACTTCTTTCTTATTTTTCTTTTTCTCATCTCTATCTCTGTCTCAAAGTGTCCTGATTCTTCTCATATTAGTCTGCTGGTTTTAGCTCAATGAATTAAATCAAATATTTAATACGGTTAAAAGCCAAAATCAAGCCAAATCACTCCACTAAACCCAAGATGAATGAACCAGCGGGAGCGTCCGATTACTTCCACCAAGTTGCTCTTAAAGCCTCTGTTGATGCAATACCTCTTCTCAATGAGCAAAATTATTCAATCTGGAAGGATAAGATGCTTATGTTATTCGATCGCAAGGACATCAAGGATTCCATCACTAGGATTGAAGGTCCACTATCAATGAAACAAGACAGAGAAATTTGAGCAATCATTCTCTCCAAATTAGATAGCAACACGCATGCAAACGTCTTCAACTCATCAAAAATATCTTCATCTAAGTTACTCTGGGCTGAAATTACTCGCAGTTTTGCTTCATCCGAGACGGCCAATTGAGCAAGAGTATTCAACCAATTCCTCCACTCTCCCTTCAACAAACAAGCTGTTGATGGATTCGTCACTGAAATGCGCAAGGCTATCAATCAAATGACCAATGTCGGAATCAAACTTCCTAAAGATATTCTGGCCTATCTCATCTTATTCAAATTTCCTCCGCCGCTGGAAAACCTGAAGCAAAAAATCATGCACGTTGAGAGACTTGTTACTGTAGACGTGGTATTCAACCATCTCATCCAATACAATAATGAAAGAAAGGCCCAAACTAAGGTTGGAAAATCAACTCCTGACGTATCGCTAGTTACCACTAAGACAAAAATAGACAGAGACAATAAGAAGACGCGCCTCCGATGTAAGGAAGGATACCACGATCCCAACGCCCCTCATCCATAATCATCCTGCTTCCACCTACATCCTGAAGTTGCCCCGGAATGGTGGTTAGAACAACAAAGAGAATGGAAAAACAAACTCAAGAAAGGTCCCACGATCAACTATCATGCTCTACTTACTCTTTGGATCAATGCAAACAATCATCCGAATCTCCTTCTAGATTCAGGTGCCAATATTCACATATTCAACAATCTCAAATTCTTTGACTCCATCACGCTGGAAGACAATCCCGAGAAGATCAAAACTGGCAAGTTAGATGCGTCTCTCAAAATCCAAGGAATGGGGACGGTGAAGCTTGAATGGAAAGATTCCGTTATCAACCTTGAAGGCTGCGCTTACGTACCCAATATTGTGGTCAACCTCATAAGCCCGGGGCTCCTGGCGAAAAAGGGATGCAAACTCTCTCAGAAAAACAATCGCTTTTCATTCTCTCGGAATGGACAAACTGTGCTGAAGGGTCTGATTCGCAACAATCTGTTTGTCATTGAAAAGCCTCAAACCACGGGCGAAAATCATTTGGTCAATATGATGAGACAAGGCAAGACCCAATTGTTGTCAGACATACATAAAATGTACAGCCATGCTTCTCTCTCTACTCTCAGACCTATCATAAATGGTCGCTTCTCCAAGGAAGAAATAGATAGTTTTCAATGCAATAGTTGCGCGAAGAGCAAAATTACTCGATCTCCCTTCTCTGCTGTTTCTACTCCCTCATGCAAACCCCTTGAAAGAATCCACCTCGACCTGATTGGACCAATAACACCTCAATCAAAGGAAGGTCACCACTACATCCTAACTCTGGTGGACAACTTCTCCCGGTATCTGGCGGCATTCCCTCTAACATCCAAAGATGAAACTCCCAGTACCATCATCAGCATCCTTGAAACTGAATACAAGAGATTGAAGTACTATCCGAATGAGATCTTCTCTGACAAAGGGACCGAATTCACTAACTCCACTTTAAAGGATTTTGCAAGATCAAAACACATCAAACTTATGACCTCAGAACCCTATCATTCTCAGCATAACGGTCGAGCCGAGAGAGCCAACAGGAACATTGTGGAATCTGCCAGAGCCACTTTCTCTTCTTCCAGGCTTGCCAAAAACTACTGGCACATTGTGACGAGGAGCTGCTGTTTTATGTTTAATCAAATTGCCAGGGAAGGTAATCACCTCTCCCCTTGGGAGCTCATGTTCAACAAGAAACTCCACGCTGACTACTTGAAACCTGTAGGGTCTCCTGTGGTTTACCTGTCAAATCGGATTCAGAAAGGTCGGAAATTTGACGAGAAGGGATTGGAGGGAATTTTAGTTGGTTTCAATCCCCCTTTTCACTCATACTTGATACTCAGCTCATCTGGCTCTATTATTGAAACAAAACACGTTCAGTTTCTCAAGACTCACTCCGACGACTTTCCCCTTCTCGAATCTCCCGGTCTTGACATCTTCTCACAACCTGACGCTGAATTCATCAAATCTGACTTCTCCTTGCAAGACAAGCAATATACAATAAGAGATGGAAATTGTGAACATTACAATTCTGACTCTACGCAAGAAGATTCCGACTCTTCCCCATCCTCTCCATCTGAGCCTTGTCGCTCCCCCTCTCCCCCTCCGCAAGCTCCTGAACCGCATCAAAGACCAAAGCAAGAAACTAGAAAACCCCAACGGTATGGTTTCCATCATTACTATGAACCACCATCTTATCAAGCAGCACGGAAATGTTCCGAGTGGCCTAAATGGAAAAAGGCGTCCGAGGACGAACTGGAGTCAATTGAGTCTCAAGGCGTGTGGGAAGAATACTACGGCTCACCGGACAACATCCTGAATACTACCTGGGTTTTCAAAGTCAAGGAGAATTGTCACGGCAAACCGGCAAAATACAAGGCACGGTTGTGTGTCCAAGGTTTTGATCAGGTATTCGGGGTCGACTATAACGAGACTTGGGCTCCAACTGGAAAATTGGGATCGCTCCGGATAGCTCTGGAATATGGTCTTAAGAACAAAATGAATTTTACGCAATTCGACGTGAAGGGAGCTTTCCTCCACGCTCCACTTCAAGAAACCGTCATTATAAGGACTCCTGATGGATCTAATCGCAAATCTCCCTTCTTGAAACTCAACAAATCCTTGTATGGCCTCAAACAGTCTCCAAAAAACTGGTACAAGACGTTAACTCAATGGATCATATCTCAAGGCTATCACGAATCGACCAGCAATCCGTGCCTATACATTAATTGTCTGACCAAGGAGATCATTTAATTCCATGTAGATGACCTCATTCATGTGGGGAACACCAACGACTTCAAAACTCACTTCTTAAGTTGGTTTGAAAATTCGTCGTGTCACTCTCCAAACACAATTCTAGGTATGCTGATGGAGGTCAAAGATGACAAAATATTTCTTAGTCAAACAAATCACATAGAACGCGGCCTTGAGGAACTTGGTCTATCATCTTGTAAGGACACAAAAACTCCTTTGACTCAAAATCTGCAACTTGAGCCAGCATTGGATTTGGATCACGCCGAATTCTCACAGCTGAACATCAATTACCAATCTGCTGTCGGCCTACTCAATCATCTCCCACAATACACCCAACCCGACATCGCCTTTGCCGTGTCCAGCCTGGCCAGGTTCAACACCAAGCCTGGTATTTATCACTGGAGGGAAGTTCGCAAGGTTTGGAAGTACCTTAAAACCACAAAAAACTCAAAACTTGTTGTCAGATGCGACTTAGACCAGGAAATTGTCTCAAGCTTCAGCAATGCTACTTGGGGGGATGATCCAACTTTCTGTAAATCACAGACGGGTTACATAATCTTTCACTATGGCTGCCCCATAGTATGGAACTCCTCAAGGCAAAGAAACATTACTTACTCTTCCACGGAGTCAGAGCTCAACGCACTTCTCAACAGTTACTTGGAACTCAAGTGGATCTCACATCTCATTGCTGAGGTACACTGTTTCTCTGACATTAAACCCACGTTGTATATAGATAATAAAGGACTAGATGACAAGATATAAAGATTCGGATCTCATTCTAAATCAAGACACATTGATATCAAGACCAAGGGACTACGTGATATCAAGACCAAGGGACTACGCGAAGATTTCAATGAATCCTGATTTAATATCACGCTAATCCAGACCAACTCCATGATTGCCGACTCCCTCACCAAAGCCTCAAGTGTCGCCTCTCTAGAACTACTATGCGCCAAGGTATTTGACCTCTCTACCAATTCTAATCCTTTGAAAAAAGAGCTCTCCAGTCACCCGGGGTGTTAAGATGAAGCCTGCCTTGACGGACCCGCGGGACTGCGGCATAATCCGCGGGACCTCCGTGTGTAGATACTTCAAATCTCCTCCAGCTCCACAGACTCGATGATCTCTCTCGACTCCTTTGTCTCTCTCTCTATTCCGGCTTTCTTATTTTCTTCTACTTCCCCATGCTTGTCTCCTTTTCTTTCTTTTGATTCTCTCCTCCCTTTTGATATCTCTGCCCTTCTCGGCAGTCTCTTCTCTATCTGTCTCATCCCGATTTCTCCTCTCTCTTCATTACTCCTCGACCCCTACTCACCATCTGTCAACTCTTGAATCTCCAACAACTCATCAAGTCCATTAATTGCCTGGTGAGATCTTTTGTCCTCCGGGTCAATCTTCCCATTGAGTATCTGATCTTCTATCCTCCATGTTCTAGTCTCTTGCCCGTCTTTCTTTCTCCAGCCGTCTCTTCTTCTTATCTGTCTCACCTCTACTAGTCTCCGGACGTCAACTTTTGGTCTTCACTTCTTTCTTACTTTTCTTTTCTCTTCTCTATCTCTGTCTCAACGTGTCCTGATTCTTCTCATATTAGTCTGCTGGTTTTAGCTCAATGAATTAAATCAAATATTTAATAAAATCCACAGAGAGCAAGGATGCCTTCTTAGGAGTTGGTGGTTGGTATGAGGCCACCACATGACGGATCGGTCAAGACAAATTGAAAGGGATCAAAGCACCATTAGGAAGGAAAAAATTATTTCCCTTCTGCTCTACTAACTTCTCCTCCTTGTCCTTCTGGAGTTCAGGACATCTACCAGTACCATGGACTTCCCTATGGCAAGAATAACAGAATATAGTAGATTTAGGAACAGAATTAGCAGGTTTAGGAGTGGCTAAAGAGGATATTTTCTGATCTATTTTATTCTCAAATGCCTGAAGTAATTTAGTGATCTCGTCTATAGTAGGTGTCTCCCGGTGGGTCTGAGGATTGGGTTTAGGTCTGCGATTGGCTTCCATCTTATTCATGATTTTGTTAGATGCTTGAAAAGAGGGGGCAAGGACTGGTTCAGTGATTTTAGGTTTTTCAAAGGTGAGAGCTGTTTGAAATTTCATCACTTTATCCACAGTATTCCTAAGAACCATGAAAGCAGGGAGCTTGAACCAATTGTCTTTTGTCGTGATCATGGATCCAGATTTCACCAATTCATCCTTGATTATTTCCTGCACTCCTGGAGAGAAAGACTGAAAAAATCACACTTGAATTTTGTACAACATATCAATGTGATTGTTCCGGATAAGATAGGACTGGATAGGGTCGCAAGATTTTCTGAAAGTCTGATAGTCAGAGGCTGAGGAGATACCACCATTGGAGATCCATTGAGAAACCAGGGCATCCAAGTCTTGCAAAGTAAATCTGGCTACATCTATTTTTCCCCAATAGGCCAACATAGACTCCTTCAGGAGCCGCCAGTTGTGAGTTTCAAATCCCTTGAACAATTTGATAACCTCCATAACTTTTTCAGAAGAGATAAAAAATTGTGACTCATAAGCCATATCATATTCACTGGCACCATACACTTCCGCAGCCATCTCATAGGAGTCCAGGAATTGTTTGACATTGGTCCCATTGAAGCCTAAATTTTTGTTCTGAGGTTTGATTTTGACCATCTTGGCCTGAACAGATAAAGAGGATCCAGCAGATTCCATGTTGAAAGGTTCCTAAGAGATCCAAACGAGCAGAGTTCCAAGGTGGCTCACAAGTGTGGCAAGATTAGAGTTTCACAAAAACAACAAGGATCTTGCCCAGGCGGTGCAAAATTGGGAGGACTTACTTCTGGACCAAGCTGCCTCCATGGATCAGAACTGAAAACAAGAACAAACAGAAAAAGAAAAGAAAAAAAAAGGGATCGGATTTTGGAGTTGATTCTTCAAGTTGGGACTGTAAATCCAAAGGTTGCTGGTTCAATCCCGGCCCGGGGGACCAAATGTAAGACTCCAAACGGTGCTAGGCTGTGGCAGTTCTGCGGAGGGGAAAGGTGCTGTTTAGGCTGCCCTCCTGAGTGTTACAAAAATATTTAAATGTAACCGAGATCAAGGTCCAGAACCTGGTAAATGAGGAATCAAGGAGTAGAGGATAAGGATGATAATAGTTTGGTAGCAACAGAACAACACTATCTGAGACAAGATTATGCAGGGAAAAACTTGAACAAAAGAAGTTAAATTCTTCTTAGAGTTCAAAGAACAAAAGCTGTTGTATGTAAACAAGGCCCACAAGCTAATAACTCTGGTCGTCAGCAGAAGATTGGGGATGATCAACTCAAACCCAAGCAACCTCCAGGTTCTCAATGAACCTGCCCAACTCTCCGCAATCAAGCGCTTGAAGGGTACCAGATAACTGAGGGTGGCTCTTCAAGACAAAGCAAAATGTTTACAAAGCTCTAAAACAGACATTAACTGATTTGAAGCAAGGATAACCTCAACACTTCTCAAGGGACTCAAGAGTAGGCTGGCAGAATGCAACTCCAAAGAAGCTAAAGGGAGGTATAAAAATCCATGTCTTAAGCGTAATAAGACCTCTTCAATCAATTTTGATTGGCTCCAGAAAGGTGATCAGGGATCAGGACCAGTATGGTCAGAGAAAAGGATCAAGGAGTGGTATGACACACTCAAAGATTCCAACAGACAGAATCATTGTTCAACTAGCAAGGCTATAAGGATCAGGGATCAAGGGTTGAGTATGGAGGCTCAAAGATCAAAGGTGTGCTGATTTCATGCTGGATCATTCCATGCTCCAATGATTTCATGCTCTGATGCTGATTCATGCTCCCCTTATCATGGATCCTAAAGGCAGGGGAGAGCCCCTCCTTATATGGGCAGGAGGCCCTTTTAGACTATGTACAACGGATTCTACAAATAGAGCAGAAAAGTGAAGAAAATCATGTGGTCACTCGCGTCCGTCTGTGGATGGGCGCGCGCAACAATACCAGAGTCACCCACCCCTTGTCCAAAGGCGGACGGGGTGGGAAAGAGAAATGAACAAAACCGCCGCGGATTTCTGCGGGCGGTAGTTGGCACTCTTCACCCCTTCCAAAGGCGGAAGCAGGTGGGAGAGCCCCAGCAAAGGTGACGGATGAAGTCCGTGAGAGCGCGGATGGGCTGATAGGAGATTTGCTTGAGACGTTTGAGTAAATCTTGACAGGCTTGAAATTCACAATTGAGAGATCAAGTGAGATGGGAGATTTGACGGATCCAAGGATTTGCCAAATGCTTGGGGGTGCGGTTGGGATGGATTTGGTCAATCATGGATGAGCGCCCCGCAACGGTAGCAATGAGGAGATTGGCACGCGCAAAGACAAAGATGAAGATGCGCAACAACAAAGATGAGGAAGTGCTATGAGGATGGCGGAGATGACAGAACACACGCAACGGCAAGGATGATGAGCAACACAGATAAAGGACGCGCAAAGCGCGCGGATAAAAGGAGCGCAGCGCGCGCGGCGCGGCGTGGCGCGCGAAGTGGATAAAGGAAGAGCAGCGCGCGGGGATGAAGGACGGTGTGGATGAGCCTGAGGAACAGTTTATGGGTTGAGGTCTTAAGGCCGCCAGGGTGTCCTGGATGGGGCACCACACCGCCCTTACTAGGAATGCATAGGAGTGAAACCTTCCAGCCTAGTCCTACTCCTGAAATGGAACAAGCCCTAAACTGTTTACCCCCAATTTCTGAATGGCCCAAGTTCTCTAGTGAAGGAGAATACAATAATATAAATTTCATTAAACTTATTGACTAAAACATTAACTCTCATTACCTACCAGAAGCTATAGCTGTATTTAGGCTGCCAAGACTATTTGAAGGATTAGCCTTAGACTGGTTTATTAGTAAAAGAAAAGAAGTGGGATCTTTAACATGTAATTCTTGGAAAAATTCAATTGAAGAAATATTTGGCTCTGGAGTGTGGAAAAGAAAAATGATGAAAAACTTTGAAAATACCTCATTTGATCCCTCCAAGGATAAGCCTCAAAAATGCTGCTTAGAACAGAAGATAAGACTAGACTGCTGCTATCCAGATGCTGATAAAGAGGAATTAAATGAAAGACTCCTCAACTTGTGTCCCATAAATCTTAACCATAGTGTATGATTCAGGATGAGTATGGATGCTGACTTACCAACTCTAATCTGTCAGCTTGCTACTATTGCAGAGCAAGCTGCAAAAGAAACAAAAATAACATAAAAAATAATAATACAATTAACCTAACAAGGAGTAGGAAAACCATAAATATTATTACAGAAATGGATTCTCCACCCAAAATTAGGTAGGGTTACCCACTGACCCAACCCTTGAAATCCAACTCCTTATATTATTAATTAATTAAGGAAAGAAAAACCAAAATACCACGGCACCACCATTGAGCTTTTTGGCCGATTAATGATTTCACACGTATTGTCACGTATAGGTTTCAAACCTAAAATTCAGTCAAAATTGAGGTGTTGTGTATATTTTAGGATTTGTGGATGGAAATGTGTTTTGTCACAATTCCTGCACGCAGCCACGGCAGCCAATGCACCCACGCGCGGCTGACATACAGCCCTGTCACTATGTCAAGGTTTTGTACGCACCCCCAGGCATCTGACAAGTACACAGCCATGGGACTATGGGTTGACAAAGTGACAGGGGGCCTGAGAAGCTTAGGTACCACGTAAACATGCTACAACCCACACGGCAACATTCTAGATATGTAATAAATGTTAACATGGATATTAGATAGTCTAAAAGTACATAATATTATATAAAAATACATGAATAGCCCTCATACTTTGTACTTATTAAATATAATTCAAAGTACCAAGAATGTTAAAGATAAGAAAATGAAAACTTCTTAAAATATATTAAAATCAATTTATCTATATTGATTTATAACAATAAACCATAACCAAACCAATTAACCTTGCAATAAGCTCAATCCAAATATTTTGCGGATTGTTGCTGCATTTAAAATAATATATTTATTATTTATTCTTTCACCTCTGGTAGCTAACAGATAGCAAGGTTCTTGGAATCCAGGAGGCTGACATAATCAATGTGTTAGAAGAAGTCATAGACATGAATGGGTTAGACAAGAAATTTCCTTCTAGACCTAAAGAGAACTTCAACATTAACAAAACCAGAGAACAACTCCCTCTGAGAAATAACTCTTATAATAAGAAACATAACAAGAACAGGGATAAAGAGAGAATTCCTGGAACTTGTTGGAATTGTAACAAGACAGGGCATGTGAGACAAGACCGCCAATTACCAAAAAGAAAGATAGCAGTCTTGGAAGGAGAACAGGAGGATGAAGGAAATCACAACTATGAAGATATAGCTGATAATGAAGGATCCCTTTCTGAATGTGAATTGATTGTGACCAACCCTGTCAATGTAATAGAAGGAGATATAGGCACTTCTATATAAATCAATAACCTCTATGGTGATTCTAGTTTGCCCCAAAAATGGGACCCTACCATAGTTACAAGAAATATCACAGATATAAACCACTAACAGTTAAACCTATGAGTGGTAAGAGTCATAATACTGGTCAAACTTGCTATGCAACAGGATTGTAGAAAGACAGACCTATAAGGTTATTACTGGATAGTGGAGCTTCCTGCTCATGTGTCTGTACATAATTCTTAAACAAATGGGATCCCAATTGGAAAGAACACCTTCTGCCCTTCCAAAAAGCCAAGTTTAGCTCTTGCAAGTATACCATGAATTCTATTAGAGGATGGAATGCTGCTATATTATTGACCCATACTAAAGGATCTTTGAGAATACAAGTGGAATTTTTAGTATTGCTCAATGGGTTATGTGAATACCTGATAATAGGAAATGATGATTTCTGTCTATGTGGCATAGATGTGTTCCAGAGTAAAGGGAGATACTTTACAGTGGGTGGTAATTTGGACAAGAAGTTTAATATATGCACCATCTAATCTAACTTCCTCTCTTCCACTTACCAAAAGCATTTTGAAGGATTTAATAAAGAATACTTCTCTCAAGAAGCTCTAAATATGAGCTTTCTGAGGAACAGAAGAAAGATATATTGAAAGTCTGCTTTAAGAACCAAAATGCTTTCTGTACTAAAGATCACCCCATTGGTGATATCAAAGGACATGAAATGGTATTAAAATCAACTATTAAGCCCCCTTATCCTCCAAACCTAAGGAGACCAGCTTATCCCTCTAGTCCTAAGTCTAGAATAGCTCTTGAGAAACATATCCAAGAGCCCATAAACCTGCAAGTATTAAGGAAAGTAAGGCACAATGAGCAGGTAGATGTGACCACACCTGTAATCATAGCTTGGCATGATGACAAGTAAAGAATGGTAGGAGACTTCAGAATTCTCAATAATTATACTTAGGCAGATTATTATCCTATATCCCGCATTGATCATGCTCTACATAACTTTTCCAAAGCCAAATATATCAATAATATGGATATGCTTAAAGGTTTCCACCAGATACCTTTTCATACTGACACCAAACTCAATCTAGCTTTAGTCTAACCCTCAGGCCTGATCTACTTTCTTACAAACTTCAACCTCAGGGCTCAGGATACTTACATCAATATGTCTCCAGTAAATATATACCTCAGGATCTTCATGCAGTAAATATCTACATATAGTCTAACCTCATACTATACACAGATAGAATCCATAGGCTTGCACATACTCAATCTCCCAGGCTCTACTCTACCTCTCTGTCTAACCCATACCTCTTTGGTTTACCTCTCTGTCTAACCCATACCTCTTTGGGTTATCTCTCTGTCTAACCCATACCTCCTTTGTGTGGTTTATCCTTTGGGAATCTTTATGTACATCCTCTTGCAGATTGTATTACATACTCTCTCTACTTAGTACATAGTGTCATGACTCCCATGTACACTGTACATCCTTCAACTGTACTCTCCCAACTTAGACATCTCAGACCTGGAACCTTTTCCCAATGTAGAAGCAGCCTAACCTAATGTAGTAGCATACCTGATAAGCCCTCTCTGTTACTTAGACTGTTCCCATGACATCATGTGTGTAGTCTGAGCCCCAATCACTTGTACCTCTGTTGTAGTTCCAACCTCTTGTCTATTTAATAAGCGTCCTCTTTCCTCTTCCTTAAAACTAGTTGAAAAAGGTTTGGACTCCTACATATGATCTCTGAACCCAAAACTAGATGGGAAATCATTAATATGGATTTTGTCACAGGCCTCCCCCCTGGAGGTACTCATTAATATACCTCTGTCCTGGTTATAGTTGACAGATACTCTAGGAAGGAAAAATTCTTACCTTACCACAAAGAAGATAGTGCTATGGATGTAGCTCTACTATTATGGAATAGGATCATTGCTGATGTTGTTATAACCAAGATTATAATCAGTGAGAGAGACACAAAATTATCCTCTGAATTTTGGAGGAATCTACATGATATACTGGGTACTACTTTAGCATTTTCAATAGAATACCATCCCCAAACTGATGGATTAGCTGAAAGAATGATACAAACCCTAGAAGATATGTTAAGAAGGTTCTGTAGCTTTGGTCTAGAATACAAGAACTCAGATGGTTATTGCCATGATTGGGTAGTCTTAATCTCAGCTCTAGTGATGGCTTCTAACAGCAGTAAACATTCTACTACCAAAGAAGCCCCTTACATACTAGAAAGAGGATGGATTCCAAACCTCCCAAGGAATAACTTAAACTATAACTTAGCCACCATTCATCCAACATCTCTTGAATTCAAGAAAATGATAGATCTGGAAATAATAATTCTCAGAAATGTGTAGAAGAAGCAGTAGAATACAACAAACAAAGATGGGACAAATCACACAGAAAACCTGAATTTAAAATGGGAGATCAGATCTTTATATCCACTGCCAAATTTAACAGTTTAGCAGGTAATAAAAAGATGAAACCAGCCTTTGTTGGACCATTTTTCATCAAAAAGATGCATGGAAAAAATGCTGTAGAAGTAATCATGAGTCCAGGAATAATCTCTATCAAACCTGACCCTGTGAAAGAAAAAGGAAAATTCAGCAGGATTTTGATAGACAAGAAAGAGAGTGTGCAAGGAAAAGATGTTAGACCATACTTAGTAAGATAAAAAGGAGAATCTGTAGAAAAAGATGAATGGTCACCAGAGAATAATATACCTGATGGACCAATACATCTTAGAAACTACAGAGCCAGCAAAAGGAACTAAGAAACACATGTAAATAATTCTTTCTCCCAACATGCTCCAGTTTTTTTTCAGATATGGCCATATCTTGGAGTGGGGGAATGTCAGCTTTCTACTATTTCAGAGCAAGTTGTAAAAGTAACAGAAATGACATAAAAATAATAATAATAAATTTAACCCAAGAAAGAGTAGGAAAACCATAAATATTACTGCAGAAATGGATTCTCCACCCAAAATTAGGTAGGGTCACTCACTGACTCCACCCTTGAAATCCAAGTCCTTACATTTTTAAATAATTAAGAAAAGAAAGACCAAAATACCACGGCACCAGTATGGTAAATTTTTGGAAAATTAAATATTTCACATGTATTGTCACCTATAGGTTTCACACCTAAAATTCAGTCAGAATTGAGGTGTTGTGTATATTTTAGGAGTTACATATGGAAATGTGTTCTGTCATGAGTAACATATGGAAATGTGTTCTGTCACAATTCCCGCACGCAGCCGCAGCAGCTAATACACCTGTGCGCGGCTGAGCTACAGCACTTTCACCCTGTAAAAGCCATGTACGCAGCCCCAGGCCTCTGAAAAGTTTGCAGCCGCGGGACTAAAGGTTGACAAAGTGACAGGCGGCCTGAGAAACCTGGGTAATTGTAAAAATGCTACAACCTACACAAGAACATTCTAAATATGTAATAAATTATCCCGTCGATAGTAGATAGTGAAAAAATAGATAAAATCATATAAAATACCTAAATAATCTTTACACCTATTTTTTATTAAGTTTAATTTAAAATACCAAGAATGTCAAAAATGAGATTATGAATACTTCTAAAAATACATTCAAATACTTTAATATTTGATTACAAGAACTAGAAGACATCAGTATTTTTGTGACATATTAAGGAGACTAATGTTGTAGAAATATTACATAAATACTCATGACTTATTTTTTTATATAATTATTTTAGTAAATATACTAAAATTTGAAAATAAGGAGTAAAATCAATTTCATGACTTTACTCCAATTATTTAATACATAATGAGAACTCACATGAAATAAGACTATCAGTAGGAATGTCTATTAAAATAATTATTAACTTACCGGGAACATTTACAAAGGATAATTAATTAAATAATAAATAAAATGTACAAATTAGTGTTATTCACACTTCCAAACATCAATTATAAAGTACAATGATTCCCATAACCTGTGGAATTAGATGTTACCTGTGCTACATCACCAAGAAAACGTGATAGTCTGCCCCTTTTTACCATGCTAGCCTCAGTGTCCCTCCCTTTGAGCCACTGTACCCCTCAGAAGGACAATATTTGGACTCAAAGAGCTATAAATAAAGAGATCTTATGAGGATATTGATACTTAGAGACCCAGTTATATTTACATCCAGACACTGTTCCGAGGTAATCAAAGCTTATACAAGATAATTAAGTGATTTATGGCTTTACTCTGATTAATAATATCCTTCCCCAACCCTTTTTATCAATTTAGACTGCTGAACAACCTTTTAACACCAGTAAACAGGTTTAACCCCTCAGTGCAGGTTGCAAACAGGTACCCAAAGGATTTAATAATATACCAATGATTTTTATTTTCTTTTTTCTGTTGTGGCAGCTTGGTTGGAAAGCCCTGCCACTCCACTGTGTATTTCATATAAATATTATCTTTGGGAAATATATCCTTTAAGAATATAAATTAAAGGCTCCAAAGTAACCAGGCCTACGTGTTTTCATACTGAATTCCATGAAGAGAGTTGTTAAAGATCCCCAATAGAATTTTTTCCCCTCTATTAAAATATTTGATAATCAATTTATTTATATTGGTTTATAACAATAAACCATATCCAAACCAATTAACCTTGCAATGAGCTTTATCCAAATATTTTATGGATTTTTGCTGCATTTATTGAAAAATAAATTTATTATTTATTCTATCAACTCTGGTAGCTAAAGGATAGCAAGGATCATGGCATCAAGGAGGCTGACAGCTTGTATTTTCCAAGAGACAAGGAACAAAAGATTAATTCCCAGCCAGACCCCTAGATGTTTAATTCAGAAGAAGACTTCTCCTTTAATGGTTCCCAAGTTTGGAAGTTATTGATCCCTTGCATCTGTAAACCCTGAGTGCAACTCTTCACCCTGTGACTGAGAGATAGAAAAATGAGAGTAAAGATCCTTCCAAAACCTATGATTATGCAATGTGATCCAATGTGACCCTGCTCCCTTCCAGGTTGAGGGTGTGGTTTAAGTAAACTCCCCCTCAACCCTAACCTAAGTACAATCAAAAGAAAGCAAGAATAATGAAATAAAACCCCTAAGTACAGAACCCTAGCCCCAATCCTATCCTTCCACCCCATATTGATCTCTATTGCCTGCCTGCCATTACATCTAACCGGTTCATCCTTCTCATGACACGGCCCTTGCGCTGCTCCCAACTTGGGGTGCCCCGTGCATGTCTGTCTCCACCCGATGCACCATTCTAGATATACAATTTATATCCGCGCAATCTGTCCAATCCAATCCGTTCCACCCCGTGTATCTGGATGCCAAGCCCAATTCAACTGCTTCTGAGCCCGCAGAGCGGCCTGCTGCAACAAAGCCACACCCATTGCTGAGTGCGCTGCCACTTATGAGCATCTGCCACTGCTGAGCGCACAGCGCGCAGCCCATTCCAAATTGTGTCCATAAAAGAGCACCACACCGTCAAAAAAAAGATGAGCTGGAGGGGGATCAGGTCCCCCCAGCCCTTGGCGCCTCCCCCTTGGTAAAGGGGGGGGGTAGAGCGCCCTGCTTGCTGGTGGGAGGGTGGTCAGATCCCCCCACTGCTTTTTTTGTTCCACCACCAACATGTGGGAGAGTGATGAGGTCTCCTCCACCCTGGCTGGTAGCCACATGTGACTGGTTGGTGGCTTGCTCTCAATTAGGAGGACCAGCCATCCTCCCTCCCCCTCACAACAGAGCTAAGGGAGGACTGGAGGCGGGGGCAGCCAGCCACTGCAGCCGCAACCAGCCAGGTGGCGCAACTGGGGCCACGGCCTCACACACAGAGGGTGTGAGGACTTCAAACGGAGTCCCTTTCCCCATACAACGGCCCTGCGCGGGCCTTCAGGCCCCGCAATAGGCCCAGGCAGGGAACAAGTGGCCCCAAGCAGGCTGCAACACGGGCAGGGGCCCCAATGGGCCTCTGAGGCCCAAAGACCCCAAAAACTTCAATTTGGGGGGCCAGCCTGTCTGGCCAAGTGTATACAAAATGCACCTTGGGTGCAGTTATGACCAAATAAACCCATCTGGCTAAGCTGGCCCGTCCACCCTGGCGGGCCTGTTAAGGCCTGTTTCCCAAAAGACCTGGAAAACATGTTTTGGCGCCCAAATGTCCAAAACCAATAACATCCCCGTAGGCCCACGTAGCACACGTGATTTCTAATGGTCCGTAGAGGCCCATTTTGAATCCCATTTGGATTACACACTAAAATGCACATAACATGAGGGCATCCGTATTTTAACACTTCCGTGGCTCTGTGTCATACTGACACCAAACTCAGTCTAACCTCAGTCTAACCTCAGCAAACCCAGTCTAACCCTCAGGCCTGATCTACTTTCCAAGGAAATTCAACCTCAGGGCTCAGGGGACTTACATCAATATGTCTCCAGTAACTATATACCTCAGGATACTCATGCAGTACATATCTACATATAGTCTAACCTCATACTATACACAGATAGACTCCATAGGCTTGCACATACTCAATCTCCCAGGTTCTACTCTAACTCTCTGTCTAACCCATACCTCTTTGGGTTACCTCTCTGTCTAACCCATACCTCTGTGGGTTACCTCTCTGTCTCACCCATACCTCTGTGGGCTATCTCTCTGTCTAACCCATACCTCCTCTGTGTGGTTTACCCTTTGGGAATCCTTATGTACATTATCTTGCAGATTGTATTACATACTCTCTCTACTTACTACATAGTGTCATGACCCCCATGTACACTGTACATCCTTCAACTGTACTCTCCCGACTTAGACAGCTCAGACCTGGAACCTTGCCCCAATGTAGAAGCAGCCTAACCTAATGTAGTAGCATACCTGATCAGCCCTCTCTGTTACTTAGACTGTTCCCATGACATCATATGTATAGTCTGAGCCCCAATCAATTGTACCTCTGTTTTAGTTCCAACCTCTTGTCTATTTAAACAGGCCTCCTCTTCCCTCTTCCTGATGGTTCCCCAAGAAATCAGTTTACTACTTCTTACTAGGAGATCTTTCCCAGCAAGTGTCATTCAGCACTCTTTAAACCAATCCTCCTCTGCTTGTTGTAGCCTCTTTCAGTAACCTTTCCCCCAATCCTACTGTGGTTAGAGACCACTGTGTGCCAAGCCCTGCTTGCATGTCAGCAGCCCTTGTGACATTAAACTAATTTCTTCCCCAATAACCCCTTCTTCACCAACCAAACTCCCTATCCCTTTTAGACAGCATCAAATCTTGCTATTGAGTTGTGGCAATTTTTGTTTGCTTCATTTCTGTCCCAACCTTGAACTTGGCTATTTTATTTGGGGCCATTTTCATTGCTTCCCTTACCTTACTGTCAAACCTACTCAAAAGACCCATCTCTGCATCCTCTAAGTACCACTTTGACGCTTTGACACTTTGATGCTTTGAGGCTTTGACAATTCAACACTTTGACGCTTTGACACTTTGACGCTTTGACGCTTCGACGCATCAACACTTAGACAAGGTATAGTGACCAGTATTTGACTGTCCCCTAAAGGTAATCAGAGGAAGAAAAACTACTTTTTTTTAATCATTTTATTATTTTTCCAAGGTGAAGAACAACTTTTGGGTAACTAATTATTCTCAGAATTAAGAATGCCCCCACGACGTGCTCTCTTTTGTCACATTTCCAGCCCAGCAGTCACCCGTAGCTCCAGGGGGAGAGGTGCAACTGAACCTACTGACCATTCTACCCCTAGATCTTGTGGAACAGGTAGGACTTTTCCTAACTTACCTGCACCAATGGTTACAACTTCCACTCCTATGGATACAGGTTTTTGGAACCTATTCCCCAAGTATCCCTTTCTACTATTCCTTTTTCTGACAATGCTAGCCTCCACAGAGTCACAGGTCAGTTTCCAAGCCCAGGTTACCATGGTTTTGACTCTCCTGCCTATGATGCAAGCATGGTTCCAATCCCAGGAGAAGCTGAGGAAGATGAAGATGATGAGGACTCAGGATTTGATTCCAGAATCTTGAGTGGCCTGGGTTCACCATCCCCAGAGGGTAATCCTAGTCAAACTTCTAATGCAACAGAAGTTCCTTCACCTTCCCCACACACCAACCTTTGTTCCACCACTCAGGTTCCTTCAACTGACCCTGCCCTGCTGGCCATTCTTCAGCAAATGACCACTGCAATGACTCATCTTTCTAAACCTGCTGACCATGGACCCTCTGCTAAATTTAAATCTCCATCTATCAATGCCCCAGATAAATTTGATGGAACTAACCCAACCAAGCTTAGACCCTTCCTTCAAGCTTGTGAAATCATCTTTGCAAATGATGAGAGAGTTTTTGCTAATGACATAAAGAAAGTATTTTTTACAGTCCCTTACCTTTCAGGAAATGCCTGGTGATGGATCCAACCCTATCTTGCTCACATTGGCAATCATGAGCCAGATTTCATACTTAACTCCTGGCTTCTATTCACTCAACAGCTTCATACCCTTTTTGGGAATCGTCTGGAAATCCAGCGTGCTGAGAAGGAGCTAACTGTTCTTAAGATGAAAGACAGTGGTTATGCTACTAACTATATCACTGAATTTAGGAAACTTATGACCAAGGTCTCTGGATGGGGTTATAAAGCCTTTTTCTTTCATTTTAGACAGGGTCTCCCAGCCAGATTACTGGACCAACTAGCTGGTTATCATGGACCTCAAGAAACCTTGCAAGACCTAATGGATATTGTTCTTAAGTATGACACTTGTTACCATGAAAGGATCCGGGAGAAGTCCTTCACTCTCCCTCAGACCTCAAGACCTGGACCCAGTCTTCCCAATCCTCAGAAATCTTGACAGACCAGCCAACCAGGTAGGTTTAAGGGGAAGGCAAAGACAACCCCTACTAATTCTACTTCAAACTATGTTCCCAATCCCAATGAGGGAGAGGATGGAAACCTCAAGGCTGAAGAAAAAGCTAGGAGAGAAAGAGAGGGTTTGTGTAACTACTGTGGAGGAACTCACAAAATTAGCCTCTGCAGGAAACATCCAGATTTTAAGCCTGGCCAGAAGCCCAATCCTATGAAACCCAAACAGGGAAAAGACTAGGTGATGGGAATGTGGTACTCCTTGACCATCACCCTCCCAATATTCGAGGACAAAATTTGGAAAGGAAAGACTCTAACCCTCCTTCTGAAGACTTACGTTTTGTTTTCTTGTCCAATAACTAGGCTTACAGTGTACTTGTTGACTCTGGAGCAACTCAATCTGTTGTTTCAAAATCTATGGTTTCAAAATTTTCTCTTTCACCAAAACCTCTGACCACTCCTAACTTCTTATTTACCTTCAGTCCTTTTGACTCACCTTCCCAGGAAATCACCCATAAGATTTCCTTCAATTTCTCTTTGCCCTCTTTTCCCAACTTATAATGGGATTTCTTGGTTGTTGATACTCCCCCTAAAGAAGACATTATTCTAGGTATTGACTTCCTCCATTTCTGGAACCCAGAGGTAAATTTGCAACTGGGATTGATCACCCCAAGACACCAACCAACTTTGGATCATTCCTCTTCCGTTGAACTCTCCTTGGCCACTACTTCCTTTCCGCCAGTGAACCTGCAGGTCACTGCTCCTGTCCCCCTTTCATAATCTATGCAATCACAAAACTTCCCTTTGAGTTCAACAACTACTTCTGCAAACAGGATATTCTTTGTACATTCTCTGAAATTCTTGCAGGATATAGAGGGTGATCTATCCGTTCAAGTTTTGCGTATGATTATTTACACTTCTGACCCTGAATCAAAGCAGGCTACTGCAGAAGGTTTGGATGAAGATGAGGAAACTGATGAAATGGAAACTGTGATGGAGAGAGTTCCTGATGCTTATCATGCCTTCTTAGATGTTTTTTCCAAGGTCAAAGCTGATAAAATCCCTGCTCATTGCGCTTACGACCATTATATTGAACTGGAAGGCCCTATTCCTCCACTTGGGCCTATCTACTCCCTCAGTCACCATGAGATGGAGGCCCTACAAGCCTACATAGCGGAAAATATAGAGAAAGGTTTCATTTGCCCCAGCACTTCCAGCACTGGAGAACCTGTCCTCTTTGTAAAAAAGAAGGATGGTGGTTTGCAATTGTGTGTTTACTATTGCAAACTGAACGCTGTGACTCAAAAGAACCGGTATCCCATTCCTCCCATGACTCACTTATAAACAGTCTTTTCTGGTTCTACCATTTTTTTCCCAAAATTGACCTCAGGGGTGCTTATAATCTCCTTTGAATTAAGGAAGGGGATGAACATCTTATGGAATTCAGAACTCAGTTTGGGAGTTTTGAATATTTGGTAATGCCTTTTGGAATCACCAATGCTCCTGCCTCTTTTCAATGTCTTGTTAATGAAATTTTTGCAGACCTTCTGACCATCTGTGTGGTGATATACCTTGATGAAATTCTTATTTTTTCCAAAAACTTAACAGAACATACAGCTCATGTGTGTGAAGTCTTGAACCGACTTTGGAAAAAAAACTTATATGCAAAAGCTTCTAAGTGTGAATTTCATGCCTCCTCAGTGGACTATCTAGGATATGTCATTTCCAGAAGTGGCATTGAAATGGACAACTATAAGGTCCAGAAGATCTTGGACTGGCCACCACCAACAAACAAAAAGGCCTTGCTACAGTTTTTGGGTTTTTCTAATTTTTATCGCAGGTTTATCATTAACTATTCCAGAAAGGTGCAGCTCCTCACTGCTCTAACTGGAGAAGATCCCATCTTTCCATTGCCCCCAGGGGCTCTGCAGCAGTTTGAGGACCTCAAGGTAGCCTTTACTAAAGCTCCTGTACTCAGACATTTTGATTTTTCCTTACAAACCTTTTTGGAGACTGATGCCAGTGACTATGCCCTAGGTGCTGTCCTCAACCAAGTCTCCCTTGATGAATCCAAGCACCCAATTGCTTTTGACAGCAGAAAATTGGGTAGTTCTGAACTGAACTATGAAATCCATGATAAGGGACTCTGGGCCATTGTATGGGCCACCAAGATCTGGAGAGCTTACTTCCTCAGTCTTTCTTCTCCCTTTGAAGTTCTCACTGATCACTTGTCTCTTAAATATTTCATGACCTCCAAAGTATTGACTTTTTGCCAAGCCTGTTGGGCTGAGTTTCTGTCTGAATTTGACTTCACTATAGTCTTTAGAACTGGAAAGCAATCAATAGTGCCTGATGTCTTGTCACGTCCAGACAACATTTATCCCAAGGGGGGGATGCCCTATGCAGAAAAGAATCCAGCAAATGTAAAAAAACTCTTTAAACAGACTGAATTTGAACCTTCTAGAAATTTCTTTATCTCTACAAAACAGGTTGACAAACAATTCAAATCTTTAATTCAGTCCCGGATATCCAACAAATCAACCCAGCACATTATTCAGAAGCTACATAAAAAGGAACAAGTAAAGAGTTATCTTATAGAACCAGACACTGGACTCCTTATTTTCCAAAATAGAATAGCAATCCCCAAGGAGGATGAAAAACTCCAACTTGAAATACTTGGACAAAGACATGACTCTCCTCTCTCTGGCCACCCTGGACAAGAAAAAACAGCTGATCTAGTCAAAAGAGATTTCCATTGGGAAAATATGACTTCCTTTATCAAAGATTATGTTTCTTCTTGTTACCTTTGCAGCAGAAACAAAGCCATTCACCACAAAAAGTTTGGACTCCTCCAGCCCTTACCAATTCCAGATTCTACCTGGACTTCACTCTCTATGGACTTCATCTCACAACTGCCACTATCCAATGGATTTGACTCAATCCTTGTGGTATTTGATTGTTTTTCAAAAATGTCAATCTTTATTAAATCCAGAACTGATATCTCCTCTGTGGAGTTGGCTAACCTACTAATTTCTCATGTTTTTACTATACATGGCCTCCCAACTGACATTGTCAGTGACATAGGATCTTTATCTGTTTCTTCCTTCTGGAAAATTGTATGTGAAAAATTACAGATAAAAAAAAATGTTTCCACAGCTTATCACCCTGAAACAGATGGACAGACGGAACGAGTAAATCAGATCCTAGAACAATTTCTTAGGATGTATTTCAGTTATCACCAAGACGACTGGGATACCTGGACCCCCCTTGCTGAATTTGCTTACAATAATTCCACTCACACTTCTACTAAGCAATCTCCTTTTTTCACCATCTATGGACAACACCCCAACTTTGACAGTCTCCATGTAGTAGATGATCAACCTTCCAGCCACTACATAACCCAGATTCACCAGAATCAGAAGTTATTGGTTTTTGAACTGGAAAAGGAAATTTAAACCTACAAAAGATATGCTGACCTAAAAAGAAGTGACTTTCCTGCCTCATTTTCTGTTGGAAAAAAAGTTTGGCTCTCTTCTAAAAATATCAAAACTAATTGTGCAACTCACAAGCTCTCAGAGCAATGGTTAGGTCCTTTTTTGATTACAGAACACATTGGAAATTCAAGCTTCAACTCCCTCAGCAATGGTCCACCATTCACCCTGTATTCCACTCCTCCTTACTCAAGCCATATGAGGACAAATCAGTATCCTCTAGGCACCAACCACCAACTGAGCCAGTCCAAATTAATGGTGAAGAAGAATGGGAAGTGTCTCAGATATTGGATTCCAAACTTAAGAGAGGGAAATTATTTTACTTAGTTGAATGGAAAGGCTTCCAGAATGATGAGGAACGCACTACTTGGGAACCTTACTCTAATCTTACCAACTGCCCTACTTTAATTCAAGACTTCCATACACTCTACCCTTCAAAACCAAAGACATCCTTAAAATAAAAATAATATAAACCTTATTCTCCTTTTCAAAAAAAAAAATAATTAATATCAATAACATGATAAAAAATAAAGATTCTTTCTCCCTTTACCTTTTTTAACCTCAACAAAAAAAAAAATTCAATTACTCCCCTCCAAAGAATATATAAATAAATAAACAATAAAATAAAACAAATTTCATATAAACGAATTTTTAGATAGCTTCACACATCAATTATTCCAACTCTTTCACTCTAGACACTGAAGTATTTACTAACTTTAACTTGGCAACTTGATAAGAATTTGTCCCCCTTATAGTATTCCCTACTTCAAAAGTATGTCCAGCTAAAGCCAAAATATCAGCTAGTCTTTTCTTTATCTCTAAAACCTTTTTCTTTCTAGCTTCTAAAAATCCATACTTCTCATTTCTTATCTCACTACCCCAACCCTTCTTTCAACCTTCCCGAAAATTTGAATTTAAATTCCTAGAATTCCTACTATAAATCTCCAAAGAATTATTAACTTTATCTTCATTTAAAACAGAATCTTCCCTGAATCTTGTTCCTTCCATCATCTCCAATAAACTTTCTCCATTTTCCAATTCCTCCAACCAGACCTCAGTTTCACCTCTTTTTTTAATTCCTTTCTTTCTATTCCTCCTGTCTTCCACCACCTTCATCTTCACCTCCAAATCCTTCATCTTTTTCCTTAAATCCTCTAACTCCAAAGAGTCATTTGACTTGCCCCCTTCTTCAATGATGATCTCTCTACCTTTTCCTTTGCCTTTCCCTTTAGTAGCTTCTCTATCTTCATCCATATCACTCAATCCCATCTCCAAAATCCCTTTGGCATCTGTCCCCACTTTGACAATCTGCTTTGATGCTTTGACCCCCTTCTTCAACCCTTTGACAGACTTCTTTGACACCTCGACTTTGGACGCTTTGACAGGTTTCTTTGTCACTTTGACGCTTAAACAAACCACTTCAATGCTTCAATGGTTTCCTTTGACGGGTTTGACAGACTCCAAAATGCCTTTTTTTCTTACTCTTTTTGACGGACCTCAACCACCTCCTTGTCCGAATCTACTTGAGGGGTTCCCCATTGTATAAATGCCTCACCGCACTCCTCCTGCGGACGCCTCCACGTAACATCTATGGCCAAATTGCCAGTTTGACTCAGCTCCTCCCTCTTTTCTTGCGTTTTCTTCAACCTCTCCTGCATCAAACGGACTATTCCAAACTTTTATCAGCACTCCAGCACCTCAAATATTAAATCCAGAAACACTTACCTGAAGATTCATTGAGTCTGGATGAATACCCGAGAGTCATGGCATCATCATCCAGAGTATCCTTCACTTCAAAGGGTAGAATCTTCTCCAGGACCCATAAGGTTGGCCCCAAGGCCTTTCTGCCTTGCTTATCCATATCACACATTCTTCCATACTGCCTACAACTTTCACATTTGGCAGAATTATGTTTGATACTGGTAGTGCAGATTCTTCCAAGCTTGATGCACCTATCACAACTTGGGTAGTATTGCTGGACTGCATAGTAATTGTTGGTCTTCTCCATTGGATAGGTTGGTGTAGGTGATCTGGTGTAGGGAGATAAAGGTGGTAATGGGGTGGATGGTGGTGATGGTTGTGGGGAAGGGGAAGGAAAAATCAAGTTAGACATGGCTGAAGGACAAAATGGATGGCCTCTTCAACCCTTCCTTTTATGGTCATCAGGAGATGCCCTCCTCTTCACCAGGGGGTACTGTCATACTGACACCAAACTCAGTCTAACCTCAGTCTAACCTCAGCAAACCCAGTCTAACCCTCAGGCCTGATCTACTTTCCAATGAACTTCAACCTCAGGGCTCAGGGGACTTACATCAATATTTCTCCAGTAACTATATACCTCAGGATCTTCATGCAGTACATATCTACATATATTCTAACCTCATACTATACACAGATAGACTCCATAGGCTTGCACATACTCAATCTCCCAGGTTCTACTCTACCTCTCTGTCTAACCCATACCTCTGTGGGTTACCTCTCTGTCTAACCCAAACCTCTGTGGGTAACCTCTGTGTCTAACCTATAACTCTGTGGGTTATCTCTCTGTCTAACCCATACCTCCTCTGTGTGGTTTACCCTTTGGGAATCCTTATGTACATCCTCTTGCAGATTGTATTAAATACTCTCTCTACTTAGTACATAGTGTCATGACCCCCATGTACACTGTACATCCTTCAACTATACTCTCCCAACTTAGACAGCTCAGACCTGGAACCTTGCTCCAATGTAGAAGCAGCCTAACCTAATGTAGTAGCATACCTGATCAGCCCTCCCTGTTACTTAGACTCTTCCCATGACATCATATGTATATTCTGAGCCGCAATCACTTGTACCTCTGTTGTAGTTCCAACATCTTGTCTATTTAAACAGGCCTCCTCTTCCCTCTTCCTGATGGTTCCCAAGAAATCAGTTTACTACTTCTTACTAGGAGATCTTTCCCAGCAAGTGTCATTCAGCACTCTTCAACCCAATCCTCCTCTGCTCCTTGTAGCCTCTTTCAGTAACCTTGCCCCCAAGCCTACTGTGGGTAGAGACCCCTCTGTGCCAAGCCCTGCTTGCATGTCAGAAGCCCTTGTGACACTCTGGTCAATTGCATGACTGTTGTCATTCTGGGAAAAAGACATCAATTGAATACCTATCCTGTCATGGTTTTTTTCTACTTGTACATCCAGTTCAGCAATTTTTGTGCTTAATCATTCCAGACTCTGCTCAGAAATAAACTGATATTTCAATGGTTCTTCATTAACAGAAATCAGACTTTTTGCCAACTTATTTCCCAAAAATTCTAACAAGTGACTTAGTTTTAACAGCATGGAGGTAAATGAGTTGACATCCCTCTTAATTTTTATAGATTCCCTTGATGATTATTTCAAGGAGTCACCAATATTTGCTACTTTGTTATAAAAATTTCTCAACTCACTAGTTTGGACCTTCCTCAGTTCTAGCTCAATGTTTTTGTTGGTCAAGTCCTCCATGTCTTTCAAAGAACTGACCAAAATATATTTAAGTGGAAAAATGCCAGAAAAAATACAACTTTACTTCTTTTCCATGGCTGCGCTCCCTTCTACACAATATTGGTTAGTATGAAATTCTGCTTTCTTGATATGAAGAGTCTCATTAAAAAAATATCCCAAAATTTATCTAAAAACATTTACGATTCTAAGTATAACTTTAATCCTTCTTTCCCCTTTTTGATCTCTCCTCTTCCAAGAATTGGAACCCACCTTGGAGAGATCTGGCTAATCTCATTGTTTTTCTATAGATGGAGTTCCTGTGCTCCCTCTTCTTACTCATTATCATCCCCTGAATGAAGGGAGGCGATTGCTGGTTGTTTATCAAAGGCCCCTGGGAGGTTGGAGCCACCAGTTGCTGGGTTATCCACTCTGGAAACTTCTTTTTTATTCTTGGTGTGGGGGATACTGGTCTTTTGGTCTGGGTTGGGTCCCAGCACTCTGTCTCTTTCATCATTCTTTCCTTCCACAATATCTTGATCAAGGCTCTGTGCATTCCCAAGGATTGGGTCAGGAACAAAGCCTGGTTCTGCACATTTCTGGCCGCCACTGCCTCCAGATAGCTTATTTTGCTCTGGCTGTGGCAGGTCAGCAAGATGGCGGCTCCCGGTGGCATATTGCTGCTTTCTTTGCTCAAAATTTCTGGGGGGAACAAGATCAGCCCCCTTTTTCCCGGTTTTAGTTATGAGTTTCAAGATCCAATGGGGTGAATTTGTGTCAGTGAACTTTTAGTCCTAGAACTGTGCCATTCCCTTTTCTTTAAAAAGAATCTTCAAGTTATGGTGAGTCACAATTTCTGTTGCAGGCAATCATTCCCTCTCCTTTGGTTCAATGATACAGACACTCCCTCCACGTAATTTGCTATGTGAATGGACATTGGTTCTGAGACAAACCTGAAAGCTTTCCCTTGATTGGTTGTTCCGCAAGAAGCAATTGACAGATGTTTCAAATCTACAGAGGGGATGCAGACATATTTTTTTGGCTGGTTCCTGCTTCATCACAATAATTGTGCTTTATTTCACTTAATTATTTACTATGAGCCTCAGGTAAAGACTGTGGTTTTCTACAATAGGTCCACAAGGTTCCCCCTTTATTCCTGAAATAGTTGCTTTGCTATCCTACTCACGGCCAAAATCAATTTGATTAGATTGCTTCCTTAAATCAATTGCCAGATGTGAAATTGATAGAACTACAAACTGAATACTGACCTCTGTCAGTGAATTCAGCAGTCTTATGGCTGATTGTATTTTATTATGCAAAAATGGGAGCTGCACCTAATTTGTG
The DNA here is from genome assembly GCA_025617555.3 of Puccinia polysora. Lineage (NCBI taxonomy): Eukaryota > Fungi > Basidiomycota > Pucciniomycetes > Pucciniales > Pucciniaceae > Puccinia > Puccinia polysora. Next base: position 51,961,689 of record CM062618.1, read on the forward strand.
CATAACTCCGCAATAATCACAATTCATGATTCCTGATACTAACTTCTCCAAAATCAGTCTCAAGCTCTCAGTCCTTGGTTGCTTGGCATGAAAATTATGAGAATGTCAAGTGCCAAAAAAAATGATTTCTTTTTTTTAGGGGGGGGTTGCTGTTTTAGAAAAAACAAGGACAAAAACAAAAAAAACAAAGTCAGAAACTTCAACCAAAAAAAACTGGATTTGATTTTTAATCCACAACAAATAAAACCCTGGTCTATTAACTTCAAAACTAATTCTATCAATCTTCAAAATAAATTTCAAAATTTGCCCTTTTTTTTATAATTATATTTTTATCAAAAAAAATATAAATCAGTTAAAAAGTGGAAAAATACAACAAGAATGCTTAATTTAAGCAGAAAAAAAAATTCAAGGCTCTAAAATTGGATGAGGCCCCCAATTTCCAAGGATTTAACCTCTATTGCTACACTGGGCTGTGGTTGAACCTGCAAAGAAACAAGACAAAACCAATTTTAAAAAAAGTTAATGACTGATTGAAACAGTAAAACTGTTAAAGGCAAGAACACTTGAATAATAACAGAGTATTATGAGTAAAAGGCAACACCTGAATCTCCATAAAGCAATAAGGGACCTGGATTCAACTGAATAAAGCCTTAAGTAGCTTTTTTTACCAAGTAAACTCACACCCTTTAAAGTAACAATAAATGTTACAACTCCAAAAGGAATTTCCACACAAACTTGAAGTTGAGGATTTGATTATTTGATGATTTCTAAAGTTTAGGGCCCTGGTCAATCTTTTTCTTGAGTGGGCTTGTTAACTCTTGCTGTATACTGGATCAATAATAAATAATAAATAACTCAGCAAGGGGCTATAGGGTAAGAAAACACCTCTTTTAAGGTAGCAAGAGCCCTCAGGGGACTCAAAGAACCATCAGGAGAGTGCCAGGATCTCCCTGGTTTTGTCCTCAAGGGCTCAAAACACCATGAAATCATAGCCAATGATTAATAAAGAACTAGTACTCATTGGGTTGGATTTAAAAGGTAAGGTTTTCATTTGAATAATCAAAATGTTAGTTAATTTGTCCTAGGACTTATAAATCAGTGAAATGGAATGTATAGAAGTTCTAGAACCCCTCAAAATTATTGTATACTGTCATTTACATATATCTTGATCATGTATTTACCTCTTAATTACAAGTATCTTGGCATTTATGATACATATTGAGTATTTATGCGCTTGGAAATGATTTTAGAAGTTTTAAACATTACAAAAAAAATCTAGGCCCTCCAATTTTACGCACTCAAAGCTCAGTGGATTATTTTAAAGGATAATTGGAGTTTATTAAAGTATAATTAAATCCAAAAGAGGGATAATATTAAAATATATCATTTATTCATACAGAGCAGAGAGTATAGACTAATAGAATAACCATAACTCACAACTGGAATCTGGGACATCTGTGTGGAAGCAATCAAGGCTCAGAGAAGTATATTAAAGTATTAGTAAATCCCAAAGGTGGATAAGATTAAATATTTAATTGATATATACAGAGTAGAGAGTATGGATTGATATAATTACTATAACTCCTTCCCAACAGGATCAAACACTTTGGGAACTTCTAAATCAATATTTAGGACGCATCCGAGTACTCATAAATTATTTCAAATTTATATTTAATCCCCTCTTGATAATATATATTATCAATGTTTTAATTCCAGAACCAATACTCATAAAAAATACTTAGAAATTATCATAAAATATTATCAGAATTTAATATATAATTATAAAACTAGTCAACATTTCTGATTCTTTTCTCTATGGTGGTTTGAAAAAGTGACCTTGGTATCAGATAATGAAGGGGGATCCAAATTCTTAGCCCCTATACAAACAAGACATATGAGTTGTGCAGAAATTTGGAAAAATTTATTTGTCCAGTGGCGGACAGTCAGAAATAAATGTTATGTGTTGAATGGCCATAACTTTCACCATGGAATTGATCACCCACAAATATCTTGGAAAATATCAAATATTTTTTAAATCTTATCAAAATAAATCAAGTTTCAGTTCAAAGACCAACTTGAGGGTTGAAATCCTCAAGATGATTATGCTGAAATTTTGATTAATAATAATGATAATAATAATAATAATAATGATAAAAATAATAATAATCATAATAATAATAATAATAATATAATAATAATAATAATAATAATAATAATAATAATAATAATAATAATAATAATAATAATAATAATAATAATAATAATAATAATAATAATAATAATAATAATAATAATAATAATAATAATAATAATAATAATAATAATAATAATAATAATAATAATAATAATAATAATAATAATAATAATAATAATAATAATAATAATAATAATAATAATAATAATAATAATAATAATAATAATAATAATAATAATAATAATAATAATAATAATAATAATAATAATAATAATAATAATAATAATAATAATAATAATAATAATAATAATAATAATAATAATAATAATAATAATAATAATAATAATAATAATAATAATAATAATAATAATAATAATAATAATAATAATAATAATAATAATAATAATAATAATAATAATAATAATAATAATAATAATAATAATAATGATAATAATAATAATAATAATAATAATCATAATAATAATAATAATAATAATAATAATAATAATAATAATAATAATCATAATAATAATAATAATAATAATAATAATAATAATAATAATAATCATAATCATAATAATAATAATAATAATAATAATAATAATAATAATAATAATAATAATAATAATAATAATAATAATAATAATAATAATAATAATAATAATAATAATAATAATAATAATAATAATAATAATAATAATAATAATAATAATCATAATCATAATAATAATAATAATAATAATAATAATAATAATAATAATAATAATAATATGTGACACCATGACAAATGCAAAGTGAACCACTCTTTCAGCCAGTTTCATACCCTTTTGGTAAGGCTTTGCCTCACAGTTTGTTTGCAGTTGTGCAAGATATGAAATTGAACTTGCTGAAAATTTTATGGTTTTAATCTGCAATCAGGAAACTTTTGGAGGGAGCCTTGTAACTGTGCTAGTTTTTTTGGGTTTTTCACCTGTCAAGAGATAGACTCTAGAGTCACCAGGGAAAAATTTGGGTCTCTGGCTGACCAGTGAAATGAAGTCACTATATGTGGCCAATGTTGTCTTAAATAAGTATCAAAAGTTTCACTATGAAAAGACAATGATGGATTCTGTGATTCACCATAACATATACCGGGTTTATTGTGGATTTCACCTTGTTCAAAACTAAAATTCAACTGGTTTTCACCTTGGTTCAAAGTCAAATTCATTCTGTTTTAAACCTTGTGGAAACTGAAACTCAAACTGATTGACCCAATGATTAACTTTTTTTTCAGGATCAAATCACCAGACAAAAAGTAATAAATTTGAGTATGTTCAAAATTGTGCCACTTTTTTTGGTAATTTCATGCGCAGTTTTTTTCAATTTTATTGTCATTTAATCATAAATGAATTTCAAATCAACAAAAAAACAGTGGATGTTTCACAAGGTGAAATTTCAATTTTCACACAAATTTTTGTACATGCAAGCTGAGTTTCACAGGAAAATCATGTGAATTCAAGGTGGTTTTACCTGATTTTCTTTATTCCATAAACATTGCAATGATTTTGGTATTCCCAAAAAAATATCAAAATGATTGTTATAATTTCAATCTGAGGAGTGGAGCCGTACTAATATAGACAGGCCATCTTGTTCAGACAGTGCAGCATGACAATTGATATCACCACAAGTTATGATCTGCCAATTATTGGTTGCTCTCACTTGAAAAAAATTCAGATGTTCCCAACTTGAAAGGAATTGTGTATTTGTTTCAAAAAAATTGATAAAAATATAAAAATCAGGTAAATCATGAACCGGATAAAAAATATTGATAATTTTTGTAATCTTAACAAAATGTGGAGTATTATCTTGATAAAAACAAACAATTATATTGCCCATATGTTTATTTTGTGTGGTGAAGGTTGAATTCTTCCATTTAAGATGATGGTGGTATCTCCAAAATGGGGAAAAAATGATGTTATGAGAGTCACATGAATTAGTTTGAAAATCATTATCAATCCAGCTCATATGTTGTTTTACCTTCCTCAAATGATCAAGAAAACCAGTGTAATCTTTCCTTTCTGAAAGATTTGGTTTTTAATTAATCTGATTGTCATTAGCATCTTTCCTTTTTGAATATGATGTCATAATTCTTACTTCTGGGGAGGCTTCAGGGTTTTTCAAAATTTTATTCAAGATTTTAGATTGGGAGAATCTCTGTAAAAGAGTCAAGGTTATATTTTCTGCAATCAGAAAGACTGAAAATTAGTTTTTCATGATTAATATGATTCAAAATATGAGCTTATCTTGGACCGGTTGAATTGTTATGGCTTATACAGGAAAAAAGCCCATTTATTATTTCATATGCACATGTGGCAGAACAAAGATCAGGATTCCATCAAATTAGGAGCTCAGGTAAATGTGTGGAATTCAATTTGCATGCAGGAAAAAGCTTCTGAAAACTATTTTTTTATTTTTGCCAATGCTTGGTAAAGTCTGGAGCAGAATGTTGAGTAACAACCCAGCTGGTAGCTATGTTGAGTGCTCTCACAAGGTGAAAAGTGTTTCCAAAAATCTCTGCAGGAAATTGATTCACCCCTTTTTCTATTGTTATAAATAAAAGGGGAAGATAAGGTTTATATATCAAGAGCCATTCTTCAGCTTTCAAGCTTCCATGAGCGGCCACACCAAGATTCTTTGGAACCCTGGTCCAATTGGAGGGAATGGGTGTACTTTCAATACAGTTTTGTATTTTTTTCAGAGTTTTTGAGTCAAATGTAAATGTTGGAATGATTTTTCAATCAACCCTTTCAGACTTAAAATCAGAGCAACTGATTCTTGATATTGGAACATAGTCCAGATAATCATTATATTGATTACTGGGTCCTGAGGTGTGAAGAAAGTTGGCACTCCTTTCTGAATAGGGAGTGGTGGTATTTTTCTGATTGTTGGAAAAATTTTTGCAGCATGTTTTGGGTATTCTATGAAGGTCTGGAATGGCCTCCCTCCTCAGATATCTCACCTCTCTTAAGTCAATGTATTTATTTATTATGTAATCTTCATTTTCACTTTCACGTGTCAAGAGTGTGTCACTACAGGAAAAAAGTTCCTTTTTGCTCTTGTTCTTCTTCCATGTTGATTCCAGCAGGCAGAGTTTATTTTTGGCATGATCTTTCAAAGCTCCAAGGACCATATTGTGCATCACATCAAGGTTTATCATCTTAGTTGCATCCCAAAAAGGAAGCTCTTCAAGGATTGAATATCTCACACCTGTTTTTTGCAAGACTTCCTCATATGAATTAATTGAGAGTGACTGAAGTGATTTCTGGAAACTTTCCTTGTGGTCCTTCAAGTTGAAATTTGGAAAAGGAACGTCTGAACAAAATCAATTTGGGATTTCTCAATATGGCAGAAATTTCAAAACTTGGTTCCTACATGACTTTTGAAGCCGGTGAGCTTCCCCATAGCTACAACATCAGCAATTACGGTAAAAATCGCAACTCTGATTAAGGATCCGTTTGTATTGAGAGCTGTTTTTGAGAATTAAAGTCCATTCAAAATTTCTTTAGTTATTCAAAAAGGGGTTGTAGGAGATATTTCAACTGGATTCCAGTAGGCTCCTTGGGTGCAGGTATGATTCCAGAAATATATAAATTTTCTGTTTGGTGAACTTTTTCAGGAGGAAGATTGAGGCAAAACAAGACTATTGATCCCAAGCTTACATGCCTGCTTGAATTGCCAAATGCATTGAACCAATCAAGGTTAAGTGTAAAAGCCAAATGTTCCTTTTTTGAAAAGAAGCATTCTGATTCACCAATTCCCCTGAATTTTTTCCAAAAAAAACCATCCCAAATATTTTTCATGATATCCCTTGGTGATCTTTCTAGGTAAGAAGAAAGATTCTTTTAAATTCCATTACATTGCAAAAAACTTGCTAGCCATGCCTTGTAAGGTTGGTAAACAAATGTTTTCCTGGGGGAGTCCTGTGATTCAATGATTTGTTTCATTCTTGGATTTTTGTTGAATGATTTCTGCATTTTTCCAATTGATTCTGTACATGCTGGCATGAATTGACCATTATTGAGATGTTGAGTACACTTTATTTGTTCATTCTTTATGTCCTTCACAAATTCAGGGAGAACAACAAATTCTGGACCGCAAGCATACATATTTGAGGTGGGGTTGACATTCAGGTATTCAAAAACAGTATCCACATTTAGGGGGTTTGTTAATTGAATATTTATAGAGTGATTTAGAATGGTCTGCTTGTGCAAATTCAATGCAAACAACAGAAAACTCAATGCATCCCTGCTGATACAATGTTCAAGATTGAAAATAGCCAATACAACTAGAGAGAGCACAAATGGTCTTTCATTGACTCTCCAAGGGATTGGAGAATAATTTGATGTATCAAAGATGACTGAATCTGAATGAGAGTCAGACAAATGAAAAGATGAAGAAGAGGTTTTCTGTAATTTTTTTGGTTTGAATGACCTTGGTTTACTGCAGGAAAATTTGAAATATTTCTGATTTGATTGATTCCTGGGTGGAGTGGTTTTGGTTTTTTCTCTTCTTGCTATGTGATATTGATACTTGGCAGTTAAAAAAGCCAACCCAGGTCTCATTACATGAATTATCATGTGGGTCTTGGAATTACAGTCATCACATTGGCAGAAAATGTGCTTGTTTTGTGATGGTGACATGCTAATGAATAGTTCTCAATAGTAATGGGTTTATTTTATTTCCAAATGGTAATCAAAAAAAACTTAATGCGGGGATTAAAGTAGAAAAAGAAGACATCTTATATATAATTTTCCTGAGGAATTTCAGTGAAAAATTTCATCTCAAAATTCTAACCAAAATCAAGTGGATGAGTCTTGGAACTCATCAAGCAGGGGTTTTGGTGCAGTTTTGAAACATGTTTCACAAGAAGCTTCAAAATTTTAAATTAAAAATAGTTATCCAGAATTACAAAAAATAGGACATAAAACTGTTATAATTATGGCCAGCAATTAGCTTAGGCAAATGAGCAGTATTTAAAGCAAAAGAAATGCTGGACACCTTGAGTCAATAATTGCTGATGGGCTCTCACAATGGGGAAATACATTGGATGATATCGTTGATGAATTCAATTGGATGATGAATGAATGTTGGAAAACAGCAGGGAGAAGAGCTCCTCAAGTACAAAAGATTGGTCTCTTGTGAGCCCATGATAAAAAAAGCCAAAAGGAAAATTTTACGCCCCAAAAGAGCTCTGAAGACTCTACAGGCCTTGTTACTTGGTTTGGACTACATCAGCCCGCATGGCATCAGTCCCTGTACCCTTACAACCAACCTATTCTGGTCCTTTCTGGTTTTTCAACCGTTATGGGACTGAACCAGCCCCTGTGCTTTTCAATCCCTGACCTCACATACTGGCTGGTTTCCTAATGCAACCAGCCCCTGTCCATACAGATGACCAGGTGGGACCCAGGACACACCTGGGTGCGGTCTCAGACCCACATGGGGGGGGTGACCAGCAGACATGCTGTCCCCCCCTCTTTCTCACAGATCCCTGGAGGGGGAGGTCAAATCCCCCTACCAGGGGCCCTGGGGGTTGATACCCCCCGGGAATTGTCATAGAATGGTGGGCTGGTGGGTGGTCAGATCCCCTCAGCCCAGTTTCTCCTCCCCCTTGGTAAAGGGGGGGGGGGAGAGCTCCCCTTTGCCTCAATGGTGGAGGGGTGGTCAGGTCCCCCCCACCGCTTGTCACTTTGTCCCAACCAGCTACCCTGTCACCGCCCCAACCACCTAGGGCTGGTGGGGGGGTGGTCAATTCCCCCCCACCACCGGTTGCCTTGATGCAAATGGCCTGGGTGGCAAGCTGGTTGCTACCAGCTTCACCCACCTCCCCCTTGCAATGGCGGGAAAGGGGAGGCAAGGGAGCCGGGGCTGTTGGCCTCAGCCCTTGCGGCACCAACAGCCGGTTGCCACGCAGCGCGGCAGCCGCATTCAGCTCAACAGCCAGGACAATGGCCCCGCGCCGGACGTCCAGCCCCCATAGACAGGCCAAAGGCAAAAAAAGTGGCCCCAAGAGGGTTGCAACACGGGCGGCAGCCTCAACCGGGCTGCGACACAAGTGGCGTCCCCAATGGGCGGCCCCAAGCCCAAAAACTAAGTAAAACAGACTTTGGCAGGCCAGCCCATCTGGCCAAGAATGTCCAAAATAAACCTTGGGCACAATGATGCCCATACAAACCCATCTGGCTTTATTTTCCCATATACCTCATGTTAGGGCCCATGTACCAATAGGCCTGTTTCACACGTTTTGAGGCCAGTTTCCACAAATCTGTGACATCCACACAGGCCCGTATGGTCCCTGTGAGTGTCCAATGGGCCGGAGAGGCCCATATGTGCATCCCATTTGGATTATACTTATATGTAGCACACGCATAAGTGCATACGTATTTTTAAAAAAAAATCAAAGTGTTTGAATTTTTGCATCAGTAATATGAGCCCCTCTTGGAAGATTGAAAACTTGGTCTCCATTTGGATGAGAATTCATTCAGTATTCACTGAAGTCAAGCAAAATGAACTTGGAAAGCTCAAATATTTTCACACAGCAAGGAACAAATCCATCTGAAGAGAAGAAAGTCTTTTGAATTATTGAGCAGGTGTATGTGTTGTTTCTTTTCCATATGGGTTCATCAATTTTGTTGGCTTCAAGTTCACTCATCTTGGAAACAATCAAAATGAGTTTGAGAAAAATAAATGCTGGGAAATTTTGTAATCACTACAACTTAAAATAAAACCACAAATTCCTGACAAAAAATAAGCATTCAAGAGGGAATAACATGGCCTTGAAGTGTACTTCTTGGGAAGTTGATCAAATTGGTAGGTATAAAGCTGAAGATATTTTTCTGACAAATTGATTTTTCACCTGTCTTTTAATATGGAAAATGAAATCAATAGATGGTAGACATTATCAAACAGACTGTCTAGAGCCTTTAAATCAAGTTTCACACTTCTTTCATTGGATGATGCATTGGAATCATTTATTTTGGATGTGGTGCCATGGCTAGTAAGACATTGTATGAAATACTGTATCATTTCCATCTCTGGTTCCAAGTCATCATTGGGGTTGGTTGGAGCTTCATAAGCTGGTAAAAGTGTGATATCCTTAGCAACCAGTGCAATGGACTGGAAAATGATTTTTTCGCAAGTGTTCTGTTGATGCTTGGTAGGATGGAACAACAGATTGAGTAGTTTCATTAATTCATGACCCAGTAAATTTGATGGAATAGTGCAATTTTCTTTTGTGGGATTGTTCCAAACATCTGGTTTCAAGAGTGGTTAAATCAAAAATGGCTTGAAAACATTGATTCCTGATTGCAGTAAAAAAAAATAATTCAAATCTACATTGAGGATTTGATTCAAAAGTAAAGGCTCAAAAGACCATCATCCAGCATTTTGTTCAACCACTGTTTGATACCAGTGTTAGTCAGTTTACGGAATTGAATCATTGATAGCAGGGTATCAGTGTAGCTGCAAGTTTACTGGAGTTTATTTATTTGCATGGTGTGAAGCTTGACTAAAGATTTGGGTGCCATGGAATAAGCATCATAGAGGAGTGTTGAAGAGTAAAGTAAAATTATAGAAAAGATTGCCTTGGTTTGTTTCATGAATATGTTGGATGCATTGAATTTTTGGCTAGGTTGGCCTTTGGAAGATCCTGGAAGTGTGGCAGATAGAGAATTGGCTGTTGGAGGTAGATTGGGCTGAGACTTGCATGCAGATTGCAACTGGGAATGTTGGTTTGTTTGGTTTGCATAAATTGCTGTTATTGTTAAATATAAGTTTATAAGATGATGTATCTAGTTTCAATTTCTGTGTATGTATCTGTTGAGCAAAGGCTACCAGATATTTATGATGATTTGTATGTACACTAGTGTGATTGAGATAAGTATAGTAATGAAAAGATATAACGGAAATAAAACTGAAGATCACAGCCTATTTATATTAGTGCCCACCATTGGTGGGCGTGCACAAGTCCTTGAGGTCCTCCTTGCCTATTGAAGCATTTGAAAATGCTAGCTTTTCCCAAAGTGCAATTTACTTGTTGCATTCTATTCTTTCCAAGAGTTACTTGGCGTCTCTTACATGCTGCAAGCTCTGCACCATGTGCTTTTCTTTTATGGGCATTTAATCTCATTGCCACTTTTACCTTACTTTCTATTGCTCTTGTGTTCTCATCTTTAAGCTTAGCCAGATACTTACTTGGGCTTTTATAGCTCTGTTTTTATTTCTTCTGAATGTATTGCTTTTGTCTCTGACTGAAAGCAAATCAAGCATGTTCCCCGTGCTCAGCAGACTGGAGTTTGGGAAGTTGGGGGTCATCTGTGTTGAGTTCAGATGCTTGCACAGATCAGTCCTCTTGTGATATATTCTGTGAAATATTCTGAGATGGTTGAGTCAAGATTATACATAGGCTTGCAACTTCCTGTTGCTCAACACACCCCCTTACTCTTGGCTTGATCATTTAAAACGGTAACAGACCCATCATCAACAAAAATCCGGTGTGTTTTTCTTCTTCCAAGGCCTTTGTAAAGTTATCTGCAATCATTTCTTCCGTTGGTATTTATTTGATCTTGATTTCTTTTTAGATACCAAGTCTTTGGTGAAGTTGAAGTGAACTCCGATTTGTTTTTTTCTAGAATGGTAAACAGGATTTATTGCCAATTGGATGGCCCCTTGATTGTTGGACCAGATAAGGGTTTTCTCCAGTACATGGTTATGAACATAAAAGGTGAGTTTTGTAATCCAATGGGCTTCTTGTGAGGCAGAGAGATAGGCAAAATATTCTGCCTCAGTAGATGACAAGCTGGGTCCACCCAAATTTTTGCTCCTCCATGACACAATTCCACTCCTGCATATGAAATTATAAACGCTTGTTGACAGACTTCTTTTGTCTTCTGCCCAGCTTGAATCAACATACCCAACTATTTCATGACCCCAGTTGGGTTGATATAAGATTCCCCAATTTTGCGATACCTTTAGGTAACTGAAGAATTGTTTAAATGCGCTCCAATGAGTGTCACTTGGGTTCTCCAGGAATTGGAATAATTTCCCAACTGCATACGTGATATCCGGTCTTGTGCACTGTTCAAGATAAATCAGCAAGCCAATGGCTGACCAGTAATCCAAACCCCTTTTTTGAACTCTTTGATTTCATCTTTGGTGGCTTTGATTAATTTAATATTTGACTGCATTGGCGTCCTGGTCACCTTTCATCCTCAAGCCCATACTCCTCAACAAGGTTTTTGATATAATTCATTTGGTTGATAAACATTTTCCCGTTGGATAGGTAATCAATTTTCATTCCCAGGATGTGCTGGGCTGTTCCCAAATCTTTTATTTTAAAATCTTTCCCAAGGTTTCTGATAAGGTCATCCATGTTTTCTCCAACCAATATTAGGTCATCTACCCGCGCAAACGCTAGGTACCCTTGTTTGGATATAAACAAGCATGGATCCGCGTTGCTAATTCAATAACTGTGTCTCATGAACCACTCAACCATTGTGGTGTGCCACCCTCTAGCCGCTTGTTTTAGGCCGTATAGTGTCTTCTTAAGTTTTACAATAAACTCACTAGGTTTGTTGATAAGAGCTTGAGCTAAATCCTTAGTGTATGTTTCTTGCTTTGTTTCTTTTAGCCATTCAACAAAGCCCTTGGGCAAGTTGATGTAAACAGCTTCTTTTTCATCTAATTTAGAATTAAGATAAGCAGTGGTGAAGTCCGCTTTTCAAGGCTTGATTTTTCTCTGGGTTGCGTGATAAAGTATATATTGCATGGTACTAAGTCTTCCGCTTGGTGAAAAAGTTTCTTCATAATCAATACCCTCCTTTTGTTTGAATCCTTGAGCCACACATCTGGATTTATATCTTTTCAAGTTGCCTTCAGTGTCAAACTTCTTATTCAGGACCCATCAAGTGTTGATTAGAGTTTTGCTTTTGTCTTAAATTGCTTTAGGAATTATGTCAAATACTCCATTCTCAATAATTGAGTCAAGTTCACTAAAGATTGCTTTTTGCCAGAGTGGCCATTCACGGGATTTTTGAGCGGTTTTAAAGCTGTCTGGGACAATTGCATTTTCTTTTACAAAGGTTTGCATAGCCATTGCTTCAAAATGGAAGTTGTTGATGTTGAATTCTTCCATTTCTTGTTTGAATGCAAGGTACAACTTCCAGTGACCATATCTGTCTACCAGCTTCTTTTCTCTTGTGCTTGTTTGGGTTTGTTGGGTGATAGGCTTACTATCAATCACAGTCTCTTCAATGATTTTATCCTCCCCTTGATTCATAGTTGGCTCTGGCTTATTCAAATTTGATTTTTTTGGATTTTCTATGTTCTCTGTTCCTTCTGGTATGCTTGCTTTGAACTCATTGTAGAATATATCCCTGGTTTCATCCTTGGCTTTTTCAAACAAGACATCTCTGGAACTAATGACCTTACTTGTCTCCGGATCCCAAACATGGTATGATTTCATATCTTCATCAAAACCAATTAATACCCTTTTTAAACAATAGGGGTCCATTTTTCCAACATTGGCAAAATGATGTATGCTATAAAAAACTTTGGTACTGATGGGCCTAATAGCATTAAGTCTGGGTTCAACTCCCCACATACAGAGGTATGGATTTGTCTTTTGATTGTGGTTATATAAAAAAACAGATTTTGAAACTAATTCTTCCCAAAGATTCTTTCCTAGGCCAGAGTCAATCCGGATAGTCCGGGCCTTTTCCATGATTGTGTGATTCATTTGCTCCGCCGTACCGTTATTTTGGGGAGTATTTCTAAAGGTAACAAGGTGAGTTATTTGTTTTTCACCCACCCACTTTTCCATGTATTTATTTAAAAACTCGCCGCCTCTGTCAGTGATGATTTGTTTGACTTTCTTGTTTGTTTTGTTTTCTATTTGGTTAAAAATGAGATTCAATTCTTTTTCTGCTTGAATTTTAACTTTTAATACTCTTAACCAGGTATATCTACTTGCTGTATCCACTATAGTAATGAAGTACCTCGTCCCGCCTATTGACACAGGATCTTTTGGCCCTACTACATCTGCTGATAACTCCTCCCCAGCGATTTTTGTTCTTTCTCTTTGGTTTGAGAAGGATTGTCGCGTTTGCTTACCAAGTTGGCATGGTTCACAGTTCTGTTGTCCTCCACGATTTCCTAGCCTTTGGTGTTCTTCTAACAAGATCTGAAAAAAGTTGTGCTTCCTTTCTAAGTTTGGAAAAGGTAACCTATTCTTGATCTTCCCAAAAAATATTTTCTTGTTATTGAGTCTAACTTCAAAATTATTGCCATTGGTCTTTACAATTTGAGCTCCTTTGTTCCAGAGCGCATTCTGGGATATCAAGAAATACAGCAAAGAGGGAACGTGGTATGCATTGCGTAGGGTAATGGTATTGTTGTCAGAAGTAAGTACAACATCTCCTCTCCCAATAATTTCCACACTTCTTCCAACTTTTCCAATTTCTACTTTACTAACGTGATCCACATAGTTAACAAAGTCTTCTTTCTAATTAAACATGTGATCAGATGCCCCTGAGTCAAGAATTATGGCGTCTCCAGGTGCTGTGGCGTCATTAGCAGAGATTACGCCGGTCATAGCGTGGTGTGCCGCAATTATGTCTTGGCTGTAGAAGCCATTGTTTCCAAGGTCCCCAAAGATTTTAATTTCTGTTGCGATTGGGTAGTAAAAGCTAATTTCCTCTTCTTCCCTTTCTTCCTGTACTTCAATGAAGGATATGTTGACGCCCTCTGTTTCCCCAACATTGGATTTTGGCGGCGCAAATTTATAGTTGGTCCATGGCTTACGGCATTCCCTTGCTGAAGGCTCAATTATATCACAGTTTTAGCACTTGCCAGTCTTTTTTGAGATTTGTTGATGTTTCCCGAACATTGCAACCTTGTATTCTTTCTTCAGTTTAAATTTTAAGTAATCTTTTTCTATCTTGTTGATGACCTCCTTGATTTTAAGAGTCCTGCTATCCTGTATGATAATTTGTACTAAAGATTCAAACTCCTTTGGTAGTTTCTTGAGGATTAATAGAGCCATAAGTTGTTCTTTGACATCTAAGCCTGAGGTTCTTATCTTGCTGATATTGTTCCTGATTTCTTGGACAAATTCCTTTTTTTCTTTGAATCCTTGATTGATGAATTCTCCTAAGGCCATAATTTGGTGATGCGCCTCGCTGCCAGCATACTTTTTCTTAAAAAGCTCCCAGAGCTCCAGTCCTTTGCCTTCCTTGTCAGTCCCAAGCTCGCTGTTGACTATAGCAATATTTTCGCTATTGATATGCTTCATGATAAGGATGTAGAGCTTCATATTCATCTTGCTTACGCCTTTGACTGGTTCTTGCTTGATTAATGGTAAACAACCCAGGCCGTACACTTCTGCTTGCATCATGGTGGCCCAGGTTGCAAACTTTTTGTTGTTCAGCCTGTAGCGCTTGGTCTGGGTGGTACTTTCTATTTTTCAATGCTGTGTATATGAATCTGTGATTTGCTGGTTTGTGATAATTTTCTAAGCTGATGTTTGGAATAGTTAGAACTGGTACTGATAATGTCTTAAATATGAGTTTAGAAGATGATGTATCTAGTTTCTATTTCTGTGTATGTATCTTATGAGCAAAAGCTACCAGATATGTATGATGATTTGTATTTAAACTAGTGTGATTGAGATAAGTATAGTAATGAAAAATATAATGAAAATAAAACTGAAGATCAAGGCCTATTTTTATTAGTGCCCACCATTGGTGGGCGTGCACAAGTCCTTGAGGTCCTCCTTGCATATCAAAGCATGCAAAAATGATAGCTTTTCCCGCGGTGCAATTTACTTGTTGCATTCTATGCTTTCCAAGAGTTACTTGGCTTCTCTTACTCGCCGCAAGCTCCGCACAATGTGCTTTTCTTTTACGGGCATTTAATCTCATTTCTGCTTTTACCTTACTTTCTATTGCTCTTCTGTTCTCATCTGTAAGCTTAGCCAGATTCTTACTTGGGCTTTTATAGATCTGTTTTGCTTTCTTCTGAATTTATTGCTTTTGTCTCTGACTGAAAGCAAATCAAGAATGTTCCGCGTGCTCAGCAGACTGGAGTTTGGGTAGTTGGGGTTTGTCTGTGTTGAGTTCAGATGCTCAAACAGATCTATCCTCTTGTGACATATTCTGTGACATCTTCTGAGATGGTTGAGTCAAGAGTATACATAGGCTTTCAACCGCCTGTTGCTCAACAGGTATTGCCAACAAAGGATCAGATATTGCAGGGGGAATAGGTTGAGGCTGGGGCTGATGGGGGACTTCACCGGGAAGTTGGAGCATATCAGGATAAATGGTTCCAGGTGGTGGGGGTGGCCAAAATTCTTTTGCAGTAGAGCTTTGAAACTTGGAAGGGAAGGATGCCTTAAAATCAAACATTTGGACAGGAAAAATGATATCTTTATTTTTTGCTCTGGAATTTGATGTGAAACAATGCAATCTTTTGGAAGGCCAGAGAGTATATTTGGATTGATGAGAGCGTTTGGATAGCAGGTTTCCATACCCTAGCTTCACCTTCTCTTCAACTCAAAGATCTTGACCACTTGACAAAACTTTCAAAATCAAAAATTATTGGTTATCATACAATGATTGGAGAGAAATGTATTTCAATAAATGTGCTGACCTCTCTTGGATTCATCTTTGGCATCCATAGGCTTTTGTGCGTGGTCACAAACTGACTTGGGCAAGGTCTTATCATTGTGGGCTTTTTCAAAGTGGTGTTGCATTTGTTGGATATTTTCAATAAACTCTTCCCGGGGAACTACACAGATCTCCTACTCATCTAGGAAGGTCCCTGTCATTGGTGGAGGTGGGGGGGGCTGAAAAAGGTTCAAGATTGGATCTTTGTTGTGCTTCTGGTTGTGGCCAGTTGGGTGAAGGAAAGATGATAGATGTTGGATTTTGTTGGGCTGTTGATGATTGTGGTTGGGAGGTTTCATTTTACAAAAGTGGAATGGTAGATGGGAAGATGGGATTTGATGATGGATTCAAAGGTGCAGGGTTTGGGGGATTGAGGAGGTAAACTGATTCAAATGTTAATAAGTATATGAATGACCAATTGTAGGCAAAAAGGGCAGTCCATGTTGCATGAGCTGGGTTAATTTCTGGGATTTGGGTTGAGAAACCTGGCTGGGAAAGGAAACTAGCTAGGAGATCATTTGTTTCAGGGTCAAAGAGATCACAAAGGTGAGGAGAGGGATTTTTATTGTTGGGGGGAAAGGACTTTGCCTGATTTGCAAGTGCCTTATATAATAAATATACGGCACACAGGAAAGTGGGGAAATTTTGATGAGGAAGGGATGGGGGATCCACTTTATCCTGGTATTTAAGGCAACCATGGGAACCAAGTGAAGAAAAAAAATGTAGTTTGTGGGCAAGCAGATTTACAGGCAAGCATGTAGGATATGCATTATCATCATTCACACAAGTCTTATCCAAGCATGAAATGCATTGTGACTGATCAATTGTGAGATTTTCATGGTGGCAACAAAAAATTTACATGTGTGGAGCATTTTTTAAAAGAAATAAGGTGTGGAAATCAAAATTGATGGAAAAAATAAAATCAGGATCAAGAAGCAAGCCAATTTATAAGAATTTACGCCCTTCCACTATGTCATCCAAAATTTCCTGAACCTTTTACTTGTTCCTTCTTGCAAACCTCAGCTAGGTTTTTGTTAATTTGGACTGATATTCCTAAGCATGTGAAAGGACTTCCAGGGGGGCTCAGAAATTGGACTGTCTGATGGAAAAGATAATTAATTCCCAGATTACATCAGTCCAACCTCATTGAATTGAAACTAAATATAAGTCTGAATCCCAGGCAACAAAAATTTTCCATATTGAACATCAAAGCCCTGGTGTCTATGGGAAGGTTCCCCTGTCTCCTCAAAAAAAATGTCATTATCCACATGGGCTGAATTATAAAATCCATTCCAAGTGGCAGTTAAATTTCCAGAAACAACTTCTTCACTGGCAGAACCATATTCTCTAGATGCAAATACTGATATTGAAAATTGATTCATTTGATCAATGGATTGCCTGTGGAAACCTGGCGCCATGGTTTTGAACCAATTCCCCAATATTTTTTCAATCCTTGGTAGACAGTTCAAAAGGTTATTCCAATGCACATGTTTCTGGGTTTTGTTTACTGAGGCAGGCACTCGCACATAATGGCCTGGTACAATTGTTTGTCAGCCAGTATGATGTAGCCAATTACAATGGTTTGAAATTTATCAGCGTTCATAACATGGATGCCAACCATACACTTTCATAATCCCTGACAAGAAGGAGCCATTTTGCTGTATTCCATAGAAAGACCCCAACTGGACAAGAGTGGTGGTGAAAAAGCAGATGTCAGAATATTCCACCAGAATCATATGCCTCCATTGAGTAAATTTAACTGCTAGGCCAATTTCCTTTTTTCCATTTACATGCACAACAGCAGGCCCTGGTGGCCCACGCTAACTTTCAAATTGGAGTTGGTGGATGGAATGCACATCTGGACATTGAATATACCCCAGGTGTTGACATTGTTTGCAAGAAAACAACAATCCAATTAAATGCTGTAGTATTTCACTTGAGGCCTGTTTATACAATTCCTGTGGGTTCCCATGATTGTAGATATTCTCAGTGAATGGTGTGGCCATGACATGTTTTGCAGAGTTTATCTTTGGTGGATGCAAACTAATGGAGTGGACATAGACGTGATGCTGATTGTCACACGACCACCCCACGTACTATAGGGCAATTCTTAGATGATCGTGAGCGCGAAGGAATACCAAGTGCGAGGGCAAGTGCAAATAGCAAGACCCAGTTGCAAAGTGCGAACTTGGCTATGCCACTCAACAAACGGCAAGATGAATGGAATGTGTTCCGAAGAAGGAAACTCAACCTGAGTCCAATGTGATAACTAGTTTGCAGAAAAATGCGAGAACGTATGAAATTAACTAACTGAGGAGACAATCATGAGGCAAGGGGATAGCCCTTATAAGGTAATCCAAAGTGACTAGATACAGCCTGGTGATGAGCTAACTACAGTTGAAACGGTGAGGCAATGATTGACAGGAAGGGGATAGGAAATGAAGCAGTGGTATAGATCTGAGGTCTTAGTGTAAGTGCAAGACAATAGAATCTGAGCATACAATTGCATGACAAATTGGGACAAGAGCAAGTGACGTTGAAGGTAATTCAAATGAGAGGTAATAGTGTATGCAGGCTAGGGACTAGTCCAATTGCAAACTATACAGTAGTGATGGCTTAGTCAGTCGTAGATGCAAGCTAACAAACAATGCATGAACATAGATGGAAGTCCAAGGCTGTTGATTGGCCAGGGAAGGAGATTGGATCTCATAATGGATGGCCAACCGGTATGGAGTTAACCGCGAAGTTTGCAAGTATATACTGAGTTGGTTGCCAAGATTGGAAGGTCAGCGCAAGCCAGAGGAAATAGCGGATTGCACCATTGATGTTGTGCTTTTATTTGTGTCACGCTTTTAGACTGAGGTAGATGGTACTGAGGAGAGGACATGTCAAAGTGGTGAAGACAATAATCCTTAAGTGTGAAGCGTGACACTGAGCTTGACTTTCTGTAAGAATCCTCTGCATGTCATCCTTTTCTTGACGTCTCAGGGCACAGCGTGCAAGTGCTGCTACTGAGCAATGACATTATTTTTTATGCCAATCAAGAAAGGAATGTAAATAAGTGTTTTTCAAGTGCCTTTCAGAAGTATTTTATTGGAGTGAGATGGGTGATGTTAGGAAACCCAAAGGGAAAATAAAGGAAAGATTCAATGTTTCAGGCATGGCACCGCCACAGCCCAATAAATCAAATACCATCATCAATTAGAAAGCACTTTTCATGGTTTCCTTAATGGACACATTCACACAAGGCATTCAATCTCTGGCATGCTTTGGTTGAAAAAACAAAGCACCTTTTAGGGAAACATGGAATAAGTGAAGAACAGGATTATTCACTTTTGTCATTAGAGTAGTGGATGAATCCTTTGTTTTAAAATTAAAATCATTGAGGGGGAGAATGTTGCCAAGGGGCAAGGGGAGTAGATTCAGCCTTTTATATTAATGTCAAATGGGGACACCAGGCTTTGGGTGCATTCATCATTGACTCTGTTATTGAGCCTGCTGTGAGCATGACCCAAGCACACCTGCCACTTTATCCTGAAATTTTATTGCTGTGACCGCTTGGTATCCTGAAATGTCAATGCTGTTACTGCTTGGTTGATTCAAGATACAGCAGCAGCTGTGCACTCCTTAGCGCGGATCAAATGGGGCAGGGCAACAGCTTGCAGGTTTTGGAAGCCATTGCCCGCACTTCTGACAGCCAACCGTCTTCCCCTTGGTTGCTGGGTGGTAGGGGGGGGTGATAAAATCTCACCCTTGCCTGAGAAATTTTCCCCATGGTTGCTAGCCGGTGGGGGGGGGGGGTGATGACATCCCACACCCACCGCGCCAAGCAGTTCCACTCCTTGGGTGCGCACTTCCCCCCTTGCTCTTGGCTAGCCATTGGGGGAGTGATTAAATCCCACACCTGATTCCCCCCCTTGGCAGCGGATTTCCCCCCCTTGCTTGCAGCTAGCTGGTGGGGGGTGATGAACTCCCACACCCAACGGGCTGTGGCCCCTTTGCCCACGGCCTTCCCCCCTTGCTTGAAGCTAGCTTGTGGGGGGCAGTTCCCCCCTTGCTTGCAGCTAGCCAGTGGGGAGGTGATAAACTCCCACGACCACCGGGCAGTTCCCACGTGGCCTTCCCACCCCTTTCTCACAGCTAGCCGGTGAGGGGGTGATGAACTTCCACCTCCACCGGGCCAAGAAGTTCCCCCCTTGCCTGTGCACTGCCCTCCCTTTCATGAAGCTAGCCGGTGGGGGGGTGATGCAATCTGACCCCCACCAGTCCAAGGGGTTTCCCCTTTGCCCGCGCACTGCCCCCCCCACTTTCAGCTAGCTGGTAAGGGGGTGATGAAATCCTACCCTTGCCTCAGCCGTTCTCCACTTGCTTGTAGTCTACTTGCTTGTATGATATAAAAAACAGGCATATACTGCCTCTGCAGGCCAGAGGGGATTGAATGGTGCTAGACCAGCCCCAAGAGCGGGATAAATCATTGACCAAGTAATCAGAAGAAAAGAGAAGGGACAATTGTGGTTGGATGCATACATCCAAAGACTAAGCATACATCTGAAAACTAAGATCCCAGTGCAAGCACCTTCAATGTGGCAGTTCCCCTCATACTAGAATGGATGATTGCACAAAAATCCTAGTGTTTTGTTGCATACATCCAAACGCTAAGATTCTGGTGCAACCACCTTGATGGTGGTAGTGCCCCTCATGCTACAATGGAAACTTGCAACAAAATCCTAGTCTTTGGATGCATACATCCAAACACTAAGATTCTGGTGCAACCACCTTGAATGCGGCAGTGCCCCTCATCCTACCATGGAAACTTGCAAAAAAATTCAAGTGTTTGGATGCATAAATCCAAACACTAAGATTCTGATGCAACCTCCTTGAATGTGGCAGTGCCCCTCAATCTAACATGGACACTTGCACAAAAATCCTGGTGTTTGGATGCATAAATCCAAACACTATGATTCTGGTGCAATGAACTTAAATGCAGCAGTGCCAATGCCTGGCCATGGGGTCAATTATGGTTTTTCATGATTTGATAAGTTTGCAAAGAAGGTTCCAAAATGATGGACACTAGCACCAAAATCAAAGTGTTTTGATGGAAACAAAAAAATACTACGATTCTGGTGCAAACACCTTGAATGCAGCAGTGCACCTCAACATAACATGGACACTTGCAAAAAAATCCTAGTGTTTAGATGCATACATCCAAACACTAAGATTCTGGTGCAATGAACTTCAATGCAGCAGTGCCCCCACCCTACCATGGACACTTGCAAAACTTTCCTGGTGTCTGGATGCATACATCCAAAAAGTAAGATTCTGGTGCAACCACCTCCTTGGCTGCAGTACCAGGCTTTGAGCCATGGAAACTCACTAGGATTTGAAACAGCCTCATTTCCACCATTTTATGCTTCTGGAGATGCATAAAGTGGTGGAAATGTTTTGAACAGGACAAAGGATATGGCACCAGAATCTCAGTGTTTGAAAGGGATAGACATGGCAAGATAAGCAGCACTGCGCCCAGTGGGGGATTTGCAAAAGAATCCAGGTGTTCAGATGTATGCCTCCAAACAGAAAGAATTTGGTGCAAGTGTGCATGTGGGGATGCATAGCATTTATCTATCCATGTATGCATTTCCAATAGGAACCTGGAGAAGGTTCATGTGAGTTGGAAATGTATTAGGATGAATGCCCTACCACTGAATGGATCTAAACATGCAGCTCATTAAAGTATGGTCTGTGAGTATCCAAAAAAAGTTGTGATGACTAACATCCATAAAAATTATTCTGCATGATGATTAACCATGATAATTGTCTCCAATGCTCCGAAGGATTGTGCCCCAATGTATTTTGTAAAGGCAGCCAAAAAATATCACATGATCCACCCATACAAGGCTTCTACCACAATATGTAAACCCCAGCCAACACTTTTTGCTCTGCATTTCTTCACACAACATTTTTCAGCCATAGAAAGATTGCCTTCCCTCTGTTTTGCCTTGGAATCATCTCCTGCTCCCCAATAGCACTCAATCCTGCTTTTCTCAGTAAATTTCCCCAGAAATCAACATTTTTCTGTGGCTATCTGAAGAATTAAGTGTCACACGACCATCCCACATACTATAGGTAAATCTTAGATGATTGTGAGTGCAAAAGGAAAGCTGAGTGAAAGGGCAAGTGCAAGGTAGCTAAGGCTTACCGCAAAGTGCAAAATTATGCTGGAGTAAGTTAACACACAGCAAGAGTGATGAATGTTCCAATGGAAAGAAACCAAAAACAAGCCCAATGCAATGAACGGATTTAGCAAATGCAAAAATGTATGGAATTAACTAACTGAGGAAACAACCCCCAGGAAAGCAATGTAGCCTTTATAAAGTAATCCAAAATGAATAGATACAACCTGATGGATGGTAAACTACAGTTTTGAGAAATGAGGCAATGAATGAAATGGACGGAGTACAAAATGATATAACATTATGAATTGTTTGCAAGGTTTTAGCATAAGTGCAAGAAAATAGGGGAAAATGTATTGGGATGTAACGGTTGAGACCTGAGGGAATGATGTCAGAAGCAATGCAAATATGAAGGTGTAATTTATGCAGGGTAAGTGATTAGTCCATTTGCAAACTATAAAGTTGAGGTGGCTAATTGACTAGCGTGGGTGCCAACTAGAAAGAGCATGTGACCAGAAATGGGAAACCAAGAGTTATTTATACCCAGGTTGAAAAGGCAGAGCCCAAATGGATGGTTGACCAAGCTAGAGTTGACTGCAAGGTTTGCAAGTGGATACTGAGTCAGTCGCCAAGAATGGAAGGTTTTTATGCAAGCCAGAGTTGTTAAGAGGAAGGCACCATTGATGTTGTGCTTCTAGTTTGTCACGCTTATGGACTGAGGTAGATGTTACTGAGGAAAAGAGTATGTAAAAGTGGGAGGAAAATACCCCTTGAGCTCAAAGTGTGACAGTCAGATGATCTAGTAGATATATTCCTTGCTAATGGCAATACTCTGGTGGGACAACTACCTACACATGTTTCAAAGGCTCTCTTTTCACATCTTCCTTCAACAACCTCTCCTGGACCAGTTGGTGATTGGAAATCAGAGGAATCCATGAACCATTCCATTTGTGCGGAGCTAGTAATCAATCTCATAGTATCCAATTTAATTTTCTTAGACATGGCTCTGTGGATATTGTGTTCCATGGACAAAGCAAAGAAGCTGCTTGATGATATGCTTGATGATGGGATCATTCCAACAATAACTTGCAACTAAAAGCATGAAAAACATTCTGACTGCCAGCTTTCAACCTTTCCACTTGAAAATCCTACCAGTTTGAGATTTAATCAACATCTCAATTAAAACCTTCTATTTATTGCCAGTGGTTGTTACCTTCCACCCCAAAATCCCCCACAGGCTATTATTTGGACAAAGCTTCTGTCACATCAGGAACAGGGACTGGCCTTCCTCCTTGATCAAGAAAATTCCTCTTCCAAATCCTCAAAATAAATGTGGAAGATAATGCCCTCTAATGGATATTTTTTGTTGAAGCATATTTTCAGTGGAAAAACAATATTAGTTTCTGATCCACTCTAAATTCCTGATACTCCACTTTGCTCTATCCTGGCGGATGACATGGGACTTGGCAAATCACTCCAAGCCATTTCCCTCATTGCCACAACCCCTGGTCAGACATCTTCTTTGCAACTGCAAGGAGATGCTGGACATTCCCTTCATTCAACATTGCCAATATGTCCTTCAAGGTTGCTCTATAATTGGGAGAAAGAAATTATCAAGCATACCTTGCCAAAAAAAATTAACTATGTTGTGTATCATGGGCCCTCTTGGCACAATATAGCATTGCATGCAGTCACAACTCCAATTTAGTTCCAACAGCATACTCCATGATCACAAGAGAATTTTTGCTTCACCAAGAAAATCCAATTTCCACAAAATTAAGGCTTTTTTCTTACACTTGGCACAGGCTCATAATTGATGAAGCACCGTAAGCAGTTGAACTAATATTCAGTTCTTCTATGAAACATCATACTGATCCTGGTAATTTTGAAGTTAAATCAGGACCAATGAATCCAAAATACAGATTGAAATATATCTCCTCAAGGATTCAAAAAGTTTCTGTTTAACTGGAAATCCCTTACAGAATATTTTCATGATTCACTATCATTGCTCACATTTCTGTGCATAAATCATAAGAATTCTTTGAATGACTGGCCACAAATGCTGCTTCAACATCTTCAAAACTTGAATGTCAAGCCAATTAAGTTGATTCTACAACATTGTTTTCTTTGAAGGACCAAATCAAGGGAACGCCTTTTTTGCTGCAAAAACTCACAAGGAAATCCTGAAACCCCTGTTTGTCCCAGTCAAGGAATATTACAACAAGCATTATCAAATTTTTTTGACCTTTTTTGGCAAAAAATCCCCTCATAATGGCCAAATAACAAAGTTAAACTTCCTCCACATTATCCAAGGCATATGTGTATCCCCTTCTTCAAAATCCTGCTCTTGGCCTCACTTTTTTGGGGGAAATCACCAAGTTTGACTCACAGCAATCACAAAAAGTGAAAAAGGTGTTAAAATATGTATGCAATTATGCATGTGCTACGTATGAGTGTAATCCAAATGGGATTCACATGTGAGCCTCTGCAACCCATTGTACACACACACGGACCATACTTGCCTGTGTGGATTTCACCAATTTAGGGAAACTGACCTCAAAACATGTGAAACAGGCCTATTGCTACACGGGCCCTAAAGGGACCAGTGGGTTATATGGGACAATACAGCCAGATGGGCTTGTATGGACATAATTGGGCCCAAGGTTTATTTTGGACATACTTGGCCAGACGGGCTGGCCCGCCAAAGTATATTATATTGGCGATAGCAATTTAGTTGGTAGATAAATTTGTTTTTTGATTTTTTTGACTTCAATGTCAAATGAATGAATGTGAATGTATGAATATATGAATGTATCAACCAAAAACAACTTGGGTGGCTGGAAACTGGATCCTTTAAATATTGATGAGATCCGGTTCCAAAGCCATGAGTGAGACTATTTACAAGTGATAAAAAGTTAATGAACAATTGGATGCTTTTATCCTCTTCATAAGAAAGCAAAAGTTATGATGAAATGTTATCTAGTACTTTTCCTACTGTAATTTAAATGTAATTCATATGAATATTCCTATTGAGAGGTAATAGACGAAAATATAATATTTTCATGTAACACTAATTGTTACTCATGTAACAGTACTACAATAATTAATATCATGTACTTCATGAATTTAGACATAAATTCAATGTTTAATAACTTTTGTATTATTCAACATTTTTGCATGATTCTTTGTTCTATAATGATCAGAATCATTGTCTCTTTCATTTGATATTAAAATAAATTTATTAAAATAAATATTTTAATATGTATTTCCCTAACAGGGATTACATTCTCAACATATTAAACTCACTTTATTGGCTTGGAGTGGCCCATTAGGGGCCGCGGTCTGTGTCACAGCCCATTTGGGGCTGCCGCCCATCTCGCAGCCTGCTTGGGGCCGCTGTTATATAGCCCGTTTGTGGGGCCTGATGGCCCACGCCGGGCCATTGTAGGGGGCAGGGGGACTCAAAATGAAGTCCCCCATCCCGGTGGCAGCTGCTGAGGGGCTGGGGCCAATGGCTCCAGCTCCCCCCCTCCCCTTCCTCCCCTTGCTCCCAATTGCAATCAGGAGGAGGAAGCGCTGGCTGGGTTGAAACAGGCAGCGACCGGTTGCAAGAAGCAACCGGTCAGAGCGGGGGGGGACCTGATCACCCCCCCACCAAATTTGGTGGCAGGGCCAGTCGCAGCAAGGCGACCGGTGGTGGGGGGGGAATTGACCACCCCCCCACCATTGAAGGGGCGCTCTCCCCCCCCTTTACCAAGGGGGAGGAGCAATGGGCTGGAGGGGATTTGACAGAACCCCAGCCCACCTAACTTAAAAACACCCTGGGGGTATCAACCCCCAGGGCCCCTGGTAGGGGTATTTGACCGCCCCCTCCAAGGATTTGAGTGAAAGAGGGGGGGGAGCGGCATGTCCGCTGGTTAAACCCCCCACATTTGTGTCTGAGACTAGACCCAGGTGTGTCCTGGGTCTCACCTGGCCATTTGTATGGCCAGGGGCTGGTTGCATGAGGCAACCAGCCAGCATGTGAGGTAACAGGCCGGTTTTAACAGAAAATCGGCCAGGGTATTGAACAGCTAAGGGGCTGGTTCAGCCCCATTGAGGTGGAAACACCATAAATGACCGGAATAGGCTGGTTTTAAGGGTACAGGGACTGATGCCATGCGGGCTGATGTAGCCCAAACCAATTAATCACGCCTGTAGAGCCTGTAGAGCTCTTTTGGAGCGGAAAATTTGCCTTTTGGCCTGTTGTATCATGGGCTCACAAGAGGCAAATCTTTTGTACTTAAGGAGCTTTTCTCCCTGCTGTGTTCCATCATCTATTCATTATCCAATCAAATTCATCACCAATATCACCCAATGTATTGCCCCATTGTGAGAGCCCATTAGCAATTATTGACAAAAGTTGTCCAGAATTTCTTTTGCTTTAAATACTGCTCATTTGCCTAAGCTAATTGCTGGCCATAATTATAACAAAGGGAACTCATAATACATGAAATCAATCCAAAGCTATTTCTCTTGAGCTCCAAGATATCTTCAATTCTCCAAATTGTCTCACCAATATCTGATTATATGCAGAAAAACTCAAAGTGGTTATTTTTTCTATTTGGACACGTATGCTTGACATGTGAGTTGTGATTAAGTATTCCATGCTTCCTGAAAAGCACTAAATTCTAATGGTCCTTGTGTTGATGTTGTATTTGAAGACAGAGGAATTACATTTGTACGACTGGATGGACAAGTGGCTGCTAATGGGAAAGACAGTTTCTTTTTCCAATTTGAAACAAAAAAGTAACATCTAAATCCTCCTTGCTTCAATCCAAGCAGCTGGAGTGGGGATAAATATTACATGTGCTTCTATGTGTATTCTCATTGTATGTATGCTTCCCACAAGCATTTTTGAAAATTTGAATGAGAGTCTCAATCAGCATCAATGTTCCCATCAGGAGCCCCATTGAAACCCAACTGTTGAGGCCAAAGCTGTTGACCCTCTGCACAAAATCTTTCAAAAAAAAAAGTCCAAGTATTACATCTCATTGCCCCAGACACAATAGAGACCAAAATTCCAATCAGAAGCTTTTCCCTTTCAACACAAGTTTTAAAATTGATCTATTGACTAATTTTGGAAACACACAAATTACATAGGTTCAAGGTGTAAGGAGCAGCTGGCACATTAAGTTTTTTGATGATGAATTTCTTGATACTTGCATGTATCTCATGATGCTTTCTGATTTATCAGGTTAATCATTTTAGCCACAACTGATTGGACGGAGTTTTTACAAGCTTTCTTGAACGGAAATCATTGTTAAAAATACAAATTTATATCCAGAGG
Organism: Puccinia polysora; assembly: GCA_025617555.3. Classification (NCBI taxonomy): domain Eukaryota; kingdom Fungi; phylum Basidiomycota; class Pucciniomycetes; order Pucciniales; family Pucciniaceae; genus Puccinia; species Puccinia polysora. Next base: position 51,989,082 of record CM062618.1, read on the forward strand.
GATATTTATTATAGACTAAGACCTTGTGGAATTTGAGGGTTGACAATCCTCTTCCATTATCTTTGTGTTTTTAATTTGAAGGCTCTCCCTTGTTGCAGCTGTCAATATGGACAACCAAGAAGGGTTGTACACTTGGAGTGCTTTATTCTCTGGTATAAGTGGATTCTATTAATATTTAGTGCCATCTTCTCTGATAATGAAGTGTGTCTGTTTTGTGGTTTTCCCTATTCTTTCACCCACTTGTATTTGATGGTCTTTAACTTTGACCAGGTTGGAAAGGGAATCTGACCTCCATTCAATTTTTGTTTGGTGATGCTGTGTCACTTGGCCAAATAACAATTCCTTGGTGTCAGAGCATATGGCCATGTCATTGAACTGCACTGCCAGTTCAACTTCTGCCTTCTTTCAGCAAGGTGTGATTTATTTTGAATAAATTCAGTGGCCCTTCATCAATTTGGGATGCTATTGGAAAATTTCACTCACTCTTTTCCTTGTCTTGAGGGCACATGCCTTGGCTTTCTGATTCTCCAAAGCCCTTTCACCAGATATTTGCACAAGTTTCCATTGAGACTTCAGGTGTGAAAAATAACTTTCAAGGATAACTGAAACCACTGCATGAGTACCATGATTGGGGGACCACAGGTACCTATTATATTCCCCCATCTGCAGGGCCATGCCAAGTGTCCTGAAAAACAGCAGGTCCATGAGCTGGTTGAATGGATGCTTCCATGAGCTTTTCCAATCAAATGTGAAAAGTGTTAGCCCAAGCTCCAAGATTTGGGTTTGGACCCAACTTTTGTATGCTTTTGTGTTGTTATTGATTTTTGCAGGGGTTTTTGGTGTAGGCTGAATGAAACTGAGACTCTTTGAACTTTGAACTGCACGGTCCCTCTCATCTTGTAGTGGTGGTGCAGGGAGGTTTTGAAGGTCAGTTCCTTTGAAATCCATGAGGAGCCTGGCATGTTGATGGACAATTGTTTTCATTATTTCACTTCCATCTGGAAGCTCTACTCTAATTTCCTTCATCCTCTCTTTTTGGGTTTTACATTTGGCTGATGAGGCTTCTTTCCTGAAAATTCCTCAATTTTGACATGCTCTAGAGTCTGCAGCATAATCCTCAACTTCTACTGGGTCCACTAAAACTTGTGACATCACAGTCAATTGTTTATTCCAAAAACCAGGAATACACTACAAAAAAAACTTGCCCTGATCATCAGATAAATGTTAATCTTGAATTTGAATGTTGTTCATTGATTGTTCTACAAACCAAAATAATAATTAGCAAGGGAAATAATGATCAAGATTGTTTTGAAACCAATAAATCACATTGATTTGGTTCAGAATGCATTGCTTCTCCTGGTGCTTTTGTTGGAAAATTTGAATTATGGGTCTCATTTGCATGAGGAGGATCTTGCAACATCACAGCTCCAGCAGCATGTGGGGTGGGGAAAGGTGTGGTTCTCCATTCAGGGGCTCTTCTGGTGAATATATGCTGAGGAATACCTGTGGGGAATTTTTCACATGCACTGGTAGTAAATGGTACTTCTTGGTGTGTTCTTCTTGGAATTGGTGATTGAATGCTTCCTGGGATTTTTATATGGACTGCAGCTTCTTGATCCCAAGAAATGGTTTCCTCAAGTGAGACCACATCTATTTACAAATTCACAATCAATTAAATAATTGGATAATATTCATTCTTGTGATTATTTTCTTAACTCTGGGATCTGGAGCCCATATTACTCTCCTATGGATTGAACCCTGTGCTAATGCACCCACACTGAATATGGAGTTTAATTGCACAACTTCCACATATATATCTGTGTTTGATCCTAATGCTTAGCTCTTGAACAAATGCTTGAAAACTGAAAATCCTAACCTGGGCTAATTTCCATTTGCTTGCCTTTGTCCATCCTTGCAATAGGAGATGATAATTCTTCTTCTAAAACATGTACTATGGATTAGATACATTGTGGTCTAGCTTATGCCATATGAGATTGCAGGGGAAAAAATACCTTCTCCACTCTCTTCCAGATATTCAAAATGGCCTTTCTTGGGAATCCTGAGGAAATAATCTAATTCCAAATATCCCCAAGATTTTAATTGTTGATTAGTTAAGGAACCTCATTTTATGAATATTTACCATCATTTCCCTGGGAGAAAACATTCTTATGTTAAGTTGGAGATGCATCTTCTGCAAGTCTATTGGATCTCAATTGAGATCCCAATTGTACAGCAGGATTTATTCTAAGAGATGCTGAGATCCTCCAATGGTGCCAAAAATTATTTTTCTTATTCCTTCCAGGCTGATTGCTGCTTCCCCCCTAAAAAAATTAAACATGCTACCAATGAAGTTTTTTTCCTCTTTCCAGATTTCAAATCAAACTTTTACCTTTTTTCCAAAGTACCATTCAAATTTCTCTATCACGATCTTGAAGCCTCATAGACATTCTCTTTGATATCTCCCCAGCAGAAGCTTTAGATGATTTTTTCAGCAGCCAGTAATTCATTGACTAAACAGGTAATTTACCTTCCACCTTCCAATTCTCTGGTTGCTGGGCTTTTTTTCCCAGTGTTTAATTGCTCTGGCTATTTTGGTTCTCACATCCTAAAATAAAGTTTTTTCACCACCGTGCTTTCTTGCCACATTATTAATACAAAGCTAGTATTTGTACCATCCAATTCAAATTGATCCCCACTTATGAACCCTTCCATATTTCCTATTTCTCCAGCCATATGCCTAAAATCCTCCTGTGATTAAGAAGCACCATCATACACATTTGAACTGTTTCTCACTTTGTGTGATTTTGGGATTATCACTTAGGTATGGATTTAAAAATAAATCACTATTAATTTTGTCAGGAATCATATCAATTCATCACATACTTTCAACATTTTCTTTGTCTTCATCAATTGGTTCCCAACTTTCTCAATCATGAATTATCAGGATAATTGTCTCAAATCCTTTTCCACTGTCATATTTTTGATTAACCCAGATATTGTGTGATTGTTGTGAATAACTGGAGCGTTCTATATTGGTCATAAATAAGCCATTGTGCCCATACGCATAATTTTCAAAATACCACGTTACTCAACCTGTGAATTCAATATGCCACGCCAATAACCCCATTTTTTCCTGCACTGGTTGGAACAGATGCAGCCTGATTGATTCTTCCAACTCAATTACTCTGGATGAATCTCTCCAACCAAAAACAGAACTCTCCCAAAAACCAGGGACATCTCACAAACCTTTTGGAATTAGCATATCACACATATGGTGGAAATGGACTCACTAGGGCTGCTATCATGAAATTCAGAAACCTGGGTCCTTAATGATCTCTCCACAATTGAGCTGTTTTATCTCTGATCAGAATTATCCTTTTTTCCCCCAGAAATTTGACTCTCAGGGCCTGACCCTATATTGAATGTTAAAAATAATTTCCAATTAAATTTCTTAAGTCTGTTAAATTTCTGAAATAACTTACAATCTGTGTCACAACTTGATTTCAAGTGTTTTTTTTGAGCTGTTGAACAAAATTTTCAGTTCTATAATTTCAACTCAATTTTTGAGATCAAAAACACCTATGAAATCAATATTCCCACCTAGAATATATTTCATGAGAACATCCACAGATTTTTTCCCCAAGATTTATTCTTCAATTGCACCAGCAGCTTCAAGTGTCACATTTTTTCTTTTTGGCCCCTGATAGTGTTTTGGAACAATGTGGTGGGTTTTCTTCCATGCCTAATTTGACAATTTCAATAAGTCAAATCAGAATGCATGCCAAAGGTCAGAAGTCACAAATAATTTCCACATACCCGTTGAAATTTTTGTTGGTATGGTTTTTTTCAATGCCTCAGATGTGGAAAATTTAGATGAAGCCACTATAAAAAAACATTTTGTAAATTTGAAGGATTCTAAGAACATTTTCCTGCTTCACTCACAAGTATTTCTAGTATCTCTTCTTGATTCAAGCAGGTTTGCTAGTCTCTCTTTTCAGAGGAATTTTAACCAATTATTGGTCATTTTGTTTGATTCAAGAACATTTAGATACACCAATGTTCATCTTCAATATACAAATTTTTTTCCAAGGCAATGCCCACAGAGGTCACTCCTGAGGCCTCCAACTTATTTGCATCTTCATAATGTACTTTCATTTGCTTTGTTGAGGAGACAGACTTGCCAATAAACTCTTTGTTCTTTCTGCGTTGGAATATTGATTTTTATCTCCTTGAGGCTGCTTCAGCTGGTCTTTGTGAATTTTTTCTTTCCTGTTTAGAAGAAGTCACTTAGCCTCAAAAGTGGAATGTGATAAATTTACAAGGAAGTATTTCTGCAAACATTTATGAACACCTACCTTGAATTCCACATGGAGCCACTGGGGACCTTGCAGTGCAGACTAGATCAATATTGCATTATTACATAAGCCCACAAAAATCTCTAAAATAAATAGGACAACATACAACTTATTGGATAAACATTTCCTGCCTTGGGCAGGCTCTTTTTTGAAGACTGCAACCCATTTGACTCTTTTTATTCCTCTGAGGCTGAAATTGGGACAGAAAGTGTACCAAAAAAATTGTGAATATTTTTCTGTGATGAATTCATGCCATTTTCAAACCGTGAAAATTTAAATTGCCCACTTTGCCTATCAGATTTATCAATAATTTTTTCCAATGAACTCATTGGAAAAGACTCTGTATATTTATTTGTAACTGTTTTATCTATAACTTCAATCAAGCATTAATCTTTTAGATCTGGACCCCATGTGCTATAATTGAAAAACAGATTAACTTACAAATCTTGTGTTAACTTGGAACAATTCAAAGTGAATAAGCTCTACAAAATTGATTTTCAATACCACAAAGCAAGTCAAAATCAACAGTACTTTTGAAAATGAGATTAGAATAGATCTGAAATAGTAAAAACTTTGTTTTAAATGGTTTTAAAGTGAAGAGAGGAGGATACAGAGGATGCCAAACAACCAAGGATGAACCTATTTATATTTTTGGAAAGCCTTAAATCTACATTTCTTTTATTGAAGATGAAGTATGAAGCAATGCCATCCTTGGTAATTGGAGCCAATCTGAAATGCATGATTTGTCACAAATTAATACCATATACTCAAATAAACATTTTTCAAGTCCCAATGCTAATTTTTCTCAACCAAAATGAACAAAAGTGCATCAGTGGCTATTTCCCCTTATGCCTGAGCAGGTTAACCTATTTATTTTAGCTTTTGTTGCAAATTTGTGCCAAGTCATACCATTATGAAAAAATAAGTACAAATCCAAGGGAACTCATAAACATCAATGTGCAAAATTCAAAAATTGGAATATCATGCTTGTTCTACATATCACTTATTACTTCAAAGCCAATCCATGTGATTTAAATTGTGAAAAGCCTCCAAGAAAAAACTGCAGTGCATCTTTTGTAATGAATTGGGGAAAAGCATAAAAAAGTTGCTGGGAGTTGAACCAACATTGACCCATTTCATGTGGGTTTCTATAACTGTTGAGCTAGAATGCTTAGTGCAAGGTGTACATCAAAATATTGCTGGAATTTTCTTTTCAATGCCTAAGATTATCTACCACTGTCTTGAAAAATTTGACAAGTGTTTGAGGCATGCAAGGTTGGATAACTGTCAAAACTTGATTGTCCTTACTTGTTGCAATAAGTAAGGCCCACACAACAGTTATCCAGCTGTTAGGGAGCTGGACCTATGGTTGTTTCTTCCATGAATCCCTGTTGAGGTTAAACCTGCTAACATGATGTATCACCACAGTACGGAGGCTGTGCAGTTGAACCTAGACCAGTAATACCAAACAACCCTGGCAGCCACAAGCGTCTGTAGCCTAGTTGGTAAAGGCAGCACTCTAGTATGTGTCTCAGTCTATCTGAGGTTGTGGGTTCAACTCCCACCAGACACATCTTCATTTTCACAGTCTCAACAGGTTATGAGCCCAGAGCCTACCTGAGCATATACTTGCTTACTTATGAGACTTGAATAAGATGTGAATGCTTCCTGTAAGACCATCATTACCTGTAAGCCTATCACGGGTTCAATCCCCACACTGATCACACTTTCACCTGGGTATTTCCATACCTATTTCTACATCACGTAGCAAGGGGGGGTGTTGAGGTTAAACCTGCTAACATGATGTATCACCACAGCACGGAGGCTGTGCAGTTGAACCTAGACTAGTAATACCAAACAACCATGGCAGCCACAAGCGTCTGTAGCCTAGTTGGTAAAGGCAGCACTCTAGTATGTGTCTCAGTCTATCTGAGGTAGTGGGTTCAACTCCCACCAGACACATCTTCATTTTCACAGTCTCAACAATCCCTGCTCAATAAAAGTTGGGACTGCCCCAAACATGGCAAAAAAACAGTAATGGGATAATTTTGAGTTCAAAAATAGAAGAAAAAAAATCAACCCAATTGCGAAGAATTTATGTCAAGAACTATTGAGGAGACAATTTTGGCTTGATGGGATGAAACCTGAATACCTCCATGTCTAAAGCAAACTTATCAAGACAGTGGTACATTCTCCAAATATTCATTTAAATTTTGTAGCTTTCAAATTCAATTCCATATTTTTGTGATGTACACCTTGCTCCAAGCAGTTGTGCCTCAATGTTTAGAGCAAGCAACCTGCAATGCATCAATGTGGGTGGGATTACCACTGACTTCATTATCCTTCTCACCATCATTACAGATAAAATACAATATGAAAACATGATACCCCATTTATTTTATCATTTTAGATTTTAAATTATTCCATCACTTTCCGATCAAAGTTTCTGAGCAGAATGAAAATTGGAATGTTACGCGCAAAACGAAATGAAATTTGGAGACCAAGTGCCAGTCTCCATCAACAAAAGTGTCATGAAGGATAACCAATTTTTTAGCAATGGAACCAGATGTCAAAACCAGTTGAATGGCTGGAAAATCCATGGTGAAAATTGTGATAAAGACTTGGTAATTCCAAAAAAAATAAATGTGAAACGAACTGGAAAATATCAGTTTTTTTATAAATGCTGAAATTAATCAGAATGAAACTGGCAATTGAATAAAACATTGATCACAAAAATCTGAACTGGGATATCAAAATACACAACCTTTTATTGCCAATTTGTATTTGATGGGGAATTTCAAGCAAGTGCCAGTTGAATCAACATGAACATCCAAGTGAGTTTGGTTTTTTTAATGGGGGAATTAAAAGTGAAATTCATTTTCCACCATGGTGAATACAATGTGAATCATATTTTATTATTGATGTAAAACAAGCCAAACTCTAGAATATTTGTTGGTGAATGGAAGTTCCCTCTGAAGGGAGTAAATGGGCCAGGAAATGGTAATGGATGGTAAAACAAAGTTACTGGCCAGCCAAGGACCCCAATTTGGCCCTTGTGAGTATTGGTGGATCCTTATTGCATTCAGGAGTGTTTCGGAATATGGGGGCATTCAGAAAGAATGGTTAGTGCCACCAGCCAAACACACATTTCAAAAAAGTGCCCCTAAACCCAGGGGGGTGTAAGACTCCAAACGGTGCTGAGCTGCGGACAGTTCTGCAGAGGCAAAAAGGTGCTGTTTAGGCTGCCCTCCTGAGTGTTACTAAAATATTCAAGTGTAACCAGAATAAAGTTCCAGAACCTTGAAAATAAGGAATAAATGGAAAGAATGAATTGTGATTGTACTCAACAGGGATGGAAAAACACTATCTGAGGCATGATGGCGCAGGAAAAGAATTTAAAAGCTAAGATAAATTTTGTTCAGATTTCAATAAAACAAGGCAGTTTTAATTAATAACACCCAAAACCTAATGACTCTGGTCTTCAGCAGAATATTAGGACATATCAACTCAATCCCCATTAAACTCCAGGTTCTCAATGAACCTGCAGAAATCTCTGCAATCAAGGGCTTGAAAGGTACCAGATAACTGTGGGTGGCTTTACAAAAAAAAAAAATTTGTTTTATGAGGCTCTATAAGAAAAGTAGTATAAAATTCAAAAAAAAATAACCCTGCACTTCTCAAGGGACTCAGGAATAGTGTGGCAGAATTAAAGTTTAAAAAAATAAAGGGAGGCTGAACAATCCAGGTTTCAAGATTAAAGAAAACTCTCAGTAAAAAGTGACTGGTTCCAGAAAGAAAATCAAATGAATGATCAAGGCCAAAGTGGTTAGAGAAAGGGATCAAAAGAGTGTTTCAACACACTCAAGAATGTTAAAATACGTATGCACTTACGCATGTGCTACGTATAAGTGTAACCCAAATGGGGTGCACATATGGGCCTATCCGGCCCATTGGACACTAACACAGACCATACAGGCCTGTGTGGATGTCACAGATTCGGGGAAACTGGCCTCAAAACGGGTGAAACAGGCCTATTGAAACACGGGCCTTAACGGGTCCAGTGAGGTATATGAGCAAACACAGCCAGATGGGCTTTGATGGGCATAATTGGCCTAAAGTTTTATTTTGGACTCACTTGGCCCGATGGGCTAGCCCGCCAAATTATTGTTTACTTGCTTTTTTGGGATTGGAGCTGCCCATTGGGTCCTCCGCCCGTTTTGCAGCCCAGTTGGGGCTGCCACCCATGTGGCGGCCTGCTCAGGGCCACTCTTTTGGCTTGGGCCCGTCTATGAGGCCATTGTTGCGGCCCGCTTGGGGCTGCTGTTTTTGCCTACGGCCCGTTTACAGGGCCCAACGGCCTGTGCGGGGCTGTTGTAGGGGGAAGGGGGACTCAAAATGAAGCCCCCCCACCCTGGTAGTGGCTGTTGAGCCCCCTGTGGCTGCCACCCAGCATGGCAGCCGCGGGGCTGGTGGCCCCGGCTCCTCCCCCTCCCCTTGCTTGCCATTGCGAGGAGGAGAGGAAGGGCTGGCTGGATGGAACCAGCCAGCAACTGGTTGCAAGGGGCAACTGGTCATGGTGGGCGGGACTTGATTACCCCCCCCCCACCAAAAGTGGTGGCTAGGTAGTTTGCATCAAGGCAACCGGCGGTGGGGGGGAATTGACCACCCTCCACCATCAAAGGGGCGCTCTCCCCCCCCCCCCCCCGCTATACCAAGGGGGAGGAGCAAAGGGCTGGAGTGGACCCTATAAAATTATAAAAGAACTGTTAAACCTGAACCAGGCTGTTTGGATTCCAAGGGTCAGTTCAGAGGATGAAAAACAGCCAGAGAAGAGAAACAATTGCAGAGATGAAAGATAAAAAACAGTTATGGCGTCTCTACAGATAGGATGATGGATCAGAAAGGACTAATTAGAGAAGATGAAAGACACTGTAGAGGAAGAGACTATTCCGCCCACACAAATTGAAGACTGCAGAGCAACAAGATCTTCAGTTCCTGATGTTGAGTAGACAAGTCTGTTAAGAACCTACCGCAGGTTGGAATGAAGTACTTGTCAATTATAGTTAATCGCTTCTTCTTAGGTGATCCAATGGTGTGTTCAAAGAGTTGGTGATCAAGTCTGAGATGGTTTGTAAGTGCGAGTGCAAGTATGAACGTGATCAGATGAAACTGGAGTACAAAAGAACATGACAGAGATGAGGAGGAACAAGACGAGAAAATAGAGAACAGAGAGTGAGAAAGATAGAAGGAGACACCAAGGGCAGTCTTTCACACGGTCCGCTCAAAAGTTGTTCTGGCAGGTGACAGGACTAGTGACAGGCATTGAATCTCCTATGCTCAAGGGGAGGTATGTCTTGACAGTACATAAAAAGAAAGAAATAAGAATAGAAAGAAAAAGAAATAAGACAATTATCAACAGACCCAACCACCCCCCAGCCCACCTAGCATAGCAACGCCCTGAGGGAATTGACCTCCAGGGCCCCTGGTGGGGGATTTGACCTCCCCCTCCAGGGATTTGAGAGAAAGAGGGGGGGGCGGCATGTCTGCTGGTAACACCCCCCCCCCCCATGGGTGTCTGAGACTGGACTTAGGTGTGTCCTGGGTCCCTCCTGGCCATTTATATGGCCAGGGGCTGGTTGCATGAGGCAACCAGCCTGAATTTGAGGTAACAGGCCGGTTTTAATAGACAACTGGCCAGGGTTTCAACCAGCTAAGGGGCTGGTTCAGCCCCATTGAGGTGAAAACACCAGAAATAACTGGAATAGGCTGGTTGTAAGGGTACCGGGACTGATGCCATGCGGGCTGATGTATCCCAAACCAAGTAACATTGCCTGTAGGGCCTGTAGATCTCTTTTGGGGCGGAAAATTTGCCAATTGGCTTGTTTTACCATGGGCTCAAAAGAGGCCAATCTTTTGTACTTAAGGAGCTCTTCTACCTGCTGTTTTCCATCATCCATTCATCATCCAATCAAATTCATTGCCAATATCATCCAACCTATTGACCCATTGTGAGAGCCCATCAGCAATTATTGACACAAGGTGTACAGAATTTTTTTTGCTTTAAATACTTCTCATTTGCCTAAGCTAATTGCTGGCCATAATTATAACAGATTATCAGTAACAACATTTTCATTACTTCCAAACTATCTAAACCCTTGTACCTTACTCTGGAGAAAATCAAAGACCCAAGTTTTCCAAGAAAAATGTCCTATATCCCTGATGTTAGCTCCACCAAGATAGTTCTGAACATCCAGAATTATAATGCTTAGGATGTCCTTATGGATAATGAGCTGGATAACATCTGTTTTTGGGAGATAATGGATGCAGATGAAAATTTGATCAGTTCAGAAGTGGAGAAAAAGTGTTATCATCTCATCCTTAGGCATCTTGATGAGAATCATGTGACATGGGTTTCCAATACTATTAGGCAAGATGAGACAAGGGGGGGATGAATCCTTTGGAATTTGCTTAAGTCCAAGTATGCTGGTGATTCTGTTTACCAGAAGGGTATAGCTTTCAATAAACTGTTCAAGTTACAATATTCAAATTGTAAACATTTTTTTTGCAGAGTCTAGGTCTACCATAGCTAAGTGGAAGTCATCAGGACTAAACATGGATACTGATTTTTTGTCACTGTTAATCCTTCAGAAGCTACCAAAGCATTTTGATTCTTCAGTAAGAATCATTTCTCAATTGGATCCTCTTCCTGGGGAGGAGGATGTGCTGAAAAGGATTGAAAGGGATGATCTTCAGTTCAAGATGAAGGGTGTTTTGGAACAACCCTTGTTGGAAAGACTGGAAAATCTTGCAAGAATGCAAAAAAGGATTTTTCCAAGGTCTTATGCTATGATTTTCAGATTAAGGGGCATTATTGTAAGCTTTCTACTATTGCAGAGCAAGCTTCAAAAGCAACAAAAACAACATAAAAATAATGATAATATCATTAAACTAAGAATGAGTAGGAAAACCATCAAAATTATTACACAAATGGATTCATTACCCAAATTTAGGTAGGGTCACTCACTGAGCTCACCCTTGAAATTCAACTCCTTATATTTTTAAATAATTCAGGAAAGAAATACCAAAATACTATGGCTCCACTATTGAGTTTTTGGTCAATTAAATATTTCACACACATTATAACATATAGGTTTCAAACCTAAAATTCAGTAAGGATTGAGGTGTTGTGTATATTTTAGGAGTTACGGATGGAAATGTGTTTTGTCACAATTCCCACATGCAGCCGCGACAGCCAATGCACCCGCACGCGGCTGAGATTCAGCCCTGTCACTCCGTCAAGGTCGTGTACGCAGCCTTAGGCCTCTGACAAGTATGCAGCCGCGGGACTAAGGGTTGACAGAGTGACAGGCGGCCTGAGAGGCTCAGGTACCGTTTAACAAGCTACAACCCACATGGGAACATTCTGCATATGTAATAAATGTTCCTGTGGATAGTAGATAGTCTAAAAATACATAATAATATATAAAAATACTTAAATAATCCTTATACGTATTTTTTATTTAATATAATTCAAAGTACCAAGAATTTCAAAAATAAGACAATGACAACTTCTAACAATATATTAAAATACTTTAATATACTTTTATGAGATTTTCTAGACATCAATATCCTCGTGACATACTAAGAAAAAAATTGATGTACAAATATTACATGAATTCCCATGACTTATATTTTTCAGTAATTATCTTATTAAATCAACTGGAAATTAAAAATAAGGAGTAAAATGAATATTATGACTTTTACTCCAGTTATATAATACATAATGAGAACTCACCTGACATCAGGAAGTCCGTAGAAATGACTATTTATATAATTATTAAATTACTGGGAACATTTTCTAAGGATAATTAATTAAATAATACATAAATAGGACAGATTAGTGTTATTCACACGTCCTAATGTCTATTATAAAGTAGAATAATTCCCATACCCTGAGGAATTAGATGCTACCCGTGCTATAGCACCAATAAAACATGACAGGCTACCCCTGATTACCCTTCTAGCTTTAGTGTCTGTCCCTTTGAGCCCCTGTACCCTCAGAAGGACAATGTTGGGACTCCAAAAGCTATAAATAAAGAACTCTTTTGAGGATATTGATGGGCAGAGACCCAGTTATATTCATATCCAGACACTGTGCCAAGGTAATCAAGTATTTATAAGAGATAAATAAGTGATTTATGGCTAAGTCTGATCAATAATATTTGTCCTCAACCTTTTTTTATCAATTAAAGCTTCAGAAAAACGTTATAACCCCAGTATACAGGTTTAACCCATCTGTGCATGTCTCAACCAGATACCCAAAGGATTTAATAATCAACCAGTGAGTTTTATTATCCTTTCTCTGTTGTGGCAGCTTGGCTACAAGGCCCTGCCATTCCACCATGTATTTTATATACATATTATCTTTGGGTAAAATATCCTTTAAACTAAAGAGCCCAAAGTAACCAGGACTACATGTTTTCATCATGAAATCCCTCAAGAGAGGTGTTAAAGATCCCCAATATAATTGTGGCCCCTCTATAAAAATATTTAATAATTAATTTATTCATATTGAATTAAAACAATAAAACATAGCCAAACCACTTAACTTTGCAACAAGCTTAATCCAAATATTTAAAGATTTTTGCTGCATTTATTAAATAATGTATTCATTATTTATTCTATCACCTCTGGTATCTATAGGATAGAAAGGTTCTTGGCATCCAGGAGGCTGACAATTGGGGGTCTGGCCGGGAAATATTCCATTTTATCATATTTAATACCTTGGACCAGACATTTTCACAAAAAAATTAAATCAAAGATAAATTTATCTGACTTTATAACCGTGATTTATCATTAAATTCTTTTGCAGTGGATTAAACACCAATGCAGAATTAATAATCTATTATTTAAATCTTTTAAAGATATGAAAAGAAGGATATATTAAACCTACTTGTTGGAAAGCTTTAACTCAAGCTGAGCAACTTAATATCTTTTCTGCACGTAAAAACTTAGATAAACTCCTTGAACAAGAATATCTTGAAAAGCATATCAACTTTCAGGCTCTATTAAGGAAATAGAAAGCTTTGAAGAAATACCATATAAATTACTTTTTGAAATATAAAAGTAAGTATACCATTGTTATTACCATATTATTATTTTTTTAAAAAAATAATATTAATATATTTTATTAACCAATAAAATACACTTTTTTATCAGTGAACCCTCCTGTACCAGAAACCACAACCACTGAAGTTGATTTATTGGATCAGGAAATCCCAGATAACACTGGAAGCCCCAAAAATATTGATTGGGCAGGTGAAGACCTCATTGGAACACACCAAGACACCGTAGGATTATCTACTAAGGATCAATTTTACCCCAATGAGGTCTTTGTACCTTTGAAAATCAACTTAAGTGAGTTTGGAATAAAACTTATTTTTACGGATTTTTTCTGTAAAATACTTATAAACATATTATTCAAAAATTAATAGACGCAACACAAGAGCCCCGGGAAGAATTCCCTCCTATGGATCTTTGCCAACAGCTCTCAGTAACCGTGAGACCACCAATAACGACAACCATGAAGGGACTAGAGCCCGTGAATCAAATTCTGATGGACAAGGAGCAGCACCAAGTACTTCTGCCCTCTCCCAACCTAGAGCCAGAGAAGGTAGTAGAATCAAGCCACCCTCCTTTAAAAAAAAGATTCCCTGCAGCCACCCCAGAAGAATCTGGCCAAGGAAGCCAGGATCAAAGACTTAGTAAAAGAGCACGTGAAATATTGGGAAGAATTCAAAGAAGCCCAAGCCAGGGAGGACATGGTATCTATGAAAAAGATAATCTCCCAGGCAAAAGCCACCCAGGTAGCTCTTCAGAAAATGATTCCAAGGAAAGAGGTAGAATCCTACAGAGAAAAGTGGAATCCTTCGGATCAATTAGCCCAACTGAAAGGCAAAGGATAAGGAAAGAAGAGATCCTCTTCCCCCACAAACCAAAGGGAAAGAAAGAATGGGATCAGATAATATCCCTAGCTCAAAAATGGAAAAAGGTTTAAAAAAATTAGCTTCTAATTCTGCGCTCAAACAAACCTCTCATGTCATTAATTCCTTTTTTAATGATGTGCGTCATAATTTCAAAATTGTTTGTGAAAATTTGGACGGTGTTTATACCCAAATGGATAAATTAACCTCAGTAGTAGCCAACATGATTAATAACCAAACCAAGACGGTAGGAATGGAAGAAATCAAAGAACACACAGAACATTTATTGGAGACAATTAATCAATGTAGGATTAGAAAAACTCAAACAATTGAGAATATGTTATCAGGAATCCAAGAAAATTTCATTATGTCTTTCCACCCCTTAAAAGAAGAATTGGCAACCACCATTGAAAGCTCTATTCTATCCCTTAGTGAAAAATTGGATGTGCTTAATAAAAAAGTGGACCTTCAACTTAATCTGATCAAATATGATCTTAGAGACTTCAAAGTCCATCTGACCAACCCCTTGGGGAGTACTACAGAGGAACCAAAACCTCCCAGACAAAACACTACTCCTTATGCACCACCCTTATTAGGAATGCATAGGAGTGACACCTTTAGGCCTTTTCCTACCCCTGAGATAGAGCAAGCACTCAAACTGTTACCCCCTATTTCTGAATGGGCCAAGTTCTGCGGTGAAGGAGAATATAATCATATAAATTTTATTAAATTTATTGACTACACTATTAACTCTTATGACCTACCAGAAGCTTTAGCTGTAGTCAGGCTACCCAGGCTATTTGAAGGAGTAGCATTGGACTGGTTTATCAGTAAAAGAGAAGAATTAGGATCCTTACCATGGAATTCTTGGAAACTTCTGATCAAAGAACAATTTGGTTCTAGAATGTGGGAAAGAAAAATGATGGAAAATTACAAAAATTCCTCATTTGACACCTCCAATGATAAACATCACAAATGGTGCTTGGAACAGAAGAAAAGATTGGATTGCTTCTATCCAGATGCTGATTAAGAGGAAGTAAATGAAAGACTCCTCAACCTGTGTCCTGGAAATCTTGACCATAGTGTAAGATGTAGGATGAGTATGGATGCGGACTTGCCAACTCTAATCAATGTGCTAGAAGAAGTAATAGACATGAATGGGTTAGACAAGAAAGGCCCTTCCAGACCCAAAGAGAACTATAAAATCAACAAAACCAGAGAACAACCTCCTCTGATGAATGCCTCTGATAATAACAATCCTAATGAGAATAGGGATAAAGAGAGGATGCCTGAAACCTGTTGGAATTGTAACAAGACTGGGCATATGAGACAAGCCTGTCTATTACCAAAAAGAAAGATAGCAGTCTTGGAAGGAGAGCAGGAGGTTGAAGGAAATCAGAACTATAAAGATATAGCTGATACTGAAGGATCTCTTTCTGAATGTGAATTGATCCTGAACAACCCTGTTAATGTTATAGAAGGAGATATAGGTACTTCTGTAGAAATCAATAACATCCATGGGGATTGTAGTTTGCCCCAACAATGGGATCCTCCCATAATTCCTAGAAAAATTATGGATGTCAAACCATTAACAGTTAAAACTATGAGTGGGAAAAGTTATACCACTGGTGTGGTGCCCCATCCTGGACACCCTGGCCGCCTTAAGACCTCAATCCATAAACTGTTGCGCAAACGTACCGCCCGGCTGAACAACTTATCCTCAGGCTCATCCAAACCATTATTTACCCGTGCGCGCGCGCCGCGCCACGCGCGCTGGGCTTCCATTATCCGCGTAGCGCGCCGCGCCGCTCCGCGCCGCGCTCCTTTCATCCGCGCGCGTCGCGCGTCCTTTATCCTTGTTGCTTGTCATCTCCGCCGTTGTCATAGCGCGTCCTCATCTTTGTCGTTGCGTGTCTTCATCTTTGTCGATTGCGCCTCCCAATCTCCTCATTGCTACCGTCGCGCGGCGCTCATCCATGATTTACTGAATCCATCCCGACCGCACCCGCAAGCATTTGGCAAATCCTTGGATCCGTCAAACCTCCCATTGCACTTGATCTATCAGTTGTGGATCTCAAGGCCGTCAGGATTTACTCAACTTTCTCAAACCAATCTCCTATCCGCCCATCCGCGCTCTCATGGACTTCATCCGTCACCTTTCCTGGGACTCTCCCACCCGCTTCCGCCTTTGGACAAGGGGTGGGTGACTCTGGTATTGTTACGCGCGCCCATCCACAGACTGACGCGAGTGACCACATGGTTGCCTTCCCTTTTCCGCTCTATTTGTAGAATCCTTTGTATATAGTCTAACAGGGCCTCCTGCCCATATAAGGAGGGGCTCTCCCCTCCTTATGGCCCAGCATCCTAGCATCCCAGCATCCCATCATTCTATCATCATAAACAATTTATCTATTCTGGTCCATTCCATTGTTTCCACCTTTATGGGGCTGAACCAGCCCCTTTGTGTTCAATACCCTTGGCTTTTTGTCCGTTAAAACCAGCCATGATGACCTCATTATGTTGTTTACAGGCTGGTTGCCTCATGCAGCCAGCCCCTGGCCCCTCAAATGGGCCAGGTGGCCTGGGTCCAGTCTCAGACTCACATGGGGGGGTGTGACCAGCAGACATGCTGTCCCCCCTCTTTCTCTCCAATCCCTGGTGGGGGCGGTCAAATCCCCTCACCAGGGGCCCTGGGGGTTGATACCCCCAGGGCGTCGTCAAGAAAGTTGGCCTGGGAGGTGATCAGGTCCCCCCAGGCCCATTGCTCCTCTCCCTTGGTAAAGGGGGGGGGGGGGGGGGGGAGAGCCCCCCTGCATGGTTGCTTCACACACTTGTTGGTGCAGGGGTGATGAATTCCCACCCACCTGCCAGTTGCTAGGCTTGTGGCTGGCGCCGCGACCTCCTTGGGCAAGGGGGTGGTCTGGTCCCCCCTGTCCTGACCCACCGCACTGACAAGGCCGGTTTCTGGCTGATTCAACCCAGCCAGCTCGCCCCCCTCCACGCCCGCGCGGGATCCCTCAGCCGCGCAACAGCCCCGGGCGGGCCGTCGGGCCCTGCATGGGCCGTACCAAGTAACACATGTGGCCCCAAACGGGCCGCGACACGGGTGGCGGCCCCAATGGGCCGCCCCAAGCCCGAATTGGGAGAATTACATACTTTGGCGGGCCAGCCCGTCTGGCCAAGTATGTCAGTAATAAATCTTGGGCCCTTTTATGCCCAAATAAGCCCATCTGGCTTGGGTGGCCCATCCACCCTAGTGGGCCCGTGAGGGCCCGTGTCCCAAAAGACCATAAAAACGTGTTTTGGCGCCCAAATGCCCAAAACCAATAACACCCACATAGGCCCATGTTGCCCATGTGATGTCCAATGGGCCGTGGAGGCCCATTTTTCAATCCCATTTGGATTACACACTCCTATGCACATTAGCTGAGTGCATCCGCATTTTAACAGGCTCAAGGGGGGATGTTGACTGGAATGCCTCCGCAAAATAATTGGCCCCAAGTGCAAGAAGGAGGAATTGAACAGAGGGTCAGGGGATTTGAACAGGCTAGAAGCCCTTTCTTGACCGCCAGGACAACAAGAAGTTGTGAGGTGCGGAAGAAGGAGAGTACCCATAGACACAGAATTTTTTTTTAAAAAAAATTGATGAAATAAAAAACTAAGAAAAGAATTCTTTCTTTAAATTTTTCCCTTTTTTTGAATTGTTCCAAATTGGTCACCGCAAATGTGGTATGTGAGAAAATAATAAATGAAGAATGAAATGGTATTTCAGACAGTTTCATTGCCTTTTGGTAAGGCCTTGCCTGTCATTTGGTTTACAGTTGTTCAAGGTATGACAAAATTACAATTGAATACTATTTGACTCCTTCCTTTTTGTAATAAATCTTTGCTACCATCTCCACCTCAGCCAGCACCTCCAAACTTACCGTTGATCCTCCGCAAGACAATCAAACAATCAAATAAGGAGAAAACCACCCTCAAACAACTGAACAGATTGTAATACCTCCTGAATCCAAACCAGTAAAGCAAACAACCAAGGAGAAAATCAATCTCCAAACAAGCACATACTTGTAGAATTGCTTACAAGTTTCCTATTTGAACACAGCCAAGAAACAATCTTACCTCTTGAAAACATAAAAAAAAGCAAATAGAATATCAGCCCAAATCCAAAGACAGGGAGTTGAAAACACTGTGGGTAGAAAATAAACAAAGAAAGACCACCCATTGCTGATTCAACAAATTGCTCACCTAAACTCAAGACATTTTTAGATCTAGTCTGACTCATCACTCATCTACTTTCATTTTCTCAACTAAATTCTCCAACCTGTTTCTCTCAACCATTTTGAATCTACCTTGTATCAGAAGATCAGTTTCTGGTTTTCAAAAAGATTAATAAAAAGTGGATTTGAGGATGAGGATCCATAAGAAAACACAATGAAAAGTTGAAATATGCTCCATTGCCAAGGGATCCTTGACAGCTTGAGCACTATTATAAGGAAGAATCCTGCCCTCAAAACCAGCATCATATATTCAAGAAGCACTGACCCAAGCTATCCTTAAGAAATCCATCAGAATCATCCTCTGCCTGAAGATGAAAAATTATTGCTCTGGAAGGACAGGATGGAAAATATTATGGAACTAAAAGGACTCAGAAACATAGTTAAATCACCAGGATAAAATATGAATGTCTTTAAGAACTGCCACATCAGAACCATCCTGATCTACTATCCCAACCCTGGCATCCATGCAAATATAATCAACCATTAGAATAAGGAAGACTCAAAATCCATCTTGAGTTCTATTCTCATGTTATTTGCCTCACCCAAAGCATCAAAAAGAGCTGGTGTATATATGGAATTTCTTTGCATCACATTTAATCAAAGAAATATTCAGATGTTCATCACCAGAATCAAGAAATTAATAAAACAGCTAAAAAAAGTGGGGATACTGATTCCAAAGGACATCCTAGTATAAAACATCCTTGATAAGATTTAAAACTCCTAGCAAAAATTAGCAAAAAAATCACACACTCTGACAGCCTAATCAACTTGTAACTAGTTCTTGATCACCTGAGAAGATTACTAATTGACAGAAAAAAAATTATTCCAAAGTGGTGGTTTTGTATAGACACAAACCATAGTAGGCTAAGCAGTAGACTTTGAATGGAAAGCCTCAAAAGTGGGTGGGTGGGGGACTTGTAGCACAATAGAAAATTAATTCTGATATTGGATTACTTCCCACTTTTTCCAAGGAAGGTAAATAATCAGAATGTTGGTGGATGGGGGATATCAGCCTCCTGGATTCCAAGACCCTTGATATCCTTTAGCTACCAGAGGTGATACAATAAATAATAAATATATTATTGAATAAATGCAGCAAAAATCTGTAAAATATTTGGATAAAGCTTATTGCAAGGTTAATTGGTTTGGTTATGGTCTATTGTTATAAATAAATTGATCATTAAATATTTTTTATAGAGGGGCCACAATTATATTGGGGATCTTTAACACCTCTCTTTAGGGATTTCAGTATGAAAACACCTAGGCCTGGTTACTTTGGACTATTTAGTTTAAAGGATATTTTACCCAAAGATAATATGTATATAAAATACACGGTGGAGTGGCAGGGCCTTGTAAAAAAGCTTCCACAACAGAAAAAGTATAATAAAACTCAATGGTATATTATTAGATCCTTTGGGTATCTGTTTGGGATGTGCACTGATGTGTTAAACCTGTATACTGGGGTTATTGTTGATAATTGTCTTATTTCTTTTTCTTTTTATTCTTATTTCTTTCTTTTTATGTACTTCCAAGACATAACTCCCCTTGAGCATAGGAGATTCAATGCCAGTCACTAGTCCTGTCACCTGCCTGAACAACTTTTGAGAAGACCGTGTGAAAGACTGCCCTTGGTGTCTGCTTCTATCTTTCTCACGCTCTGTTCTCTATTTTCTCGTCTTGTTCCTCCACATCTCTTTCATTCTCTTTTGCACTCCAGTTTCATCTCATCACTTTCATACTTGCACTTGCAATTACAACCTATCTGAGACTTGATCTCCAACCCTTCCATCACACCATTGGATCACCTAAGAAGAATCAATTAACTATTATCAACAAGTACTTTATTCCAACCTGCGGTAGGTTCTTAAAAGACTTGTCAACTCAACATCAGGAACTGAATATGTTGTTGCTTTACAGTATTCAATTTTTCTGGGCGGATTAGTCTCTTCCTCTACAGTGTCTTTCATCTTCTCTACTTTTTGCTCTCTGGGCCATCATCCTATCTGTAGAGACGCCATGACTGTTTGTTATCTTTCATCTCTGTGATTGTTTATTTTCTCTGGCTGTTTATAATCCTCTGAACTGATCCTTGGAATCCAAACAGCCTGGTTCAGGTTTAACAGTTCTTCCTCACTTTTACACGGTTAAAAGCCAAAAATGGATCACTCAAGCTCAACCAATCTGGCTAGAAAAACTGCATCACCTGGACTGGGAGTCAAAGGCAATTTCAAGGCACTGGCTCTCAAATCCCTCATGGAATCTACCCCGCTTCTCTCTGAAACTAAATATTCCATCTGGAGGAAAAAGATGGAACAACTCTTCAAGATGCGAGTCATTCTGGAACTAATCAATTCTGACAACCATTCTGTTGAAATTCCTGACTATGACAAGATGGCAGGCTACCTAATGTGAAAGTTGGAACCTGGAACGCACACCAACATCATCACGCTGGAAAATGAATATTCATCCAGGCTAATTTGGCGGGCTGCAAAGAATCATTTTGCATCTAGTCAGGCAGCTAATTGAGCAAGGATGTTCTTTAATTTCCTGTATCTGGGTTTTGATCAAAATGACATTGATGGATTTGTTACCTCCATCAAGGCTCATTTGGGAAAGCTGGATGAAGTAGGAATAGACTTACCTAACGACATTCTCAGTTAACTTATACTCTTAAACCAACCAAGTCTCTGAAGTCAATAAGGTCACAAATTATGCATTCTGGCGGAGAACTTTCTGTAATGTTGGTCTTTAACCACTTAGTCCAGCACAAGAATGAAGTTCAATCCAAAGTGGCTGGAACCACCTCTGATATCAATGTTGCTGTCAGGAATCAGCAAGAATCTGATCCTCCAAAGTGCGAAAACGGGAAGCATAACCCATTTTTCAAGTCTCATCCTCCATCATCCTGCTGGGCCAAACTCCCAGAGCTACAACCTGATCAACCTCCTAACAAAACAAAACGCTATGCCAAGAAGAAGCAACAGCCTGATTCTCATCACTACTTGTTCCTCTGCGCCTTCAATCACCTCAACAACCTTCACACAAATCGGTTCATCCTGGACAGTGGATGTTCTATCCACATGTTTCACAATAAAAGGTATTTCAAATCACTTACCGAAGGAACCAAAAAGGGATTCATCAAGACTGGCAAGAAGGGTGAAGGATTGGCTATTCACAGAATTTGTACTGCTGAGTTCTTGTGCAAAGGCAGGACAATTCATCTGGAGAATGCTGCATGGGTCCCAGAAGCTTCTGTTAACCTGGTGTTGCTTGGAGCTCTACTGGTGAAAGGATGTGGTCTCAAGGTTAACTCAAAATTGGAACCAGCTGTTTTTACTCTTCATAGAGCAGGTGCTGAAGTTTTAACTGGACGCATTGAGAACAATCTCCTCATGATCCATGTTGACAATTCTTTGATTCCTGTATTATTGGCTTTGGCAGCCACCGCAGCTAAGCCAAGTTCCTCATGTTCTCTAACTCAAGCTGAGTTGCAAGATCTTCACCTTAAATTAGGTCATGCAAGTCTTGGTAGGATGGAGAAGCATCTAGGGTTCTCAATTGAAAAAGGCTCCAGGAATCTCTTCAAATGTCTAGCTTGCAAAAAGAGAAAAATTGACAAGATCCCTATCTCTAATAATCAAGCCCCCGCTGCCAATGTTTTTGATTGACTTCATCGAGATCTTATGGGACCCTTCAATCTGGTCAGCAAAAGAGGAAAGAGATACTCACTGACTATTGTTGAAAACAAATCTGGATATCTCTTGGCTTTCCCACTCCCTTCAAAGGATGCAGCTGCTGAAACCATTAAATTTGTCATTCAAAACAAAGCAAGGAAGGAAGGGAAATATCCAATCAAAGTAGTATCTGACGGAGGTGGGGAATTTTTGAACAAACCTCTGAGGCAATTCTTCAAATCAAACTCTATCAATCATCTTGTCAGTGAGCCTTATCACTCTCAATACAATGGAAAGGCTGAGAGGGCCAACTGTACAATTATGGAGTCTATGCAATCAATCTTCAGCTCAACTAAAATACCAAAGAACTACTGGCATGTAGTTATCCAAAGCTTCTGCCTGGCCTTGAACCAAATTCCATCTGAAAAAGGGGAAAACTCTCCTTGGTACATGATTCACAAAACCAAGCTCCCGGTCGATTATCTCAAACCAATTAGGTCTGGAGTTGTTTTTCTGATTCAGGAAAACAAGAGTAGATCAAAGTTGGAAGAAAAAGGTGATGAAGGGATGCTTATTGGATATAATCCTAGGTTTCATTCTTACAAGATTCTATCCAAAACGGGTAAGATAATTGAAACTAAACATGTTTGGTTTCTCAAGAATCAGATCACGAATGACATCTCTCTCAATGACGCAGTCCCCTTCAACTTGGTTACTCCTACAGAAGAAGTTGTTGGAAATACCACTAATGTAGAAACAGTTCCGGAAGTTACTGAAGATCAAAAGCCTTGCATCAGCGACTTGGAAGACACCATCTCTTCCTGTTTGTCCGACGCAAATCTTTAGGATTCAGAAATCTTACAAACTATGAAGCCATCACTACGTGATTGCACCAAACTTAAAGCTCTGGAACAATTTGGGTACTACTCTGAGTCCATACCAAAAAAACATTCACAAGGCTCTCAAGCAACCAATTTGGGTTCCTTCAATTGAGAAGGAACTTGGAACAATTGAAGATCTTGATGTATGGGAGGATACAAATGAGAATGAAGTTGTCAATCCACTTGATACAACCTGGGCTTTCCAGAGTAAGCTAGACCTTCATACTGGAGAATCATCTTTGAAGGCCAGGGTGTGTGTCCAAGGCTTCAATCAGAGGTATGGCATTTATTACTTCAATACCTTTGCACCTACAGGTAAAGTTGCCTCCCTACGGGCTCTACTAATTAGCTACTTGGT
Source organism: Puccinia polysora (assembly GCA_025617555.3). NCBI lineage: Eukaryota > Fungi > Basidiomycota > Pucciniomycetes > Pucciniales > Pucciniaceae > Puccinia > Puccinia polysora. Next base: position 52,012,613 of record CM062618.1, read on the forward strand.
CAACAGAAATCTGAAAATCCTTCAGTTTGATGTGAAAGGAGCATTTTTTCACGCTCCCCTGGTGGAGGATGTGTTTATCAAGACTCCAAAAGGATCAAAAAGGACCTCTAAGTACCTGAAATTGAAGAAATAGTTATACGGCCTTAAGAAGGCGCCCCTGAACTGGTACAAAACCCTCAGCTCGTGGATCAAAGAAAATGAGTTTGAAGAAAGCAACAGAAATACTTGTCTCTATCTGCATCGTGATAAAGTCATGGCTCTCTTCTGCCATGTTGATGACTTAGTAGTGGTAGGGAATGTTGAAGATTTCAAAAATAAGTACTTAGATAATTTCAAAGATTCTTAGGCCCATGAAGTGGATACTTTACTGGGGATGAAGGTTGATGTGGGGAAAGATTTTATTGCCTTGTCTCTTGAAAATTATATTAAAAAGGGTCTGGAGGAAATGAACCTGCTCAACGCCAAACCTATGAACAATCTGTGCACATCTGGTCTACATCTCAAACCCGCCTCTCAACAGGAAATTGAAGCCTTCAAGGAACTGGGGGAAAGCTATTGCTCACCAATAGGTTGAATGAACTTTATTGCAACTTTGCCTCGGCAGGATATCAGTTTTGCCGTGTCAAACCTAGCCCGTTTTTCAGAAGAGCCAGGAATCCAGCATTGAAAAGAACTAGAACACGTCTGGATGTACCTTTTGAAAGCAATTGATTATCAGCTGGTTTTTTGGGAAAGAACTTTGGCAATGCAGTTGGTTGTCTATAGTGATGCTACATGTGGGGATGATCCAATTACCAGATTATCCCAAACATGTTTTGTCTATCTGTTTAAAGGGTCTCCAATCTACTGGACCAGCCGACATCAGAGGTTCATAGCACACTCCTCTACCAAGTTGGAATGCAATGCCTTGTCCGCCAGTCACCTTGAAGGGTGGTGGATCAACCACTTGATTAGCGGAGTTTGGCAAACTCAAACTCTACCACCAATACATCTCATCCATAATAAGGGGCTGAATGATAAAATTAAGAAGTTTGGATGCAAATCACATGCCAAGTATATTGAAATCAAGTTGAAGAGCTTAAGGAATGACTGGAACAAAAAAATTATCAACATAAAGCTCATTTCTTCACAAGACATATTTGCTGACTCTCTCACCAAGGCTGCCAGCACCTCTTCAGTTGAGCGGCTCTCTAAGTATATAGGGTCTTTTAAGTCAACCTGATGTTGAGTTAAGCAGGCATGTTGATAATTGTCTTATTTCTTTTTCTTTTTGTTCTTATTTCTTTCTTTTTATGTACTGCCAAGACATACCTCCCCTTGAGCATAGGAGATTCAATTCCAGTCACTAGTCCTGTCACCAATTCAATGCCAGTCACTAGTCCTGTCACCTGCCTGAACAACTTTTGAGCAGACCATGTGAAAGACTGTCCTTGGTGTCTCCTTCTATCTTTCTCACGCTCTGTTCTCTATTTTCTTGTCTTGTTCCTCCAGATCTCCCTCATCCTCTTTTGCACTCCAGTTTCATCTCATCACATTCATACTTGCACTCGCACTTACAACCCATCTCAGACTTGATCTCCAACCCTTCCATCACACCATTGGATCACCTAAGAAGAATTGATAAACTATTATCAACAAATACTTCATTCCAACCTGCGGTAGGTTCTTAACAGACTTGTCAACTCAACATCAGGAACTGAAGATCTTGTTGCTCTACAGTCTTCAATTTGTCTGGGCGGATTAGTCTCTTCCTCTACAGTGTCTTTCATCTTCTCTACTTAGTCCTCTCTGGGCCATCATCCTATCTGTAGAGACGCCATAACTGTTTGTTATCTTTCATGTCTGGGATTGTTTCTTTTCTCTTGCTGTTTATCATCCTCTGAACTGATCCTTGGAATCCAAACAGCCTGGTTCAGGTTTAACAGTTCATCCTCACTTTTACAGTTATAAGGTTGTTCAGCAGTTTAAAATGATATAAAGAGGTTCAGGACGGAAATTATTAATCAGACTAAGCCCAAGATCACTTAATTATCTCTTATAAGTACTTGATTACCTTCGCATGGTGCCTGGATATAAATATAACTGGGTCTCTGCTCATCAATATCCTCAAAAGAGCTCTTTACTTATAGCTTTTTTTGAGTCCCAATATTGTCCTTCTGAGGGGCACAGGGGCTCAAAGCGACAAACACTGATGCTAGCAGGGTAACCAGTGGTATCCTGTCACGTTTTCTTGGTGCTGTAGCACGGGTAGCATATAATTCCTCAGGATATGGGAATTTTTCTACTTTATAATTGTTATTACAACGTGTGAATAACACTAATATGCCCTATTGATGTATTATTTTATTAATTATCCATAGTAAATGTTCCCAGTAAGTTAATAATTATGTTAAAAGACATTTCTACGGACATTCTGATTTCAGGTGAGTTCTCATTATGTATTAAATAATGGGAGTAAAGTCATGATATTGATTTTACTCCTTATTTTCAAGTTTCAGTCAATTTACTAAAATAATTACTTAAAAAGATAAGTCATGGGAACTCAGGTAATATTTTTACATCATTAGTTTTCTTAGTATGTCGAGAAAATGTTGATTTTTTGAGATTCTCATGATAGTATTTTAAAGTATTTTAATATATTTTGCAAAGTTGTCATTGTCTTATTTTCGACATTCTTGGTACTTTGAATTGTATTTAATAAAAAATATGTATAAGGAATATTTTAAGTGTTTTTATATAATATTATGTACTTTTAGACTATCTGATATCCAGGGGAACATTTATTACATATGTTGAATGTTCCTGTGTGGTTTGGAGCATGTTTATGCAGTACCTAAGTTTCTCAGGCCGCCTGTCACTTTGTCAACCCGTAGTCCCGTGGCTGCGTACTTGTCAGAGGCCCAGGGCTGCGTATACAAACTTGAAGGAGTGACAGGGCTGTATCTCAGCAGCGCGCGGGTGCATTGGCTGCCACGGCTGCATGCGGGAATTGTGAAAAAACACATTTCCATCCGTAACTCCTAAAATATAAACAAAACCTCAATTCTGAATGAATTTTAGGTGTGAAACCTATATGTGACAATACGTGTGAAATATTTAATTGGACAAAAAGCTTAATGGTGGTTCCGTGGGATTTTGGTCTTTCTTTTCCTTAATTTTTCAAAATATAAGGAGTTAGATTTCAAGGGTGGGGTCAGTGAGTGACCCTACCTAATTTTGGATTTAGAATCCATTTCTGTAATAATATTTTTGTTTTTCCTACTCCTTTTCAGGTTAATTATATTATTATTATTTTTATTTTATTTCTGTTACTTTTGCAGCTTGATCTGCAATAGTAGCAAGCTGACAGGGGATCCATATCACAATAGCTAAGCTGAGCCAGACTGTTTCCTTTTGTGGCAGATAATAGTTGTGGTAAGGTTATTTTAAGTTCCTGTGCCCCTCTCTCTGGGAGGGCTTACATTCAACCTGTAGCAGGGGACCTGAGTGTTCCTTCTTCCCTCTTGTCTTCATCTTCTTCCGTTTCTACCCAATCACTCTCCTATTTTTCTGGTACTTTCCTTAGTTCCGTCTTCTTTTCTTTACTTCTTTTGACTTCTCATCTTTCTTAATTTTCTTCATTATTATGAAATCCTTCTATCTCTTGATACCTCTAACAAACACATCAATTTTAAATTAAAAACCTATTTGAATTCCTAAAATAATATGTCCCTGCCTGGTAAGACCTCAACCTACCAAATATCCTTAAAAAATACAAACTGAACCCTGATTGTATCCGGCCTGTCCTTGCTCCCCTTGATCTCTATTCATCCTGTATTTTCCCAATATCCATCTGAAGTTTCAATGTCCTCCCACCTAGCTTGGAGCCACCACTCCAGACTTATTCAAATGGTCTAAGCTGTAGGATTATCTGTCCTTGTTTCATTTTATGTTGCTCAGTTTCCTTATGTCTTCTAATTTCTCATGTCATTTCATTTTTCTGTTCAGCCTACTGGCTCTGAGTTCTCTTAAAATACAGTCCTATCTTACCATGGTTGAAAGCCAAACTCCTACAAGATAATCTAACCAAAGAAATAATGAAAAAACCAACAGGATTGGCCAACTATTTTCACCTGTAAGCTCTTAAATCCTCTTTTGACTCCATACCTCACTTGAATGAAGAAACTATTCTACCTGGTGCAACAAGAGACTGAGGTTATTCAATCTCAAGGATATTAAGGATGCCATTAATAGAAACTATGGTCCAATATCCTCTGAACAAGACAGAAAAATTTGAGCAATTATCCTATCCAAACTCAACAGCACAACCAATGCCAAAACTATCAATACTTCCAATATAACCTTTTCAAAACTCCTATGGGCCAAGATCACCTGGAGATTTGTCTCATCATAGACAGTGAATAGACAAAGGGTCTTTAACCATTTTCTTCACCCAAACTTCAATTAAAACACATTTGAGGGATTTTTTACTGAAATGAAAAAGGCCATTACAAGGATGACTTACGTGGGAATTGAATTACCTAAAGATATACTTGGGTACCTGTTGCTCTTCAAATATTCCCCAATCCTTGAAAACCTCAAAAATCAAATGATGCACATAGAGAAGAATCTAAAATGGACTTTGTATTCAATCATTGCACTCAATAAAACAAAAAGAGGAAGGCACAATCCAACTTCAGCAAACCCCCAATAGACATCTTGCTGATGGTTAATAAGTCTAGGAACAATAAGGATGAATAGAAGGTTAAGATGAAATGTCAAGAGGGATATCACAATCCTAATTCCACCCATTCCGAATCCTTGTGATTCCAATTACATCCCCAAATTGAAACAGAATGGTGGATTGAAGAACAGAACAATCGGAAAAATAAAACCAAAAAGACCCCAAAAATCAATTATCATGCATTGTTGACTCTATGTATCAATGCAGAAAAAAACCTCAATGTTCTCCTAGAATTGGGAGAAAATGTCCACATTTTCAACAATATAAAGTTCTTCTCTTCTATTAAGCTTCAGGATTAACCATAATAAATAAAAACTGGTAAGCTAGCAGCTTATCTTAAGATAGGCAGGATGGGAATGGTCAAATTAAAATGGAACAACTCAGTAGTCACTCTTGAAGACTGTGTATACGTCCCAGATATAGTTGTCAACCTGTTCAGCCCCAGTCTCCTGGCCAAGAAAGGCTGTTCTCTCTCTCAAGTGTGCAAAAAATTCACTGTTACTTGTGGAAACCAACTTGTATTGAAGGGCCTCATCCAAGACAATTTATTTTTTATCAAAAAAACTCAATGGGCTGGCCAACATCAAATATTAAACCTCTCCAACCAATATTCCCCCCTTCTCTTTCTCTACTCAACCTTCAAAAGATGAGCAGACATGCCTCTATCTTTACTCTCAAGCCTCTGATAAGGAACATCTACTCTAGCAAGGAGCTTCACCGTTTCCAATGTGACAGCTGTGTAAACAGTAAGATTCTCAGATGTCCATTCACCAGCTCCTTTGCACCTTCCAGTAAACCTTTGGATTGAATTCATCTTAATCTGGTTGGTCAAATAAGTCCCCAATCTAAGGCCAGCCACCATTATTTACTCACTCTGGTTGAAAACTACAAAAGCTACTTAGAAGCATTCCCTCTAACATCTAAAGGCAAGACTGCTGAAGTAATCATCAACATTCTATTGACTGAATATAAGCAATTAAAATAATATCCATCCAAAATCTTCTCCAATAAGGGTACCAAATTCACCCCCTCTACCCTCAAAGACTTTGCCGGTAAAAATTCTAACTCCAGAACCTTACCATTTTCAAAATAATGGCCAAGCAGAAATGGCTAATAGGACCATCATAGAATCCTCTCCATCCAAATTTTCATTATCTTTATTAGCTAAGAATTTCTAGCACATTGTAACTAAGAGTTTTTGATTTATTCTCAACCAAATTTCACAAGAAGGTATTAAAGTATATCCCTGGGAGCTCATGTTTGGTAAGTCTCCCCACTGATTATTTAAAACCCGTAGGCTTTTCTGTAATCTATCTGGTCAACCGCATCCATAAAGTGTAAAAAATTGACTTCCCTTTCACGCCTGGTACTCGCGGGAAGGCCCGCTTGTCCTGTTCTCTTACACAAATATCAATGGTCTGTCACTTCTCAACCACCTGCAAATCAATCTCCAGCGCTCCCAATCTGTACCAGGAGAGGGCGGTGATGGGAGGTTCATCCTTTTTCTTCCTATATCAAATTCAATGGAACTTCAACTATCTTCAGGATCTTGCCCCTCAGCCAACTGGCCTCTCAACCAACTGGCCTCTCAATCAACTCATATTCTTTTCTTTTATCTTCATTCTCTTTTTCTTTATTTTTATTTGTCTTTCTTTTTATTCATTGCCTTTCCTCTTCTTTTTCTATTCTTGATTTCCAAAACACTCTTTATTGTCATCAACTCAATTAACTCTTCCATGTCTGGTAAGACTTTCACTACCTCTCTTCATTAAAGGTCTCAATATCTGATTCTTTTCTATTCAGCCTCCCTCAGCTATCTTCCATGCCTCGTCCTCTAGTCTTTCAGCCATCCTCATATTCTAAGTCCCAAAACTCTTTACCAAAAAAACTTGTGCTTGATGTTTGTCTCCTTTCCTGCTTTCCCTGATCTTTCCTTATTTATGTTTCCTGTGTTCATTGATCTTTCGTTGTTTCAGCCCTCTTAAATTTATCAACTCAATTAAATTCAACTAAAACGGTTAAAAGCCACTTTTCCAACAGCTAATTGCGATGGAGGGATAAAGCTCAACCTCGTTCAATGGATTCACTCAAATTATGATAAAGGCCACTCTTGAAGCTATTCCAATTCTCAACAAAGAAAATTACTCTATTTGGAAGGACAAGCTATCTATTCTCTTTGAAATAAGGAATGTCAAAGTTGGGCTTGAAGAAAAATCAAAAGAACTAAGCAAGACTGAGGACATGAAAGTACAATTTATTATATTATCAAAAATTTAATCGGTAACGCACGCAAACGTGGTAAACGCTATAAACATAAACTTGGCTAAATTACTTGGGAAAAGCATCAGAGAACGTTTTTCCCCCTCACAAACAGCAAATGCTGCAAGAATCTTCAACAAATTTCTCTACCAAGAATTCAGATCCAAGAACATAGCGTCATTCATAACCCAATCAAAAATTTCTATCAAGAAAATGGCAGACGTAGGAATTGACTTACCGGACAATATCGTGGCGTACTTAATTCTGGTCAAATTTCCTCCTCAACTGCATCCTTTTTGACAACAAATTATGCACTCCGACAGAGACATATCAGTAGAATTGGTTTTCAATCACCTAACCCGACTGATCAACAAAACTAAAGAAAAACAAAGCAATTCAAAAACTTTCAAAACCACTCTCATTACTTTGGATTGGCAAAAAAAAAATCATTCCTAAAGATCAAAGATGCAAACGAGGATTTTGTAATCCCAAGTCACAAGATCATCCGGAAGACAGATTTTGGAATAAAAAAAAGCATTTAGACCCCAAGTGGTTGAAGAAAGCCCAAGCAAAATGGAGATCTCAATTCAAATCCAAAAACAAGGAGGTGGCACACTATCATGCTCTGATCACTAGCTGGATTGAAGATATTAACGCCAATCATCAAATCATCCTGTACTCTGGAGCTTCCTGTCATAATTTCAATTCCAAAGAATATTTCATCAAATTTTCCTACTGCAAAGGCGAATCAATAAGCACTGGGAAAGAAGGAGCCAACCTACCTATTTTAGGGAAAGGAACCGTTAAGCTCAATTGGAAATCTTCCGAAGTAACGCTTACAAACTGCTTCTTTGTTCCCAATCAGGTAGTCAATCTAATCAGTCCTGGAGAAACAATAAACAACAAAAACTGTGTTTTGCAGTCCAAAGGGAAATCCTTTCAACTTCTCAACGGCAGTAAAGTGGCTTTCATTGGATTCATCAAAAACTACCTCTTCTTCCTCAACCTTCCTAAATCAATTTGTTGTGGATCAAAAATTTCTTACCTAACTCAAAAGGTTTTTTCTGATGAGAAGCTCAAACATCTCCATCTATTTCTTTGCCACTCTAATCCCCGTTGACTCAAGTTCCCATTCCCCAAAATTCCCAAAAAACAAATTGAATTGTTTGTTTGCGAAAATTGCGCCTTTGCAAAAGTCACCAAATCCCCATTCAAAAATAAAGGTTCTATTTCTTCCAAACCAATGGAAAAGATACATGTTGAATTATTGGTCCAATAAATCCTGCTTTGCGCAACAACATGAAATATATCCTAACAATAATCAACAAATTCTTGGGTTACTTGTCAGCTATTCCCTTGAAAAACAAATTGGATGCTTGCCAGCAACTCATCTCTATTCTCAATTTTGAAAAAAATCTAGCGGCTACTTTCCATCAAATGTTTGTTCAGACAGCGGAGGAGAATTTTGTTTCAATCTATTTTCCAACTTCTTACAAGGCAACTCAATCCAACATCTTGTCACGGAACCATATCATCACAAACATAACAGAAGGGTAGAACAATCCAATAGAACTATTGCAGAAGCAATCCAAACCACCCCCAGATGTTCTAAGCTACCCCTCCAACTGTGGGCAGAGATCTCAAAATCAGTCTGTCTCACCATTAATCAAATTCCCAAGGCAAAGGATGCGAAATCTCCATACAAGCTCTTCACTGGCAAGAATCTCCCAATCAAATTCTTTCAACCTATAGGATCAAATTTAGTCTATCTAGACATGAATATTCCTCAAGGCAAAAAATTCAGAGACAGGGGGAAAATGGGAACCCTCCTGGGTTACAATACTTTCCTTTTATTTTACAGAATACTCACCCCAAATCATTTAATTTTTTTTTCAAAGCATGTCAAGATTTTATCCTTTCAAAACCACTCTCCTTAATCAACCAACAAACTCTTGATAGAAAAAGAAACAACTGCGGTCTCTGATCTGGATGATTTCCCAATAGTTCAACCTCTCAATTCAGAGACACTTGCGAGTTCTCAACCTTAATCATCTTCAGAAAGAAAAACCAAAATTTCCTTTTCTAACAAGTTGGAGGTAGAAGAGCAAATTCATGAAGAACTGGTTCCTCAATTATCTAATGAGTCGGTCCGAGTCCTCAGGGATTGCTCTAAATTAAATAAACCTCTACAGTACGGCTTTCATCATTATTTTGTTCCCAAATCTTTTGAACAAGCCAAGAAGTGCTCCAATTCCTCTTTTTGGGAATCATTTATGGAGGTTGAGCTCGACGGAATCAAATTTATGAAGGTTTGGGAAGATTACAATAGTCCAGAACCCATTAATCCACTAAAAACTACGTGGGTATATCGCCTCAAGGATAACTGCCATGGAGACCCTTCAATATACAAAAGCCAACTTTGCGTTCAAGGATTCAATCAAATTTACAGTCTAGACTATCAAGACACATTCTCATCTACAAGAAAAGCTGCCTTGCTGCAAATTGCTCTCATCTTTTGTCTTTCATTCTCTCTTCCAATAACTCAATTTGACATCAAGTCTGCTTTCCTTCACTCCAATCTTCAAGAAACTGTTATTATCAAAACTCCCAAGGGTTCCAAAAGAACCGCCAAATGTCTACTGCTCAAGAAATTTCTCTATGGTTTGAAACAATCTCTGGCTAATTGGCTCAACAATTTAACTTCTTGGATTTGTAGCCAAGGATTCAAAGAATCCACTGCTGATCCCCGCATCTATCTACACACTGAGTCAAAATCTGTTTTCTTCTTCCATGTCGACTAATTAATTCCAGTCGGAACCGGTAACAACTTCAAAGAAGAATTTTTAAAATGTTTTCCCAAATCATCCCATCATGATCCAAACAAAATACTTGGAATGAAATATGTTAAAGAAGGCAATAAGATTCTTCTCTCTCAGCCTAAACACATAGATCACTATCTTGAAGAATTAAACCTTAAGGAATGTAAAGAATCCTCTGTCCCTCTGACTCCCAAAGTCAACTTGAAACCTGCATCCAACAAAGAACATGAAGAATCAAAATCCCTCAACATAAATTACAGATCTGCAGTTTTTCTTATGAATTATATAGCTTGTGTCATTAGACCTGATCTAAGCTTTTCTGTTTCCAATTTAGCTTTTTATTACAAAAAACCCAGGATCCACCACTGGAGGGAAGTTAAAAAATGTTGGAAATACCTCAAACACACAAGAAACCTAGCTCTTACGCTTCAATCTCAAAATGACTCAACTCAACTAATCTGCTATAGTGATGCTACCTGGAGAGACAATCTTGTAAAACAACACTCAAAATCCGGCCATCTCACTCTTCTTTGAGGCTCAATTATCAGCTGGAGCAGCTACCAACAACATAATGTTACTCACTTGACCACTGAAGCCAAACTAAATCCTTTAGTGGAATGTTTCTTAGAAGCTATCTGGATTAAAACTCTTGTCACGGAAATGTGGGGCAAAGAAGAAGAACCTAGTTTAAATCTCATAGACAATAAAGGACTGGAAATCAAACTTAATAAATTTGGTTGTAATTCAAAGACATGACACATAGCCATAAAAACAAAGGCCCTGCAGGAGGAACTCAAAGCTAATGATTCAGTTGTCAACTTAATCCCTAGCTCATCAATGCTTGCTGATGGACTGACCAAGGCTCTCCCCAAAATCTCTCTGTCTTCTCTCATCAATCTCATCAATCACAGTGGTTCAGTCTTACCAAACACAAGGGTTTTAGAAAATTGACTTGCCTTTCACGCCTGGTACTCGCGGGACGGCCCGCTTTTCCTGGTTCTCTTACACAAATATCACTCGTCTGTCACTGCTCAACCACCTGCGAATCAATCTCCAGCGCTCCCGGTCTGTACCGGGAGAGGGAGGTGATGGGAGGTTCATCCTTTTACTTCCTATATCAAATTCAACAGAACTTCAACTATCTTCAAGATCTTTCCTCTCAACCAACTGGCCTCTCAATTGAATCATATTCTTTTCTTTTATCTTCATTCTCTTTTTCTTTATTTTTATTTGTCTTTCTTTTTATTCATTGCCTTGCCTCTTCTTTTTCTATTCTTGATTTCCAAAACACTCTTGATTGTCATAAACTCAATTAACTCTTCCATGTCTGGTAAGACCTTCACTACCTCTCTTCATCAAAGGTCTCAATATCTGATTCTTTTCTATTGAGCCTGCCTCATCTATCTTCCATGCCTTCGCCTCTAGTCTTTCAGCCGTACTCATATTCTCAGTCCCAAAACTCTTGATGTAAAAAGCTTGTGCTTGATGTTTGTCTCCTTTTCTTCACTTCCTGATATTTCCTTATTTATTTTTCCTGTGTTCATTTATCTTTCCTTGTTTCAGCCCTCTTAAATTTATGAACTAAATTCAATTCAACTAAAAGAAAGGACATAAATTTGATGAAAAAGGTCTGGAAGGTTTGGTATAAAAGGATTTTCTTTTGATTGCGTGTAGAAAGAGGGGCGGCTTAAGTAGTAAAAACTAGAGAACTAAAAAGTGGGTCTTATCAGATCATAGAAGCATATTCATCATGTCCCTGAGAAGCAGTCCTGAAAAAAATTCAAGGAAAGACAAAAAACTGGAGAAACAAGTGTGGACATGAACAGGATAAAAGGCCTGAAGTCACAACAGTGACATACATGAGACAAGAGTAAGACACCTTGAAGGATCAATCTTTAAATAGGAAGATAATAAAAAGCAATGATACTATGATGTGAACTAGAGATTGTAATCTGAACTATAAAGCATAACAACAAATTTTATTGATAAAACTTATAAGATGAGGTTATAATAGATGGAACACATAGGGTGGGAAGTATAGGGATGAAGGAGTAAGAGCAGAATAACTCTTTATCTCAAAATCCTCCCTTGCTCTTAATCTGAGTGGCTGGTGACAAAAAATGACAGTGTAAGTTTAAAATTTAAACTGAGTAAGCAATGTAAGTTAGTTAGGTAGTGGGACTAGTAGAGTTGCGCATGATAGTACGCTTTTGGTTTAGTAGTCTATCTAGAAGGGGTTGCGGAGCCAAGCCAAGAATTGAAGCCATGAGCATGCAAACCTGAGGTTTCAATTGCTTCCATTGTGTGAGCTTGTGGGTGTCAGCATCCTGGATGGCAAGACCCTTGCTATCTTTTAGCTACCATAGGGGATAGAATAAATAATAAATATATTATTTAATAAATGCAGCAAAAATCTGTAAAATATTTGGATTAAGCTTATTGCAAGGTTAATTGGTTTGGTTATGGTTTATTGTTATAAATCAATATATATAAATTGATTATTATATATTTTTATAGAGGGGCCACAATTATTTTTGGGATCTTAACAGCTCTCTTCAGGGAATTCTGTATGAAAACACCTAGGCCTGGTTACCTATGGCCCTTTACTTTAAAGGATATTTTGCCCAAAGATAAAATGTATATAAAATACACAGTGGAGTGGCAGGGCTTTGTAACCAAGCTGCAAAAATTTAGAAAGGATAATAAGACTCACTAGTATATTATTAAATCTGTAGGGTAGCTGTTTAGGACGTAAAATGATGGGTTAAACCTGTATACTGGGGTTATTAGGTTTTTCATCAGTTTAAATTGATAAAAAGAGGATTGAGGATTGATATGATTAATCATACCAAATCCATAAATCACTTACTTATCTCTTATAAGTATTTTATTACATTGGCATGGTTTATGGATGAAAATATAACTGGGTCTCAGGGTATCAATATCCTTTAAAGAGATCATTATTTACAGCTTTTGGAGTCCCAATATTTTCCTTCTGAGGGGTACAGGGGCTCAAAGGGACAGACACTGAGGCTAGCAGGGTAACCAGTGGTAGCCTGTCACGTGTTCTTGGTTCTGTAACACGGGTAGCATGTAATTCCACAGGGTATGGGAATTATTCTACTTTTATAATAGATATTAGGATGTGTGAATAACACTAATCTGTCCTATTTATGAATTATTTAATTAATTATCCTTAGTAAATGTCCCCAGTAAGTTAATAATCATTTTAGTAGAAATTTCTACAGACATCCTCATTTAATTTGAGTGCTCATTATGTATTAAATAACTGGAGTAAAGTCATGATATTGATTTTACTCCTTATATTTGAGTTTCAGTTGATTTACTAAAATAGGGTATGGGAATCATTCTACTTAATGATTGATGTTTGGAAGTGTGAATAACACTAATCTTTCCTTTTTATTTTTTATTTAATTAATTATCCTAGGTAAATTTTCCCAGTAAGTTCATAATTATTTTAATAGAAATTCCTATGGATATTTTAAGGTCAAGTGATTTCTCATCACGCTTTGGACTCTCAACACTCAGACCCTCTCCCTACTCCTGCCCCAGAACCAAGCATTCAAAGAATTAATCTAAGACATAGGCATGAAATACAGAAGCCTCAAATATACAGATTCCATCAATACTAAAGACCTCCCTCCTATAAAGCAGCTACAATATTCCCTGAATGGCCTAAGTGGAAATTAGCATTGGAAGAATAACTCAGCTCTATCAAAGCCCAGGAAGTTTGGGATCTATCAAAGCCCAGGAAGTTTGGGAAGAATACTACGACAAACCAAATAATATCTTGAAAAGTCCCTGGGTATTCAAGGTGAAAGAAAACTCCCATGGTGAACTGGCAAAATACAAAGCTTGTCTATGTGTACAAGGATTTGATCAAATTCAAGGCTTAAATTTTAACAAGACCTGGGAAACAACTGGGAAACTTGAATTGCTTCACCTTACTCTCCTCTATGTCCTGAAAAATAAGATTTCCTTCACCCAGTTTGAAATGAAGGGAGCTTTTTCAATGTGCCACTGAGTGAAACGGTGATAATAAGAACTCCTGAGGGTTCAATTTGAAAGTCCCCCTATCTAAATTTCAAAAAATCTCTGTATGGTCTCTGGTACAAAACCCTTAATTCCTGGATCCGGTCAAAAGGCTTCCACAAACCAACAAGTGACCCTTTCCTATATCTTAACTCAAAGTCAGGGGAGGTAATTTAATTTCATGTTGACAATCTCATTCTTGTTGGGAAGTCAGAAACCTTTGCAGACAACTTATTAAAAAAATTTTCAAATTCATCATGCCACTCTCCAAATAATATCCTGGGTATGCTGATGGAGATTGATGGAGACAGAATTCTCCTAACCCAATCAAAATATTGGCAATAGCAATGATAGTTGATAGATAGGTTTTAATAATATTTTTATTGATTTGATAAGTGGATGAATTTTGATGAATATGAATGAATCTTAATTGATGGATGAAAATACAACTGGGTAGAGGGGGTCTTTTATAGACAAGATCTCCCTCATCGATATGACTATGTACAAGCTAAGAGAGAAGGAATGAAACACAATTTTCTGCTTGGTTTCTTTGTTTTACCAAGGGTGAAAATGAACTTGAAATGTTCATTTGCTCTGATAGTCCTTGCTATTCTTATCTGTATAGGATATTTCAGAATTAAATACTTAAGATTTTCTTTTAATTGTTTTATTTATAAATTTCATACTATCTCTTCTTTTCTTCATTAGTATGATGTGCCCCAGTTTCTAGGCTATGTTTAAATTTCTGTGACATATTTTACAGACACTTAATCTTTGATAAATTTATTACTAATCAACATATTGAGATTATTCTTTTTTCCATAATGGTCCAAATTGTCTTCTCTTTCAATTGGTAATAGAATCGTATTTTTCCCTAAACAGTGATTAAAATCTCAACAAAAAACAAATAAATCAAGGATTAGAAGAGTTAGGACTTACTGATTGCAAGAACAAAAACTTGCCTCTAACTCAAAATTTCCATCTTGAGCCAGCTTCAGACAAAGATCACACAGATTTCTATCAACTCAATATCAACTACCAATCTGAAATGATACTTTTAAATAATCTCTCTCAATACAAAGGACCTGAAATTCCATTGCCAGTCTCAAGTTTGGCTAGGTTTAATGCTAAGCCAGGTCTATCTCACTGGAAGAAAGTACGCAAGGTTTGTAAATATCTCAAGACCACAAGAAATTTGAAACTGACACTCAAGTTTGACCACTCGCAGAAGATTTTGTTGCGCTCCAGCAACGCAACCTGGGGATATGTACCCACTCTTTGCAGGTCTCAAACAGGGTAAATAGTTCTTCACTATGGAAGCCCAATCACTTGGAATTCCTCAAGGCAAAGAAATATAATTTATTCTTCTACTGAATCCAAGCTAAATGCACTCTTTGATTGATACCTTGGTTTGAAGTGGATCACTTACCTCATTGACAAAATTGAACCCTCAAAAAAGGTAAAAACTGCAATCTTCATAGACAAAAAAGGCCTGGACGACAAAATAAAAAATTTTGGGTCTCACTCCAAACCATGGCATATCAATATTAATACTAAGGGGCTCCATGAAGAATTTTCTCTCTCCAACTTTGATATCATCCTCATCTCAACCAACAAGATGATAGCAGAATCTCTAGCTAAGGCCACTTCTCTCAATGCCCTCAACATTCTACAGCAAAAAGCATTGTACAGTCTCAAATTCTCTCAAAGCTCTCCTCTTACCACTCACAAGGGGTGTTAAGTTCCTATGCCCCTCTCTCTGCGTGGGCTTAGATGCAACCCATAGTTCGGGCCCTGAATGTTGCTTCTTCCCTCTTGTCTTAATCTTCTTCCATTTCTACCCAATCAATCTCCTATTTTTCTGATATTTTCCTTAGTTTTGTCTTCTTTTCTTTACTTCTTTTGACTCCTCATCTTTCTCAATTTTCTTCATTTGTATGAGTTCCTTCTATCTCTTAATATATCTACCCAACACTTCAAGTCTTGATTAACACCCTATATGAAGATCCAAAATCATATTTCCCTGCCTGGTGAGACCTCTACCTACCAAATCTCCTCACCAAATATAACCTGACCCTTGATTCTATCCAGCCTTTCATCTCTCCCCTTGATCTGTATTCAGTCTTTCTTGTCCCAATATCCATCCCAAGTCTGAATAATTTTCCACCTTGCTTGGAGCCACCACTCCAGATTTATTCAAATGGTCTAAGCTGTAGGATGATCTGTCCTTGTTTCATATAGTTTCCTTATGTATTAGAGCTTCTCATGTCATTTCATTTTTCTTTTCAGCCTACTGGTTCTGAGTTCTCTTGAAATACAGCCCTATCTTATCAGGTAATCAGCCATGTTCCGCAGCTTTGGATTTAGGATTTTATTTTTAGAAATGCACAAACCAGTGATTGAAGCTGATAAGAATTTATCCAAGGATTGAATATATGATATACATTGGGAGTTGCAGATGGTTATGTAATTTTTGTTAAAATGGAACAGAAAATTCAAGGATGCAGGATGAGAAGTTTGGAGGGGATACTCTCAGGAAGGATTGATGGAGATGTTTCTTTAGAAATTTCAAGCTCCAATTTTAAGGATTATTTTCTTCCCCCCTTCGAAAATCCTTTTCCACAGTATCATCTACCTCAGTCCATAAAGGTGACCCAAATAAAGCAGAACATCACTGCCTGCTTTGGCTTACTACCTCTGGCTTGGGTAACAACCTTCCAATCTCAGCAAATCTGTATCTACTTGCAAATATTGTAGCAAACTCCAAATACCATTCAACTATCCATTCAAACTTTGCCCTTCTACCCTGGATAGCATCAATCCTTGGACTTCAATTTTTGGTCATGCAATAACGCTAGTTTGCACTCATGCCTAGAAATCCACATCAAATGTATAGTTTGAAAATGGACTAGTCCCTTCCCCTGCATAAACTACATCTGCATATTCACATTTTATTCTCATTTCATTGCTTCCTGTCTCATCCATTAGGTCCTCGTACACTCAGATTCTATTGTCTGGCACCTACACTACAACCTTGTAAATTACTTAACTGTTATTTTCTTTCCCATTCCATCCATTTCATTTATTGCCTCACCACTCTATAGCTGTAGTTGTTCATTCATTGGGTTGTGTCTATTCATCTTTGGATTGCCTTATAAAGGCTGTGTCCCCTGCCTGAAGATTTTCTCCTCAGTTAGTTAATTTCATAATTTCTTGCCTTTGCTGAATACAGTCATCACATTGAACTTGAATTGAGTTCCTTTACATTGGAAAATTTCCCCCCTCTTTCTTTCTCTTGAGCTATCAAATAATAATTTTTCACCTTGAAGTTAGCCTGCCCATCTTTGTCAGCTTGCTACTATGTACAGAGAAAACTGTCAGTAGCAACAAAAAACTATGAGAAAATAAGAATATCTAAATTAAAAAAATAAGGAGTGAGAAATCCATAAATACTATTACAGAAAAAGATTTCTCACCCAGAATTAGGTAGGGTCACTCACTGACCCCACCCTTGAATTCCAAGTCCTTACATTTTTAAAATAATTAAAAAGAACAGTACTAAAAATTACAACACCAGTATGGCACTTTTTGGCCATTTTAATATTTCACACGTGTTGTCACGTATAGGGTTTACACCTTAAATTCACTCAGAATTGAGGTGTTGTGTATATTTTAGGAGTTACACGCGGAAATGTGTTATCTCACAATTCCCACCCGCAGCCCTGCATCATTCCATATCCCTACGTACTCGTAGTAGCAGATTCCCGCGTACTACAGACCCGCGCGCAGCTGATTCTGCCACACACGCAGCGGATCTTACCCCGCGCGCATCTGTACTAAATGATCCCTGCGTCTGAATCCGTCATGACTAATCTGACAACCAGGTACCGCTCAGAAGAGCTACAACCAAGTTAGAGTTGCCTAGTAGATGTAACAAACTGACATATGAATTACTAATGATCTAAAAAGATCAAAACTTAAATAAAATTAATGAAAACTAAGTTCAAAAAAATTTTTAATGATAAGCCAAAGATCAAGGATTACCACATAAATCACTGACCCTGATCTTTGAAGACCATGAAACACTACAAGGATTGTTCATAAGAATTACTAGAAATTATCTACATGATCAGCAGAAGGTGGAAAATTAGGTAACATCCATATCTTCCCGCTTCAAAGCATTATCAATAGTACAAATGAAGGATGAGTAAAGAATGATCAAATCTGAGCCATAACAGACTAACAGATCCTGTGGCTAAAATAGTACAGAAATCCAGCAGATCTAAGGACAGCTGATTAACAGCACCAAGTGGACGTGCCAATCTTTCCCTGACTGACCTGCCGGCCTCAGCCCACAGGCAGAACCCTCTCTACCCGCCCTGAGAAGCTCAAAATCAACCAAAAAGGTATTTATACAGACCTCTTTTGATCCATTATTCCAGAATCAGTTACCAGGAACTATTTATTATCAATCAGACACCGTGTCATTGTTGATCAAGTGATTTAAGACTTAGTCTATATTACTATTATTTACCCTTATTAACCAATCAACCATTGAAGTTTAGTCAAGCAATCTACCCCATCTGCTCTGAAACCCTTCCAATTATTCTAGGATTCTCGTGGTAAAGTGCTCAGAGTGAGTGTTACCCTTCCTGTCTTGGCCATTTGTGCTGTTAAGCCCGGTCATTAGTGAAATAAGTCCTTCCTAAGGCACCCATCTTTATTCCAAGGTTCTTAAACTTCCCAAGGAGGCCCCTTGAAGAGAGGTTGCTAGTCTTTAAAGATCCCCAGTAATATAATACTGTGGCCCCTCTTTTATAATATTGAAAGACATTTACTACAAAACCAATTAAACCTTGCAACTTCTCTAATTATATCATTTATTTGAGCTTCTAAGTTTTTGTTATTTGAATAATAATTATGATGAGATTTGAATGTATTTCTTGAGAACTGAAAAACCAGCGGACTAGAGACAAGAGTTAGAATGATGAAGAAAGTATATTGAGAATACAAAGAGAATGAAACTACCAACAGCTTGAGTCACTTAGATAGAAGAGAAGAAATCAGACGGCATAGAGAGTTGGCGGCAAATCAAGAGAGTGCAGACACAAAGACAGAAGACTATACGGTGGAAGAGGTTGTTAGAGTGACCATATTGGAATGACCTTGTGGACTAGATTCTTACCAGGCAGAAGTTGGACAACAAGGCGAGAGTGGATCAGAGTAGAGAAGTTGAGAGTTGAATTGAGGTAGTTGAGAGTTGGGATCAAGGCAAAGTTGTAGGATTGGCCTTTGAGAAATAAGGATAAGAAGAGTAAGAAGAGGTAAAAAAGAATAATGGAAATAAATAGGAATAGAAGAGATCGAAAAGAAGGAAGAAGAGAATCAAAAGAAAAGAAGACAGCCGAGAATCAGAAGAAGTTGAGTCGAGAAGATGAAAGGAGAGAGTTGTCCCAAGAAGTGCGCCCGGGGATTCTGGGAGGTGAAGGGAGCGGGGAAGAGAGACATGTCACGAGGACCCGCCTCAGTTTGTCTGCGGAGCTGGTTGAGTGAAAGGAAGAAAATCAGGGAAGATGGAGTATTCATAACACCCCTTGTGACTGGTAAGAGTGTAGTCCAAAAGATCAACTATGATTTGGCTCAAAGATTGTGTTTTGGAGGAGCTGTAGAGAGGTCGGTGAAGAAGCCTTCGTAAGGGAGTCCGCGACCATTGAGTGACTTTGGATTAGGTTAAGTATAAACTTGTTGTTCGCGTAGTCCTCGCGAATTCCTTTGGTTTTGATGTCTATGTGTCTTGATTTAGATTTCGACCCAAATTTTTTTATTTTATCGTCTAGGCCCTTATTTTCAATATGTAGAGTAGGTTTTAGTTCGGTAATTTGGTGAATTTCAGTGATGAGATGCTTGATCCACTTGATTTCTAAGTAGCAGTCTAATAGGGCATTCAACTCCGATTCAGTGGAAGAATATGTGATGTTTTTCTGTCGAGTAGAGTTACAGATGGCTGGACTACCGTAGTGAAGAATCACATAACCTGTTTGAGATCTGCGAAGGGTGGGATCATCTCCCCAGGTAGCATCTCTAAACCCTGAGAGAATCTCCTGCTTTGGATTGTACTTGATTACCAATTTTAGATCTTTTGTTGTTTTGAGGTACTTCCAAACCTTTTTGACTTCCCTCCAGTGAATCATGCCTGGCTTTGTATTGAACTGGGCCAGACTAGAGACAGAGAAAGAGATATTGGGTCAGGAGTAATGAGCCAAGTGATTTAGAAGTCCAATAGCGGACCTATAGTTGATATTGAGTTGACAGAATTCGGCGTGGTTGATGTCAGAGGCAGGTGCAAGGTTTAGATTTTGAGTCAGTGGAATGTGAGTATCTTTGCAAGAGGTCAACCCGAGTTCTTCCAAGCCTTTTGCTATGTGTTTAGGCTGACTCAGGAGAATTTTGTTGTCCTCGACTTCCATGAGCATCCCAAGTATTGTGTTAGGAGGGTGGCACAAAGAATTCTTGAACCGTTCGAGGAAGTTGACTTTGAAGAGGTTGGAGTTTCCTACATGAATGAGATCATCTACATGGAAATAGAGAATTTTGCCGGTTTTGGCGTTGAGATATAGACAAGGGTTGCTGGTTGATTCATGATAACCTTGAGATTTGATCCATGACATCAGGGTTTCGTACCAATTCTTGGGGGATTGTTTCAAGCCGTAAAGAGATTTGTTTAATTTAAGGTAAGGAGATTTTCTAGATGACCCTTCTGGGGTCCTTATGATTACAGTTTTGTTAATAGGAGCATGGAGGAATGCGCCTTTCACGTCAAATTGGGTGAGCTTCATCTTGTTTTTCAAGCCGTAGACAAGAGCTACTCAAAGGGAGCCAAGTTTACCGGTCGGTGCCCAAGTTTTTTTATAGTCTATTTCTAGGACCTGATTGAACCCTTGAACGCAGAGTCAAGCTTTGTATTTGATGGGGTTGCCATGGCAATTTTCTTTGATCTTGAAAACCCATGTTGCATTTAAGACATTTTCTGGGGTGCCGTAGTATTCTTCCCAGACACCTTGGATTTCTATTGAGCTCAATTCCTCTTCTGAAGCTTCCTTCCACTTTGGCCATTCTGGGCAATTGCGTGCTGCTTTGTAGGAGGGAGGCTTGTAGTAGTGATGGAACCCGTATTTTTGGGGTCTTCTTACCTCCCTTCTGGGTCTTTGAGAGATAGTTTGAATTGGAGGATCAGGGACTGGCAATGGAGGAGGGGAAGGATCAGAAGGTGGAGAGACTTTAGATGCCAAATCAACTTGGTCTGAGTCGGATATGGAGGAATTGTCTTGAGTTTCTCAAAATTTGTATTTCTTTTTGATTGTTGAAGAGCTAAGTCCTTGAGATTCCAATTCAATTTGAGTGAAAAGGTTGATTCCCAGGGATTTAAGGAGAGGTAAGTTGTGGAGCGGATTCTTGAGAAACTGTACATGTTTGGTTTCAATAATGGCACCAGATGAACTGATTATAAGATAAGAATGAAAAACGGGATTGAACCCAACTAAGATCCCTTCCAATCCTTTCTCATCAAACTTCCTTCCCTTTTGTAGCTTGTTTGCCAGATAGAAGACAGAAGATCCTACAGGTTTGAGATAATTAGTAGGGAGTTTCTTGCTGAAAATGAGTTCCCATGGGGATTGATCATTACCTTCCCTTGGAACTTGATTAAGCATAAGGCAGCAGCTTCAAATCACAAAGTGCCAATAGCACTTATTGATCCTAGATGATGAGAAAGTTGCGCGAGCTGATTCTACAATTGTTCTGTTAGCTTGTTCAGCTCAACCGTTGTGTTGAGAGTGATATGGCTCCGAGGTGAGAAGTTTGATGTGTTTAGATTTAGCGAATTCCTTCAGGGTAGAGTTAGTGAATTCTGTTCCTTTGTCTGAAAAGATCTTGGTAGGATAAAAATTTAATCGCTTATATTCAGTCTCAAGGATGTTAATAATGATGTTGGGAGTTTCTTCTTTGGAATGGAGAGGAAAGGCCGCCAGATAACCCGTGAAGTTATCCACGAGTGGCAAGATGTACCTATGACCAGCTTTTGACTGAGGGGTGATCTGTCCAATCAAGTCTAAGTGAATTTGTTTGAGAGGTTTAGATGAGGGAGTTGAGGTGCCTGAGAAGGGAGCCCGTGTGATTTTGCTCCTTACGCAGCCATCACACTGGAACCTGTTCAGCTCGTCTTTAGAGTATAGGTCCTTGATGATTGGTTTGAGCATCGAGATGGAGGCATGACCATATGTCTTGTGGATATCGGATAATGTTTGAGTTTGACTAGGTGGAGTAATTGATGATTGACCAAGAGGTTATTCCCGGCAGTTTAAGGCTTCTCAATCACGAATAGATTATCCCGAATTAGACCTCTAAGAACTGTCAAGTCGCCACAGGTGACACTGAATTGATCTAGTTTTTGAGATAAACTGCAACCCTTCTTTGCCAAGAGGCCGGGACTGATCAGATTGACGCCAATATCCAGGAAATTCATGCATTCCTCAAGAGTGATGACAGAATCCTTCCACTTGAGTCGCACGGTACCAGTCCCTGGTATCTTGAGGTTTGCTTCCAACTTGCCTGTCTTAATTTCTTCAAGCTCATTGTGCAGGTCAATAGAGATGAAATATTTTAAATCATTGAAGATATGTTTCTTAGCGCCTGAATCGAGGAGGGCGTTTATCCAGAGGGTGAGAAGGGAATGGTAGTTGATGGTGGGTGTCTTCTTTGTCCTGTTCTTCCACTCATTTTGCTGTTTGATCCACCAATTGGGAGCGATATTAGGATGCAGGTGGAAACAAGATGATTCAGGATGAGGAGGATTTGGATTGTGAAAACCTTCTTTGCATCTGATCCTCGGCTTTCTATCATCTTTATCGGGTCTGCTCTTGACCGTCACCAAGGAAACATTGGTGGTTGATTTGCCAGTCTTGAATTGCGCCTTTCTCTTGTTGTTGTATTGAGTTAGGTGATTAAAAACAACATCTACTGTTATAAACTTTTTTCCGTGCATGATTTGCTGTTTCAGATTTTCTAGAGTTGATGGAAATTTGAATAGAATTAGGCATTACAGTATGTTATTCGGGAGATCTATCCCTACGTCCGCCATTCAAGTAGGAGATTTTCGAATGTCCATTATGAATCCTTCAATTGCATGTTTTTTGAATGGAGCGTCAAGGAACTGATTAAAAATCTGTGCTCTATTAGCTGTTTCGGATGAAAAAAATCTACGTGTGATCTTGGTCCAGAGTAACTTGGAGGATGTGATGTTTGAGGAATTGACAACATTGGCGTGTGTGGTGCTATCAAGTTTGGATAGCATGATAGCCCGGATCTCTCGGTCTTGTCGTACTGGGAGTTGTCCAAGGTTCTTAATCATGACATCCTTGATGTCCTTAAGATCAAATAGCATCACCATCTTGTCGCGCCAAATGGAGTAGTTGTCCTCTTTGAGTGGGGAAATGGCATCAACGGAAGCCTTGAGTGCAACTTGATGGAAGTATTCACTTGCTCCGGCTGGTTCGTTCATCTTTGATAACGCGTAGTCTTCTTTTGGCTTTTAACCGTGATAAGATTTGAATTTATTTCTTGAGAAATGAAAAACCAGTGGACTAGAGACAAGAGTTAGAATGATGAAGAAAGTATATAGAGAATAAAAAGAGAATGAAACTACCAACAGCTTGAGTCACTTAGATAGAAGAGAAGAAATCAGCCGGCATAGAGAGTTGGCGGCGAATCAAGAGAGTGCAGACAGGAAGACAGAAGACTATAGGGTGGAAGAGATTGTTAGAGTGACCATATTGGAATGACCTTGTGGACTAGATTCTTACCAGGCAGAAGTTGGACAACAAGGCAAGAGTGGATCAGAGTAGAGAAGTTGAGAGTTGAATCAAGGTAGTTGAGAGTTGGGATCGAGGCAAAGTTGTAGGATTGGCCTTTGAGAAATAATGATAAGAAGAGTAAGAAGAGGTAAAAAAGAATAATGGAAATAAATAGGAATAGAAGAGATCAAAAAGAAGGAAGAAGAGAATCAAAAGAAAAGAAGACAGCGGAGAATCAGAAGAAGTTGAGTCAAGAAGATGAAAGGAGAGAGTTGTCCCAAGAAGTGCGCCCGGGGATTCCGGGAGGTGAAGGGAGCGGGGAAGAGAGACATGTCACGAGGACCCTCCTCAGTTTGTCTGCGGAGCCGGTTAAGTGAAAGGCAGAAAATCAGGGAAGATGGCGTAGTCTTAACAAATTATTATTATAATTCCAGAATTTTTATCACTCTCTGTAGCTAAAGGACTGCAAGGTTCCTGGTATCAGAGAGCTGAAAATCTTGAATTTTCCCTTGAACTGAGCTTCTCCCTTTGGGCTTAAAATCATCTAAAATTTCACTATAGTACATGGGGTGGTTGTGTGACAGTAAATTAACTAACTAAACTTCTCTATGGTAGCTTGCCAAACTGTAATAGATTCTTATTTACAATTTCACGAACTGCTTCAAATGGTAATGCTTCCCTCACCCCTTGCAATGATGATATTCATTGGGTAGAGAGGCCCAGTGCTTCATGGGCCCAAAAACCTTTAGATCCAATCACATCTTCCAAATCTCCTTTTTTTGAACCTCTTGAGAATCAAATTTCTCCTCATGGGATACCTTGGAAAACTTCAAACCAACTGAGAGGCAAGGGCTTACCAAAAGAATACAAAACCAGCTGAAAGAACACTTTGATAAGATTGAGATATAATTTATTTGAACTGAAAAACAGCAGACTACAGAAAAGCATTTGAGAGTTGACAAACCATCAATAGAATGAATAAGAAGAAGAAAGATGAAGAAACAGCGTCACTGAAGCTTGGGAGACCGTCCTGTTCAGGGTTGCAGTGGATAACTAGTTTGAAGTCCTTGGTTGTTTGAAGGTATTTCCACACCTTTCAAACTTCTCTCCAGTGATTCATGCCCAGTTTTGTATTGAACCTAGCCAGGCTAGACACACAGAGGGAAATTTCTGGTTGATTTTATTGAGATAGATGATTGAAAAGTCTGATAGCGGACCTGTAGTTGATGTTCAGTTTGCAAAATTCAGCATGGTCAATGTGAGAGGCTGGTTCAAGGTTGAATTTTTGGGTCAGTGGAGTGTAGGTGTCCTTTCACAATAATGGTCCAAGCTCATCCAGGCCACAATCAATATGGTTGGGGTAACTCAAGAGAATCTTATTGTTCCGGATTTCCATGAGCATTCCAAGAGTAGTGTTGGGTCAATGACATGACAAGTTTTTGAAGCATTTGAGAAAATTAGATTCAAAGATGTTGGAATTGCCCACATGAATTAAATCATCTACATGGAAGTACCCAATTTCTTGGGTTTTAGAGTTGAGGTAAAGACAGGGATCACTGGTTGACTCTTGATATCCTTGTGACTTGATCCATAAGGTTAGAGTTTCATACCAATTCTTGGGAGGTGGTTTTAGATCATACAGAGATTTCTTTAATTTTAAACATGGAGAATTACTATCTGAGCATTCTGGAGTTCTTATGATGACCTTGTTGTCAAGAGGAGCATGTAGGAATGCGCCTTTTACATTGAATGAGTTACTTTCATCTTTTCCTTCAGACTGTATACAAGGGTTATTCAAAGTGACCCCAGTTTCAAGTTGGTGCCCAGGTTTCATTATAGTGGGCTCCTAAGACTTGATTTAATCCTTCAAAACAGAGTCAAGCTTTGTATTTAATGTGATCACCGTGGAAGTTCTCCTTTATTTCAAAAAACCATGTTGTATTTAAAATGATGTCTGTGTTTCCATAGTTTTCTTCCCAAACATCTTGAAGTTCTATAGATTTCAGTTCATTTTCAGCAGCATTTTTTCACTTGGGCAACTCAGGACATTTACATGTGGATTTGTAGGAGGGTGGTTTTTAGTAATGATAAAAGCCGTATTATTGAGGCTTCCTATTCTCTGGTGGAGCTGATGAGGCTACAGATGCTGAGTCTTCCCAATCTGAGTCCAATTCAGAGAGGTTTTCTTGCGATTCTCAAAAAGTGTATTTGTTTTCTACAAAAGAGAAATTGAACTTGTTTGACCAAAGAGATTGATCCCAGGTGACTCAAGCAGAGGATTCTTGAGAAAACAGACGTTTTTGGTTTCAATAAAAGCTACAGATGAGTTAAGGATAAGGTAGGAATGAAAAATGGGATTGAAACAAACTAAGAATCCTTCCAATCCCTTCTCATAAAATTTTCTTCCTTTTTGTAGACAATTTTCAAGAAAGATGAAGGGGGATCCGAGAGGTTTCAAATAATAATTACAGAGTTTTTCTTTGAACATCAGTTCCCAAGGGGATTGGTCATTACCTTCCCTAGGGACCTGATTGAGCAGAAAAAACAGCTTGTGACCACAATGTGCAAGTAACTCTTATTCAATATTTGGAGGAGAACTTTGCACGTGCTGACTCTATGATGGTTTGATAAGCCTGTTTGGCTCAACCGTCATGTTGAGAATGGTAGGGTTTGGAGGTTAGAAGCTTGATATGTTTGGAATTAGGGAAAACCCTCAATTTCTTTTTTGTGAATTCCATTCCTTTATCTGAGGAGATTTCTGTTGGATAGTAGTTCAGCAGTTTGTATTCAGTCTTGAGGATGCTCATAATAACATCAGGATTTTCATCTTCAGATAGTAGAGGAAAAGTGGCAAGGTAGCCGGTGAAGTTTTTGACAAGAGTCAAAATATAGCAATGACCAGCCTTTGATTGGGGAGTGATTTGTCCTATCAAGTCAAGGTGGATCATTTCAAGGGGTTTAGATGAGGGTCTCAATGTTTCTGAAAAGGGAACCCTTGTTATTTTAATCTTTACACAGCCATTGCATTGGAAGTTGTTTAGTTCATCCTTGGAGAATGAATCCTTCAGAATTGTTTTAAAGGTAGAAATTGGGGAATGTCCATACATCTTGTGGATATCTGATAGAGATTGAGTTTCTGTTCTTGTGGTGGTTGGAGATTGATTTGAGAGATTTTTGGAGAGACTTTTTCCAGCAGTTTGAGGTTTCTCTATCACAAATAGATTTTCTCAAATTAAGCCCTTCAGAACCATCTTGCCACCTCTTGTGATCAAAAAAAAATCTTTTTCTTGTGAGAGGTTCATCCCTTCTTTGCCAGGAGACCAGGACTGATAAGATTGACTAAAATGTTGGGAATTTAAATGCATTCCTCAAGAGTTATGACAGATTCTTTCAATTCAAGTCAAACAGTACCTGTTCCTTGTATCTTGAGATTAGCTTCCAACTTGCCTGTTTTGTTTTCTTCCAGATCTTCTTGTAGATCAATTGAAGTGAAGTATTATAAATTGTTAAATATATGAAGGTTAGAGACCAAGCCCAAAAGAAGGTTTGATGTGTTTTCCACATTCATCCAAAGAGTTAGAAGCGCATGGTAGTTGATAGTAGGTGTCTTCTTGGTTCTGTTTTTCCATTCATTCTTTTGTTCTATCCACCATCCTGGAGAAACTTGAGGATGTAGGTGAAAGCAAAAAAATTCAGGATGCAGCGCATTTGGGTTGTGGAAGCCTTCCCTGCATCAAATTGGAATCTTTTTTTCATATTTGTCTATCTTTCTCTTAGTAGTCACTACTGAGACATCAGAAATGGATTTGCGTGTTTTGAGTTGTGCCTTGCGCATATTATTGTATTGAGTTAAGTGATTAAATACTACCTCTACCATTATTGACTTTTCTACATGCATAATTTGTTGTTTCAGGTTCTCTAAAATGGAAGTAAGCTTGAAAAGTATTAGATATGCCAATATGTCCTTTGTTATTTCTATTGCAACATTTTCCATGCGATTGAGAGCTTCTCAAGTATCCATTATGAATCCTTCAATAGCCTTTTGATTGAAAAGAGAGTGAAGAAATGGATTAAAGACACAGACTCTATTAGCAGTTTCTGATGATAAAAATCTGCAAGTGCTCTCCGTCCAAAGTAGTTTGGATGAACTTATGTTTGAGATGTTGACCACATTCCCATGCATTGTGCTATCAAGTTTAGATAAGATGATTGCTTGGATTTCTTGGTCCTGCTTAACCAGTAGTTGACCTGAGTTTATGTTTATGACGTCTTTGATGTCTTTCAGTTTAAATAAAATCATCATCTTGTCTCGCCAGATGGAATAGTTGTCCACCTTTCAAGGGGAAATAGCATTGAAGGAGGCCTTGAGCCCAACCTGGTGGAAGTAGTCATTTTCTCCAGCTGGTTTGTTTATTTTCAATTGTGAAGATTTGTCCTTCTTCTTTTAACCATGATAAGATTGCGATGTGATTTCTTTGAACTGAAAACCAACAGACTACAGACAAGAGTTAAAGAGTTGAGAAACCATCAATAGAATGAATAAGAAGAAGCAAGATGAAAAACAAACAGCTTAGACTTTATATGGTTGAGAGAAGAAGGATATGGAAACACAAGGTGGATTGAGGCAAGTAGATGCAGATGGATGACTGCAGGTGAAAAAAATAGATGGTCAGAGGTGTATAGATCAGACGGTCTTGAGGACCATGTCCTTAACAAGAAAGGACTTGTAGGCAGTGAAGCTTTATTGGATGAGAGTTGTTGGAGAAGCTGAACCGGCTTGAGTAGGAAGTCCAATCAAGAATTTTGCTGAGTTGAGTGAAGAAGATTCAGTTATTTATAGCAACAAGTTGAGTTAAGAAAAGAGAAGACTTAAAAGAAAAAGGAATTAAAAGAAAGGAAAGAAAACAAAGAGAGGAATACAAGGAAGAAAAATGAACCCCCAAGGAACAACAATGAGAGAGTTGAAGACAGAAGGGTCCTCCAGATTGATCCAGGAGACTTGGTGCGCAGGTGTGATCAGCCTGGGCAGGGATCAAGACTCCCCGGGTGATAGGTGACATGTCACTTCATTCTTAACAAACTTCATTTTGAAGTTTTTATGGTTTCAAATACCACCATGTGACACTCTGGTGTATCTGCTTGGAGAAATTGAAGACTCCAAACATTCCTCCCATAAAACCTTGACTTGTGGTACCTTAATGACTCACACTTGTTCTCCCAAGATCAAAACCTTGAAATTGCTGTCAACCTTGATCCATGCTCTCAATCAAAATGCCTTGCAATCTGGTTCAAGTGGCAATATTTTCCGTACTCTGGGCATGAAGCTTCCTGATCAATTTAAAGGGGAACATTCCCATAAGCTTAGATCCTACCTAAATTCCTGAAAAAAAAACTTCTGAAACAATCCCAACAACTTCCCTGCCAATAGACATAAAGTTATGTATGCATCTTCCTTTCTAGGGGGAAGAGC
The DNA here is from genome assembly GCA_025617555.3 of Puccinia polysora. NCBI lineage: Eukaryota > Fungi > Basidiomycota > Pucciniomycetes > Pucciniales > Pucciniaceae > Puccinia > Puccinia polysora. The sequence goes on from CM062618.1 coordinate 52,041,785, forward strand.
CTTGCAGTGAATCAAGCCAGATCTCGAACTAATATACAATATCAGTCCCACTTGTATCCTTCAAAATTGTGAAAAGTTTGAGGAAAAACTGTTTACCCTGTTCAGAAACCCCAACAAAGTGAAAAATACCAAATAAAAAATAAATAATCTAGATATAAAAGAGAATAGTAGATTTTCCGTTGAAATCTCCCATTTCCAAACATTTGAGCGTTTCATCCAATGGAAAAAGGCAGCACTTTTCTTTCAATTCTGAGAAGGCTTAATGGCAAACCTAATCAAACAGCCTTCAGTTGGGGGACATAAGACAACCTCCCTTTAGAAGTTAAATGACTGGGTGATTGAGCATCAAAACAAGCATTTCTGTCAAAAGAACAACCATGGATCATCAACTTTGGCTCCAAAAGCAGAAAACTCTTTGAACCAAAACTTGATGAAGGCAAAACACTCTAAACCAAGTCCAACCCACAGGGGAAAGATGTTCCCAAAACTCCGCAATTCCTGGACAAGAAAACGGGGATGCTGCAGAACAAGGAATGGCAAAGTAGCAAAAATTAGGTTTTATTTATGTATTGTGAAAGAAAAAATGATTTCAATAGTTATGCAAAGCGGCTAACCAGTCAAAAAAAGAGTTTTTAGTTTTTATAATACTTGCAAGGATAACTAAAAATTATCCAAATTGCAGTGTTTCAATCTTCACACTTGGGAGTCACTTGGTGCTCCAAGTTCAAGATTTGTCCTCTTTCAGTCCAAAAATACTCCTTATTAAGCTTTAGTTGATTCTAGTGCTAATTTTTGTTGGATAAGTTCATCTTTTGCCACTTCCAAAAATCTTATGCCTTCCAAGATAGATAATTTTCACATCTATTTAGTAAGTAGTGCAACCAAACCATCTCATTGGGTTTCCCAAAAGGCAAAATGGACCTTTTAATTTTCTAATTCCCCCAGCTTTAAATGGGAATTATTTGTTTTGGATATCCCCAGAATGGATGACACCATTCTAGGCCAAGACTTCCTAGTCTCCTGGAGTCTAGATGTGAATTGGCAAGAAGGAGTAATTAAAACTCAAACCTTGAAACTGCAGGATGCAAAACTTTCTGTCAACCAGGAATTAAAAAGCCTACCTGAGACTTTCATTTATTTGAATGAAAATGTTTCACCAGGAGATTTGAAATATCCCCACCTTCATTCCAAAATTCCTTCCTCCGGTTTTGGATTTATTGCTTATTTTCCTGACTTACCTCTTCCCTGCTTCTTCAAAGAGAAACAGGCGCCTAAAAAATGGTGTATTTTCATTTCCCTAATCCTCTTGCATTGTGCAAGAAATTTGAATCTGGTGCTCAAAGATGATGATATTGAAGATATAGAAATCATCCAAGACACAATGAAAAAAATGGCTGCACTTGCCGGAAGTTGTAGCAACTTGGATATTGAGTGAAACCTGTTTCAACTTTGTTTTGGTTTTGGATTCAAACATTAAATTGATTTTGGGTTCGTCCCAGAAGATTCATTAACCATATTTATGTAATTTATGAATTGAATTGAAAATAATTACATAAATGGAATGATTGAGAATTCTTTATTTAATTGTAAAACCATACTTTAATACAAGGAAAACCAATGAATACCAATCAGAATTGGGTAATATGGGCTGTGATTGACACCAATTTAGAATTTGAAAATGACAAAAATTCAATTGGTACCTCATTATCAATTCATAGTATTTTTGCAAAAAAAGAATAGCAATTTGCTCCCAGCATGGATGCTTCAGATTTTTGGGATTAAATATTTTTTCTATGTGAAAGTTTTATACCTTATTCATGGGTTTAAGTTATAAGAATAATTCAAAAGATACATCCTCTAATTTTGTTTTATACAAATATCTGGTACAATGAAAGTGTTTTCCCTGAGTTTTCTCATATTATCTCCTGTTATCCAAGGAAATACCAGTCAGCTAGATCAACAGGTAGCATTCTTTATAAATTAATTTTATTTATATAAGATTACCAATTGGCTAATTTCCACAAAAAAGTAAACATTCTTGTAAGTTTTTGCAATTTTTGATTCATAATCCATGCTTTCCACAAAAACTGATATGCTATCTTGATATATAACAGATATTGATGCACCTTATTGATAAACAATTTGGGAATTGAGATGAGTGAGGCCAAGGTATGGATTTCTTGATTTATCAATTGGTACTAAAGGTGGAAAGTTTTCCAAAATGCGGAAATATTTCCCACATTTTTTTCATAAAATATGGGTAATGCCTTTCCCATGTCACAAGGGCCTTGATTTGATATAGATGAAAATGAAATTTGAAAATTACTTTTATTGTAGCAATGGGGTGTTATGCTATTACCATCAAATAAAATTGATTTTCAAGGCAACCACTCAAGCTGGTACCATGGCAACAGGTTGTATGTTGACTGATTTTGAATAAAGTCTTTTAATAAAAATTCTTCCAAACCATTCATTTCTTTTTTAGACTTTCAAATATCATCTGACTGAGAAGAATAGAACAAACTTTGAAGATCTGTTTGTTGATTGGAATTGATGCCAAAAGGATTCCAGTTGGATCCAATTTTTTCAACAACACCTTGAAGTTTTTCTCTTTCAAGGAATCCATTCAAGAGAGACCTATCAAGGAAACCTAAAATTCAACAAACCAATTGGCTCAATTCTCCCAATCAAAGAAAAAATATCTCTGAAATCTGGGTCACCTACATGTATTTTTATTTTTTTTGATCAAATTCAATATGTGATTCAGCGTTTCTCCTGACCAAAATGAAAATATTGAGGGAGGAACATAGATAATGATCATCTTAGTAATATTCTGAGAGAAGTGAATTGTTGGCGTTTTTTAATTTCATTTCCTCAATGTAGCAATAATTACTCCCAATAAGCCATGATCAATTCATCCAATTGGGTCAACTGGGAATGGGTATGTTGATGAGACATGACTTTGTTGATAATACCAACAATTTTGGATGTAGTTGATACAAGCTTTTCCTCCCTTGAAGTTTTTGATGAGTTCCACTTCCACCTTGGAAGCAAAACAAGAACTACATGAATGGTGTACAAAACCAACCATTCAGAAGCCTTAGGAGTACCAGCAGAATGCAAACCTGTATTTCTGGGAAGTCTAGTAATCCAAGATGGAAATTCAATAAAATTGCTACCCTCTTGAAGAATTTGAGTTCTTGAGGAGTAATTCTCATTGATGAAAAACATGACTCTTCTATTGATGAAGCTGAATGAAGTGGATAATTGAATACTCAACAGAGGGATGTGAGCTTTCTTCCATAAAACTTTGAGTGATCTTCCCAGTTTCATTTTTGCTTCCTGATTTACTCGTAATGGATCTAATTGGATTTATTTTGTGTGAGTCAGCTTTTTTCTTCCCTTTCTGATTTGATTTAGGTAAGGATTTTGTTGACCTGTTTGTTGATGTGTTCTCAAGAAGCCTTGGAGAATGCCCGACAGAGGTTTGGAGGAGTAGAGATTCAGAATATTCCCACCTTTTTGAGGAGCTGGGAGGATGAAGCCCTGTAACTTTTCAACTACAAAAATTGGTACTGAATTTCTCTGTTGAATATTGGATGGTCCTTCTTGCTGTTGATTTGCCAAATTTTCACATTTTACATTGGATTGGAAGCTGATTCAACAGGGTTTTTTTGGGAGCTTTCTAGAAATTTTTGAACTATCCTCCGGGTTACTCTTTGGGAGATCTCTGGTGAAAAATAGCACTTTCATTTGGATTGAGATCTAACGCTTCTAAGTTGACTAATTGTGAAACTTTTTGGGTAATTTTTTTTCCTTCTCTCCTTATTTTGAAGAGTTTGACCAGCCTTTATTATACAAAGTTAGGTGGCACTATAATCTTGCAGAATTCCCGAGATAAATGTATGCATTGCATCAATTGTTGTCATATTTGTTGGTTCCCTGTATGGCAGAATTTAGAAAATTGTGTATTGTGAACCATGTGGCTTGGGAAGGTTGGCTTTCCCATACAATGATGAAGTGTTATTCCACATTTCTGCCAATTTAATGTGATCTTGATTATTTTTTACTGGCCAAGTCTCTTTTTTTGGTGTTTTTGATTTCATTGAGCTTGAGGTTGCCGTGGGAACAGAATATTGTGGCAGAGTGAGATTCAGATCCCCCCATTTTCCCCAAGTCAGGTGTATCACCAATCAGAGGCAATATTACAGCACATATTACTCTTTGATTGGGGTATTTTTTGGTTTTTGTGAAGTATATTCCTTTCCAAAGGTCCAGTAGCTCAGAGAAAATTGGCTCGAGAAGATTTTACAGCTGTAACCAGGTACATTCCTTGGGTGTTGGTGTGAATCAAGCAAAAAACAATTTTGCAGCTTGTAACAGACATTGGGTGGGAGTTTGAAACCTATTAAGAATATTACACCTAGAGTGATGCTTTTCCAACTGGTCTTTATTCCATGGGGATTCATCCAATTTATTTCAATTCCAAAAACAAGGTTCACGGGTTCTGCTGTGTAAACTTGATTGGTTTCATCCTTGAATTCTTTCCACCTGATTCCATCCCAGATATCACAAAGTCCATTAGGATTACTGGCATGATCCCATTGAGGCTCACTGAGTAATTCTTCAAAAAAAGGGATAATTAATTGTCTTGCAATCCACTTATTGAGTAATTTCTTTCCAAAATGCTTCAGAGGATGAAAAGTAATGTTGCAAGACTTTTAGGGATTCCTCCTGAATAGTTGGGCTGGCAAGTTAACATTGAATTAATGCTGATTTTTTCATTTTCTTTCTTTATTTATTGCTGAAAAACATGTTCACCAAAAATTTCATCAATAATTTGGTGTGAGATAGGGAACTTGGATTTTGCGAGAGAAATTGAAGAGGTTTAATCCCAGATATATCATAAATTTCCACGTTTTCTGGTGGGGGCTGTTGTATTTCACTATAGGAAGAAACGCTTTCAGGGTTGTTTGATGCATTGGAATCTTCAATTCTTGGCTTGAATGTGATAAAAAAGAGCATGAATAAGAAAAGACAACTCAATTCAAGCACAAATCAAATATAATACATTTGAAGAAGATTTTCACTCACAATGCTGATATTTTCTTGTTGTGTTTCACTTATGGAGTTTATTCTGGGAGTGGAATGGGAAATTTTTGGTATCTTTTTTGTTTAATTTTTGCAACATTAATTTTTTATTAGTTATCTTTCAAATATTGAACATAACCAGCAAAAATCCTGTCACATACACTTGTAGAATCATTTGACTGCAATACATGGGTTTTATCTGCTTTTTTGGACCTTCAAAAACTAGTGTAAATATTTCTTCCATGTTCATATGTTCTTTCAGAAAATTTGGCACATTGGCATATCCAAATGTTTCCAACTCTTGTAGTGTGCTCCATTTTTCTGATTGATTTGGATTTTGTGGTAAGTCAGATTGTTGGAGTTTGTCTAAAATTTATTGATACAAGTAGGAATAGATAAGAATAATTATAGATATTCAATTGGTTTTTCAATCTTCTGGTGAGTTTAAGTCATCAAATATGCTCCAAAATTCATTGCTTCAATTTTGAGTATTCATATTTGGGCAATTGGCCAAGGGACTGCCCAGTAGATCTTCCATCTTGCAAAAGATTCTGAATTGATAGATCATAGAATAATTGCTCATTTGGGGTGCATGTAAAATACGTAAGCAATCCAAAGATATTTTGATTGAAATTTCAATAAAAATGCCTTGACCAAAAATCATTTAAACAGTATCAAAATGAATTATCTCAATACAAACCCATTATATTAATTTACATTTTAGCATTGAAAAATTTGAGTAGGCATTTTTTACAAAAATAAATTGGCCATTCCTGGAGTCAGACTCCTTCTCTCCAAATAATGAATTCTCATCTAGTGGTATGTATATTCCATGTGTATTTTCAATAAAAGTATTTTTGGGGATTTTCAATATATGACTGATCTCAAAATTGCTGTTTTACATTGAGTAAAAAGCTTTTGGGCTGTTGTGAGCTAGCAAAAAATGTTGGAGTATCTTAAAAAAAGATGGGGTACACAAAATGAAATTACTCAGTGTTTTTCAATGCAATATTTAATTCTTTAGGCAATTGGATTTGGGTTTTTCCCAATCTTAGTTTAATTTTTGTCTGGTTTTTTGACAAAAATTTATAAATTCATTCATTTGAAAATTCCAGGAGGTTTGGAATGTGGCCTAATTCTTTATAAATCAATGTTATCAGGGATCACCCACATAATATAGGTTCCTAAATTGAGTTAATCTACCCTTACATACGCTAACAAGTTTCCTGTTGAAAAATCAAGAGTGGAAGCCCAATTAAGATACATGGAATACTGGATAAAACTTTTACATTATACAATGTTGCATCAAACACATTTCTCCCTATTGTTCAGAGGAAGAATAGAAAAAATACGCAACTCTCAATATTTGTAAGATGTTCGAGTGGTTTCCATCAAGCCTGAGGGCTTGGAGACTTGAGTTCTGCCAAAGGAAACCACATCTGTGAGATCAACTTCAGGACTTAAACTCCAGGCTTTTTTTCAACAGGAGTTATATCCTGCAGGGTTTTCTTCCTTATCCAGTTTTGAGTTATTGAGGTAGGAAGTGAAGGTGGGTCATGAACTCCTGTCAAATGGTTGGGTTTGGAAAGATCACTAATTTTCACTTGTCTTACCCTCTTGATGCATGGTTTTTTCACAATTTGAATGCATGCTTTATCAAGGTAGTGATAAATTTGGCATATTTTTTCAGCCCTCAAGATATTGGCATGCTTGAACAATTCTTTATCTTAACCCTCAAAAATAGAAATGAAGCCAATATCCAAGAAAAGAGCAGAAGTCTCAGGGAACAAATGCATCATTTCCAACTCTACCACAGTTATCTTCCCAATTTCATTATTTTTATTCTGTACCTAAAAAAATCATGAATAGTTAGTCATGTAACAGTGAGAGACATTTAGACAGTTTCAGAATATTCATTTGACCTAATTTCTTCTTTTTTTAACCTCTGGGATGCAGAAAAATTTGAATTAATGCTCCTGGAGCCTCCTTCTAGCTTTATTTCCTTCTTCCAAAGAGCCTTCTTTGATAGGAGCCAACAATTGATTATGCCAAAGCGGTTTTCTGGGGTGTTGTCATTCTTGGTTGTGAATAGGCAGAATTACCCCCACATTTATGGACATCTCCCATGCTCTGATTATGATTGCAGTAAGAGAGTGATTTCAGCTAGATTTTGGATTCTGTTCCAAGTGGTAGGTGCATCTAGGAACACCAGCATTTTTTATTAAGGCCCGTGCATGGGATCTCCATATCTCATAATGAGATTTGATTTGGCCAATAGAAGTGGCTTCTAGTGATTGAGATTTTGAAGAAATGTTTTGTTGCAATTGGTGCAATGCATCCTTCTTGACAATTTTGAGCTCCTTTTCACATAGGTGTCAATTGGAATTGTATTGGTTGGATTTACCAGCGTTTGATGATGTGGCATTGGTGATGTATTCCTTCTTCTTTGAGATATGATTTTCCAGGTAAGATAGTTCACCAGCAGTTGGAGTATCAGGGAGCTTGTTGTTTCTGGAATCCATTCCAAGAATCTTTTTAGTGCAAGAAATTAAGGATTTGGAAATACCACTAGAACAAGGCTGGATCCCAAGATTATGTGCGTGATGAGAGATTGAATATTTTTCCTAGGCCATATTTTTTCTCTTCTTCTGGTGTTGGTGGGGGTGGGAAATTTGTTGGGCAATCATAAAGTATGATGGGGATGCAGAGTCATCAAATTCATCATCTTGCTCAACACCTTCCATATTGACTTGGTCATCTGGAAGGGGGACATTTGATAGTTCAATGGTTGGTGGTGCTGGGTTAACTGATCTTTCTGTAGTTTAGCAAAATAAAATGGATGAAAATAAGAATTTAGATTTGGGACTGTATCATGGTTATGGCAGCTTTCTGTTAGGGGAATTAGATCTTACCGTATTGAATTTTTGAATTACAATTTGATAACTAGATGATAATGTTCTTGATTTGCTGGTTGGGTCTTGATTTCCTACAAACCAAAAATAGGAAGTCACATTGCCTCTTGTTGGCAATCTGAAAAATTTCAGAAATCAAGAGATTATATATTATGATTTTCCTTTGTTCCCAAATTTTTCTTCCAAGTGGCAAAATGGTATGTATATAAGTATACTTCCACATTAAAAGCAAGATAATAATTGCATCAAAGTACAGAATTGTATCATCATCAATGTCAAAAGAGGTGGTATTTTCCTCACCCTCCAACAAGGATTTGGTGATTATGTTTGGTCAAGGCAGTTCAGAATCCCAAAGAATCTGCTGTGGAAAAATAGAATCTGCAACATTCAAATTTGGTATTTTTAAAATCCTGTAGAAAAAAAATTACTTGAAAATTGAAAAATTTGAATCCAGAACATCTTCTGCAATAAAAAAGATCTTTTAAAATGATTTAGTTGAGAGAATATTTAAATTTATATATAGAGGGATACACTTAGTATGATTGAATGGGATTATCAAATCAAGTTTATAATTCAATATGGAGAACATTTCAGTGGAAGTTTGTTGAAAAATCAAATGAACCATTTTATATATTTTAGATGGATGCTTTCCAAACTGTCAGCCTCCTGGATGCCAAGACCCTTGCTATCCTTTAGCTACCAGAGGTGATATTGTAAATAATAAATATATTATTTAATAAATGCAGAAAAAATCCGTAGAATACTTGGATTAAGCTTATTGCAAGGTTAAATGGTTTGGTTATTGTTTATTGTTTTGAATTGAAATTGATTATTAAATATTTATAGAGGGGCCACAATTATATTGGGGATCTTTAACACCTCTCTTCAGGGATTTCAGTATGAAAACACGTAGTCCTGGTTACTTTGGGTTCTTTAGTCTAAAGATTATTATGTCCAAAGATAATATGTATATAAAATACACAATGGAGTGGTAGGGCCTTGTAGCCAAGCTACCACGACAGAGAAAGGATAATAATACTCACTGGTATATTATTAAATCCTTTGGGTATCTGTTTGGGATGTGTAGTGATGGGTTAAACCTGTATACTGGGGTTATAAGGTTGTTCAGCAGTTTTAATTGATAAAAAGAGGTTTGAGGACGGATATTACTGATCAGACATTGCCATAAATCACTTACTTATCTCTTATAAGTATTTGATTACCTTGGCACGGCGTCTGGATATGAATATTACTGGGTCTCTGCCCAACAACATCCTCAAAAGAGCTCTGTATTCATAGCTTTTGGGGTCCCAATATGGTCCTTCTGAGGGTTGTAGGTGCTCAAAGGGACGGACACTAAGGCTAGCAGGGTAACTAGGGGTAGCTTGTCATTTTCCCTGGGTGCTATAGCCCGGGTAGCATCTAATTCCTTAGGGTATGGGAATTATTCTACCTTATAATGGACATTAGGACGTGTGAATAACACTAATCTGTCCTATTTATGCATTATTTAATTAATTATCCTTAGTATATGTTCCCTGTAATATAATATTATATTATTAAACATCTCTACGGAAATTTTGATGTCAGGTAAGTTCTTATTATGTATCATATAACCGGAGTAAAAGGTCATAATATTGTTTTTACTCTTTATCTACGAGTTCCAGTTGATTTGTTAAGATAATTACTTAAAAATATAAGTCATGAGAATTCATGTAATATTATTACATCATTATTTTTCTTAGTATGTCACGAAAATGTTAATGTATAGTAATTCTCATAAAAGTATATTAAAGTATTTTAATATATTTTTTGAAGCATTCATTGTCTTATTTTCGACATTCTTGATTCTTTGCATTATATTAAATAAAAAATACGTGTAAAGATTATTTAGGTATTTTTATATAATATTATGTATATTTAGACAGTCTTCTATCCACGGAAACCTTTATTACATATGTAACAAATTCCCGGGTGTGTGGTAGCCTGTTTACGCGGTACCCGGGCCACCTGTCACTATGTAAGCCTTTAGTCCCATGGCTGCGTACTTGTCAGAGGCCCGGGGCTGCGTACACGACCCTGACGGGTTGACACGGCTGTATCTCAGCTGCGCGCGGGTGCTGTGGCTGCCACAGCTGCGTTCCAGAATTGTGACAAAACACATTTCCCCCCGTAACTCCTAAAATATACACAACACCTCAATTCTGAAGGAATTTTAGGTGTGAAACCTATACGTGACAATGTGTGTGAAATATTTAATTGGCCAAAAATTTCAATACTGGAGCCGTAGTATTTTGGTTGTTTTTTCTTTAATTATTGAAAATATAAGGAGTTGGATTTCAAGGGTGGGGCGGTGAGTTACCCTACCTAATTTTGGGTGGAAAATTCATTTCTGTAATAATATTTATGTTTTCCTACTCCTTTTTAGGTTAGTGTTTTTATTATTATTTTTATGTTATTTTTAGTTACTTTTGCAGCTTGCTCTGCAATAGTAGCAAGCTGACATTACCCACTCCAAGATATGGTCATATCTGAAAAAAATCTGGAGAAAAGTTGGGAGAGAAAAAATTAACTGCATAGGTGCTTCAGTGCCTTTTACTGGCTCTGTAATTTCTGAGATGTATTGTTCCGTCAGGTATATTATTTTCTGGTAACCATTCATTTTTGTCTGCAGATTCCCCTTTGTATCTTACTAAGTATAGTCTGATGTCTTTTCCTTGTACCCTCTCTTTCTTATCTCTCAATATCATGCTGAATTTCCCTTTTTCTTTTACGGGGTCAGGTTCTCTTGGGACTATTGCTGGAGGGAGGTTGCCGCCTTCTCTTGGTTTAAAGTGTTTGACTAGGCTAACAGGAAATACCAGATAGTTTCTTGATAATTCTTCACTCAAGATTACTTCCACAGCATTTTTTCCATGCATCTTCTTGATATCAAATGGTCCAACAAAGGCTGGTTTCAGTTTCCTGTTGCCTTCCAGGTTGTTGAAGTTATTTGTCAATATCAAGATCTGGTCTCCTATCTTAAATTCAGGTTCTTTATGGGATTTGTCTCATCTTTGTTTTTTTTATTGAACAGCTTCTTCCACACATTTCTGATCATGGTTATTTGCTACATCTATCATCTTTTTAAATTCAAGAGATGTTGGATGAATAGTGGCTAAGTTATAGTTCACGTTATTCCTAGAGAGTTTTGGAATAAATCCTCTTTCTAGTATGTAAGGGGCTTCCTTGGTGGTAGAATGTTTACTGCCGTTATAAGCCATTTCTAGGGCTGGGAGTAGGCTGACCCAATCATGGAAATAACCATCAGAGTTTCTGTATTCTAGATCAAAGCTACAGAACCTCCTTAGCATATCTTCTAGGGTCTGTATCATCCTTTCAGCTAATCCGTCAGTTTGGGGATGGTATGCTGTAGAAAATGCTAAGGTAGTACCCAGTATATCATGTAGATTCCTCCAAAATTCAGATGTGAATTTGGGGTCTCTGTCACTGATTATAATCTTGGGTATACCCACATCAGCTATTATCTCATTCCAGAATAGTAAGGCTACATCCATAGCACTATCCTCCTTGTGGTTAGGTAAGAATTTTCCCTTTTTGGAATATCTGTCAACTATAACTAGGACAGAGTTATAAGAATGAGTACCTCCAGGGGGGAGGCCAGTGACAAAATCCATGTTGATAATTTCACACATGGTGGTAGGTTCAGATATCTTCTCTAATATTCCAAACCTTTTTCCCGTAGTTTTATTAGATTTCTGGCAGGTTTCACAGCTGGTAACATATTCTGTAGTGACTTCTTTCCAGTCTATCCACCAGGAAATTTGTTTCACTTTTTACAAGGTTCTTTCTGTGGATAAATGTCCTGATGCACAGTTGTCATGGCATTCCTGGAGTATATGTTGTATATGCTCTTTGTTGCTTAGTACTAATACGCTGGAATGTTGGTGTCTATAGTAAAGGAGACTATCCCAAAAGGTAAACCTTCCTGCTTTATAGGGTTTAAGTAGTGAAGCAGGTAGGCTATTTATCAAAGCTGCTTCTGGGGATTCACATTCCATAATGGTGATCAGCAGCTTGATCTCAGGAGAGTAGCTATCCCTTACTAAGTTGAAGAAAGCAGTATCTAATTCACATAAGTGTATTCCCATTATTGGAGCACTTAATGCAAAAAGATTGATATTCAAGATAGGAAAGATATCTTGATCTTCAGGGTCATATGCTGGATTGTTAGAGTCATCAGGCAATTCATTCCTACTCAGACTCCCCGCATTCTGATGTTTAGCTCCAGCTTTATATACTATAGTCATCTGCCCTCTGTATTGTTGTATAGCAATTTGCCACCTGAGCATATGTCTGCTGGGGGTTTTCATGTTCATAAGAGTTCTTAGAGCATTGCAGTCCGTGATTACTTGAAAAGTGGTGCCTTCTAAGTAATAGTGCAGCTTCTCTAAAGCCCATACCAGTGCCAAACATTCCAATTGACTAGCCCCATATCTCTTCTCAGTATCTTTGATCTGTCTAGATATGAAGAGTACGGGTTTTTCTACTGGTTTGTCTTCTTCTATCCTTTCCTGATGTAAAGCAGCTCCTAGCCTTTCCATGCAAGCGTCAATGTATAGTTTGAAGGGTTCAGAGTAATCTGGTTTGATAAGTAGAGGAGTAGAAGTCATAGCTATTTTTAATTCCTCATAGTTCTTTAGTCTCTCATGATTCCTTTCAAATAGTGTATTGTTTTTGCATACCTCATACATACTTTTAGTTAGCATACAAACTTTGGTATATATTGTCTTTTATAACTGCAGAAACTGATGAAGGACAGTAATTCTGTCTTTTTTTGAGGCATAGGTCTATTCATAACAGCAGCTATCTTATTTTGATCAGCAGCTAGAGTTAGACAAGAGAATATATGTCCTAAGGCTTTCAATTCTCCGTAGCCAAAATTGCATTTCTTCATGGAAACCTTTAGTCCTGCTTTTGAGATAGTCTGGAGTACTAATCTTACTTGGTTCATATGAGTATCCCAGTCATCAGAGTATATGATAATGTCATCTATGTATACCATCATCCATCCTTGTCTGATGTAAGTACCTAGAACTGTATCCATTGTTCTCTGGAAGGGTGATGGAGCATTCTTTATGCCAAAAGGCATCCTGAGATATTCATATATTCCCAAATGACAGATTATTCTCATAAACTTCCGGCTTTCAGGACTTATTGGTATCTGGTGAAAACCTTTCAGCATATCCATAGTAGTGATGTACTTAGCCTTGGACAAATTATGCAAAGCATGATCAATCCAGGGTATAGTATAATAATCTGCTTGAGTGTAATTTTTGAGCATTCTGAAGTCTCCTACCATTCTTGACTTTTCATTATGCCAAGCTATGATTACAGGTGTGGTGAAATCTACTTGTTCATTATGTCCTACTTTCCTTAATACTTGTAAGTCTATCAGTTCTTGGATATTTTCCTCAAGAGCTTTTCTAGACTTAGGACTAGACGGATAGGCTGGTCTTCTTAAGTTAGGAGGATAAGGAGGCTTAATGGTCAATGTTAATACCATATCATGTCCTTTCATATCACCAATAGGATGGTCTTTAGTACCGAAAGAATTCTGGTTCTCAATGCAGATTTTTAATAATCTTTCTTCTGTTCCTCAGAAAGTTTTGTATTCAGAGCTGCTTGAGAGAAATATTTTTGATCAAAGTCTTCTAAATTCTTTTGGTAAATAGAGGAGGGGAAGTTAGAATGAATAGTGCATATATTAAACTTCTTATCCCAATTACCTCCTACTGTGAAGTATCTTCCTCTGCTCTGGAACACGTCTATACCATATAGACATAAGGCATCATTAACCAGTATCAGGTAGTCACACAGAATGCTGAGTAATACTACAAACTCCACTTGTATTCTCAATGATCCTTTAGTGTGAGGTAATATTATAGGAGCAGTCCATACTCCAATAGCATTCATAGTAGAGTTGCAAGAACTGAATTTGGCTTTTGGGACAGGTAAAAGGTGTTCCCTCCAATGAGGGTCCAAGTTGTTTATGAATTCCGCACAGACACATGAACAAAATGCTCCACTATCCAGCAATAACGTTATGGGTCTGTTTTTATACAACCCAGTTGCATAGCACGTTTGACCAGTGGTATAACCTTTTCCACTCATAGGTTTAACTGTTAATGGTTTGAAATCCATAATGTGTCTAGGAATTATAGTAGGATCCCATTGTTGGGGTAGGCTAGAATCCCCATGAATGTTATTGATCTCTGCAGAAGTACCTATATCCCCTTCTATTACATTAACAGGGTTGGTCAAGATCAATTCACATTCAGAAAGAGATCCTTCAGTATCAGCTATATCTTCATAGTTCTGATTCTCTTCAACCTCCTGTTCTCCTTCCAAGACTGCTATCTTCCTTCTTGGTAATGGACAGTCTTGTCTCATATGCCCAATTTTGTTACAATTCCAACAAGTTGCAGGCTTCCTCTCTTTATCCCTATTCTCATTAGGTTTCTTATTGTCAGAGGCATTTATCAGAGGAGGTTGTTCTCTGTTTTTGTTGACAGTATAGTTCTCTTTGGGTCAATAAGGGGCTTTCTTGTCCAACCCATTCATGTCTATTACTTCTTCTAACACATTGATTAGAGTAGGCAAGTCCGCATCCATGCTCATCCTACATCTTACGCTATGGTTAAGATTGCCAGGACAAAGGTTGAGAAGTCTTTCATTTACTTCCTCTTTATCAGCATTTGGATAGAATAAATCCAATCTTTTCTTCTGTTCCAAGCACCATTTGTGTGGTTTGTCCTTGGAGGGGTCAAATGAGGAATTTCCGAAATTTTTCATCATTTTCCTTTTCCACATTCTAGAACCAAATTGTTCATTGATCAGAAGTTTACAAGAATTCCATAGTAAGTATCCTACTTCTTCTCTCTTACTGATAAACCAGCCCAATGCTACTCCTTCAAATAGTCTGGGTAACTGGACCACAGCTATAGCTTCTGGTAAGTCATAAGAGCTAATGGTGTAATCAATAAATTTAACAAAATTTATATGATTGTATTCTCCTTCTCCTGAGAAATTGGGCCATTCAGAGATAGGTGGTAACAGCTGAGGGCTTGCTCCATCTCAGGAGTAGGACTAGGCCTAAAGGTGTCACTCCTATGCATTCCTAATGAGGGTGGTGCATAAGGAGTAGTAGTTTGTCTGGGAGGCTTTGGTTCCTCTGTAGTACTCCCCAAGGGGTTGGTCAGATGGAATTTTAAGTCTCTAAGATTGTTTTTGATCAGATTAAGTTGCAGGTCCACTTTTTTATTGAGCACATCCAATTTTTCACTAAGGGATAGAATACAACTTTTAGTTGTGGTTGCCAATTCTTCTTTTAAGGGGTGGAAAGACATAATAAAATCTTCTTGTATTCCCGATAACATATTCTCAATTGTTTGAGTTTGTTTTATCCTACCTTGATTAATTGTTTCCAATAATTGCTCTGTGTGTTCTTTAATCTCTTCCATTCCTACCATCTTTGTTTGGTTATTAATTAATTTGGCTACTACTGAGGTTAATTTATCCATTTGGGTGTAAACGCCGTCCAAACTTTCACAAAAAATTTTAGAATTATTACGCATATCATTAGAAAAGGAAGTAATTACATAAGAGTTCTGTTTGGGATCAGAGTTAGAGGCTAATTGTTGTAAACATTTTTCCACTTTTGAGCTAGTGATATTATCTGGTCTCAATCTTTCTTTCCCTTTGGCTTGGGATGGGAAGAGGATCTCTTCTTTCCTGATTCTTTGCCTTTCAGTTGGGCTAATTGATCCCACAGATTCCACTTTTCTATGTAGGATTCTACCTCTTTCCTTGGAATCAGTTTCTGAAGAGCTATCTGGGTGGCTTTTGCCTGGGAGATTATCTTTTTCATGGATACCATGTCCTCCTTGGCTTGGGCTTCTTTGAATTATTCCCAATATTTCAAGTGTTCTTTGACTAGGTCTTTGATCCTGGACTCCTTGGCCATATTCTGCTGTGGTGGCTGCAGGGAATCTTCTTGTAAAGGAGGTTTGCTTGATTCTGCTACTTTCTCCCGCTCTAGGTTGGGAAAGGGCAGAAGTGGTTGGTGCTGCTCCTTGCTCATCAACATTTGGTTCACGGCTTCTAATCCCTTCATTGCTGTCCTTACTGGTGGTCTCACGGTTACTGAGAGCTGTTGGCAAAGATCCATAGGAGGGAATTCTTCCTGAGGCTCTTGTGTTACGTCTGATCATTTTCAGAATAATATGGTTATAAGTGTTTTTACAGACAAAAATCCGTAAAAATAAGTTTTGTTTTCAAAACTCACTTAAATTGATATTCAAAGGTACTAAGAACATATTGGGGTTCAATTGATCTCTATTAGGTAATCCTACGGGGTCTTGGTGGGTTCCAATGAGGTCTTCACCCATCCACTCAATATTTTCAGTGCTTCCGGAGAGGTCTGGGACTTCCTGATCTAATAGATCCACTTCAGTGGCGGTGGTTTCTGGTACAGGAGGGTTCAATGGTAAAAAAGGTTCATTTTATTGGTTCAATAAAATATATTAATATTATTTCCTTTTTTTAAAAAAAATGGTGATGTAAGTTGTGTAATTACTTGTATATTTCAAAAAGTAATTTATGCGGTATTTTTTGCAAGCTTTATGTTTTCTTAATAGAGCCTGAAAGTTGATACGCCTTTCAAGATCTTCTTGTTCAAGGAGTTTATCTAGGTGTTTGCGTGCAGAAGAAATATTAAGTTGCTCAGCTGGAGTTACAGCTTTCCAACCGGTAGGTTTATAATTTTTAATTTATTCTTCTTTTCTTATCTTTGAAAGATTTGGATAATAGATTATTAATTCTGCATTGGTTTTTGAATCCACTGCAAAAGAATTTAATTATAAAGCACGGTTATAAAGTCAGATAAATTTATCTTTGATTTTACTTTTTTGTGAAAATGTCTGGTCCAAGGTATTAAATATAATAAAATGGAATATTTCCCAGCAAGACCCCCAATTGTCAGCCTCCTGAATTCCAAGACCCTTGCTATCCTTTAGATACCAGAGGTGATATTGTAAATAATAAATATATTATTTAATAAATGCTGCAAAAATCCGTAGAATACTTGGATTAAAATTATTGCAAGGTTAAATGGTTTGGTTATTGTTTATTGTTTTGAATTGAAATTGATTATTAAATATTTATAGAGGGGCCACAATTATATTGGGGATCTTTAACACCTCTCTTCAGGGATGTCAGTATGAAAACACGTAGTCCTGGTTACTTTGGGTTCTTTAGTCTAAAGATTATTATGTCCAAAGATAATATGTATATAAAATACACAATGGAGTGGTAGGGCCTTGTAGCCAAGCTACCACGACAGAGAAAGGATAATAATACTCACTGGTATATTATTAAATCCTTTGGGTATCTGTTTGTGATGTGTACTGATGGGTTAAACCTGTATACTGGGGTTATAAGGTTGTTCAGCAGTTTTAATTGATAAAAAGAGGTTTGAGGACGGATATTACTGATCAGACATTGCCATAAATCACTTACTTATCTCTTATAAGTATTTGATTACCTTGGCACGGCTTCTGGATATGAATATTACTGGGTGTCTGCCCAACAACATCCTCAAAAGAGCTCTTTATTTATAGTTTTTGGGGTCCCAATATGGTCCTTCTGAGGGTTGTAGGTGCTCAAAGGGACAAACACTAATTCTAGCAGGGTAACCAGGGGTAGCCTGTCACGTGCCCTTTGTGCTATAGCCCGGGTAGCATCTAATTCATTAGGGTATGGGAATTATTCTACCTTATAATGGACATTAGGACGTGTGAATAACACTAATCTGTCCTATTTATGTATTATTTAATTAATTATCCTTAGTATATGTTCCATGTAAAATAATAATTGTATTATTAGACATCTCTACGGACATTTTGTTCCGGTAAGTTCTCATTATGTCTCATATAACTGGAGCAAAAGGTCATAATATTGTTTTTACTCTTTATCTACGAGTTCCAGTTGATTTGTTAAGATAATTACTTAAAAATATAAGTCATGAGAATTAATGTAATATTATTAAATAATTATTTTCTTTAGTATGTTCTAAAGATGTGAATGTATATTAATTCTCATAAAAGTATATTGAAGTATTTTAATATATTTTTTAAAGCTGTCATTGTCTTATTTTCGACATTCTTGATTCTTTGCATTATATTAAATAAAAAATACGTGTAAAGATTATTTAGGTATTTTTATATAATATTATGTATATTTAGACAGTCCACTATCCACGGGAACCTTTATTACATATGTAACAAGTTCCTGTGTGTGTTGTAGCCTGTTTACGCGGTACCCGGGCCACCTGTCACTATGTCAGCCCGTAGTCCCGCGGCTGCGTCCTTGTCAAAGGCCCGGGGCTGCGTACACGACCCTGACGGGTTGAAAGGCTGTATCTCAGCTGCGCGCGGGTGCTGTGGCTGCCGCGGCTGCGTGCGGGAATTGTGGCAAAACACATTTCCGCCCGTAACTCCTAAAATATACACAACACCTCAATTCTGACTGAATTTTAGGTGTGAAACCTATACGTGACAATGTTTGTGAAATATTTAATTGGCCAAAAAGTTCAATACTGGAGCCGTAGTATTTTGGTTCTTTTTTTGTTAATTATTTAAAAATATAAGGAGTTGGATTTCAAGGGTGGGGTCAGTGAGTGACCATACCTAATTTTGGATCGAGAATCAATTTCTGTAATAATATTTATGGTTTTCCTACTCATTCTTACTTTAGTTGTATTATTTTTATTTAGTTACTTTTGCAGCTTGTCCTGCAATAGTAGCAAGCTGAAACAAACTATTTAATTTGGTTAAACATCCAATTGAATTAGTGTAATAAGTAGAGATGGAAATTAAATTCACAGCCAGGAAATGGGTTCAATCCTGTGAAACATTTCAGAGGACAAGCAAATCCAGAAGAAGGAGGAAGGAAAAGTCTCCATATCAAATACCCTGTTCCAAAGAGTTGGAATTGATGCAGTACATGTTAAGGCAGGAAAGTGGAAATACATATTTGTTTCCAGAGATGAATTCTCTGGTTGGGCAGAAACTGTGGGGCTTAAAAGTTTTGATTCAAGGAGAATAGCTACTTGGTTTGTGATAAAATTGATGAAAGGATTGAACGTAAAACTGGAAACTGGATGAGGAAAGAAACATCAATAAGAGGCCATCATTGAACAGAACAATCACAGGGTGCGGATCAACCATCATTCAGCGTAGAAAGACAATGTTGACAAGGTTGAACAGGCGACAAGAGTTTGGGGAAATGGACGGACAAATGAGATTGAGTAGGCTAACAATGAGACAGAATGAAGAAGGTTAGATCCATGAGGTGAGAATTACAAAACATTAGGTTGATGAACACAATATCTCACCGGGCACACAGACAGGGCGTACTACACTGAGAAGGATTGAGACGAGCAAAGAAAGGAAAGAGAGATGAAAGATGAAATAGATGAAATGAGAAAACTGGTCAATGGGGTTTGAGGTCTTGTGAATCCCTGTGTTGGGATGGAGTCGGGATTTTGCAGGAGGAAGTTGAACAGAGTACACTTCAATCATAGGGGTGAAGTGTCTTCACCCGCGCAGTACCCTTGAGCGCGGCTGTAGGCATAGCTGGAGACAGAACTTGGCAACAAAACTTAACACCCCTCCATGCCTAATGAGATATTTGAGACACCACGAGAAGAAGCAAGAAAAGGAAATAACAACCATATGCTTTGAATGGGGGAGGCTTTAGTTAGAGAGCCGGCTTTCATTTCCGTAGACCTTATGAGCTTAAGCTCAACTTTTGTATTGGATAATTCTTCTCTCATACCCTTAGTCTTTAAGTCCAAATGTGTTGTCTTCAAGTTTGAGCCAAATTTTCTAATTTTATCATCCAAGCCGCTGTTGTTGATGTGAAGTAGTATGAACTCAGGAGATGGCGTGAATATCTCATCCATCAACGCTTTGATCCATGTTGCTTGATGATATGAGTCAACCAGCGTGTTTAAATCTGCATCCGTGGAAGACCATGTTATGTTCTTCTGCTTACAGCTGTTAAAAGAAACCAGACTGCCAGACGTCACGCAAAGAAATCTGGTTTGAGACTTTTGAGTTTTTGGATCATCTGCCCATGACACATCTGAGAATACTTCCAGAGCGTTCAATTGAGACAGGTATTTGAGCTTGAGTTGGTAATGTTGCGTTGATTTGAGATACTTCCAGGTTTTCCTTAATTTGTTCCAGTGTGTTATGCTGGGTTTAGTGTTGAATCGGGCTAAACTTGAGACAGAAAAGCTGAAGTCGGGTCTTGTGAAGCAGGCTATGTGATTTAGCAGCACTACCACCGATCTATAGTTTATGTTGAGAGCTTTGAATTTTTGGTGCTCCTTGTCTGTGGCAGGAACAAGTTGCAGGTTGGGGGTGAGAGGGGTGGACAACCCGTTGCAGTCTGTCAGGCCCAGCTCTTTGAGGCCATGCTGAATGTGGTTTGGCTGGCTGAGAAGAATTCAATCAGTTTCAACCTCTATTTTCATTCCAAGTATAGTGTTTGGGTCTTGACTTGCAGATTCTTTGAACTTGTCCAAGAATTTCTTTTTGAAGTCCTGGCCATCACCTACCAAAATTAAGTCATCAACATGGAAGAAGAGCCTGGATTTTCTGTTTTTTGACAAATAAAGGCAGGGATCACATGCCAATTTGTAGAAGCCAATTTATTTCAACCAAGCTGTCAACATTTTGTACCAATTTTTGGGAGATTGCTTTAATCCATAGAGAGACTTTTTTTAATTTGAGGAACTTGGATTCTCGCTTTGAGACCTTTGGAGTTCGAATGAAAACCTCTTTGTCTATTTGAGAGTGTAAGAACGCGCTTTTCACATCAAATTGACGGACTTTTTGAGAGGACTTCAGCGCGTACAAGAGTAGGAGTCAAAGAGTTGATGGTTTTCCCGTGGGGGAGAACGTTTCAAAGTAATCTATTCCTTCACTTTGACCACATCCTTGCACGCAGAGAAGGGCCTTGTACTTGACTTGGTCACCGTGACAGTTCTCTTTCAGCCTGTAGATCCACGTAGTTCAAAGCGGATTTGAGGGATTGGGTCTGTTGTAATCTTCCCAAAAGTCAAATGACTCAATGGAAGACAGCTCTGTGTCCATTGCACCAATCCACTTGAGATTTTCTTTGCATGTTACTGCATCTTTTTAGGTTTTTGGTTCATAATAATGGAAGAAGTGGTTTGACCAAGGATCAGTCTTGGAGGGTTTTAAGAAGTTGCATAGGAGGTGCAGGATTGGACCGCCCATGTTGCAACGTTGGCTGGCTAGAAATGGGCTTGTGAACAGAGTTTTCCTGGGAGTCACTTGAATCTTCAGACTCTGGATCTTTGAGGGAATTTCCGCAGCAATCCAAATCTGAGTCTGAGACTTCGGGCAACACCGACCTGAACCTTGTGAATGCCAGATTGTTTTTTTGTTCTGACTGTTGATCCTCCGAACTGTCTGATTTGGTGTTGTGAAGGTCTCTCTCCACGTTGTTCAATGCAATTGAAAGATTTGAGTTTTGAGGGTTAGGCATTCTTAGAAATTTGACATGCTTTGTAGAAATAACAGAGTTAGATTTGGTTAAGATTCAATATGAATGGAGGAGGGGATTGAAGCCTACTAGGATTCCATCCTCTCCCTTTTGCTTAAACTTATATCCTTTATCTCTTCTTGTGAGTAGGTAGACACAGAGACATCCTATGGGTTTCAGGTATGAAGCCGGCAAGGAATGTCCATGGACTTGGAACCAGGGGGATTTGTAGTTTTCATCTCTGGGAATTTGATTGAGCATGAAGGCGCTCGATTTGATGACCTCATGCCATTGATTAGCTGTGATTTGACTGTCCTTCAGAATGGTTTGAGTGGACTCAGTGATGGTTCTGTTTGCCCGTTCCACTTTTCCATTATGCTCGGGGTGGTACAGTTCAGACACTACCTGTCAAATGTGGTTGGCCTTGTAGAAGGTTTGCAGTTTGCAATTGACAAATTCAGAGCCTCCATTGGAACATACCTCGCAAGGATAGTATACGCGTTTTCAATTCTCCTTTTCAATTAGGTTGATGATGACTTCTGGAGCTTCCTCCTTCGATCCCAAAGGAAACGCTCCAATATATCCTGTAGCGCTGTCAACTAGAGTGAGAATATACCAATGCCCCCCTTTGATTGAGGCTTGAGCGGTCCAATGAGATCCAAGTGAATCCTTTCAAACACTTTCTTCGCCGCAACAGAAGTTTCCTTGAACAAAGACTTAGTTATTTTACTTTTGACGCAGAAAATGCATTCAACTCTTCTCTTCACTTCGGGAGAGCTGTGTTTTGTGAATTGTTTGAGTCTTGAAAGTGAAGCATGGTCATATTTTTGATGAATGTTCATGATTTTGTCATCCTGAGTAAAAGCCAGATTTGCCAAGTGAGAATGGATCAGGCTTTGGTCAAAGTTTGGCGTTTCTAGGGATTAGAGATTGTTTACAATTGTCCAGCCAAACATTTTTACCCCATCCTTGGATACCTTGAATCCATTCCTCCTAGCTTCCAGTGATCATCCAGCTTGATTGAGAGCACCTGTGCTTATCAGATTGATGGTTAAGCTTGGAACTTAGAAAACATTTGAAAGCTCAAGCGTGAAATTCCCCCAGACCAGTATTGCCATCCCTCTACCTTTCATCTCAAGTTCGGCTCCTTTCTTTCCAGTTTTGATGGCTTGGTTGTCACAGGGAGCTAATTCCTTAAATTATCAACTATCATTGATCATGTGTATTGACGCGCTGCTATCTAGGATGAATTTGGTGCTGGGATTTCCATGGTCAATCCACATTGACAGGAGAGCTAGGTAGTGAGCCACGGGGTAACTCTTAGCTTGTGCCTTTCGCAATTTCCATTTGGCTTGGTCTTCTTTCAACCTATCGGGAGCAACTTCTGGGTGGAGATGCCAGCAGCTGTCCGCCAAATGGTGCTTGTCTTGTTTGTGATTGTGGTATCCCTTGGTGCATCTCTTTCTTTTGCCCTGTCTCTCGGAGTGGTTGGTCCCTGTCAGTCTGAGGTTGGTGAGGGCCACTTCCATCCTTGACAGTTGAATGTTTTGAGAAGTTTGCGCTCTGGATTCATTATTTAGTTGAGTGAGATGATTCATTACGTATTCCACTGTGAGTTCCTTGTCTGTGTGCATAATTTGGCGTTTGAAGTCCTTCATGGAATCGGGAAATTTGAAAAGTAGATGGTACGCCAGGATATCATTAGGAAGAACAATTCCAACTTCCAACAATTTCTTGAGGCTTACTTTTTCCTTGGTGATAAAATCCTCTATGTTTTCTGGCGTAAATTGCAAGTACAAGAAGTCTTTGAAGACTCTAGCCCTGTTTGAAGCCTGAGACAATGTGTATTTGTTGATGATTGCCTTCCAGAGTAGCTTTGCCAAATTCTTGTTGGTGTGTGTGAAAATATTTTTGTGAGTAGCCGCCTCAAGCCTGGAGATTATGAGTAGTTTTGTTTCGTTGTTGAAATCACTTTCCAGAGTAGAAACGTCATTGTTAATGGGACCGGAGCATCCACAAATGTCTAGGATGGAATCCATCTTGTCCTTCCAAACGCCATAATTATTGTTTCTGAGCCTAGGGATTGTATCAAGAGCCAACTTCAGCATAGCTTGCCTGAATCCTTCTGACATGGCCAACATTTTCCATTTTTATCGTGGAGATTTGAGTTGGATTTGAGTCGAGACCTTTCGGCTTTTAACCATGATTAAATTGATGAAAGGATTGAACATAAAACTGGAAACAGGATGAGGAAAGAAACATCAATAAGAGGCCAGAATTGAACAGAACAATCACAGGATGCGGATCAACCATCATTCAGCGTAGAAGGATGATGTTGACAAGGTTGAACAGGCGACAAGAGTTTGGGGACATTGACGGACAAATGAGATTGAGTAGACTAACAATGAGACAGAATGAAGAAGGTTAGATCCATGAGGTGAGAAGTACAAAACGTTAGGTCAATGAACACAATATCTCACTGGGAACACTGACAGGGCGTACTACAGTGAGAAGGATTGAGACAAGCAAAGAAAGGAAAGAGAGATGAAAGATGAAAGAGATTTAATGAGAAAACTGGTCAATGGGGTTTG
Source organism: Puccinia polysora (assembly GCA_025617555.3). NCBI lineage: Eukaryota > Fungi > Basidiomycota > Pucciniomycetes > Pucciniales > Pucciniaceae > Puccinia > Puccinia polysora. The sequence goes on from CM062618.1 coordinate 52,066,017, forward strand.
AGGTCTTGTCAATCCCTGTGTTGGGATGGAGTCCAGATTGTGCAGGAGGAAGTTGAACCGGGTACACTTCAATCTTAGGAGTGAAGTGTCTTCACCCGCGCAGTACCCGTGAGCGCGCCTGTAGGCATAGCTGGAGACAGAACATGGAAACAAAACTTAACAGTTTGTGTCTGAATGGATATACAGGTATGTTCTTCCCAAGGAAGTTACAGTGGATGGAGGGGGAGAATTCAAGAAAGAACTTCAGTTGACAATGAGGAAAGTTGGTACCAAGCTCAGGACAGTAACCCCATATCATCCAGAAGCTCAGGGAATGATAGAAAGAGGGCAATAAGAAATTAAATATGCATTGGTAAAAATGTGCGGGGAAAATGGGTTTAAATGGGAAGAGTAGCTCCCATGGGTACTCTTTTCTGACAGTATCTCCACAAAGGGCAAAAAAGGATTCTTCCCATTTGAAATAAAATACAGTCAACCAGAAGTACTCCCAATTGAATTGGAAGTGGAAAAATACATTGGAATTGAATGGGACCAAGTAAAAACTAACTCAGAAATCTTGGAGGCCAGGGCAGAGCAGCTGGACAGGAATGAAGGTAAAATCCAGAAAGCTAAGAAAAAACTTCAAAATCAAGGGAACATTCCATAAAATATTGGGATAGAAGAAAAGGGAAACCCTAAAGCAAGGAGACTTGGTATTGGTACACAACAGAACTCTGGAATTTCAGTGGGAGCTACTCTTCAAGAATAGATGGAATGGACCCCACAGAGTAGTAAAACAAATTAATGAAGGACCATATACACTGGAAGACCTGGATGATACAAAAATCTCAAGGAGGTTTGAAGCAAGCCAGGTAAACAAATTTCACAGCAAAGGAACTCCTATGGAGGAAAAAGAAGGTAACTCAATTTCAGCCAAGGAAGAAGGGGAAGAGGATCTAGAAAAGTAACCCTCAAAATTGAAATTGCTCTGACATTAACTCCAAGAAAATGATCTTGACTAGTTTATGATTTTTTAATTTTCAGCCCAAATAATCTGGGTCCTTATTAAGTCCTTAAACGTCCTAAATAAAACCAAAATGAAATGAAAAAATAAATAAAAATTAAAAGAATCTATTCTTAACTAAGAATTTAAAACTCAGTATGCAAGTCTTTGGACCAAGGAATCAAGAAATACTGAAAGGAAAGAAGGGCCTGAAGAATTCAAAAATATTTTGAATAAAAATTCAATCCAACTCAAGACTTAGGAAGTATCAAGGTAGCAATGAAAGATAGAAGAATTATTCTTTTGCCAGGAAATCAAGAAAGAAGACATTATAGTAGGCAAGGAAGGATCAGGTATCTATCAAGTTTGAATAGATGAAAACAGGGTAGATATACAGTGATGAATGATGATAAAAGTTAGATAATGAGTAAAAAAAATCTGTTATGTTCTTTACCCAGCCGGACCCATGAGAAGAACATGGGATAGGGATAGAAGATCAACACAGAAAACCAGATAATCAATTCAAAGCAAATCAGAAAACCATACACAAGATGTATACAAAAAGACCTGTCTGTTTGCAAATTAAGCAACCTATGATTCAACAATCTAGGAAGAAGATAAAAGGTTAATGCAAAGTTTTGAATTGATAAGACAATTAAAGCAAGATGAATGAATAAGAGATAACTTAGAGATAACCATCAAGATTTTGGAAGGAAAAACAGGGGCACCTAGGATTATGTTGGATCTATGATCTTATTAGTTTGACTATATCTGGATATTTAATGAACTAGGGAAGAATAATGATAAAGAAATTATTATTAGATTCATTGAACCAAAAAATTAGCCTGATGTCTATATGTGGAAATGCTTTGGACAGCATTAAGTCTGGAGGGGGATGTGGTAAGCAGACCTGTGATATAGACATCAGAATCATTTTTTCTTAATTATTATTATTTTCATCAAATTAACCTCACAAATCAATTCCAAACACCTCATAAGCTATTCTCTGAACTCAAACCATCTTCAAAATCCCATACCCATTGCCAGATAACCCCCTGCAACAATGTCAAACACCTGTCACAAACAACCCAACACCTGGCACAGGCTGGATTATGTAACAAGGAGTATTAATTAAAAAATTAATTGAATATCTAATGGCAAATTGTTGTGCTTATAATAACCACACAACAAGCCAACATACCCATACCAGTTGGACTTAAGCCATAGAAGTACCAATGTTACACTAAAACCAGTAATATGAAACCAACTTACACTACCTTCCTCAATCATTAAGTACAATTAAGGGAATCTGAACCGTACTCTGCATCACTCTGATACTCAGTTTGCCACCATTCCAGCCATAAAAAATTGATATATTTACCCAAAGAAGGAGTGTTTATGCAGCCAAGTATGTCTCAATTCTCACCCACCAGCAATAAAAAATCAGTACAAATGACTTTTCTGGAACTTTCACCACCTGATAAGGCCTCTGAACCTTCCTCTGAACGAGTATTATACCAAGTTTTCCACCACTCCAACCATACAACATACATATACACACCAAAAGAATTAAGGTCTTATGCAGCCATGTTTGTTTCAATTCTCACCCACCATTAATAGCAACTCCATACACATGACCTTTCTGGAACTTTAAACACCAGTTAAAGCCTGTAGACCGTCCTCTGAAGCACTCTGATACTCAGTTTGCCACCATAACAATCATAAAACACCGGCAAGCCACACTCTCAAGTCCCCCAATGGAACCTGCTGTAAAACATAATAACTCATATCTTTACAGTTGATTCCATTGAAACAGCATGAATTTAGTCACTGAAACATTTTATACATGATAAAGTCTCAGAAGCTTCCTGAGAAAAACCTCATAAACCAGTTTTTGACCACTTCAGCCATACAGGTTATACAACAACCATTACCAAAGAGGGCTTTCAGCTTCCCAAGCATCTATAACTCACCATATTCATACTTTTGCTTGCCTATCAAAATCTATACTGAAAAATACAGATAACTCTTGAACTTTTTCACATTTTTCTCACCAACATTATTCCCTCATGTTACTGTAACCTCCTGTTATCCAACATTTCAGAGAGAGGCCAAGCACCGCACTCAGGGGAGCCCCAAAAATCCCCTGAGGAATCATTTTTCTATTTAGGGGGGGATTATTTTACCTATCTATGTTTTCTAGCATGGCATATGCCCCATGTGATGGCATCTGCCCCTATGATATATGACCCCTAATATCCATGGCCTCTGGCTGATCAGAACCAGCCTTTGCATGAGGCAGAATCCAGCAGAAAAGAAATAAAGGATCATAAAATAAATTATAATTTTCCATTTTAACCAAAGCCAGATATTCTTGAAGAAGGATTCTTGGGAAAAGACCTGTTATTCAGCCCTTATCATTAAGAGGAAAACCCCTTAGTTTTGTATTTCAAATTAATCAAAAGGAAGAGCATAAAAGAACAGCCAACCAAGCTTCTTTTCTGCCCAGCTCCCTGTGGGAAAACCCATCTTTGGGGTCCTCCAATGGTTCAAAATCATTTAGTCAAGCTTAAATCCTTTAGTTGAAATTGGATAAACAGTCAAAAAAGTCGAAATTTCTTGATTGTTAATTGGTCAATCCTTACCAATAATCCAACCAAAGTGAGAATAGTCTTATAAATCCTGAAAATCTCCATTAATGATTAATCTAGGTCTGATTAGAGACCCATTTTAAGTCTCAAAGAAACCAGCCACTAATAGAAAAATTATTGTGCAGACTTATGGTAGATTCTGAGGGGCAGTAAATTCAAATCCAACTTAGTTTACCTCTATTTTTCACAAGTATTAGAAGTAAAAAATTCCATTTAGGTGACTTCCAGCGAGCTATTTGCTAAATAATCACAATATCCCTAGGTGTCAGCTTGGAACTATTGCAGAGCAAGCTGCCAAAGTAACAGAAATAACATAAAAAGAATAATAATAAGATTAAACTAAGAAGGAGTAGGAAAACCATGAATATTAATTCAAAAATGGATTCTACACCTTAAATTAGGTAGGGTCACTCACTGACCCCACCCTTGAAATCCAACTCCTTATATTCTTAAATAATTAAGGAAAGAAAAACCAAAATACCAAAGCACCACTATTGAACTTTTTGGCCAATTAAATCTTTCACATGTATTGTCATCTATATGTTTCACACCTAAAATTCAGTCAGAATTGAGGTGTTGTTTATATTTTAGGAGTTACAGACCAAAATGTGTTCTGTCACAATTCCCGCACACAGCTGCAGCAGCCAATGCACCCCCCTGCGGCTGAGATACAGCTCTGTCACTCTGTCAAAGTTGTGTACGCAGCCCTGGGCCTCTGACAAGTATGCAGCCACGGAACTATGGGTTTAAAAAGTTACAGGCGGCCTGAGAAAGCTAGGTACTACGTAAACATGCTACAACCTACACCGGAACATTCTACAATTGTAATAGATGTTCCCATGGATATGAGATAGTCTCAAAATACATAAAATTTTTTAAAAATACTTAAATAACCTTTATACATATTTTTTATTAAACATAATTCAAAGTACCAAAATTTTTGAAAATAAGATAATGACTACTTCTCAAAATATATTAAAATACTCTAATTTACTATTATGATAATTTCTAGACATAAATATTTTTGTAACATACTAAGAAAACTTATGATGTAAAAATATTACATGAATACCCATGACTTACATTTTGAAGTAATCATTTTAGTAAATCAACTGAATTTTGAAAATAAGGAGTAAAATCAATATCATGACTTTACTCCAAATATTTGATACATAATGAGAACTCACCTGAAATCATAATATCTTTAGTAATGTCTATTAAAATAATTATTTACTTACTGGGAATATTATCTAAGGATAATTAATTAAATAATGAATAAAAAGGACAGATTAGTGTTATTCACAAGTCCAAACATCAATTATAAAGTAGAATAATTCCCATACCCTGTTGAATTAGATGCTACCCGTATTCCAGCACCAAGAAAACGTAACAGGAACCACTGGGTACCATGCTAGCCTTGGTGTTAGTCCCTTTGAGCCCCTGTTACCCTTAGAAGGACAATTTTGGGACTCTAAAAGCTATAAAAAAAGAGCTCTTTAGAGGATATTGATACCCAGAGACCCAGTAATATTTATTTCCAGACACCGTGCCAAGGTAATAAAATACTTATAAGATATAAGTAAGTGATTTGTGGCTTTAGTCTGATTCATAATATTTTTACTCAACGCTCTTTGATCAATATAAACTGCTGAACAACCTTATAACCCCAGTATACAGGTTTAACCCATCAGTGCACGTCCTAAACAGATACCCTACAGATTTTATAATATACCAGTGAGTCTTATTGTCTTTTCTCCATCTTGGCATCTTGGTTACAAAGCCCTGCCAATCCACTGTGTATTTTATATAAATGTTATCTTTGGGAAAAATATCCTTTAAACTAGAGGGCCCAAAGTAACCAGGCCTACGTGTTTTCATACTGAATTCCCTGAAGAGAGGTTTTAAAGATCCCCAATATAATTTTGGCCCCTCTATAAAAATATTTAATAATCAATTTATCTATATTGATTTATAAAAATAAACCATAACCAAGCCAATTAACCTTGCAATAAGCTTTATCCAAATATTTTACGTATTTTTGCTGTATTTATTGAATAATAAATTTATCATTTATTCTATCACCTCTGGTAGCTAAAGGATAGAAAGTGTCTTTGAATCCAGGAGGCTGACACTTGGAGCCTCTACAGTAGGAGATACTTCTTGAAAATTTCCTCACAGTTTTAACCCCAAGCCCTCTTTGGCTGGGAATTCCATCCACCTTAATCCAAGAGTTCTTCATAATCTTTCTTCCTTTGACCTTGTGAAAAACCTTTTCCAAAATTTCCAGTCAACTGCCTTGCATCATGACTGGCACTTGGTTCCCCTTGCCTATGTCTTCTGTCCCATTTCCTTCTGATTGATCTCCTCCCATTTCAACTCTTTAATCTTTTCCCATTTCCTGTCTTTCCCCTAATTCCTTTCCTCCACTCTCTGAACCTCCTTTGTCTTTTCCTGTTACATTTACTCCTTCTGCATCCAACCCAGTTCTTTGCTTGTTTCCTTGGTCACAGCCGCAACTCTCCCCTCACCATGGACCTTGCTTTGCACCTTGGAATCAATTTGGCTTGCTTGGAACTCAGAAAACTTTCCAAAATATGGTGGCTGTTGTGGAGGTGTGCAAGTTTTGTACCTCTGCAATCTTGGCACTACTACAAAGAGAAATTTTTACATTTTATTAGTTCTCATTCTCCCATTTAGTCAGTCTCTACCCTTATGGAACTGGGTTCCATATTCCTAAGAATTTCATATCTGGAACTACCAGCATGTGATAATTCTTTTGTGGGTTAGATATTCAACTTTGTACTCCACTTGTGAACACCATTGTTGTATTGATCACAGGTTCAATATTGAAAGTAAATGTGCAAGCCACTTTTTTAAGATGGAATTGATTACACTTGCCTTGGAGACCCTAAGCAGCACTACTGAGGACACCTCTCTCATTTTGGAAAATGCAGTTTTTGCAAAAACAAGATGAAGATCAAAAAATAGTAAATTTAAAATTTTATTTGAAAGAAAAGAAGTACAAGTATCAACTAAAGGGTATACATTATGTAAAAGAAATTGTGGAATTAATGGGAAAATAATCTGAATGCTTGCAGGAAATTGCAGCTTTATATCCGGGATACTGTTACACTCCAAGGTTAAGGGTCATTTTCTTCCCCACTTTGACATATCCTTTTCCTCAGTAACATCCACCTCAGTCCATAAGCTTGACAGAAATAAAGCACAAAATCAATGGTGCCTTCTGCTTACTACCTCTGGCTTGCATGACAACTTTCCAAACCAGCACTCATTATCTACTTGCAAATATTGCATTTAACAGTAAATACTGGTCAACCATCCATTCAAACTTTTCCCTTCTACCCTGGATATCATCAATCCCAGGACTTCCATTCTTGGTCATGCTTTGGTGTCATTATATAGCCTTGGATTGGGAAATTAATTGTGGCCTGCGCGCTCAGAATTAGGTAACCCAGCCTCAGCTGTTGGGGTGTGTGAAATCTCAGAAGTAGGTGCTTTGGGACTCAGCAAACAAGTTACGGGTTGGGTTTCACAGAGATTTGGTGGGCTACAATGCACTTGGAAATAACAGACCTAGCAATGGAGCCAGCTCAACAAGATTTGGGAGACAACTAGATTGGGAATGTAAGAGTGGGCCAGTCATGGTATTGATTCAAGCAGGGAGGATGCAGGCAAGGACAGGCCAACCTGTGGGAACAGGGAAATCAGGACTGGCTGTTGTGCTGAAACAGGCAAGCGCGTGGGGCCCCAAGTAGGGTGTGACAGAAGGATGTGTCATGAGAAGGAAGAACTGGATGTGCGTAATGGCGTTGTATGGGTATGGGTTAGTTTTAGTCTAGGGTTCTGTTTCTAGGGTTTTCTTCTCATTTGTGGCTGGGCTGTCTTTGCACTTGTACCTATGTTAGGGTTTAGAGGGATGATATAAATTCCACTAAACTTAGAGGCAAGTTGAGGGGGGCATCATATCATACAATCATACCACAGATTTGTTAAGTTTTACGCTAACTTCATCTCCTGACTTGTACCCATTGCCGCGCTCAATGTCACTTCACGGGTGAAGACACTTCACTCCTAAGATTGAAGTGCACCCGGTTCATTTCCTCATCTCTTCTCATCACAAAACTTCATCGGATCCTCTCAATTCTTGTCTGCTGGTCATTCTAATTTTTTCCATTTGACTCAACCTCATCTGACTCAACCTTCACCTCCAACTTAACATTTTCACTCGACTAGTTTCATTCTATTTCTTATTTCTGTTCTTTCCTTGCTCAACTCAATCCTTCTCACAACTCAACCTGTCCTGTCCGTGTGCCCGGTGAGATATCGTGTTCATCTACGGTTTCATACTTTCCATCTCATTGATCTGACCTTTTTGAGTCCTGTCAATCTTCTTCGATTCTGCTTCTTCATTAGTCCTATCAACCCAACTTACCCGTCCATATTCCCAAACACTCAGCGCCTGTTCACCTCTATCAATCTCACCTCACTTGGCTGAATGTTTGTTGCTCTCACGCTGCGATTTGTCTCACCAGATTCAATCTCTCATTGACTTGTCTTTGTCTTCTCAGTCTCCAGTTTTGTGTTCAATCAATTCCTCAATTTAACACGGTTAAAAGCCGAAAGGTCTCGACTCAACCTCGAACTTCAAACTGCTACGACAAAACTGGAAGAACTAACTCGGCCATGTTGGAAGGGTTCAGGCAGGCCATGCTGAAGTCAGCTCTTGACACAATCCCCAGACTGAGCGATCACAACTATGGCGTTTGGAAGGACAAAATGGATGCCATCCTTGACGTTTGGGGATGCTCAAAATCGATTAACAATGATGTTTCAACGCTAGAAAACGACATCAACGACGAAATCAAGCTCCTGATAATCTCCAGACTTGAGGCAGCTACGCACGATAACATTGTCACACCTACTAATAAGAACTCTGCTAAACTACTCTGGAAGGCGATTATCAACAAATACGCATTGTCCCAGGCTTCAAACAGGGCAAGGGTTTTCAACGATTTCCTATACTTGCGATTTGTGCCGGACGAGATGGAGGACTTTATCACCAAGGAAAAAGTGAGCCTCAAGAAATTGTTGGAAGTTGGAATTATTCTTCCCAACGACATTCTGGCATACCACCTACTTTTTAAATTCCCCAAATCTATGAAGGACTTCAAACGCCAAATTATGCACACGGACAAGGAACTCATAGTGGAATATGTATTGAATCACCTTACCCAATTGAATAACAAATCTTGAGCACAAACGTCTCAAGACATTCAAAATTCAAGGACGGAAGTGGCTCCTACTAATCTCAAAACCAGTGGGTCAAATAACTCTGAAAAACAAGGCAAAAGAAAGAGATGTACTGAGGGTTACCACAATCCCAGGCAAGATAAGCACCATTCGGCCGACAGCTGCTGGCATCTTCATCCAGAGGTTGCGCCTGATGGTGGAAAGAAGACCAAGCGAAGTGGAAGTCTTGTAGAACGCAAACCAAAAATAATCCTGTGGCTCACTACCTCGCTCTTCTTTCAATGTGGATTGACCACGGTAACTCTAACTCAAAATTTATCCTTGATAGCGGCGCGTCAATACACATGATTAACGACAGTAGATATTTCAAGGAACTGTTGCCCTGTGAAGACCAGACCATCAAAACCGGAAAGAGAGATGCAGAACTTGAGATTAAAGGTAAAGGAACGGTGATACTTGTCTGGGGGAACTTCACGCTTGAACTGTCCAATGTTTTCTACGTTCCGAACCTGACCATTAATCTGATTAGCGCCGGTGCTTTAAATCAAGCCGGATGCTCGCTGAAATCTGGCAAGCATGGATTCGAGGTGTCCAAAGACGGTTTAAGACTTTTCAACGGCACGATTGTAAACAATCTTTACTCCCTAGAAACGCCCAACTTTGATTGAAATCTGATTCAAGCTCACTCTGCAAATCTGGCTGTTACCCAGGAGGACGAGCTCATGGACATTCATCAAAACTATGGGCACGCGTCACTGTCAAGACTCAAACAATTCACAAAACACATTTCATCTGAAGTCAAAAGAAATTTCAAATGCATCTTCTGTGTCAAGAGCAAAATAACTAAATCGTCCTTCAAGGAAACATCCACTAAAGCAAAAAGAGTTTTTGAGCGGATTCATTTGAACCTTATGGGACCACTCAAACCTCAGTCAAAGGCGTGGCATTGGTACATTCTCACTCTTGTCGATAGCGCTTCAGGATACTTTGGGGCCTTTCCTCTGGGATCTAAGGAAGAAACCTCTGAAGTTATCATTGATCTAATCAAAAAGGAGAATAAAAAACGCGGGTATTATCCTTCCGAGGTATGTTCGGACGGTGGATCTGAATTCGTGAATCAAAAACTACAAAATTACTACGATGAACATCACATTTGGCGAGTGGTATCCAAACCGTATCATCCTGAGAATAATGGGAAGTCAGAGCGAGCGAACCAAACTATCTCAGAGTTGGCAAGAACCATACTAAAGGAAAGTCAAATTTCAGCAAATAAGTGGCACAAGATTATCAAATCAAGCGCCTTCATGTTGAATCAAATTCCCAGAGAGACCAACTCCGAATCCCCCTGGTTCCAAGTACATGAGCATTCCCTGCCGAGTTCATATCTGAAACCCGTGGGAAGTCCTTGCGTTTACCTTCTCACGAGGAGAGATAAAGGTTATAAGTTCAAGGAGAAGGGAGAGGAAGGAATCCTAGTAGGCTTCAATCCGGTCTTCCACTCTTATTGAATCCTAACTAAATCTAACTCTATCATTTCTACAAAGCACGTCAAGTTCCTAAAGATGCCTAACCCTCAAAACTCAAATCTTTCAATCACATCAGACGACGTAGAGATTGACCAGCGCATCAATGAACCGGAAAGATTGGGAGACCCGCAGACGGAACGCCCAAATAATCCTGCCTTCACAAAGTTTCGATCGGAACCAAATGAAGACTCAGATTCAGCATCGGAGTGAGACAAATCTCAGCAAGATCCAGAGTCGTAAGATTCAGTGGATTTCCAAGAGAATTCTGTCCCCAAGCCTGTCACAAGCAGATCAACGTCGCGACAAAAGCAGTCTGACCCTGCACCTCCCACTCAACCACTTAGAAACCTTCAAGACCGATCCTCGATCAAACCGCCTCAGCGCTATGGGTTCTTTCATTACTACAAACCAAAAAGTAGGATGATTCTGTCACATGCAAAGAAAGTCTGAAGTGGATCAACGCAATGGACACGGAGCTTTCATCCATTGAGTTATTTGGGGTCTGGGAGGAATATGACGGACCTGATCCGGCAAACCCGCTTTGAACTACCTGGATCTACCGGCTAAAAGAAAACTGCCATGGCGACCCAGTAAAGTATAAGGCGCACCTCTGCGTGCAAGGATATAGTCAAATTGAGGGACTAGACTATTTCAAGACTTTTGCGCCCACGGGAAAACCTTCAACTCTCCGACTTCTGCTTGTGTACGCCCTGAAATCCTCTCAAAAAGTCCGTCAATTCAACCTAAAAAGTGCCTTCTTGCATTCAGAAATAGATGAGGAAGTCTTCATTCAAACTCCAAAAGGTTCAAAGCAAAAGTCAAAATATCTCAAATTAAAAAAATCTCTCTACGGATTGAAGCAATCCCCCAAAAATTGGTACGAAACATTAACGTCATGGTTCAAAGAAATTGGTTTCTACAAATCCGCCTGTGATCCCTGTCTATATTTATCAAACGACAGAAAATCCAGGTTGTTCTTCCATGTTGAAAATTTGATTCTGGTAGGGAACGGAGAGAACTTCAAAGCAAAATTCCTGGAAAAATTCAAGGGATCGGCAACTCAAGACCCCAACACTATACTTGGGATGAAGATTGAGGTCAAAACAGATCGGATCCTTCTCAGCCAACCAAATCACATTCAACATGGGCTCGAAGAATTGGGGCTGACGAGCTGTAAAGGCTCATCCACTCCGCTTACTCGAAACCTGCAACTTACCCCGGCCTCAGATGACGAACACGAGCGATTCAAAGCTCTGAATATCAACTACAGATCCGTTATAGGGCTCCTCAACCACATAGCCTGTTTCACGAGACCCGACGTCAGCTTTGCTGTCTCGAGTTTAGCTCGGTTTAACACCAAACCCGGCATCACACACTGGAACGAGTTGAAGAAAACGTGGAAGTATCTCAAATATACACAACACTACCAACTCGAGCTCAAGTATTGACCTCAATCAAATGCTCTGGAAGTATTCTCAGATGCTTCCTGGGCAGATGATCCCAACACTCAAAAGTCTCAAACGGGATATCTCTGTGTAACCTTTGGTAGTCTCATTTCTTGGAACAGTTGTAAGCAAAAGAATATAACGTGGTCTTCCACGGATGCTGAACTAAACGCGCTGGTTGATTCATATCACAAAGCGACATGGATCAAAGCCCTGATGGATGAAATATTTGCAACGTCGCCCAAATCTATACCTCTTCACATAGATAACAGTGGTCTGGACGATAAAATTAGAAAGTTCGGATTGAACTCGAAAAGGCGCCATCTGGACTTAAAGACTAAGGGGATGAGAGACGAATTAGCAAACAAGAAAATCAAAATTAAGCTAGTGAGATCTACGGAAATGAAAGCTGACTCACTAACCAAGGCTTCTTCCATTCAAAGCATATTGCTGTTATTTCCTTTTTTTGACTCTTCGCGCATTCCTCCCAATATCTCATCGGGCATGGAGAGGTGTTAAGTTTTACGCTAACTTCATCTCCTGACTTGTACCCATTGCCGCGCTCAATGTCACTTCACGGGTGAAGACACTTCACTCCTAAGATTGAAGTGCACCCGGTTCATTTCCTCATCTCTTCTCATCACAAAACTTCATCGGATCCTCTCGATTCTTGTCTGCTGGTCATTCTCATTTTTCCCATTTGACTCAACCTCATCTGACTCAACCTTCACCTCCAACTTAACATTTTCACTCGACTAGTTTCATTCTATTTCTTATTTCTGTTCTTTCCTTGCTCAACTCAATCCTTCTCACAACTCAACCTGTCCTGTCCGTGTGCCCGGTGAGATATCGTGTTCATCTACAGTTTCATACTTTCCATCTCATTGATCTGACCTTTTCCAGTCCTGTCGATCTTCTTCGATTCTGCTTCTTCATTAGTCCTATCAACCCAAATTACCCATCCATATTCCCAAACACTCAGCGCCTGTTCACCTCTATCAATCTCACCTCACTTGGCCGAATGTTTGTTGCTCTCACGCTGCGATTTGTCTCACCAGATTCAATCTCTCATTGACTTGTCTTTGTCTTCTCAGTCTCCAGTTTTGTGTTCAATCAATTCCTCAATTTAACAAGATTACAGTGGTGGGGGAAGTAATTTATCTCTCTCTCTCCATCTCTCTAAGGGTGCAGCCCCTCCTCACAGATGCTAGGACTAATATATTCCAAACCTCAGGAAAAATTTGGGGAAGTACCCTTCTCCTATTTACACATCTGGGGGTCTGGCTGGGAAATAATGTTTTTTTGTAGGTCTCTCAAGGGTAACCAAGTGCAATTCCCTATCAAAACCTCTCAACAATCACTTTTTCTTACTTCTCTTCCTCCTCCTCCTCAGGGTATATAGCCCCAACCCTGCTTTCAAGCCGCATCTTCCTCTCTCTGCCCACCCTGTTTTCATTGAGGTGCAGGAACACCCTCAAATTTGATTTAACACCACAGAGGTGGATCAATTCATATTGCAATACACATTCATTGCAGAATTTGAAGGAGCTTTGGATTTTGAAAAGCCACACATTGTTGTTCTGTTCATCAAAGACAAGGAAAATCTTTGGTATGTGAAAGGTATGGAATTATAAAGCAACCTTGACTGGCCAAAGCTGAAGGGGTAAACTTTGGCAAGGGGTAAAAAAGGCAAACCATGGTCTGTGGGGAGCTACTTTGAGTGGGAGGCTTTGACGGAAAGTGCGTGCAATAGGGTCTGGTATCAAGCAGAATCAATGGATTACGTGGCAATGTGTGCCCCGGCTCCACCACCAGCAGCGGTCCTTTGGTCTAGCAAACAAGTGGAGTTGCCAAGGGACCTCAAGATATTTATGACCTGTATGTTGGAGCACTGTTGAAGTTTTCCACCTCACCCAGAGGGGGGTTCTTTGCCATTTAGTGCATGTGTGCCCTGGGTGTGCCTGTATGTTGGGAATAATGGCCCTTGGAAGACATAATGTGAGAACCTGGCAGAGGATTAAACCTGCACAGGGTTGGTTTGTCCCTCCAGGACAGGATATGCATCCCTTGCCTGCAAGCATATTTTGCCAGAATTGGGTCAGCCTGCCTCCATGAAGAAAGCGCAAAAACAGGGACAGGAAGTGGAAGCAACAGCACAAAGTTTCCTTGGCATGGTTTCCCGGGATGGGTCACAGAAGCGGCAGGGGGAAGCCAAGGTAGAGGTGTTGGTAGCAGAGGAAATGGGAGGTTTGGTGGATAGGTTGGAAGTGGATGTGGAGGAGGAAATGATGCCAGCTGCTCCAAGACCTGTGGTGTGGGATTTAGGAACCAATGGGCAGCAGAAAGTTCTTGCCAAGAAGGAGGAAACAGAAGATATTGCACGTGGTTCAGGAACCAATGAGCAGCAGATGGGTCTTGGGGAAAGGAAGTGAGCGGTGGGTATCATGCAGGTGGGGAAAGGAAATTGGATTCCAGAGTTGGCGGTGGTCGAAGGGATGGTTCAGGGGTCAAAGGATTGAAACTGAGGTACGGCCCCTTTGAAGGCAAGGAGAATGAGTTTGGTGCAGAAGGAAGCGGAGCGCAGGGAGTGCAAAGATTATGGGCTAATGGCAGCTGCGTGGCAATTGCCGCTAGAAAGGGATTTGGGATTGGTGTGATGGAAACGCAGGATGGGGATTCAGGCGCAGAACGGGAAGGAATTGGGTGTCAATAGTTTGACTTGAAAAAGAGATTATTGGGGTGCATGTGTTTTGGCGATGACAATTTAGGATGGAATTTTGGGATAAGAATTGGCAAACTTGCCCCATGTGGGATTGGAGGAAGCCTTGCACATCTTTTCTTCCAATGGAGTGGAAGGGTGCAAACCACTGGGGAAAGCAGAAAAATTGGGGTGGAAGCTAGTGCAGATAGTTTTTTGGTGGGGGAAATGTGGGCACCAAGAAATTCCTGGTCTGTGAACACAAGGACAAGCCCCACAAATGGGAAGCAGAACCAGAATTGATGCAAAAAAACTCTTCTTTTTGTTTGTTTCTGTTTCTTTTCATCTCTTTTTTTCTCTAAAGAAGTGTGTAATCGGCACGGGTTGGCATTGTTGGAGTGCTCACAGGCCAAGCTTGCTTTGGTAAGGGGGTTCTCTAGCTGGTTGAAAGCCAGGAGGACTAGGCACCCCAGATTGTTTGTTTCCCTATTGTCTCTCCCTCTTCAATGGTTGTGTGCGCGCGCTGGCATCTTGGTGTTTGTTTATTTTTTAGTAGGGGTATGGGTAACTTTGTTGCAGTTTGTCTGGGGTGGTCCAGGTACCTCTTTGGAACCCTTTGTTGATGTTTTCATCTACTTACATCTTTATGTCAGCCCTGTTGTCGTGTTTCTTTCATTCTTATTCATTTGTTTCGCATCTTGTGTGCTGTGTCCTGCTTGTATCTGAATCTCCAGTTGTAGTTCATCCCACTGTATTGTGTCTAGCTTTCACCTGTCTTGTCACCTGTGTTGTGTACCAGAAAAATCTGTAACCTCCAAATCTCCAGCAACTACTTGACTAATAAATAAGAGACGAGCAAGCATCTCCTTTCCAACAACAGAAGACTCAGACTCCACCACTTGGGCAACTCCTTTGCACACAACTTCAATCACCAAATTATCAGGACCTGAAGACTGAACTGAAGGGATCCACTCAAAATTCCTCCAAACCAATCTATCATTGGTCCCAGAAGCATTCTTTGGTTGGATCAGTCAACAGTGGATCCTCAAACACTGCTCTGTTCTACTTAATCTCTTTAGAGGTCATTATCTGGCCTGTAGAACCATCAGTTTCTGTTTGTTTTCCTTTCTGTATTTTTGTTTACCTCTATGCTCAACTTTTGTTCAAAGGCTCTGATCTTGTGACTGCATTTGAAATTAATCAGCCTGGTCTAGGTTTCTCAATTATTTAAATCTTTTACGCGGTAAAAAGCCAAAGATGGATCATCCCAGCTCAACCAGCAGGAATCAAATTACAGAAACACCTTGACCAGGAGGAAGAGAAGGTAATTTTAAGGCCCTGGAACTGAAGTCCCTCATGGAATACACACCACTACTCATAGAGACAAACTATTCAATCTGGAAAAAGAAGATGGAACGCTTGTTCAAAATGCAAGTAATTCTTGACCTCATCAATTCAAGCAATCCCTATACAGAAATCCCCAACGACAAAGAGATGGACAGATACATCATTTCAAAGGTAGATCCTGCAACCCACACCAACATCATAAACTCTGAAAATGAACATTTGACTAAGCTGATCTGGCTGGCCACCAAAAACCACTTTGCCTCCAGTCAAGCAGCCAATCGGGCTCAAACTTTCTTCAACTTTTTATACCTAGCATTTGACCAAAATGAAATTGAAAGCTTTTTAACCTCTGTAAGAACCCATTTGGTAAAACTTGAAGAAGTGGGAATTGAACTACCGGCCAACATCCTCAGCTACTTAATTCTATTCAAACTACCCAAGTTGCTCAAAGCCATTTGGTCCCAAATTATGCATTCAGGACTTCAACTCTCTGTCTCCTTAGTACTTGACCATCTGGTCCAACAAAAGAACAAAGTCAAGGCAAAACTCCCTGAGACAACAGACACCAAGTCAGCTCTTTATCACTCCAACCATCAAAGAGAATCAAATTACCTAAGATGCCAGGAGGGGAAACACAATCCAGCGGTGAAGTCCCACTCTCAGTCCTCCTGCTGGGTCAAATTTCCTGAACTGAAACCAGAAAACCCACCTAACAAAGCAAGATGGGGACCAAAGAAGAAACCACAAGAGGAATCTCATTTCTGCAGCTGCTACTGCGCTGCTGACAAAGCAAAGTTAGACCATGAAGACTGATATATTCTTGATAGCGGATACTCAATTCACATGTTTTGAAGCTAGAATTTTTCACCTCTCTAGCCAAAAACACAGGAGAAGACACCATCAAAACAGGAAAAAGAGGAGAAGGACTGCCTATCAAAGGCCTTGGCACCATAGAAATCTTGGACCAAGCCAAACAAATAGGTCTAGACAACGCAGCATGGGTTTCTGAAGCCACTGTCAATATCATCTCTCTGTGAGCCCTGCTAAACAAAGGATGCATATTACAATTCAATCTCCAAACCAAACCCTCCTCTTTCTTTCTCTGCTCCAATGGCAAGTTGCTCCTGAATGGCGTTATAGAGAACAATTTACTCCTCATCAAGTTTTGACCCTCTAACCAATCACAGCCTCTCCTGTGTTAATTAACTCAAAAAAAAATAACTGATCTCCACAAATAACTTGGTCAGGCAAGCATCAAATGCATAGAAAAACACCTAGGTCACAGTATTGGCAAAACTCTTACAAGCAACTTCAAATGTTTAGCATGCAAAAAGGAAAAAATCTCCAGACATCCTTTTGGCAATACTCAAGCTCCTGCTTTAAGGTTCTTCAACCAACTTTATCTGGATCTGGTGGGAACCTTGAATCCAACAAGCAAAGGAGGGATGCAATTTTCTCTTGCCATTGTTGATAGAAAGTCAGGCTATCTCTCTGCCTTTCCACTTCCTTCCAAGGACGCTGCCTTTGACACAATTAAATTTTTCATCAAAAACCAAGCCAAGAAACTGCTTAGATATCCCTCCAAGGTCATCTCTGACAGAGGAGGAGAATTTTTGAAAAAATATCTCAAGCAATTCTTTAGGTCTAAGGCAATAAAACACATCATTAGTAAACCTTACCACTCTCAGCACAATGTGAAGGTAGAACAAGCCAATTGCACCATCATGGAGTCAGTTCGCTTGGTGTTCAGTTCGACTTCCATACCCAAAAACTACTGGCATGTAGTCATACAAAGCTTCTGCTTTTCCCTCAATCAAATTCCTTCTGAAAAAGGCGGGGAGACGCCGTGGAAAATGCTTCAAAAGACTGACTTACCCTTGAACTATCTCCAGCCCATAGGTACTCCAGTAATCTATTTACTCAGTGACTCCAAAATTCCTCCAAAAATAAGTGAAAAAGAAGATGAGGGGATTCTCCTAGGCTATAATCCTTGTCTCTTAACTTACAAAGTCCTATCCAGAAGCACAAAGATCATTGAGACAAAACAAATCAAGTTCATGAATAAAGAACCAATTACCAACCTTGAACTTCCTTTGAGCAAGCTTGCAGACAAGGGTACCACTCAACCAACTCAGAATGAGGGTCTCAAAGGTAAAAAAGCCAGTACAGACGCAACCGTGGTTGAAATCAAAGAAGACATCAAACCTTCCACCAAATCCACCACGGAGCCAGACCACTCCAAATCAGATAGCTCAAAATCCAAGGTTCTCAAAACCCTTAGACCCAATCTACGCGACCAAAGTCAACTCAAGACTCCCCAAAAATATGGTTACTACCACTCTGATGTACCAAAGAACATCCACAAAGAGCTCAACAATCCAACCTGGGTACCTCCCATCAACAATGAACTCAACACCATAGAGGAACTTGGGGTTTGGGAAGATGCCAATGAGTCAGAAGTCACCAATCCCCTTGAAACCATCTGTGACTTTGGATGGAAACAAGACCTGCACACCCGGAACATCACCCTCAAAGCTTTTGTCTGGGTACAGGGGTTCAACCAAAAATTTGGTATTGACTACTTCAACACGTTTGCTCCCACAGGTAAGGTGGCCTCTTTACAATCCCTACTATGTTACTCTGTTAATAGAAAACTTAATATTCTCCAATTTGATGTAAAAGGGGCCTTTCTTCATTCCCCGCTGAGAGAGGAAGTATACATCAAAACTTCAGCTGGCTCAAAGCAAACCTCCAAATACCTCAAGCTGAAGAAATCACTGTATGGGTTGAATCAAGCGCAGCTGAACTGGTAAAAGACCTTGAGTGAGTTTATCAAGGAAAATCGCTTCAAGGAGAGCAACAGCAATCCATGTCTCTACCTCCACAAAGATCAAATCACATCCCTCTTCCTCCATGTAGATAATCTAATTGTCGTGGGGAACACCAAATCCTTGAAAAGTTGGTTCCTCACAAAATTCAAGGATTCTTCAGCGCACAAGGTTGACACGCTACTTGGAATGAAGGTAGAAGTCACACCAGACTCAATCAGTCTCTCACTGCCCAATCACATCAAGAAAGGGCTGTAAGAAATGAATCTCCTGGACACTAAGCCAATAAATAATCCATGTACTTTGGGACTCCAACTGAAGCCAGCAACAACCAATGAAATCAAAGCATTCAAAGAACTGGGGCAGAATTACAGGTCTCCAATAGGTAGGCTAAACTTCATTGCAAACCTGGCAAGACCTGATATCAGCTTTGCCGTATCAAATCTTGCTTGCTTCTGCAAAAGACCAGGGATCACTCACTGGAAATAGGTCATTCATGTATGGCCGTACCTACTAAAGACAATTGATTAAAAGCTTGAATTTCAATCAAAGTTCATTGCAAATTGTCTGGTTACTTGAAGCAATGCAACCTGCGGGAATGATCTGGTCACCAGACTCTCCCAAACTGGTTTCATATCCCACTTCAAGGGATGTCCAAGCTACTGGACCAGCAGAAAACAACAAAGCATAGCCTTGTCCTCCACCAAATCTGAATTTAACACCTGAAGAATTGAAATAATGAAACTAATGGAATCTTTGACCACGTGGTAAGATGGCGGAGCAGAGGTTGAGGGAGGATTGCAAGGAGTAGTAGTTCATGATGATGGAGGTAAGTGAGCAGAGTGAAGGTTCACAATTATTAAGGGCAATATTTGAGGTCAAAGTTGGGGATTTGAGTGTTGGGAGTTGAGGGTAAGTGAGAGGATGATTGAGGGTCAGTCGGATGAGGGTGTTTTTTGAGGATGAGATTTGTCAAGAAATCAGCTGAGGAGTTGGCGCTGGGGTTGAGTCAAGAATGGTGCGCGTTGAGGTTTCACAGCCAGGGGAGTAGTAAGTGTGCGCGCGCCAGGATTGGTCAAAGAGGAGAAGAAAAGAAGACAACATGTGACAGAAAGAAAAAAATTTATCAGAAGGAAGAAAAGAAAAGAAAAAAGGAAAGACAGGATAAAAGTGGAGAGGAGTAAGAAAAAAAAGATGGTGTGAAGAGGACGTTGAATGATGGGAAATGTCAACAACACCCTCTCAGCAAGTCACCTTGAAGGCCGTTGGTTTCACCACCTTCTGACAGAAATCTGGAGGACATCATCTCTTGGACCTCCAATGCACCTTGTTGACAACAAAGGCCTTGTTGATAAAATCAAGAAATTTGGTTGCAAATCACATGCAAAGTATATATAAATTACAATCAAGAGCATTAGGAACAACTGGAATGACGGACTAATTAGCTTCAAACTCATTTTGACATGCTGGCAGACTTGCTAACCAAACCAGCCAATCCCATTTCTGTACTCAGACTTACAAGGGATGTATGGAGCTGAGATCTTTGGATGCTGAGTTTAGCCGGCGTGTTGATGTTTTCATCTACTTCCATCTTTATGTCAGCCCTGTTGTTTTGTTTCTTTCATTCTTATTCATTTGTTTCACATCTTGTGTGCTGTTTCCTGCTTGTATCTGACTCTCCAGTTGTAGTTCATCCAACTGTCTCGTGTCTAGCTGTCACCTGTCTTGTCACCTGTCTTGTGTACCAGAAAAATCTTTCACCTCCAACTCTCCAGCGACTACTTGACTCATACATAATAGACAAGCAAGCATCTCCTGTCCAATGACAGAAGACTCATACTTGACCACTTTGTCAACTCCTCGCACACAACTTTGATCACCGAATTATCAGGACCTGAAGACTGAACTGAAGGAATAAACTCAACATTCCTCCATCCAAATCTATCATTGGTCCCAGAACCATTCTTTGGTCAGATCAGTCAATGGCAGATCTTCAAAAACTGCTCTGTTCTACCTAATCTCTTTAGAGGTCATTATCTGGCCTGTAGAACCATCAGTTTCTATTTGTTTTCCTTACTGTCTTTTTGTTTACCTCTATGCTCAACTTGTGTTCAAATTCTCCAACCTTGTGCTTGGATTTGAAATGAATCAGCCTTGTTTAGGTTTTTCAATTCTTTAAATCTTTTAAACCCTTATGGACTCACCAAAGCGCAAGGGACTAGGACGCGTCACCAGGCATTCACGGTGCGCAGTTTTGCGCAAATAAGATAGGGAATCAGACTTCTCCTTCTCTCACTCACATAGGGCGCGGGGTATGGTCAAGGTAGCAATGGGAAGACCTCTGGGGACATAACTCAGGTTGGGAGGATGTGGTGTCATTATATAACCTTGGATTGGTAACTGCATTGCGGCCTGCGTGCTCAGCATTAGGTAGGCTAGGCTCAGCAGTTGGGGTGCATGCGGTCTCAGAAGTAGGAAGTGCTGGACTCAGCACACCAGGTATGGGTTTGGTTTTATCAAGATGCAGAAGGCTGAAACCCTCTTGGATGTTACGTACATAGGAGTGGAGCGGGCCTGACCAGGTTTGTGGGACAGTCACATTGGGAAGGTAAGAGCATGGAAATTGCAGTGGTTATACAAGCAGGGAGGATGTGCGGAAGCGCGGTTCAGACTGCAGGGACAGGGAAAACACAAAGGGGTGTTTGGCCAATACAGGAAAGTACGGAGGGCTCCAAGTAGGGCGCGGCAGAGGTTTGTGTCATGAGAAGGAAAAAAAAAGGGGTGGTGACCAATTAGGAAACCTCATGTAAAAGGGAAATTCTTTAATTTTTTTATATTTTCTTTCATCTTCAATCAAAAAAAATATGTGTTGATATGGATACTCTTTTTCTGTCCCATCTCCAAACTTCTTGCTGTCCAAGCGGTCTAGGAAGGGCCTTCCAGGACAGATCAAATCCCCAGCATCCTGCATTCAAATCCTTATCGTTGGGCTTGGGCCCCAGATTATTTTTTGTCCAAGCGTGCATGTGCAATCATCATCATTGATCATCTACTAAATCCTTATGGATAATCTTCCCTCTCCTCAATCATCAATGCAATCTGTTTTATCAATCACCATCACCAATCATCCACTGTGATCTCCCCATCTGACTCATCTCATTGCCACCCAAAACCCATCCATTGCTCAATCATCCACCTCGCTTCCACCACCTTTTCCTTGCAAAAATAATCCCATCCTTGTTGCCTCATCAATCCAGCTTTGCTTATCTGAGGGACTGCAAACTTTTTCTCTTGGCTGTTTGTACCATTGTCCATCAACCTGCACAACATTCATCATTGATTTCTAACGTTGGTTATCTCACCAACAGACCTGAAAGCTGTTTCTTTCAGAAATTGGTGCAGCCTTCCTCTCAATCCTCAATCCTTGCTCCTTGCTCCTTGTAACTGACTTTGCAAACATCATTGATCACCTTCCCCTTTGAATTCATCAACTCCCACTATCACCTTCATTGAAACCATATTGCCAACTGGCCAGAAGCCATTGATTATCCACCCATCAGCGACCACTTGCAACTTAATCATCTCATGCTCATCATCTTCCCTCTGTCATCCTTGACGCAGGCTGGGTTCCTTTTTCTTTACCTTCATCTTTTTTGTTCAAATTTCACTGTCTCCCAGTTGTCATGTTGTTGTTTTTCATTACTATTTTCCCTCAATCTGTATTTGGTTGTCAAAACAAAAAGTTTTTTTCTGCTTCATTTGTGTTATCCCTTTGTAAGTAGTCTCCAGGGGCCTCTTGCCCATAAAAGGAGGGGCTCTCCATTGACCTTTTCCCAGAATCCTATCATCATCAGAACTATAATCAATCAATAAATCCAGGGGGCCTTTCCACTTTAAGCTCAGCATTTTATCCTGGGTATAACTATTATTTACCCCTGATCTTTGCGCTTCTTACTCAAATCTTGATGCTTCCCTCTGTTGCCTTGTTTGCTATCACTAACCAATAGAATTTCTGGCTGGATAAGAATCCGTTTGATTGAATTCTTGAGTTTTTTACACCACTCTTTGATCACTTTTTTGACCATACTTGTCTTGATCATTCTTTGATTATCAATCCGGAACCCATTAAATTTGACCAAGGGTTTTTATTAAGCTTGAAAATTGGATTTTTAAACCTCCCCTGATTTCCTTGAAGTCAAATTTTGCCATTCTAATCTTGAGTCCCTTGAGAAGTGTTGGGTTATTGTTGTTGGAACTTTTTACTGCATTGTTTCTAGAGCTTCATAAAATAAATTGTTTTATTTTGTACAGCCGCCCACAGCTATCTAGTACCCTTCAAGGGCTTGATTGGGGAGAGTTGGGCAGGTTCACTGAGAGCCTGGAGGTTGGTTGGGATTGATTTGATCCTTCCTAATCTTCTGCTGACCACCAGATTTCTTAGCTTGTGGGCTTTTTTACTTAAAACTGCCTTGTTCTATTTAACTCTTAGAAAAACTTTGGCTTGTTTGTTCAAGTCTTTTCATGCAGCATTTTTTCATAGATAGTGTTTTTCTGTTGCTTCCAATTAAAATCAAACACATCCCTTCCATTGTGTCAGCTTACTGATACCAGGAATCTTGCCATCCTTTAGCTACAGCAAGAGATATTGTTTTTGGAATAATAATGATTCCAAGAAAATTTTGTAAAATGCTCAAATGGTTGATTTAAAAGCAAGTGCAAAGTTTGAGTGCTTTGGTTTGATTTAATTGGTTAAATTTATTTTTTAAGAGAGGCCACAGTTTGTTCAAACAGTGGATTTTTATTGGATAACAACCCCTCTTCAAGGGGCTTTTTTGAACTTTGTAAAGACCTGGGGACAGTTAGGTCCTAAGTGATTACACAAAAGGGGTTAACTCAAGGTTTTTGGGTTGACTTGCTGACTCACAGCACTTATTCCTGGAGGCAAGGAGGAGATAACTTATTAATTTAAGCAGAAGCTCCAGTAAACTTGCAGATATTCACTTTTGAAAGGGTCTCAGGAAAATTGTTGGGGGATATTGCTGATATTCTTCAATGGAATTAATACTGGGTTAGAATTAATAATTATAATATTCAACTGAGGCCATAAAACACTTGTTTATCTTGAATAAACACTTGATCATGGATGGCAAGGGGCCTGGATTGATTAATTAAACATTAATGGGGCTTTAAGCCATCTAAAAGTAGCTGTTTATATACCTTTCTAAGGTAATGAGAACTTCTTGGGAACATAGAGAGTTTTGTGCTGTGAAAAAGTGGTCATTTGTAGATTCTAAACCACCTTGTGCACATCTTGCTAATTTTTAATAATTTTTTTTTAGACTTCTTGATGTTTTTGGTGGTTGATAAAGTTTTTGTAATCCCATTTATGTGACCACCTTCATTTTTGTTTCTCACAATTTATTTGTTTTAATGTTTTGATTTTCATATTTTTATTCAATATTCCTAGGTTTCAAACATCTCTCTATCCGTGATTCAACTTGTTACATATGCATGATGTATACATGAAATTTGTAGCATTTGCTTGCGGTACCTGACTGTTAGGATTAGTATAGTTGAAGTTAACGCGCGCAGACTTGACAGCTGTATGCAGGAATCCATGTTGAAACGCGCCGGCTTGACAGCTGCGTTCAGGAATCCATCATCCGCGTCCAGCCGTCATTTTTCATGCGGGTTTCTTGACCTGCGCCTGCGTACTGAGTGTCAGGCTTGTGTACCCTTGCTATATGAATGCGGGTCTGCGCGCGGGAATTGTTACACCACAATAATCAGCCTGTAACTCCTGAAATATACAAAACACTTCAATTCTGATTGAATTTTAGTTGTGAAACATATACGTGGCATTTTGTGTAAAATATTGGAATGGCCAAAAAAGATGCCATAGTGGTGACGGGGTTTATTGGTCTTTTCTTCCAAAATTATTAGGAAATGAAAGGAGTTGGAATTCAAGAATGGGGTCAGTGAGTGACCCTACCCATTTTTGGGTGGGAAATCCATTTCTGTAATAGTATATATGAATATCCTACTCCTTTTAATTTTATTATTTATTTTATGTTTCTAATCTGCTTTGAAAGGTTGCTGTTGCAAAAAAAAAGCTTACATTCCCCCACTGCAAGATATGTCTATATCTGAAAAAAAACTTGTGGCTCAGTGTCTTTTATTGGCCCTGTAATTTCTCAAGTGGATAGGTCCATAAGGGATGTTGTTTTCAGGTAACCATTCATCCTTGTCAGCCAATTCTCCTTTGTATCTGACTAGATAGAGTGTGACATCTTTCCCATTTATCCTTTCTTTCTTTTTTTTAAGGATTTCGCTTATTTTGCCTTTGTATTTATAAGTTTGTTCTGAAACATGTATTTCTAGTTGAAGAGTTTGTTCTCCTTCTCTGGGGTGGTATTGTTTTATAAGACTCACTGGAAACACTGTGTGTTTTCTTGAAATTTCATCACTAAGAATTACTTCAAATGAATTCTTCCCATGCAATTTATTGATGTTGAATGGTCCAAAAATGCGGGTCTAAGTTTGCTGTCTCCAGCTAAGTTGGTAAAATTGGTGGTAGAAACTGAGACTTGGTCACCAATCTTGAAATCAGGTTCTTTGTTGTTGGCTACATCTATCATTTTCTTAAAGTGAATGATGTAGGGTGAATTTTTGTTAGCTGCTGGTTCATGTTATCCTTGGGTAGATTAGGAATCCATCCTCTTTCCAGTACATAGGGTGCTTCTTTAGTGGTGGAATGTTTGCTATTGTTTTAGGCCATTTCTAGAGCAGGTAAAAGGCTAACCCAATCATGAAAATATACATCATTATTCTTGTATTCTAGACCAAGTCAACAGAAACTTATAAGCAGTTCTTCTAAGGTCTGAATCATTCTTTCAACTCATCCATCTATCTGGGGGTGATAGGCTGTAGATAATGCTAAGTTAATGCCTAACATGTCATGGAGGTTCCTCCAAAATTCAGAAGTGAACTTGGGATCTCTTTCACTGATGATCATCTTAGGGACTCCCACATCAGCTATGAGTCTATTCAAAAACAGTAATGCTACTTCCATTGCAGTATCCTCCTTCTGGTTAGGTAGAAAATTTGCTTTCTTGGAAAACTTGTCTACTATAACTAGAACTGAGTTGTAGGAATAGGCTCCTCCTGGGGGTAATCCAGTTACAAAGTCCATGTTTATGATTTCCCATCTTTTCTTAGGTTCAGCAATTTTATGGAGTAGACCAAACCTTTTCCCAGTGGTCCTATTGGACTTCTGACAAGTTTCACAGCTGGCAAAATACTGGACTGTGGAATCTCTCAAATTGATCCACCAAGCAGTTTGTTTAAAATTTTTTGGTGTTCTATCAGTAGATAAATGACCAGATGAGCAGTTATTGTGGCACTTAGCTAGAATATGTTTGATTTTTTCTTCCTTGGTTAGGATTATGACACTGAAATTTTGGTCCCCATGGTATACTAGACCATCCCATACAGTGAACCTTCCAGATTTTTCAGGCTTCAGGAGAGTTTAGGTAGAATTTTAACAAGTTCAGATGGTGGAGAGTTACTTCCCATTATGGTTATTAGAGTATTCATACCAGGGCTATAAGCCTCCTTGATGGATTTGAAAAATGTTTCATCCAGTTCACAGATGTGTATCCCTTAAATAGGATCCTCAATATTCAGCATGTTAATAATCAGTATAGGAAATATATCATTATCTTCTGGGTCATAAGCAGGGTTACTTGGATCATTGGGTAGAGCATTTCTACTCAAACTATTAGCATTCTGGTGTTTAGAACCAGCTTGATGGACTATGGTAATCTGACCTCTGTCCTTTTGCATGGCTACCTGCCACCTTAAAATATGCCTACTAGGGTTTCTAATGTTCATTAAATTTCTGAAAGCATTACAATAAGTAATTAACATGGGCTTTTTACCTTTTAAGTAGTAATGGAGTTTCTCCAGAGCCCAAACTAAGGCAAGGCATTCCATTTGGCTTGAACCATATGTTTTTTCAGTATCTTTTACTTGTCTGGATATGAAGAGTATAGGTTTTTCCACTGGTTTATCATTTTCTATGAATTACTGATGTAAAACAGATCCTAGCCCTTCTATGATAGAATCTATAAAGAGCTTGAAGGTTTTAGAATAGTCAGTTTGAATCAATACTGGAGCTGAGGTCATAGCTAGTTTGAGTTCTTCATAGTTCTTCATGAGTCATCTCAACCAAGATGTTGTTTTGCAGATTTCATAAAAACAAGAAGAACAAACTGAGGTAGATACTTCCTTTAGTATCTGCAAAAGCTTACAAAAGATAGGAATTCAGTTTTATTTTGAAGCATGGGCCTATTCATCACAGCTGCTATTTTGCTCTGGTCAGCAGTTAAGTTTAATCCTGAAACAATATGCCCTAAAGCTTTCAGTTCTCCATAGCCAAAGTTGCATTTTTTCATTGATATTTTTGATCCCACAGCAGAGATGGTTTTGAGGACTAGCCTTACTTTGTCCATTTGTGTATTCCAGCACTCAGAATAAATGATAACATTGTCAATGTATACCATCATCCATCCTTGTCTTATGAATAATCCTATGACAGTTTCCATCATCCTTTGGAAGTGAGAAGGAGAATTTTTGATACCAAAAGGCATCCTAAGTTACTCATGAATGCCTAAATGACATTTGATCCTTGTAAATTTCTGGCTATCAGGACTGATAGGTATCTGGTGAAAAACTTTAAGCATATCCATATTAGTGATGAACTTAGCTTTGGAGAGGTTATGCAGAGCATGGTCAATCCTTGGGATAGGGTAATAATCAGCTTGGGTATAGTTATTCAGAATTCTAAAATCTCAAAACATTCTTAGTTTATCATGGTGAAAATCTATGATTACTGGAGTAGTAATGTCCAATTTTTCATTGTTTCCTAATTTCCTTAAGACTAGTAATTCAATGATTTCTTGGAGATGAGTTCCCAGAAAAGTTATAGATTGTTGAATAGAAGAGTAAGCAGGTCTCCTGATTTTGAGAGGATAAGGAGGATTAATGGTTAAAGTCAGAATCATGTCATGTCATTTGATGTTACCCATTGGATGATCCTTAGTACAAAAGGAATTCTGATTTTCAAAGAAAACGTGGAGAATGTCCTGTTTTTAATCTTCCCTGAGCAGGGGGTTCAGAGCAGCTTGGGAGAAGTACTCTTGGTTGAACTTCTCCGAGTGATTTTCATAAGTTGAATCAGAAGTTTGAGCATTGACATGGCATATTTAGAAATTCTTGTTCCAGTCTCCTCCTATGGTGAAGTATCTGCCTTTTCTTTGGAATACATCTATACCATACAAGCAAAGAGAATCATTACCTAAAATAAAGTAATCACACACTCCATTCTGGAGCACTACAAATTCAATTTTCAGTTTGAGTTACCCTTTTGAGTGTGGGACAATAAAATCAGAGGACCAAACTCCAAAGGCATTAAGAGAAGAGTTACAACTGCTGAAATTAGCCTAAGGTACTGGTAATAAGTTCACTCTCCTATTTGGATCTTGTTGTTCCAAATAATTTGAACTAACACAAGAGCAAAAGGCTCCACTGTATAAGATTAACTTAACAGGAGAACCTTGGATCCAAAATGTAGCATAGCAGGTTTTACCAGAGGTGTAAATTTTACAAACAGAAGGTTTGAGAGTCAAATTTTTGGCTTCAGCAACATGGTGAATTATCATATTAGGATTCCATTTGCGTGGTAATTTGGAGTCTTCATTAACATAGTTAATGCCTAAGGATGATGCTATACTTCCTTCAATTAAATTGATAGGGTTAGTAATCATTAATTCATACTCAGAGAGTGATTCATGAGTTTCATCAAGGTGAGTGTCAGTGTCATTGTTATCTTCTTATCCTTCAATGAGATTGATCTTTATCCTGGGATGGGGGCAGTCAAATCTCTCATCTCCAGTTTGATTACAATTCCACCATACCTTTTACTTAGCCTCAGAAGTATTTTCAACTTCTGATTGGGGAGTAGTAGATTCTGCGGGTTTGTGATTGTATTCTTCTCAAGTCTTGGGAGCTGATTCCCTAGGTCTATTGTTTCTTTTGTCAAGACATTCATATCAATGGTTTCTTCTAGAATACCAATGAGAGTGGAGAGATCAGCATCCATGGACATTCTACACCTCAAATTTTGCTTAAGTTGTCCAGGAAATAAATTGAGGAGCCTTTCATTGATCTATTCTTTGTCAGCTTTAGGATAAAAACAATCTAACCCCTTCTTTTGTTCCAAAAAACACTTTTGGTGTTTTTCTTTTGAATGGTAAAAAGGTGAGTTCTCAGAGGTTTTCATTATTTTTCTTTTCCAGATTCTAGTGCCAAACTGTTCTTTGATGAGAAATTTTCAAGGTTTCAAAGTTTTTGATCCTAATACTCCTCTTTTATTGATAAACCAATCCAATTCTAATCATTCAAACAACCTTGGTAGTCTCACTACTGCTATAGTTTCTGGTGGTTCATAAGAGGCAAGGGTATAGTCAATGAATTCAATGAAGCTGATATGGTTGTATTCTCCTTCATCTGAGAATTTAGGCCATTCATTTACAGGGGGAAAGAGTTTCAGAGCTTTTTCTACCTCAGGGGTAGGACAAGGGCTGTAGGAATCATTCCTGTTAATTCCAGAATTGAGAGAGATGTTAGGAGTGATACTGGTCCTGGTAGGTTTTGATTCTTCTACATTGACTAGAGGAGGGGAAGTTGATTTAACTTTAAGGTCTCTTAAATCATTCTTAATCATACCTAGTTCCAAATCCATTTTTTTGCTTAATAAATCAATTTTATTGAGAAGGTGAACAGAAGAGGTATCATTTTTGTTTCTTATTTCTCCTTTGAGTTGCTCAAGGAGAAGGATTATCTCTTCCTGTCTAGAAGAAAAGGTGGTGCTCATATGATTAATTAAAGATTCTTTGTTTAAGTCAATGGTATCCTTTAATAGTTTCATTTTAGACTCATTGGCTCTTGGATGGTCAGCTTGACTCTGGATTATCTTTTTATGATTTTGAATTGCTTTATAATTTGTTTGTGAATATTGTATATATTTTCACTCAAGATGTAAAATTTGTGAAAACCATTATCAGAGAATTTGTTAAACAATGGAGTGATATCATCAGAATGTAGTTATGATAAACTTTCTTCAAATGCTGAGATAGAGATATTATACTTTAATTGTCCCAATCTTTTGGGTTACTCAATCTTTGATGGTTTGTGGAACCCAAAAGATTTGGATCCTTTCCCTTTAACTTTGCTAGTTGATCCCAAGGGTTCCATTTTTCTACGTATTTCTCTACTTCTTCCCTGGGGATCAATTTCTGAAGGGCTATTTGAGAGGACTGGGCCCATGAAATAGCCTTTCTCATGGCTGCTGAGTCCTCCTGTTCTTGGGCTAGCTTGTATGCCTCCCCATGACTCACATGATCCTTCACCAGATCCTTTATTTTGGACTCTTTGGCTAAGTCCTGACTGGGAGGCATAGGAGGAGGGGTGGCTTTGCGGGACAAATGTCTGTGCAAAGGACTCATCTCCAACGGTTTGTTGGTTGAAATGGCAGGCACAGGTGCCGGCGGCTTTTGCAGCACTTGAGTTGCAGGGTTGAGCTCCTTCATTCTGCTTTATACTGACTCTTTTATGGGCGCGCTTTCCTCTGGGCAGAGGTTCATAGGACAGTGCTTGTCTGCTTGCACAGTTTCTGGGCATGTTTTGCAACATAGTGCAAAAATAAGTAAAGGTTTTTGTCAAAACTTGGTAAAAATAATAAAAAAAAAAATTTTGATCATACTTTAAGTTTTATTTGGGCTGACTTAGACTTAAGTTCAACTGTCCTAAGGCTTGGTTAGGGTTGAAAGAGTCCTTGGTGGGCAATCCAGGGGGATCTTGGTTGGTACCAATGAGGTCTTGCTTGGCTTAAATCCAAAGATACATGTTGAGAACTGTTTTCCAACAGGTCTTGTTCAATAAAATCCTCAAGGGAAAAGGTCCTTTCCACTGCAAATAAGATAAAAATTAAAATTAATAAGTTTTAGTTTTTATTAATTTTTATTTAATTTTTCATTTTTTTTTTACAAATTTTTCAAAAAAAAATATAAAAAAATATATTGAGCTTACTTTGTTTATTTTTTTTAAATAAATAAATTTGTCTCTGATACTTCTTCCACGCCTTGTGTTGCCAGAGTAAAAAATTAAAATTAATAATTCTTTCAAATTCCAATTTTTTATCTTTTAAAGCTTGTTGTTTGTCAGCTTGCTACTATTGCAGAGCAAGCTGCAAAAGTAACTAAAATAACATAAAAATAATAATAATACAACTAACCTAAGAAGGAGTAGGAAAACCATAAGTATTATTACAGAAATGGATTCTCCATCCAAAATTAGGTAGGGTCACTCACTGACCCCACCCTTGAAATCCAACTCCTTATATTTTTAAATAATTAAGGAAAAAGAACCAAAATACTACGGCTCCAGTATTGAACTTTTTGGCCAATTAAACATTTCACACACATTGTCACGTAAAGGTTTCACACCTAAAATTCAGTCAGAATTGAGGTGTTGTGTATATTTTAGGAGTTACGGGTGGAAATGTGTTTTGTCACAATTCCCGCACGCAGACGCGGCAGCCACAGCACCCGCGCGCAGCTGAGATACAGCCCTGTCAATCCATCAGGGTCGTGTACGCGGCCCCAGGCCTCAGACAAGTACGCAGCCGCGGGACTACGGGCTGACATAGTGACAGGTGGCCCGGGTACCGCGTAAACAGGCTACAACATACATGGGAACTTGTTACATATGTAATAAAGGTTCCTGTGGATAGTAGACTGTCTAAATATACATGATATTATATAAAAATACCTAAAAAATCTTTACACTTATTTTTTATTTAATATAATGCAAAGAATCAAGAATGTCGAAAATAAGACAATGACAGCTTTAAAAAATATATTAAAATACTTGAATATACTTTTATGAGAATTAATATACATTAAAATCTTTGTGAGATACTAAGGAAGATAATGATGTAATAATATTACATGAATTCTCATGACTTATCTTTTTAAGTAATTATCTTAACAAATCAACTGGAAATCGTAGATAAAGAGCAAAAACAATATTATGACCTTTAACTCCAGTTATATGATACATAATGAGAACTTAACTGGATCAAAATTTCTGTAGAGATGTCTAATAAAATAATTATTATATGACAGGGAACATATACCAAGGATAATTAATTAAATAATACATAAATAGGACAGATTAGTGTTATTCACACATCCTAATGTCCATTATAAGGTAGAATAATTCCCATACCCTAAGGAATTAGATGCTTACCGGGCTATAGCACCAAGGGCCAATGACAGGCTACCCCTGGTTACCCTGCTAGCCTTAGTGTCCGTCCCTTTGAGCACCTACAACCCTCAGAAGGACCATATTGGGACCCCAAAAAACTATAAATACAGAGCTCTTTTGAGGATGTTGTTGGGCAGATACCCAGTAATATTCATATCCAGATGCCGTGCCAAGGTAATCAAATACTTATAAGAGATAAGTAAGTGATTTATGGCAATGTCTGATCAGTCATATCTGTCCTCAATTCTCTTTTTATCAATTAAAACTGCTGAACAACCTTATAACCCCATTATACAGGTTTAACCCATCAGTACACATCCCAAACAGAAACCCAAGGATTTAATAATATACCAGTGAGTCTTATTATCCTTTCTCTGTTGTGGTAGCTTGGATACAAGGCCCTACCACTCCATTGCGTATTTCATATACATATTATCTTTGGGTATAATAATCTTTAAACTTAATAACCTAAAGTAACCAGGACTACGTGTTTTCATACTGAAATCCCTGAAAAGAGGTGTTAAAGATCCCCAATATAATTGTGGCCCATCTATAAATATTTAATAATAAATTTTGATTCAAAAAAATAAACAATAACCAAACCATTTAACCTTGCAATAAGCTTAATCCAAGTATTCTATGGATTTTTGCTGCATTTATTAAAAAATATATTTATTATTTACAATATAACCTCTGGTAGCTAAAGGATAGCAAGGGTCTTGGCATCCAGGAGGCTGACATTGTTTGTAATAATTTAATTTTTCTTTTTTTTGCTCAAGAGTTGTGATAAAAGGCACATAATTACAGAGTCTCTATTCTTTTTTCTGTTTGAGAAGATTAAGATAATAAATGATTAATTCCCAGCTGGTCTTAAGATTGACTGGAAGAATAAAAATAAAAAAAGGATAATAAGTATTTTTACTTATATTTTATGTGGATAATCTGATCCCAAGAATTAAATTAATTAAAGATTAATTATTCGTGGATAATTCCCAGCCAGGCTCCCATTTTGAAGCTTACTTATACCAGGAACGTTACCGTCCTTTAGCCACAGCAAGAGATATTGGTGTTGGAATAATAATAATTCCAAGAAAATTACTTAAAATTCTCAAATGGTTGATTTAGAAGCAAGTGCAAAGTTTTAGTGGTTTGCTTTGATTGAATTGGTTTAAAATTATTTTTCAAGAGGGGCCACAGTTTATGCAAAAAGGAGATTTTTATTGGATAGCAACCCCTCTTCAAGGGGATCTTTTGAACTGTGTAAAGACCTTGGGACAAAGAGGTCCTGAGTGATTAGTCAAAAGGGGTTTACTCAAGGGGATTGGGTGGACTGGCTGACTCACAGAACTTATCCCTGGAGGCAAGGAGGAGATAAATTACTAATTTAAGCAGAAACTCCAGGAAATTTGCAGAAATTCAAAGTTGAAAGGGTCTCAGGAAAATTTTTGGGGATATTGCTTGATAGTCTCAATGGAATTAACAATGGGTTAGAATTAATAATTACAATATCCAAATGAGGGCATGAATCACTTTTTTATTTTGAATAAACACTTGATCACGGATGGCAAGGGTTTCAGATTGATTAATTAAAATACTGGGGTTTTAAACCATCTAAAAGGAGCTGTTTCATAACCTTTCTAAGGTAATAAGACCTTATCAGGGCGAATACAAAGGATTGTGCTTGTCCGCTAATGTCAGCTTGCTACTATTGCAGAGCAAGCTGCAAAAGTAACAAAAATTAAATAAAAAATAATAATAGTATAATTAAACTAAGAAGGAGTAGGAAAACCATAAATAATATTACTGAAATGGATTCTCCAACCAAAATTAGGTAGGGTCACTCAATGACCCCACCCTTGAAATCCAACTCCTTATATTTTTAAATAATTAAGGAAGGGAAGACTAAGATACCACGTCTCCACTATTGAGCTGTTTGGTCAATTAAATATTTCACACTTATTGTCATGTATAGGTTTCACACCTAAAATTCAGTCAGAGTTGAGGTGTTGTTTATATTTTAGGAGTTACGGACGGAAATTTTTTTTTTCACAATTCCCACACGCAGCCACGGCAGCAAATTCATCCGCGCGTGGCTGAGATACAGCGCTGTCACTCTGTCAAGGTTGTGTACGCAGCCCCAGGGGTCTGACAAGTACGCAGCCTTGGGAATACCGGTTGACAGAGCAACAGGCGGCATGAGAGGCTTAGGTACGGCGTAAACATGCTAAAACCCACACAGGAACATTCTACATATGTAATAAATGTTCCTGTGGATGGTAGATAGTCCACAAGTACATAATATTACATAAAAATACTTAAATAACCTATATACGTATTTTTTATTAAATATAATTCAAAGTACCAAGAATTTCCAAAATAAGACAATGACAACTTCTCAAAATATATTAAAATACTTTAATATACTTTTATGACAATTTCAAGACATCAAGATCTTTGTGACATACTAAGAAAACTAATGATGTAAAAATATTACATTAATTCCCATGACTTATATTTTTAAGTAATTATCTTAGTAAATCAACTGGAACTCGAAAATAAGGAGTAAAATCAATATCATGACTTCACACCAGTTATTAGATACAAAATGAGAAATCACCTGACAACAGGATTTCCGTATAAATGTGTACTTAAATAATTAACAAATTACTGGGAAAATTTACTAAGGATAATTAATTAAATAATACATAAATAGGACAGATTAGTGTTATTCACAGGTCCTAATATTGATTATAAAGTAGAATAATTCAAATACCCTTAGGAATTAGATGCTAACCCTGCTATAGCACCAAGAGCACGTGACAGGCTAGCACGGGTTACCCTTCTTGCCTTAGTGTACGTCCCTTTGAGCCCCTGTACCCCTCAGAAGGATAGTATTGGGACTCCAAAAGCTATAAATAAAGAGTTCTTTTGAGGATATTGATTGGCAGAGACCCAGTTTTTTTATATCTAGACACCGTTCCAAGGTAATCAAGTTCTTTTAAGAGATAAGTAAGTGCTTTATGGCTAAGTCTGATCAATAATATCCCTCCTCAACCTCTTTTTTATCAATTAAAACTGCTGAACAACCTTATAACCCCAGTATACAGGTTTAACCCATCAGTGCACGTCCCAAACAGATACCCAAAGGATTTAATAATATACCAGTGAGTTTTATTATCCTTTCTCTGTTGTTGCAGCTTGGTTACAAGGCCCTGCCACTCCACCGTGTATTTTATATACATATTATCTTTGGGTAAAATATCCTTTGAACTAAAGATCCCAAAGTAACCAGGACTACGTGTTTTCATACTGAAATCCCTGAAGAGAGGTTTTAAACATGCCCAATATAATTGTGGCCCCTCTATAATAATATTTAATAATCAATTTATTCATATTGATTTAGAACAATAAACTATAACCAGACCAATTAACCTTGCAAAAGCTTAAGCCAAATATCATACTGATTTTTTCTGCATTTATTAAATAATATATATATTATTTATTCTATCACCTCTGGTAGCCAAAGGATAGCAAGGGTCTTGGAATCTAGGAGGCTGCAAATCGGGGGTCTGGCCGGAAAATATTCCATTTTGTTATATCTAATACCTGGGACCAGACATTTCACGTAAAAATAAATCAAAGATAAATTTATCTGACCTTACAATCCTGATTTATCATTAAATTCTTTTGCAGTGGATTTAAATACCAATGCCGAATTAATAATCTATTATTTAAATCTTTTCAAGATAAGAAAAGAAGAATATATTAAAAATTATGAAACTACTGGTTGGAAAGCTTTAATCAAGCTGAGAAACTTAATATCTCTTCTGCATGTAAACACTTAGATAAAATCCTTGAACAAGAAGATCTTGAGAGGCACATAAACCTTCAGGCCCTATTAAGGAAACATAAAGCTTGAAAGAAATACCAAATTAATTACTTTTTGACATATAAAATTAAGTATACAACTTGTATTACCATATCATTTTTTTAAAATAATATTAATATATTTTATTGACCAATGAAATAAACCTTCTTTACCTAAGTGAACCCTCCTGTACCAGAAACCACCGCCACTGAAGTTGATTTATTGGATCAAGAAATCCCAGATATCTCTGGACGCCCTGAAAATATTGATTGGGCAGGTGAAGACCTCATTGGAACACACCAAGAACCTGTAGGATTACCTAATAAGGATAAATTTAACCCCAATAAGGTCTTGGTACCTTTGAAAATGAACTTAAGTGAGTTTTGAATAAATCTTAGTTTTACAGATTTTTTCTGTAAAATTCTTCTAAACTTTTTATTAAAAAATGAATAGACGTAACACAAGAGCCTCAGGGAGATTTCCCTCCTATGCATCTTTGCCACCAGCTCCCAGTAACTGTAAAACCACCAATAAGGACAACCATGAAGGGACTGGAACCTGTGTATCAAATTTTTATGGACAAGGAGCAGCACCAATTACTTCTACCCTCTCCCAACCTAGAGCGGGGGAAGGTAGTAGAATCAAGCCACCCTTCTTTACAAGAAGACTCCCTGCAGCCACCCCAGCAGAATCTGGCCAAGGAAGCTAGGATCAAAGAATTATTCAAAGAGCACGTGAAATATTGGGAAGAGTTCAAAGAAGCCCAAGCCAAGGAGGAAATGGTGTCAATGAAAAATATAATCTCCCATCTAAAACTACCCACATATCTCTTCAGAAAATGATTCCAAGGAAAGAGGTAGAATCCTATGTAGAAAAATGGAATCCTTGGGATAAATTAGCCCAACTGAAAGGCAAAAGATCAGGAAAGAAGAGATCCTCTTCCCGTTTAAAGCCAAAGGGAAAGAAAGATTGGGATCAGATAATATCCCTAGCTCAAAATGGAAAAAGGTTTACAACAATTAGCGTCTAATTCTAAGCCCAAACAAACCTCTGATATAATTACTTTGTTTTCTAATGAACTGCGTCATAATTTCAAAATTTTTTGTGAAATTTTGCACGGTTTTTATACCCAAATGGATAAATTAACCTCAGTAGTAGCCAAATTGATTAATAACCAAACAAAGATGGTAGGAATGCAAGAACTCAAAGAACACAAAGAACAGTTATTGGAGAAAATTAATCAAGGTAGGATCAGAAAGACTCATACGATTGAGAATATGTTATCAGGAATCCAAGAAGATTTTATTATGTCTTTCCAACCCTTAAAAGAAGAATTTGTAACCACTACTAACAGATCCATTCTATCCCTCAGTGAAAAACTGGATGTCCTTAATAACAAAGTGGACCTAGACAAACCACTACTCCTTATGCACCACCCTTATTAGGAATGCATAGGAGTGAGACCTTTAGGCCTAGTCCTACCCCTGAGACGGAGAAATCCCTCAAAGTTTTACCCCCTATTTCTGAATGGCCCAAGTTCTCCGGTGAAGGAGAATAAAATCATATATATTTTATTAAATTTATTGACTACACTATTAACTCTTATGACCCACCAGAAGCTATAGCTTTAGCCAGGCTGCCCAGAAATCTTGAAGGAGTAGCCTTGGACTGGTTTATCACTAAAAGAGAAGAAGTAGGATCCTTACCATGGAGTTCTTGGAAACTTCTGATTTAAGAACAATTTGGTTCTAGAATGTGGAAAAGAAAAATGATGAAAAATTTTGAAAATTCCTCATTTGACCCCTCCAAGGATTAACCTCACAAATGGTGCTTGCAAAAGAAGAAACGGTTGGATTGCTTCTATCCAGATGCTGATAAAGAGGAAGTAAATCAATGACTCCTCACCCTGTGTCCTGCCAATCTTAACCATAGTGTAAGATGTAGGATGAGTATGGATGCTGACTTTCCAACTCTAATCAATGTGCTAGAAGAAGTAATGGACATGAATGGGTTAGACAAGGAAGCCCCTTCTAGACCCAAAGAGAATTACAACTTTAAAAAAAACAGAGAACAACCTCTCCTGATGAATACCTCTGATAAAAAGAAACCTAATTAGAATAGGGATAAAGAGAGGATGCCTGAAACTTGTTGGAATTGTAACAAGACTGGGCATATGAGACAAGACTTCCCATTACCAAAAAGAAAGATAGAAGTCTTGGAAGGAGAGCAGGATGTTGAAGGGAATCAGAACTATGAAGATATAGCTGATACTGAAGGATCTCTTTCTGAATGTGAATTGATCCTGACCAACCCCGTTAATGTTATAGAAGGAGATATAGGCACTTCTGTAGAAATCAATAACATCCATGGGGATTCTAGCTTGCCCCAACATTGGGATCCTACCATACTTCCTAGACATATTATGGATGTCATACCATTTCTCTATCCAAAATATGTGCACCCTTGCGTCGTCTTACCAGAAAGGAAGCTGAATTGATTTAGACCCAAGATTTCAAACAATCTTTTCAATTGCTCAAAACTATTGTTGGCAATGAAATAGTTTTGAAAAATATCACTTATGGGCCTGGATCTGGCAAAATAAAATTGGATGTTGACTCTAGTTACCAATGCGTTGGGGCTTTCCTTACTCAGGAAGATAAAAAAGGTTTGGGAAGCCCTGTTCTTTATGAATCTTTGCTATTTTTGGATGTGGAATCTAGATAGTCTCAGCCCAAACTGGAACTCTGTGGTGTGGAAAGAATTCTGAAGAAACTCCAAACAGTACTCTAGGGACAACATTTCAAATTGCAAGTTGACGCTCAATCCATTGTGGAAATGATCAATGCTCCCAGTCTTCCAAATGCTCCAATGACTCGCTGGGTAGCTTTTATTCTACTTTTCTCTTTTGATATTGTTCATAGGCCTGGGAAATCTTTTACTATGCCTGATGGTTTATCTAGAAGACCTATTGGAGACAATGAATTGGATTTTGGAATGGATTTTGATGAGGAAGAACCTTTGGTCCTCCCTGTTTTTGCTTTCCCCTCCCAAGATTACTCTGGTTTCCAAAAAGGTTTCAGGCTTAAGTTAGAGAAGTACCTTTCAACTCTCCAAAGACCCCTTGATCTCTCTGCCAGAGAATTTTGATCCCTTAAAAGAAAGTCCTCTAGTTTGTTTGTCCAAGGTTCTAGGCTTATGAAAAGAGGAACTCATTGTGCGCTTGTTGTGGTTACTATGACGGCTAAGCAAGATTTGATCCTTGAAATTCTCCATGAGGTCCTTGGTTATCGTGGGGAAACCAAAACTTATCGACGATTATCCAAACGGTTCTGGTGGCCATCACTAAAGAAATCTGTCTCTCAATGGTGCAGGAGTTGTGAAGTTTGTCAAAAACGTGATCTTAGGCGTCCAGCTGAAATTTGCTATCCTACTGGGGAGTCCACTTTCTTTGGAAGGGTTGCTATGGATGTGGTTCATATCAAGGCAGTTGGTGCTAAGTACCTCATTGTGGCTAGAGATGATTTTTCTGGATGGGTTGAAGCAAAATTCCTTAAGAACCTTAGTTCTGATTCTGTGGCAGCTTTCCTTCATGGGAATTGGATGATGCATTACAGTTTAGCTTGATCTTATTCTACTGATGGTGGCTTGGAATTTGGTGGAAAACTTGCTGAAACAATCCAATTGCTCCCTGGACAACATAGAGTTACTATTCACTATTATCCTGAAGGAAAAGGCATGGTGAAAAGAGGCCATGCTCCCTTGAAGGCTTCTTTGATTAAACTGGCTGGTGAAAGTGGCAAGAATTGTCAAAAGTTTCTTTCCTTGGTCCTCTTCTCTGGTTGAATTTCCACCAAGCAAACCACTGGCTACTCTCCTTGTGAAATCATCTTTGGTCAAAGGGCTCTTCTTCGTCTTGATCTTGAAATGGATTCTTTCTTGGGCATCTATTGGGAACAAGTTTCTTAAACTACTGACCTATTAGTTGCCAGATCAAAGCAACTGGAGCGGAGTGAAGATATTTGTAAAAAGCTTATCAGAAGATGATGGAATGAAGAGCAAAATCAGTTCAGTATTGGGAAGATAAACATCTAAATTGAATCAGATATCCTTCAAACCCTGGTGATCTGGTATTGGGTTATAATCAACCTTTAGAGACTCACTGGGGAAAACTTTTTTCAAATTGTTGGAAAGGTCCTTATAGAGTGGTTTGTCAAGTTAGAGTTGGATCTTATGTTTTGGAAGAACTG
This sequence comes from Puccinia polysora, assembly GCA_025617555.3. Taxonomy (NCBI): domain Eukaryota; kingdom Fungi; phylum Basidiomycota; class Pucciniomycetes; order Pucciniales; family Pucciniaceae; genus Puccinia; species Puccinia polysora. The sequence continues at coordinate 52,106,269 of CM062618.1, forward strand.
GATGGTACTCAGTTGGCTAGAAGGTTCTGTGCTGATCAAGTTAAGAGATTTTATAGTTGTGGGGGCAATTTGGATTCAAAGTAAGTCCTCCCAATTGTGCACCACCAGGGTCTTCTGCTGCGTTTTGTTGTAAAAACTCTACTTTATGCCACATATGTGAGCACCTGGGAAGCCTTTTCTTTTATCTTCTCAACATTTAGGCCCTTTTGGATGGATCAAGATGGGTTTCAACATTTTTTTTACTTGGAGGATCAAGAAACAGCCAATTATTTTCTTTTTCATGTTTTCAAAATTATGATGCAGAATAGGGACAGTCTGTAAGTTGGGGATAGATGTGGTGAACCATTTGGGAAACCTTGGGAAAAGATTTCAAAAAAAAAAAAAATTCTCGCGCGTCACATCCTTCTCATCCCCGCACGTTGCTCATCCTCATCCTCATCCCTGCGCGTTGTTCATCCTCATTGTCGCGCGTTGCTCATCCTCATTGTCGCGCGTTGCTCATCCTCATCCTCATTATTGCGCGTTTCTCATCCTCATCCTCATTGTTGTGCATCGCTCATACTCATCCTCATTATTGCGGGTCTCTCATCCTCATCGTCATCGTCGCGCTTCACTCATCCTCATCTTCATTGTCGCGCGTCGCTCATCCTCATTGTCATTGTCGCGCGTTGCTCATCCATGACTTACCAAACTCATCCTGACCGCACCTCCAAGCGCTTTTCCAATCCTTGGATCCCTCAATCTCCCACCTCACTCAGCCTATCAGTTGCCAATCTCAAGCCCCTCAGGATTTACTCAATTGCCTCAAGCCTTCAAGTCCTTCCTGCCATCATCCAATCCGTCACCCTTCCTGGGTCTTTCCCACCCTCTTCCACCTTTGGCCGAGGGGTGAAGAGTGTCAACTACCGCCCGCGGAGATCCGCGGCGGCCTGGGTTATTTTCCTTTCCCACCCCTTCCGCCTTTGTGCAAGGGTGGGTGATTCCAGTGTTGCCGGGCGCGCCCATCCACGGATGGAAGCAAAACATGGTGAAGGGATGAGAAGGATCCCACCCCGTTCAGGCAGGCCAGATTTCCACCTGCCTGTGTGATCAAATTTTTCTGATCACCTGATTTTCTTTCTTTTCCCACTCAATTTGTAGAATCCGTTGTACATAGTCTAACAGGGCCTCCTGCTTGTATAAGGAGGGGCTCTCCCCTGCCTTTTGGTGGGGGGGATCAGGAAATCAGCACATCCTATCATCACATCAGATATCTATGATTGCCCGTGATTGTTAAGCCTCCATACTCAAACCCCTTGATCCTTGATCCATATCACCAACCAATAGCTTTGCTGGTTGAAGAAGAATATGACTAATTGAATTCTTGAGTGTGTTACACCACTCCTGATCCTTTTATCCAACCATACTGGTCCCAATCATCATTTGATTATCTTTCTGGACCGAGTCACGATTGACTGAAGAGGTTTTATTAAGATTAAAATCTGGAGTGTTAAACCTCCCTTCACTTCTTTTGAAGTTGAATTCCACCACGCTACTCTTGATTTCCTTTAGAAGTGTTGAGTTATTCTTGTTTGAATCAGTTATTAATTTCTTCTAGAGCTTCTTCAAACAATAAGCTTTATCTTGTGTAGCCACCCCAGGTTATCTGATACCCTTCAAGCCCTTTATTGCGGAGAGTTGGGCAGGTTCATTGAGAATCTGGAGGTTGTTTGGGATTGAGTTGATCTTTCCTAAGCTCCTGCTGACAACCAGAGCTATTAGCTTGTGGGCATTTTCACTCACAATTTCCTTGTCTTGTTGAAATCTGAACAATTCTTGACTCCTTCTATTCAAGTTTTCCCCCAACATCATCTTGCCTCAGACAGTGTTATCTCCCAGCTACCGACTACGATAATCTTTATCCTCTTATTTTTGGTTCCCCGTTTACCAGGTTCTGAACTTTGATCTTGGTTACATTTAAATATTTTTGTAACACTCAGGAGGGCAGCCTAAAAAAGCACCTATCCCCTCCACAGAACTGCCAACGCCCTGCACCGTTTGGAGTCTTACACCGGTGGGGAAAGCTTTTCTCCAATTGCTGGAATGGTCCTTATTGGTTATTTTTGCTTTTATAGAGGTGTTTCAATGTTTTGGAAGACCTGGATGATGCTAAGTTGGCCAGAAGGTTCTCTTCTGATCAGTTCCAGAATTTTCATTGTTTTGGAGGCAACTTATCTCAGAAGTAAGTCCTCCCAATTGTGCACTACCAGGATCATTTTCTGGGTTTTTTTTGGTAAAATCTAATGTATTCCATATAAGTGAGCACCTGCAATTCCTTCTTTGTTTGATCTCTACCACTTTTAGGGCTATTTGGATGGATAAAGAGATAATTTTTCAACTCTTTAATTACTCTCAAGATCAGGAAATGGCCATTCTTCTGTCTCAATTTATTTGTATTTAACTTTTCTTAATATCTTCAAATTCAAGATGCAGACTAGGGACAATGTATAAGTTGGGGAAAGATGTGGTGACCAATTCAAGAAACCTCTCAAAAAAGGGAAATTTTATGAATTTATTTATATTTTCTTTCATCTTCAATCAAAAAAAAATAAACTTTGTGTTTCTATGGGTACTCTTTCTCTTTCCCATCTCCAAAATTCTTCCTGTCCTAGCAGTCTAGGAAGGGCCTCACAGGATGGATCAAACTACCAGCATCCTGTTTTCAACTCCTGCTTGTTATGCTTGTGCCCGAGTTAATATTTGGCCAAGAGAGTTGTGGTGCCCCATCCTGGACACCCTGGCCAATTGCTTCTCACCATCATCATCGCATGTCACTCATCTATCTATGTCCCGCATCCTTATCCTCGCGTGTCCCACATTGCTCATCCTTATCCTCGGCCATTGTGCGTCACTCATCCTTATTGCTACCGTCGCGCGGCGCTCATCCTCATTGCTACCGTTGCGCAGCGCTCATCCATGACTTACCAAATCCATCCCGACTGCACCCCCAAGCATTTGTCCAATCCTTGGATCCATCAATCTGCCATCTCACTCGATCTATCAGTCGTGAATCTCAAGCCTGTCAGGATTTACTCAACTGCCTCAAGCCAATCTCCTATCCGCCCATCCGCCCTCTCACAAACTTTATCCGTCACATTTCCTGGGAATCTCCCACCCGCTTCCGCCTTCGGACGAGTGGTGGAGAATTGTTAACTACCGCCCTTGGACATCGGCGGCGGTCCAGTTCATTTTCCTTTCCCATTCTGTTGGCCTTTGGACAAGGGGTGGGTGATTCCGTTATTGTTGCACAAGTCTATCCGCGGATGGACGCAAGTGACCACATGATTTTCTTTCTTTTTCCGCTCTATTTGTAGAATACGTTGTACATAGTCTAACAGGGCCTCCTTCCCATATAATGAGGGGCTCTCCCCTGCCTTTTGGATGAAGAAGGGGGGAATAAAAGGGAGCATGAAATAAGCACCCCTTAAATCCTTGAGCCTCCATACTCAACCCTTGATCCTTGAGCCTCCATACTCAAACCCTTGATCCTTGTTCCTTATCACCAACCAAATTGCCTTGCTGGTTGAAGAAAAATTCTGTCTGTTGGAATTTTTGAGTGTGTTATACCACTCCTTGATCCCTTTCCCTGAACATACTGGTCCTGATCCTTGATCATCCTTCTGGAGCCATCACCATTGATTGAAGAGGTCTTATTAAGCTTAAGACCTGGAGTGTTATACCTCCCCTTATGTTCTTTGGAGTTGCATTCTGCCAGCCTACTCTTGAGTCCCTTGAGAAGTGTTGAGGTTATCCTTGCTTCAAATCAGTTACTGTTTGCTTTTAGAGCCTCTTAAAAAATGTGCTTTGTCTTGTACAGCCACCCCCAGTTATCTTTTACCCTTCAAGAGCATGATTGCGGAGAGTTGGGCAGGTTCATTGAGAACCTGGAGGTTGCTTGAGTTTGAGTTGATCATCCCCAATCTTCTGCTGACAACCAGAGTTATTAGCTTGTGGGCGTTGTTTGCATACAACAGCTTTTGGTCCTTGAACTCTAAGCAAACTTTAACTTCTTTTTTTCAAGTTTTCCGTGCATAATCTTGTCTCAGATAGTTCTGTTCCATCTCTACCAGACTATTATCATCTTTATCCTCTACTCCTTGATTCCTCATTTACCAGGTTCTGGACCTTGATCTTGGTTACATTTAAATATTTTTGTAAAACGCAGGAGGGCAGCCTAAACAGCACCTTTCCCCTCCACACAACTGCCATGGCCTAGAACCGTTTGGAGTCTTACATTTGGTCCCCAGGTCCAGGATCAAACCAGAAACCTTGGGATTTACAGTCCCAACTTGAAGGATCAACTCCAAAATCCAATCTGATTTTTTTTTCTTTTCTTTCTTTTTTTGTTTGTTCTTTTCTTTCAGATCTGATACGTGGAGGCAACTTGGTCCAGAAGTAAGTCCCCCCAATTTTGCATCATCTTGGCAAGATCCTTGTTGTTTTTGTGAAACTCTACTCTTGCCACACTTGTGAGCCACCTTGGAACTCTGCTTGTTTGGATCTCTTAGTAAACCTTCAACATGGAATATGCTGGATCCTCCTCATCCGTTTGGGCCAAGATGGTCATAATCAAACCCCAGAACAAAAACCTAGGCTTCAATGGGACCAATGTTGAACAATTCCTGGAATCCTATGAGATGGCTGCTGAAGTGGATGGTGCTAGTGAATATGATATGGCTTATCAGTTACGATTTTTTATCTCTTCTGAAAAAATTATGGAGTTTATCAAATTTTTTGAGGGATTTGAGACTCATAACTGGAGGCTCCTGAAGGAGGCTATGTTGGCCTATTGGGGAAAAATAGATGTAGCCAGATTTACTTTGCAATACTTGGACGCCCTGGTTTCTCAATGGATCTCCAATTGTGGTATCTCCTCAGCCTCTGACTATCAAGCTTTCAGAAAATCATGGGACCCTATCCAGTCCTATCTTCTTTGGAACAATCAAATTGATATGTTGGACAAAATTTGAGTGCAATTCTTTCAGTCTTTCTCTCCAGGAGTGCAGGAAAGAATTAAGGATGAATTGGTGAAATCTGGATCCATGATCACAACAAGAGATAATTGGTTAAAGCTCCCTGCTTTCATGGTTCTTAGGAACACTGTGGATAAAGTGATGAAAGGTCAAACAGCTCTCACCTTTGAAAAACCTGAAATCACTGAACCAGTCCTTGCCCCCTCTTTTCAAGCATTTAACAAAATAATGAATAAGATGGAAGCCAAGTGCAGACCTAAACCCAATCCTCAGAACCACCTGGAGACACCTACTATAGATGAGATCACTAAATTACTTTAAGCATTTGAGAATAAAATAGATCAGAAAATATCCTCTTTAGCCACTCCTAAACCTGCTAATTCTGTTCCTAAATCAACCATAGTCTGTTATTATTGTCATAGGGAAGGCCATGGTACCGGTAGATGTCCTGAACTCCAGAAGGACAAGGGAGAGAATTTTGTAGAGCAGAAGGGAAATAATTTCTTTCTTCCTAATGGTGCTTTGATCCCTTTTGACTCATCTCGTCCAATCCGTCATGTGGTGGCCTCATACCAACCACCAACTCCCAAGAAGGCATCCTTGGTCTCTGTGGATTTTCAATCATCCTGTGGAACTCTGCAACCTTGGTATCCTCCAGCTATCACTTCTTCCAGCTTCCCTGGCACCTATCAATCTGATCCAGCTAGGAAACGCCATGAGGAACCAAAACCTCATAAGTCTCCTCCTGTTCCATCCTCAATCCTGCAAAAACCCGTTAAACGTTGATTTTCACCTGAGCCTCCTTCCTCTGATGTGGAAGACATGGAAGTAGAAAGGGAGCCAATTATGGAAAGGTTCCAGGACAACTCTGATCTTCCCCCTCTTCAACCTGTCCAACCATCAGATTTTCTTCCAGTACCCATTTCACCTGATCTTCCTCCCTCCACCCAGCCCAAAGTTTGATTTGAGAGGGGCATCTCCAAGGACTACCCTAATGCTGTGGAAGGAGTATTAAAAAAAATTTCTGATCTTAAAATCCCTGATCTATCTGTGGCTGAACTCCTGTCAATTTTTTCATCTGTGGCTGAAGGGATGAAGAAATGGGTTTCTCGTTGACGTGTGGAGATTGGTCTGGACGAATTGAAAGTCTCCTCTGGTACTCTGATGGAGGATTCTGGTGGAACAGATCCCTCTTCCGATACCACCCTGTATTCCTGTCTTCTTGGCTTTCTCCCATGTTATCTTGGTGATTCAACTAAGAGGTTTTCTCTCCTTGTGGATTTGGGTTCTCAGCTCAACTTGATTTCAGACTCCATGGCCTGCAAGCTTAAACTTAGCCCAAGGGTCAGTTTCAACTCTGTGGTTTATGGGATTGGGAATCAGTCCTGTGAGCTGGTTGGTATTTCTGGGGATATCCCTGTTTGAATTGGGCAAAATATTGTTGGCACCTGTCACTTCTGGATCACTCGTCTGAATGGTCCCATAATCTTGGGAAGGCCTTTCTTAGTGGACTTTGGTGCTACCCTGATGTTTTCTGATCAAGTTGGGGAGAGAATTCTCCTCCCTGATGCCGATGGCAGAAAGATTGAAGTTCCTCTTTGTTCTCTGGATTCTGGTCGTTGGGAAAGATATTTCCCTGGTCATCCTCCCACATCTGTCCTGAAAGGAAAGCAGAAAGAAAACTCTCATTCCTCTCATCTTCATTTTTTAGCAGAATAGTTGGCCCTACTGATAGTTGTAGTTCTTCTCAGCCTCAGACTTCAACTCATGGACCAACTCCCACCTCAGAGGCATATCTTTCTTTTTCCTCATCATTTCCTTCTCATCCAAATAAGATCAAAAACCAAACACATGAAAAATCCGAAAAATCCAAAAATATTTCTTCTCTGTCTGGATCTGTTGTATCTTCTTTTCCTTTTTCTTTTCAGCCTGATCACTCATCCTCTATTTTGGTTTTGAATCTCCGCAATGAGTCTAAACTAGATCTCAATCTTGATTCTTTCCTTGGTGGCTTTCGTATGAAGGAGTATGGTCTTAAGTGGAGGCAATTTGGGGTAAAAGTAAGTCCTCCCAATTGTGCACCACCAGGGGCTTCTACTGCTGTCATTTTTGAAACTCTACCCTGGGCCACACATGTGAGCAATGTGTTATCTTTTGGATCCCCTTTTATGGAGAAGGCACCTTTCAAGAACGCAGCAGAACATTGAACTTGGAAGATGTTGGAATATGGCCTCATTTTTCGTAGGCAGGTCTCACTGGTCAATGCTTGGAGGAAGCAAGGATTCCTCTCCTTTGCCACCAAGTACAAACCAGTTGCAAAGAAGGTCCAGCCAGTCAACCAACCAATGCCTCTCAACCTCAATCCTCCTCTTATGCGTCCTCCTCTATCCCGCAATCCTTACTGTGGTCTGTCCCAATCCTTCACTGGTCCATTTATTCCCTCTGGTCGGGTCTTTGAAGAAAGTATTAAAGAGGTCAACTTTGGTCCAGATGGATGGCTTCTTACTGATGAGTTAACTTTGATCAAAAATATCTTTTCTCTAAGGGAAAAATCTATTGCATTCTGTGAAGAAGAGAGAGGCCTCTTGAAAGAATCCTATGGTCTCCCTTACATCATCCCTGTAGTTGAACATGATCCTCGGCAAAAGAAGGAGATCCGGATCCCTGCTGCTAAAGTCAACAAATCAATCAAGTTGGTGCGCAAACAAGTACAAACCTGTTTATACAAACAATTGAATTCTAGCTATTCCATTCCTGTTTTCTGTGTTCTAAAGAGTAATGGTAAACTTAGAGTATTTCATGATCTCCAAACTCTTAATAAAGTTACTACTAAAGACTCTGGCGTGCCTCCTGCCACTGAAGAATTTTTTGAATCCTTCTCTGGGAGAGCTTGCTATGGTCTAGGTGACATTATGGGTGGCTATGAAAAACAATCCCTGCATCCTATTTCTTGGCCTCTTACTACTTTTGATACTCCCCTTGGTTTATTTCAACTGACTTGATTGCCTCAAGGTGCCACCAACTCGCTTGCAGTCTATCAGGCTCAGATCATGTGGATCCTCCAGGACGAAATCCCGAATCATGCGGGTATCTTTATTTATGATGGTTGGATTAAAGGTCCAGTTTCTGACTATGATAATGAGCTCTTAACTTGGCACTCAGGAATTTGATGATTTATCTGTGAGTATGCTACTATCTTGGAAAGGATTTTGTTTCAAATCGAGGAATCTGGCCTTACTGTCTTTGGATCAAAACTTGCTGCCTGTGTCCCTGCCTTGGAAATTGTTGGTCATATAGTCTGCAAGGAAGGAAGAAGGATGGCACCCTCTAAAGTCAACAAAATCATCTCCTGGCCTACTCCAATAAATCCAACGGAAGTTAGAGGTTTCCTAGGTGTTGTAACTTATGTCAGGGTCTTCATTCCCTCACTATCCAAAATCTGTATTCCCTAGAGTTGCTTAACCAGGAAGGATGCTGAATGGATTTGGAGCCAAGACTGCAAACAATAATTTCAGTTTCTCAAAACAATTGTTGGCAAAGACATTGTCTTGAACAAGATCACTTATGGACCCAGAGCCGGCAAGATCAAGCTGGCAGTGGACTTTAGCTATCAATCTGTTGGGGCTGTCCTTACCCAGGAAGATGAAAATGGTTTGGATTGTCCTGCTCTGTATGAATCTCTTCTTTTCTCAGATGTGGAATCCAGGTACTCCCAGCCAAAACTGGAACTTTGCGGTGTGGCCCAAATGTTGAAGAAGCTCCAGACTGTCCTTTGGGGTCATCATTTTGAATTGCAAGTTGATGCTTGATCCAGTGTTGAAATGATCAATGCCCCCAGCCTTCCAAATGCTCCAATGACTCGTTGGGTGGCTTTCATCCAGTTGTTCTCTTTTGATATTGTTCACAGGCCTGGAAAATCTTTCACCATGCCTGATGGTTTATCTTGAAGCCCTCTTGGAGATGATGAATCAGATGTTGGAATGGATTTCAATGAGGAAGAACCCTTGGTCCGCCCTGTTTTTGCCTTCTCCTCCCAAGATTACTCTGGTTTCCAGCAAGGTTTCTGGCTTAAGTTAGATCAGTACCTTTCAACTCTCCAAAGACCCCCTGATCTCTCTACCAAAGAATTTTGGTCCCTTAAAGGGAATTCCTCCAACTTCTTTGTCCAAGGTTCTAGGCTTTTGAAAAGAGCAACTCATTGTGCACTTGTTGTGGTCACTATCCCTTCTAAGCAAGATTCAATCCTGGAAAGTCTCCATGAAGGCCTTGGTCATTGTGGGGAAACCAAAACTTATCAACAAATATCCAAACAATTTTGGTGGCCATCTCTGAAGAAATCCGTCTCTCAATTGTGCAGGAATTGTGAAGTGTGCCAGAAATATGATCTTAGGCGCCCGGCCAAAATTGGTTACCCCACTGGAGAGTCCACTGTCTTTGGGAGGATTGCTATGGATATGGTTCACATTAAGGCTGGTGGAGCTAAGTACCTCATTGTGGCTAGAGATGATTTTTCTGGATGGGTTGAAGCAAAGTTTCTTAAGAACCTCAGCTCTGAATCAGTAGAAGCTTTCCTTTATGAGACTTGGACAATGCCTTATGGCTTGGCACAATCTTATTCGACTGATGCCGGCTCCAAGTTTGGTGGTAAATTGGCTGATATGTTCCAATCACTTCCTGTTCAACATAGGGTGACCACTCCTTATGATCCTGAAAGCCAAGGCATGGTGGAAAGAGGCCATGCTCCTTTGAAGGCTGATCTTGTCAAACTGGCTGGTGAAAGTGGCAAGAAGTATTGCAAATTCCTCCCCCTGGTCCTTTTCTCTGATCAAATTTCAACAAAAAAAACCACTGGCTTTTCACCTTACAAAATCATTTTTTGTCAAAGGGCTGTCCTTCCTCTGGATCTGGAAATGGAATCTTTCTTAGGTATTTCTTGGGAAAGGGTTTCTTCCACCACTGATCTATTTGTTGCCAGATCAAAGCAGCTGGAAAGGAGTGAATATGTCCGTAGTGAAGCTTATCAGAAAATGATGTAGTCTAGGGAAAAATCAGTTCATTATTGGGAAGACAAGCATTCAAAGCAAATCAGGCCCTGGGGATCTAGTCTTAGCTTATAATCATTCCTTGGAAACGCAGTGGGGAAAGCTTTTCTAAAACCGCTGGAATGTTCCTTACCAAGTGATCCGTCATGTTAGAGGTGTATCATATGTTTTGGAGGAACTGGATGGTACTCAGATGGCCAGAAGGTTCTCTACCGATCAGGTCAAGAAATTTCATTCTCATGGAGGCAACTTGTTCCAAAAGTAAGTCCTCCCAATTGTGCACCACCAGGGTCATCTGCTGCATTTTTGTTGTGAAACTCTACTTCATTCCACGCATGTGAGCACCTGGGACGCCTGCTTCATTTTATCTCAGCCACTTCTAGGATTTTTTGGACGGGTCTACATATTCTTTTTCAACCACTCTCAAGATCAACATGGCCATTCTTTGGTTTCAATCATCTTTTCTTTCCCTTCTTTTTTTTATGGCATCAAACTCAGGAGCAGACTAGGGACAGTCTGTAATTTGGGGAGAGATTTGGTACCCAATCCTGGACACCCTGGCCAATTGCTGCTCACTGTCATCATTGTGCGTTTCTCATCTATCATTTTCCAGCATCCTTATCCTTGCGCGTCCTGCCTCGCGCGTCCTTATCCTCGCGCGTCCTGCCTCGCGCGTCCTTATCCTCACGCGTCCCGTGTCCCACGTCCGGCTTTGCTCATCCTTATCCTTGGCTGTCGCGCGTTGCTCATCCTTATTGCTACCGTTGCGCGGCAATCATCCTCATTGCTACCGTCGCGGGGCGCTCATCCATGACTTACCGAATCCATCCCGACTGCACCCCCAAGCATTTGTCCAATCCTTGGATCGGTCAATCTGCCATCTCACTCAATATATCAGTCGTGAATCTCAAGCCTGTCAGGATTTACTCAACTGCCTCAAGCCAATCTCCTATCCGCCCATCCGCCCTCTTACAAACTTGATCCATCACCTTTCCTGGGAATCTCCCCCCCACTTCCGCCTTTGGACGAGTGGTGGAGAAGTGTTGACTACCACCCGTGGACATCCGCGGCGGTCCAGTTCATTTTCCTTTCCCATCCTGTCCGCCTTTGGACAAGGGGTGGGTGATTCCGTTATTGTTGCACGAGTCCATCCGCGGATGGACGCAGGTGACCACATGATTTTCTTTCTTTTTCTGCTCTATTTGTAGAATACTTTTTACATAGTCTAACAGGGCCTCCTTCCCATATAAGGATGGGCTCTCCCCTCCCTTTTGGATGAAGAAGGGGGGAATAAAAGGGAGCATGAAATAAGCACCCCTTTGATCCTTGAGCCTCCATACTCAACCCTTGATCCTTGAGCCTCCATACTCAAACCCTTGATCCTTGTTCCTTATCACCAACCAAATAGCCTTGCTGGTTGAAGAAAAATTCTGTCTGTTGGAATTTTTGAGTGTGTTATACCACTCCTTGATCCCTTTCTCTGATAATAATGGTCCTGATTCTTGATCATCCTTCTGGAGCCATCACCATTGATTGAAGAGGTCTTATTAAGCTTAAGACCTGGAGTTTTATACCTCCCCTTATCTTCTTTGGAGTTGCATTCTGCCAGCCTACTCTTGAGTCCCTTGAGAAGTGTTGAGGTTATTCTTGCTTCAAATCAGTTACTGTTTGCTTTTAGAGCCTCTTAAAAATTGTGCTTTGCCTTGTACAGCCACCCCGAGTTATCTGGTTCCCTTCAAGAGCTTTATTGCGGAGAGTTGGGAAGGTTCATTGAGAACCTGGAGGTTGCTTGAGTTTGAGTTGATCATCCCCAATCTTCTGCTAACAACCAGAGTTATAAGCTTGTGGGCGTTGTTTGCATACAACAGCTTTTGTTCCTTGAACTCTAAGCAAACTTTAACTTCTTTTGTTCAAGTTTTCCCTGCATAATCTTGTCTCAGATAGTGCTGTTCCATCTCTACCAAACTATTATCATCTTTGTCCTCTACTCCATGATTCCTCATTTACCAGGTTCTGGACCTTGATCTTGGTTACATTTAAATATTTTTGTAACACTCAGGAAGGCAGCCTAAACAGCACCTTTCCCCTGCACAGAACTGCCACGGCCTAGAACCCTTTGGAGTCTTACAGCGTGTGCAATCATCATTATTGATCATCTCCTCCATCATGATTTATCATCCTCTATCTCAGAAATCATCATTTTTATCTTTTGCTATGGATCACCCTCACCAATCATTCACCATGATATACCCATCTGACTTATCCCATTGCCTCCCAACACCCATCCATTGCTTGATCATCCATCTCACTTCCACCACAATTGCCTCACGTAAAAAATGCCATTGTTGTTTCCGCATCAACCTCACTTTTCTCATCTGGTGGACTTGGAGTTGTTGCTCATGGCTGTTGGTACCATTGTCTGTCAACTTGGAAAACGTAAATCATTGATTTCTAACCTAATTTTTCTCACCAACAGATCAGCAAGCTGTTGCTTGCAGCCATTGTTTCAGCCTTCCTCTCAATCCTCCAACCTTTCTCCTTTCTCCTTTCAAATGACATCTCCGACACCATTGATCACCTTCCCCTTTGAATCAATCATATCCCAGCATCATTGCCATCACAACCATCTTTCCAATTGGCTAGAAGCCTTCAATTATCCTTCCATCAGCAACCGCTTGCACCTTTCTCATCTCATGCTCATCCAGTGCTCACTGTCATCCTTGATGCGGGCTGGGTGCCTTTTTTTTTCTCTTCATCTTTTTATTCAAATTTCACTGTCTACCTTTTGCCATTTTTTTGTTTTCCATTACCATTTTCCCTCAATCCATCTTTTTTTGTCAAAGAAAAAAAAATGTTTCTGCTTCATTTGTGTCATCCCTTTGTAATTAGTCTACAGGGGCCCCTTCCCCAGAAAAGAAGGAGCTTTCCCCAAAATTTTTACCCGCATGGTATCATCACCAAGACTTAAATCAATTTGCCTTTAAGCTGAGAGTTTTATCCTGGGTATAACCATGATTTTCCTCTGATCTTTGAGCCTCAATACTCAAATTTGTTTTTGTCCCCCTGTCTCCTTGTTTTTAATCACCAACCAATAGCCTTTCTTGTTGAAGATGAATTCATTTTATTGATTTTTTGAGTTTATTAAACCACTCTGTGACCCCTTTTTCAATCATACTGGTTTTGATAAATCTTTGATTATCATTCCAAAACCAGTCAAATTTGACTGAGTGGTTTCTTTAAGCTTGAAAATTGAAGTGCTAAACCTCCCTTTATTTCCTTGAATTTGAATTTTTCCATGCTAATCTTGATTCCCTTGAGAAGTGTTGGGTTATTCTTGTTTGAACTTGTTACTGCCTTGCTTCTAGAGCTTCATAAAACAAATTGATTTTTTTTAAAGCCACTCAAATTTATCTGGTACCCTTCAAGCACTAGATTGCAGGGAGTTGGGGAGGCTCATTGAGAACCTGGAGGTTGGTTGGGATTGAGTTTATCTTTCCTAATCTACTGCTGACCACCAGAGTTATTATCTTTTGGTCATTGTTACTTAAGAATGTCTTGTTCTATTGAAATCTGAAAGGGGATTTAAATTGTTTTTTCAATTCTTTTCCCAAATCATCTTGTCTCAGATATTTTTTTCCATTTCTATCAATTACAACAAACTTATCCCTCCCCACTGATTCCTCATTAATAAGGTTCTGGAACTTGCCTTTGGTTACATTTAAATCTTTTTGTAACACTGAGGAGGGTAGCCCAAACAGCCACTTTCCCCTACACAGAACTTCCTGGGGATCAGCATTTTTTTGGGGGAATTAACCTTCTCTTATTTCCACAACTCATTAAAACTAGTTTTCACTCATTCCTAGAAAGCCAAATCAACTGTATAGTTATCAAATTGACTAGTCCCTTACCCTGAATAAATAACATCCTCATTTTTCATTGTCTTCTCATTTCATTCCTTCCAGTCTCATCCTTTACGTCCTTGTACACTCATATTTCATTTTCTTGAACCAAGGCTAAAACCATGTAAATGGCTGTACTTTTATTTCATTGCCCTTTTCATCCCTGTCAATCATTGACTCACCGCTCTCTATTTTTAGTTTGTCATCCATTGGGTTGTATCTGGTCATCTTTGGATTAGCTTTTAAAGGCTTCATTTCCTGCCTGAATATTGTCTCCTCAGTTAGTTAATTTCATACCTTCTTGCATTTGATCAATCCAGTCATCACACTGGGCTTGGCTTTAGTTCCTTTTCATTGGAACAATTCACCCCTCTTTCTGTTTTTTGAGCCATCAAATCATAAGTTTTCACTTTTCATTAAGCCTCCCTATCTTGCAATGTCCCTTGCACTCATCTTCTCCCTTTGCTCTAACAATAATTCAAGATTTCCCCATATTACGTGGGGTGGTCATGTGGCAAGAAGGCATATTTGTGCAGATTGACTAGAAGGACTATTGGAAATTCAAGGTAATGCCAAAATTGATGGATGCAGACTGATTTTATAAGTGGATGATTACTAATGCTGACCAGCACAATTGCAAAATGCATAAGAGATGGCAGTCACCAGTTTCAAATTGGGGTATCTGACTGACCAGTGACATGAAGTCACTATATGTGGCCAATTCTTTCTCAAATAAGTATCAAAAGTTTCACCATGAAAATACAACAATTTATTCTGTGATTAAACATAAAATTTAACGGGTTAACTGTGGATTTCAGGTTTATCAATAATAAAAGTCAACCGTTTTTTGTTTTTCACCTTGGTTCAAAATAAAAGTCATTCTGGTTTCAATTTTGTGGAAAATGAAATCCAAACTGATTTATCACAAGGGCAATAATGGTATCACTGGCTGACCAGTGAATTAACATGACAAAATCATTGCAGAAAGGTGCTTATCAGTTTCTATCTTTCTACACTGATTGGTGAGGCTCACCCTTTGGTTCATCCCTCTGGCCAGAAAGCTGGATCTCCTAGTAGTTAAATGCCACTGTGACCAGAGACAGTCCAACAAGCACTGATCAATAGATCAGCCAAGGCAGGGCTCAACCTAGTTGCATGAAAAGACCTCAAAAAATTTTTCTACACTGGGACATGTGCTCCCAATGGTGAACTTGTTTCTAATCATTTAAATACTACTTAAACACATTTACCTGTAATAAAAGATATCTGAAAGACTCCAGTTATTTTCTCAGCAATATAGTTTCTTTTTACCTAAATTTCAATCAAAAAACTTGATGAAAATAATCCTGCATCATAAGGCATTGATATACCAGTTTAACATAAGGGTTTTAAGATACATATGAACCTACGCGGGGACCAAATATATGTGTAATACAATTTGGATTCAAACATGGGACTCTAAAGCCCATTGGACAATCACATGGACCATTTGTGCCTGTGTGGATGTCACTGATTTGAGGAATGCCTCAAAAAACTTGAAACAAGTCAGTTGGCACACATGCCCTCATGGGCCCGCTGGTCTGGATGGGCCTCCCAAGCTAACTGGGCTTGAGGTGCCAATTTTGGGCCTTTCCTGTATTATGGACATACCTGGAAAGCCAGGCCAGACAGCAGAAGTAGTCATTTCTCAACTTTGGGCTATGACGGTCTGTTGGGACTGTTGCCTGTCTTGAAGCCTAGGCGTGCCCCCTGTTCCATGGCCAAAATCCTACAGGGGACCATATTATGGGGCACAGAGACTCATTGCAAGTCCCTCCACCCTGGCCAGTCATTGCGGTGGTGGGGGGGCATGGAGATTTCTCTCCCTGTCCCCCAACCTCCATTTTTGCAAGGGAGGGGGCCAACCACAACCAGGCTGGTTGCATCAAATAAAACTAAGCAGGGGGGACCTGATTACTCTCCCACCTACAGGGGTTCGGGGCGCGACGGTGGGGGGGGGCGCAATGATTGCTTCCCCTATCCCCTAACTTCCATTGCTTCAAGGGATGGGAAAAAGCACAAAAAGGCCAGTAGCATCAAAGAAACCAGCAGTGGTGGAGAACTGATTGCCCTCCCACCTACAGGGAGTTGGGTTATGGAAACAGAGGAGGGGGGGCAAAGATGGCTCCCTCAATTGCCCCAAGGGAGGGGATAAACTGAACAGTTGCTTTGCACAAAATTGCAAGTGTTTGGATGCATGCATCCAAACACTAGCAATTTTGTGCAAGGATTCAGGTTGCTGCAGTAGGGGGGGGGGGCACAATGATTTGTCCCAGAATGCCCTCACCTCCATCTCTGCAAGGGAGGGGAAAAACGCACTTAATGGTGCAAAGTGACTACAGAAAAGACTCTGGAACACAGTCATCTCCTGATAAATCCAAATTTGATGAAGTTTGCTTTCTCCTGAAAAGAATCAATTCACCATTGCAAGGATTCAGTTGTGGTCATGAGAAATTCTTAAGAAAATCAAACACATCCCTCAAAGATTCCCAATTCCCAACTTCTATCCAACCACCCTCCGTCACTCAAGTGGGTTTGAACACCATGTGAATTGACTCTATAATCTGAACCTTGTTGTTTATCATCAATCCAGATTTTATCATCAGTTAATTTAGTACTGTTTTCTTGAGGTATTCTAAGAATGTTGGTAAAACCAAGTGCAAGGCAGTTTTCTTGGGAAATATCAACAAAAACTCTAATGAGAGAACTGAGCCTGAAGAGGAGGAACCAGAGGGAAAGAAACCATTTCAAGAATCCATCTCTTAGGTCAATTGTTCTTCAGCCATTAAATGTATTCCTGGGCAAAACAAAGATCAAATTCTTTTTGGCCACTCTAAAAAATATGGAAAGATCCAATACAATTGACTCTGTTTGCTTGCCAGTTATCCACATAATGGTTGGACTTGATTGGTAGTATCACTCAGGAACTTACCTTGATCTGTGAAATAGTTATTGAGAATATGGTTCAACTACAGGTATACAAGCTACATGGAAGCATGATTGGAGAAGAAAGATCAAAATTGTGTTGGCCTGGACTAGTTTTGCAGAGATGGGTTTGGTCTTTTTCTTCATTTGAAAAAGGTTTGCATTGATCCTGTTTTTTTGCCATTGACTTGACTAATAATGATTTATTTGCCAGATTTTTTGTGTGTTTCATTTTTCAAAAGTGTTCACACTGCTCAAAATAGTAGAATATTTGCCCAGAACAAAACAGGAGAGACCAAGTTACTAGGGAATAACTCAATTATAAAAAGATGAATTTGATTTAAGACCTATTGGGTCCACCTTGAGGCAAAATTTTGACTTGCTTGCTTGGAGGCTCTCCCCATTTTATCTTAGAAGTTTTCTCATTGTTTCTATATTTCTTGATTTCTCCTTTAATTTAGATTAATATCATTGGTCAAAACTCAATTGGTTTTCACCTTGTAATTCCCGGGTGAATTCCAATTAAGATTCAGTTTCATTGATGTGGAAGCTCAAGTGAATTCTCTTTTCTTCATTTATGAATTACTGGTGACATCCAGTTTCCACCATAGTGAACAACATGTGAAATTTTTTTTCAATGTAAACTTGGGTGAACTCAAGATTCTTCATTGGTGAATACAAATTTCCAGTAAAGGGATTCAATGGACCAGAGAATGGGAGTGAACGGTGACATGAAGTCACTGGCTGTCCAGAGAGCACAATTTGGCCCCGGGTGAGTGGGGGAGAATTCATTTTTGGATTTACCTTGCTTTGGAGATAACTTTGGTGTTTTATGAAAAGGAGCTGTTCTTCCTAGTTTTATGGGATCATATTATCATATTATCAAATTATGCAAGTACCTTACCTTTTTTTATGGGTAAATTATTTCATATTTAAATGGAGGATATACATTGCAAAGGTCATTTCAGATTACTTATTTATCTTTTATAGCTATTTCATTATGGTAGTAGAAGGGGAGTCTGAGGGAAAGCAGTGATAAAAAAAATCAAGAGGGAATTCAGGTATCTTCTTCAAGTTGTTGCATGTTTTGATTATCAACTTTGTGGAGGTGGATTTCCTAAGATAATTAGGGCAGCAAAGGTGTTGTAACAAAGAGACCCAGGGAAACACAGGGGCACAGGCTAGCATGTACCTACCTCTAATGTTGGTGTTACTCAAACAAATAACTCTGGTTCAACTGTATTTCTAGCAAAAAATATCTCAAACATAAAAAAATAGAAAAACATGCAAATCTTTCCAAACCAAGATCAAATTTGGTTCTAATTTTGATGAAATGCCCATGAATACCAGGTTTAAAAGAGGAAATTAGCTTCAAATTTCAAGGCAATTAAACTAAAACAATGCAAGAGCAAGATGATAAAAAATTACACATAAAATTCAAAACTAATCATTTTAGTTAGTTGGTTTGATGTTGTGCAAGGTATGACTGTAATCCTTCTGGCCCTGTTGCAGTTTCATTTTCAATCAGGAAAAATCAAGAAACAGGCTTTCTCCTGTAAATATTGTTGGTTTTTACACCTGTCAACAGCAAGACTCCCAAGTCTTAATGACTCCTCATAATGTTCAGGAGTGTGTCTGAATATGGCCCCATTACTGCAAGATGGTTTAGTGCCACCAGCCATACAAAATTTGGGGAAAAGTGCCCTAAAAACCTGGGGTATCATCATGGTATGTCACACCATAAAAACTGAAAGATGAACTTGTCTTTCAGCTGGTTCCATAACTATTTTTTTAGGCCTTTCCTCTCAGTTGGTTTGCAGTTTTGCAAGTTGGAACACAACCAAGGGATTACCCTGCAGTCAAATTTTGTGCTAGGGATGTGCATTGATTCCTGGAACATTTTGAGAGTTTGGCGGAGAGCAAAGGGGCTAACAACATGGATCAGGTCCAGCAGATTTTGAAATGAATTCCTGAAAAGGAAGATTTGCAAGATTCCAAGGATATAGAGGGATATAAAGAGAGGGACTGGGTGAATTTGTGGGGGAGATGATTGAGAAGTGGGGGATGCAGGAGAAATGGTTTGAAGGGGTGGACCTGGAGCAGCTAGCATCTGAGAAGGAGGAGACAGGAAGAGTAACCTTCAGAAAATTGTTTGGTGTTTACTGTTCCTTTTTTGTATTATAAGTATCTCTCCTGCAATGAGATTCTTCCATAAATCACTGGTTTGATAAAAAGGACATTTTTTTGTGGGTTTATCATGGGGCTTGGTGGTATTGTTCACCAGAAGCTCTACAACAGTGGGCAGATTCAGAAATTGCAGGATGATGGAGTATCTCTTCTACTGCAATATCTGGGCAGTGGTTTTAGGCAATTTCTAGCTGATGGAGCTGCTAGAAGAGGCTCCCAAAAAACTGGAACAAGGGGAGTTCCCAGTTGGGTGGGTACCATTAGATCTGCCAACACCAAAGGAGAACCTGAATATAAAAGAGTTGTTTAACAAGCACCAAATCTTTTCAAAGAAGGCTGAGGAGCAGCCAGTACAAGCAATGCCTTGAAAAACTTTGAGAAGTGGTGAGCCTTTCCCCATAATGGGCTATTATCATGGCAAAGAAAGGCATAAGAAAAGAGGATGCAAGTTCCTTTCCAACTCCATAGCAAATGAATTGGAGAAGATGGATTGGAGAGATTGATTTTTCTTCCTTCCAGAGAAACATTAACAGAACTTCTGGTTTTGAATTTTCCAAAGGATAAAATTCATGCTGCATCAGGGAAAAAATAGGAGGAAAGAAAATTTGTGGGATATGCCTCCCAATTATCTTATTTGGAACCTCTAGAGGTAATGGCAGTATTTTAAGACAAAAAAAAGTTTGAAGATATCAAAACACTTTCCTCAACCAAAGTTCTGGAACCAGAAGTAGTGGTTAAGGCAGGATGGACTGTAGGAGGGCAGGGGAAGTAGTCCAGCGGATCTTCAGAAATAATTACCCTATTTATTTAATTCTTAAGGATTTGGACTGTATCTCTCAGGTAAGGTGTTGGAGATGGTTGCATTTTTACAGCAGTACATCAGGAATAAAGGGGATAATATGAATGCCAAGGAAAAGCATGGATCTGATCCCTCAATGCAAGTTTTGATGATTAAGTTATGGATGGATCTAGGATGTGTCCTTTAGGGTACGTCAAAATGGGGATTAGAGGCAAGAGGTGCCAAGCCATGGTGGATAGTGGCTTGATGGTAAATTAACTCCAATCCTGACTAGTGAAGGATGCGGGTTTGTTCCAACATCAGGCAAATATTGGATTTCAGAAATTGGGAAGATTTAAATGTTTTTTCAAAAGAGTTTTATAGCAGGAATTAATTCAGGTGGGAAATGTGTTGGCTCTTCTTTTTTTTCTATTGTTCTGAGTGATGAGCAGTTCCAAGATCATAAGTCTGAGTAGGTCATTCCTTTTTTGGATTCTGCTCTTTTCTTGGCTTCCAATCTGATACAAGGGAAGAAATCCTCACTGTAGACAATGCCTTTGGAAAGCAGTATAAAGCAACCATATGCCCTCCCAAGTGAGGCATTTGGGAGAACCAGATTGGATTTCCACATATGGGGAATGGATATGAGAAGCGTCCTCTGGAGTATTTTTAAAAGTTGACCAAGGAAGCTGTGTCAAAATAGCTCTGTCTTTCCACAGAATTTTGACTGGCAAGGAGCAAGGGGGAGGAAGAATTCCATATGCAGGGTAATTTGGGATGAGTGTTAAAGATCATGGATTGGTATGGCAATGTGAAATGCATGGATAGTAAAGAAATTTAGCAATTCCCTTTATGTGTCTCTGATAGGTCTCAACAAAAGCAGCTACCCTTGTGCCAAAGTTATAAGCAAGCCAGAGGTTTTTGCAAGTAAAAAATTGCGGATGGGGGAGAAAGATGGAGGAGCACAGCTTATTAAGGCCAGGTCTTGCATGGGGAAGTAAAAACCAATGAAAATAAGGTGTGGCCTCAGAAAATCTCATGATGTGGGGTTTGAAACAAGCTCTAAGGCCTATTAATTGGTTTCAGGATCCATATAAATTTTCACTGTTGCCAACATCATTGAAAATATATCAAAAAAAGATATTCCAGGAGAAGATGGAGGACCTCAAATTTTGGCCAGAGGTGCAGCTGAGTGCAGAGGAAATCAGGTTTCCAAGAGCTGTTGTTATTATGCAGAGGAAAGTGCTGGTGTTGTGTCCTGAGGAGTGGTTTTTGCTCAAACAAAAGATAGGGGACACCTATCAAATAGAAATGATACTGCACAAGCCATGGAAGATTAAACCTATACCAATACTTGCAGCAATCAGTAACCAGTTTAAAGAGTTGGTGCAGGAGAATTTTCAGACAGGATTGTAAAAGCCTTCCTGCTATGGCTGTTCTAGCCAAATCTCTAACCTTCTTAAACAGGATGGAAAGAGTCTGCAGATTGTGAATGGCTTAAAAAAAATTCATTTGGAGACTATTTTGGATTCAGGGATACCTCAAAAGGTAGATGGTTTTGTGGAAAATATGACAGGGGAAGTCTCCTACAGGTTGGTAGACATTATGGGAGGGTATGAAAAGTGGGAGCTTCATCCAGAGTTGTGTCCAATGGCAGGTTGAAAGACTTGTTTGAGGCAGCTTCAGTTAATGCAACTTCCCCAAGGGGGTGCAACTTGGTGGCCGTCTAAAAGGATCAGATTACCTGGATTCTTCAGGATGATTTTCCCAAAACAGTGCAGATATTCATTGGAAATGTGGAAATAAAGGGTCCTAGGAAGGACTGTGGTAGGGAAACCATTCTGGGTACCCTGGTGATAGGTTGGTTTGTTTGGGAATATGTTCAGAATCCAGAAAGAACTCTGTTTTGATTTGAGTGAGCAGGACTGATTTAATTGAGGAAAAGATTTTTTGTATGCGTTAGAGCCTTCAAGGTAATTAGGCATGAGGTATCTGAAAGGGCTTGATGGATGAGAAAGAACAAAGTAAAAAAGTTCCATGATTGGCCTAATCTGCCGAATAGTACTAATTATCAATTTTTAGGTCTTTTGGGATGTTTACAGATCTTCATCAAGAGCTTTGTGGAAATAGTGAGTCCACCCTGGAATTTTATTTGGAAGGGAGCCACATGGAACTGGATCAAGGCGTGTGATTGTGCATTCAAACAATTGAAGGGGATAGTTGGATGGATGATTTTTCTGAATGACTTGGGCTAAAAAATGGTGGTATCTGATTGGTGGTAGATTGAACTGATTTTGGAGTGGGGGGAGTGCCAAACAAGGAGGAAAAGTGGAAGGATTGGCCAATGATATATGAATGGGTAACCTTTTCACATGTTGAGTCTGGTTATTTGCATCCAAAGTTGGAATTGTGAATAGGTTACAGCATGTGCTGTGGGGGGGGGGGTTCAGTTTAAACTTCTGGTAGATAAGGAGGCACTTTCCAAAGTTATTAACTCTACAAGATTTCAAACTCCTCTCATTACAAGGTGGATCACATAATCACAAGTGTTCAAATTTAGGGTCAGGCATGTTCTGGGGAAGGCTTTCACAATGCAGGATTCATTGTGCCAATTTCTGAAGGTTTGTTGTGAAGTGCAAGTGGATGTAGATGTGGAGCAGAGGCTCTTAAAGGTACTGGTGAGAACTCCAGGATTCAGAAAGTTGCCTCTGAAAAATTTTTGGAGGTTTCAGGCACTAGAGTATTACCCCCAAACACATAATTTTTGGATGGTCCTACCAGAAACAGTAGTCCAATGGATTCAATGGAAGGTTCCAAAGTTCTTCTTCCAGGAAGGGTGGTTGTGGAAGCAGGCCCCAGAGATACAGTTGGGTGTGTTTACAAGGCAAGAGGATCAAGAGGACTTGTTTCAGAGTCTCCATGAAAGGTTGGGCTGGGGGGATAAGCGGAGACCTTCTGCAGGCTCAAAGCCAGGTTCTGGTGGCCAGCGGTTGGTTTTTTGGTGTGTAATTGGGTCAAGATTTTCAAAGAGTTTAAATCAAGGAGTAAAAGCTTACCATGGGAGGCGGGTATTCCAAAGCCGAAGGGGCACTCTTTGGGAAATTTTTCTGCATGGTTTCCATGTCAAAGCAGGGAAGTTAGTGTAGCTACTTGTAGCCCAGGTTTATTTGTCAGGTTGGTTAGAGAAATGGAAATTGGTGAAGCTGTCTGCAGAAAAGGTTGGGCAGTTTATGGAGGATTTTTTGTTTTCTCTTGTTGGGTGGTTGTGGATAATCACTTTCTCTGGAGGTGTGGAGTTTAGGGGCAACTTGAGGAAGTTTGCTGAGCCCTTTGGAGCCCAGGTTGGGTAGTAAAAAGATTACCATCCATAAGGAGCTAGGGCTTTTTAGCAGGGGTATCAGAAACTCAAGGATTTCATGGTGAAAATCCATGGGAAAAGTAGTTTAGAGACTCCTTTGGGATTGGGTAAAATTTAAAAGATAGGTTGCTGGAACTCAGGGAAATTCAGTACTACAACTATTGATAAGATAGAGGAATACTAAGGTTTTTTTGGAGGATGATGTTAAAGTCACAGCTCAAACTGTGTGGTAGTTGTTTGGGGCCCTACATGGCTCAAATGAGCCGTGGGGGCCAAAAGATGACTACAAAGGGCCATTTCAAACACCCGCAACCCCCATGGGGTTGTTTAGGAGCTGTATAACTCTTGGACACGGCTCAAATGAGCTGTTTACCCACGTACACCGCTCAAATTAGCCTTCTTTGGGGGTGCACAACCCCCCAGAAGCCACGCCAGAATTTTGGGCACCCCCTGGACCACACTTGGGTTCTTTCAACCCAAATTTTGGATTAACACATACTTTGTGGGACTGTTGTTCCACACCTAGAATCCCAAAGAGACATTAAAGTGAAACCCAAGTGCAATTAAAGTGAATAATCATTAATCATATAAAAATCTGTCAACAATTCTTTCTCAACTCAAAAGTGAGCAAACTTTGTTTGATCAAGTGAAATTTGGGTTGAAAACTGAAGTATACCATTGCATTTTTTTTGATGGGAAAAGTGGAAATCCCTTGTTCTTCTGACATGGCTGCATGGAAGGTCTACATTGATAGGGCCATCAAAAAAGCTAAGGAAAAAGAAAAAAAGGATTTGGGTAATGAAACATGGGAAGCCCCAATTGCATCCTCATCAAGGGTGACAATTAATGAAAAAATGATTCACAAACGGACATTACCACTGGTGGTGAGTAACATTTTATGTAAGTGTTCTTTGCCATATTTAATATGATTGAAACTGAAGGATTGCATTCCATCAATATAACTATGTAACTATGGCAGATCCACTTGACCCACCTCCCTTGAGAGCTTTTCCTATTAAAGAAGAGGCAAAAAACTATTTTCAAACATGGGCAATGAAGCATGTTTACGCTTTAACAGTTTTCAACTCAAAGCTTGACCAATATGTGGGTATAGCCTGTGATAGACATGGTTTCTATTTGGGAATTCTTCTTAACAAAAAGTCTAGACAGACTCAAACAAAGAAGGTTGGGTGCAAGTTTTTAATCCATGCAAGTTTCACAAAGGCAGAACCCTTGTGGCGCCTCTCCTTCAACAAAACACAACATAAACATCAACCATGTGAAAATCCCTCTGTGCATCTTCAACTGAGGAGAATCTTGAGGGTGGCCTTAGAAAATCTGGTAGAAGGCATGAATGATGGTCTCAATACATTACAAATGAAGGGAAAATTGAGCAAGATTGAAGGGTGGGATTATGTTGATGACTGAACAATCTATAACACTAAGCGGAAGTTAATGCTTGAAGAAATAAAGGGAGAAAGTTTTACGGAGGTACTCTATGAACAGCTTGATCAAACAAGTTGGATTCACCAGTCAAATTTCAGTAGAGAAGGTCACTGGGAGGCCCTGTGCTTAGCACATCCAGAGGAAGTTAAGCTTTCACAAAAATTCCATCATATTGCTATGTTGGATTGTACTTATTAAACAAATAAGTACAAAACCCCACTATTGCATGTTTTGGGAATGAAATACAATTGGAAATCTTTCACAAAAGCTCTTATTTTTATAACAAAAGACCTTTTTGAGTTCTACAGTTGGTCTGTAAATGCATTAACAGAGTTGTCTTATGATCCTTAGAGAATTCCAAAAGTCTTTGTGATGGAACGTGAAAAAGCTCTGATTTGTGCAATTGAAACTAGTTTCCCAGAGTCATCAAGAAAATGTTGCACTTGGAACTTGTCTGAAAACATACAAGCAAACTGTAAAGTGTGCTTTTTGAATGAAATCGAAGGATGGAAGAGCTTTATAAATCTGTGGGCAAAGTATGGGGCCTCAAAAACCCAGGAGGAGGCAGAGGTCAATGATGTGGAACTTGGAGTAGGTCCAAATCACTGCTTCTGATTCTTCCTAGTTTTGGGGTCTGAGATTTTGACTTGTATAGTGTTTCTTGAAAGACTATGAGGATATAATTGATTATATGGAAAATAAAATTTTACCTATCAAAGAGACTTTTGTAACAGCGTGGACTTGTGTAAACCCAGATTTTGGAAACAAAACAACTTCTAGGGTTGAAGGGGCCCATGCAATTCTCAAACAATTCCTTTCAAACTATTCGGGGAACCTGTTGGATGTTTGGAAAAAGCCTTGAAAGAACATTTGCAAATAAAATTAATTCAGTTCATGCATCACTTTATAGCTCTAGAATGAAGTTAGGGACAGTTCTTCCACCTGAACTGTTACCATTGGGTCACAAATTGTCTTTAGAGGCAATCCATGTTTTTAGGGAACAATTCAAGAATTTCAAAAGTGATAATGATGGAAAAGTCTGCACCAAGTCATATTTCAAGACTATGTGTTTTCCCTGTTCCCACCATATAGGTGACTGTCTAGCATTCAGAGGATCTGTGGTACCTGAAGATTTTCATTGTCAGTGGAGGTTGGGCTAAGACCCTTATAGTTCTAGTTCATTAAGTTGGCTTAAGTTGGATTGTTATTGGATTGTTTAAGTTGGATTGTTCAAATAACTATGTGATTAATTCTTTTAGATTAATTCTTTTTGATTAATGAATCCTAATTCACTAATGGTTGTGTCACAACTACCCCTGGTGTGCAAGGGGCTGAAAGCACGGGCACTACTGCTCACAGAACCCAGGATAGAGACAAGGAGATTGATTGCATAGGAAGATGAGATGTAGAATAAGGACAATGATAAGGAGATGAATCCTGGAGTAAGCTTTGGAGGATTTTGATAAGGGAATCCTGTAAGGGGTACATCAGAGGGGTAGGTGAAATGAGTAAGGTAGACTGATTTGATTTCTTGTGCTGAGATGACATCTATTGGATGAGGGACTAACCAATAAGAATTAGTATACTAATTCCTTGAAGGGATTTAGTCCAGGGATAGAAGGGGGGCCAGTATATGTGAGAGCTGAGAGGAGGCCTTGAGGAGGGATGACTGGTGCTGGTTCTGAACTTCCCCATGGTATTACATATTGATCATTTGGGCTTGATGAAGTGGTTTGACTGATTGAGTAATGGCCTGTCCATGAAGGTCATGTACTGAACTGGAGTATTGGTTGTTCAGCCAGGAGTACTTACTATGGGTTTGTAGTATGTACCTCACATACCAGATAGATTTGAATGAGAGATGGGGATATAAAAAGCAATAGAGAGGTGGGAAGTATGCCTGGGAGATTGACTGAAGACTGCAGGGCATGCAGGAGGAGACTCCAGGGGTAGAAGTTAGATTATACTGAGGATTGAGATTGACTGAGGGGTGGTTGTGACTAAGGAGACTGAGCAGGATTGTGGTTATGTTTCAACCTTCTGAATGCCAAGATCCTTGCTATAATTTAGCTTCCAGAGTTGATAGAATAAATAATAAATATTTTATTCAATAAATGCATCAAAAATATGTAGAATATTTGAATA
Source organism: Puccinia polysora (assembly GCA_025617555.3). Classification (NCBI taxonomy): domain Eukaryota; kingdom Fungi; phylum Basidiomycota; class Pucciniomycetes; order Pucciniales; family Pucciniaceae; genus Puccinia; species Puccinia polysora. The sequence goes on from CM062618.1 coordinate 52,133,100, forward strand.
AAACTTATTACAAGGTTAATTGTTTTGGACATGGTTTATTGTTATCAATAAAAAGAAATAAATTGATCATTAAATATTCTTATAGAGGGGCCAAAATTATATTGGGGATCTTTAACACCTCTCTTCAGGGAATTCAGTGTGAAAAAATGTAGGCCTGGTTACTTTGGAACCTTCAATTTATGTTCTTAAAGGTTATTTTGACCAAAGATAATATGTATATAAAATACATGGTGGAGTGGCAGGGCTTTTTAACCAAGCTTACACGGTAGAGAAATGATAATAATACTCACTGGTATATTATTAAATCCTTTGGGTACCTGTTTGGGACGTGCACAGATGGGTTAAACCTGTATACTGGGGTTATAAGGTTGTTCAGCAGTTTAAACTGATAAAAAGGGTTGGGGCCGATATTATTAATCATACTATAGCAATAAATCAATTAAGTATCTCTTATAAGTATTTGATTACCTTGAAAGGGTGTCTGTATGTAAATATAACTGGGTCTCTGGGTATCAAAATCCTCAAAATAGCTCTGTATTTGTAGATTTTTAAGTCCCAATATTGTCCTTCTGAGGGGTACAGGGGCTCAAAGGAACAGACACTGAGGCTAGCAGGGTAATCAATGGTAGCGTGTCACGTGTTCTTGGTGCTGTAGCACGGGTAGAAGCTAATTCCACAGGGTATGGGAATTATTCTAGTTTAAAATTGATGTTTGGATGTGTGAATAACACTGATCTGTGATTTTTATTTATTATTGAATTAATTATCCTTAGTAAATGTTCCCAGTAAGTGGATAATTAATTTAAAATATGTTTCTAAGGATTTTATGATGTCAGGTGAGTTCTCATTATGTATGAAATAATGGGAGTAAAAGTCATGATATTCATTTTACTCCTTATTTTCACATTTCAGTTGATTTACTAAAATAATTACTTAAAAATATAATTCATGGGTATTCAGGTTATATTTTTACATCATTAGTTTTCTAAGTATGTCCCAAGAATATTTATTTCTATAAATTTGCATAATAGTATATCAAAGTGTTTTATAATATTTTTTTAGAAGTAGTCATTATCTTATTTTCGACATTTTTGGTACTTTCAATTATATTTAATTAAAAATATGTATAAAGTTTATTTATGTATTTTTATACAATTTTATGTATTTTTAGACTATCTGCTATCCATGGGAAAATTTATTACATATGTAGATGTTCCCGTGTAGTTTGTAGCATTTTTACGCGCTACCTAGATTTCTCAGGCCACCTGCCACTTTGTCAACCCGTAGTCCTGCGGCTGCGTACTTTTCAGAGGCCGGGGGCTGCGTACACGGCTATGACAGGGTGACAGTGCTGTAGCTCAGCCGGGCATGGGTGTATTGGTTTCCGTGGCTGCTTGCAGGAATTGTGAAAGAACACATTTCTGTCTGTAAGTCCTAAAATATACACAACACCTCAATTCTGACTGAATTTTAGGTGTGAAACCTATACGTGGAAATACATGTGAAATATTTAATGGGCCAAAAAGTTCACTGGTGGAGCCGTGGTATTTTGGTCTTTCTTTCCTTAATTATTGAAAATATAAGGAGTTAGATTTCAAGGGTGGGGTCAGTGAATGACCCCACCTAATTTTGGGTGGGGAATTCATTTCTGCAATAATATTCATGGTTTTCCTAATCCTTCTCATTTTAATTTTAATATTATTATCTTTATGTTATTTCTGTTACTTTTTCAGCTTGCTCTGCAATAGTAGCAAGCTGACATTTTGCCACTCCAAGATATGGCCATATCTGAAAAGAATCTGGAGAATTTTGGGAAAAAGCATTAATTCCAAGTGTGTTTCAGTTCCTCTTGCTGGCTCTTTAGTTTCTAAGATGTATTGGTCCATCAGGTATATTATTCTCTGGTAAACATTCATCTTTGTCTGCAGATTATCCTTTGTATCTTACTCAGTATAGTCTAAGATCTTTTCCTTGAACTCTCTCCTTCTTGTCTATCAATATCCTTCTGAATTTCCCTTTTTCTTTCACAGGGTCAGGTTATATTGGGATCATTCCTGGAGGGAGTTAGCTACCTTCTCTTTGTTGAATGTGTTTTACTAAGCTAACAGGAAATACTGGGTGTTTTCTTCATAATTCTTCACTCAGGATTACTTCTAAAGAATTTTCGCCATGCATCTTTTTGATAACAAATTTTTCAAAAATGGCTGGTTTCAGCTTTCTGTTTCCTGCTAAATTGTTGAAGTTGGCAGTGGATATCAAAATTTTCAGGCTCCTGGATGCCAAGACCCTTTCTGTCTTTTAGCTACCAGAGGTGATAAATTAATAATAAATATATCATTCAATAAATGCAGCAAAATTCTGTAAAATATTTGAATAAAGCTTATTGCAACGTCAATTGGTTTGGTTATAGTTAACTATTACAAATCAATATTAATGAATTGATTATTGAATGAATTAATAGAGGGGCCACAATTTTATTTGGGATCTTGAAGAACTCTCTTCAGGGAATTCAGTATGAAAACAAGTAGGCCTGGTTACTTTGGGCCCTTTAGTTTAAAGGATATTTTTCCCAAAGATAATATGTATATAAAATACACGGTGGAGTGGAAGGGCTTTGTAACCAAGCTTCCACAACAGACAAAGGATAATACGACTCACTGCTATGTTATTAAATGCTTAGGGTATCTGTTTAGGACATGCACAGATGGGTTAAACCTGTATACTGGGGTTATAAGGTTGTTCAGCATTTTAAATTGATAAGAAGAGGGTTGAGGATGGATAATTTTAATCAGAATAAAGCCCCAAATCAATTACTTATCTCTTATAAGTAGTTGATTACCTTGGAACCTTTTCTGTATTTAAATATAACTGGGTCTCTGGCTATCAATATCCTCTAAAGAGCTCTTCATTTACAGCCTTTGGAGTCCCAATATTGTCCTTCTGAGGGTTCAAGGGGCTCAAAGCAATGGACACTGAGGCAAGCAGGGTAACGGGTTGTAGCCTGTCACGTGTTTTTGGTGCTCTAACACAGGTAGCATCTAATTCTACAGGGTATGGTAATTATTCTACTTTATAATTGATGTTTGGAGTTGTGAATAACACTGATCTTTCCTTTCAATTTATTATTTATTTAATTATCCTTAGTAAATGTTCCCAGTAAGTTAATAATTATTTTAATAGACATTCCTTTGGATATTGTGATCTCATTTGAGTTCTAATTATGTATTCAATATTCGGAGTTAAGCCATGATATTGATTTTACTCCTCACTTTCAAAATTCAGTTGATTTACTAAAATAATGAATTAAAAATATTATTCATGGGTATTCATGTAATATTTAAAAATCATAAGTTTTCTTAGTATGTCAAAAAAATTCTGATTTCTAGAAATTCACATAATAGTATATTAAAGTATTTTAACATATTTTTAGAAGTAGTCATAATCTTTTTTTCGACATTTTTGGTACCTTGAATTATAATTAATAAAAGATACGTATAAAGTTTATTTTGGTATTTTTATATAAGTTTGTGGATTTTAGACTATGTACTATCCATGGGAACATTTACTACATATATAGAATGTTCCTGTGTAGTTTGTAGCATGTTTACACGGTACCTAGGTTTCTCAGGCCGCCTGTCAGTTTTTCCACCCGTAGTCCTGCGGCTACGTACTAGTCAGAGGCCTGGGGCCCCATAAACAGCTATGAAAGGGTGACAGTTATGTAGCTGAGCCGCGCGGGGGTGCATTGGCTGCCGCGGTGGCCTGCGGGACTTTTGACAGAATACATTTCCATCTTTAACTTCTAAAATATACACAACACCTCAATTCTGACTGAATTTTAGGTGTGAAACCTATACGTGACAATACATGTGAAATACTTAAGTGGCCAAAAAATTCAATAGTGGTGCCGTTTTATTTTTGTCTTTATTTTCTTTAATTATTTAAAAATATCAGGAGTTGGATTTCAAGGGTGGGATCAGGGAGTGAACTACCTAATTTTGGGTGTAGAGTCCATTTTTGCAGTAATATCCATGGTCTTCCTTCTCCCTCCAAGGTTAATTTTATGATTATTATATTTATGTTATTTCTGTTACTTTTGCAGCTTGCTCTGCAATAGAAGCAAGCTGAAAAAGATCTGATCTCTTATTTCAAAGTCAGTTCCTCTTTGTGTTTTGTCCCATCTTTGTTTGTTGTATTCTATTTCTTCTTCTACACATTTTTGAGCATGATTATTATCATTTTCTTAAATTCAAGAGATATTGGATGAATGGTGGCTAAGCTATAGTTTAAGTTATTCCTAGGGAGTTTGGGAATCAATCCTCTTTCTATTATATAAGGGGCCCCTTTATGAGTAGAATGCTTACTGCTCTTCTAAGCCATCTTTAGAGCTTGGAGTAGGCTTACCCAATCATGTCAATAAACATCTGAGTTTTTGTATTCTAGACCAAAGCTACAGAACCTTCTTAACATATGTTCTAGGTTATGTGTCATTCTTTCAGCTAATCCATCAGATTGGGGATGGTATGCTGTAGAAAATGCTAGAGTAGTACACAGTATATCATGTAGATTCCTCCAAAACTCATAGGTGAATTTGGGGTCTATGTCACTGATTATCATCTTGGGTATACCAACATCAGCTATGATCCTATTCCAAAATAGTAGAGCTACATCCATAGCACTATCTTCTTTGTTTTGACATAAGAATTTTGCATTCTTAGATTATCTGTCAACTATAACCAGGACAGAGTTATATGAATGAGTAAAGGAGTAGAATTCATAGCTATTTCTATTTCCTCATAGTTTTTCAATCATTCATGTGTCATTTCAAAGAGAGTGTTATTGTTGCTTATTTCATGCTGACTTTTTTCTAGCATAGCAAAATTTGGTATTTATTGTCTGTAATAACTGCAAAAGCTAATGAAAGACAGTAACTCTGTTTGGTTGTGAGGAATTGGTCTGTTCATGACAGCAGCTATCTTATTTTGATCAGCAGCTAGAGTTAGACCAGAGACTATATGCCCTAGAGCTTTCAATTATCCATATCCAAAGTTACATTTCTTCATGGATACTTTTAATCCTGCTTTGGAAATAGTTTGGATTACTAATTTTATTTGGTTTATATGAGTATCCCAATCATCAGAATATATGATAACATCATGTATATATACCATCATCCATCCTTTTCTGATTTCAGTACCTAGAAATGTATCCATTGTTCTCTGGAAGTGTGATGGGGAATCCTTTATACCAAAGGGCATCCTAAGATATTCATATATTCCTAAATGACAAATTATTCTCATGAACTTTCTGATTTCAGGGCTTATACCTATCTTGTGGAAACCTTTAAGCATATCCATAGTAGTGTTATATTTGGCCTTGGAAAGGTTATGTAGAGCATGATTAATCTGGGGTATAGGATAATAATCTGCCTGAGTATAATTATTGAGCATTCTGAAGTCTCTTACCATTCTTGACTTGTCATTATGCCAAGCTATGATTACAGGTGTGGTCAAATCTACCTGCTCATTGTGCCCTACTTTCCTTAATACTTGAAAGTCTATCAGTTCTTGGATATGTTGCTCAAGATCTATTCTAGAATTAGGACTAGAGGGATAAGCTGGTCTTCTTAATTTTGGAGGATAAGGAGGCTTCATATTCAATGTTAATACCATTTCATGTCCTTTTATATCACCACTGGGGTGATCTTTTGTCAAAAAAGCATTTTGGTTCTCAAAGCAGACTGTCAATATATCTTTCTTCTGTTCCTCATAAAGTTTCATATTTAGAGCTGCTTGGGAGAAGTATTCTTGATTAAATTCCTCTAAATCCTTTTGATAAGTAGAAGAGGAGAAGTTAAATTGGATGGTACATATCTTCAACTTCTTGTCCCAATTACCACCCACTGTAAAGTATCTCCCTTTACTCTGGAACAAATCTATACCATATTCACATAAAGAATCATTACCTATTATCAGGTAGTCACATACTCCATTGAGAAATACCACAAATTCCACTTGTATTCTCAAAGATCCTTTAGTACGGGGTAATATTATAGGAGCAGTCCATAGGCCAATAGCCTTCATGGTAGAGTTGCAAGAGCTAAACTTTGCTTTTTAAACAGGCAGAAGGTGTTCTTTGCAATTGGGATCTCATTGGTTTAAGAATTCAGTGCAGACACATGAGCAGAAAGCTCCACTATCCAGTAATAACCTTATAGGTCTGTCCTTATACAATCCTGTTTCATAGAAAATTTTACCAGTAGTATAACTCTTAACAATCATAGGTTTAACTGTTAATGGTTTAACATCCATGATATGTCTAGGAAATATGGTAAAATCCCATTTTTGGGGCAAAATAGAGTCCCCATGGATGTTATTGATTTCTATAGAAGTGCCTATATCTCCTCCAATAACATTAGCAGGGTTGGAAGGATCAATTCTCATTCAGAAAAGGGTCCTTCAGTATCAGCCATATATTCAAAGTTCTGATTCCCTTCAACCTCCTGCTCTCCCTCCACACTGCTATCTTTCTTTTGGGTAATGGGCAGTCTTGTCTCATATGCCCTGTATTGTTACAATTCCAAAAAGTTCAAGGCATTTTCTCTTTTTCCCTGTTATCATGAGGTTTTTTATTGTCAGGGATATTTATCAGAGGGGGTTGTTCTCTATTTTTGTTAATTTTGAAGATCTCTTTAGGTCTAGAAGGAACCTTCTTGTCTAACCCATTCATGTCTTTGACTTCTTCTAACACATTGATTTAAGTTGGTAAGTCAGTATCCATACTCATCCTGCATCTGACACTATGGTAAAGATTTTCAGCACAAAAGTTGAGGAGTCTTTCATTTACTTCCTCTTTGTCAGCATCTGGATAGAAGAAATCTTTTATTCTCTTCTGTTCCAAGCACCATTTTTAAGGCTTATCCTTGGAGGGATCAAATGAGGAATTTTCGAAATTTTTCATCTTTTTTCTTTTCCACATTCTAGAACCAAATTTTTCTTTCATTAGAAGTTTCCAAGAATTCCATGGTAAGGATTCCACTTCTTCTCTTATACTAAAAAACAAGTCTAAATCTACTCCTTCAAATAGTCTGGGCAACCTGACTAAAGCTATAGCTTCTGGTAGGTCATGAGAGTTAATGGTATAGCCAATAAATTTAATGAAATTTACATGATTGTATTCTCCTTCCCTGGAAAACTTAGGCCATTCAGAAATTGGGGGTACAGGTTTGAGGGCTTGTTCCATTTCAGGAGTAGGACTAGGCATGAAGGTGTCACTTCTATGCATTCCTAGTAAGAGTGCTGCATAACTTGTGGTTGTTTTACTGGGAGGTTTTGGTTCCTCTGTGGTACTTCCCAAGGGGTTGGTCAGACAGACTTTTAACTATCTTAGATCATTCTTGATCAGATCAAGTTGCAGTTCCACTTTATTGTTAAGCGGATCTAATTTCTCACTAAGGGACAGAATGGAGCTATTAGTAGTATTTACCAATTCTTCTTTTAAAGTTTGAAAAGACAGAATATATCTTTCTTGGATACCTGATAACATATTCTCAATTGTTTGAGTCTTTCTGATTTTACCTTGATTAATTGTCTCCAATAATTGTTCTGTGGGTTCTCCAATATCTTCCATTCCAACATTTTTTGTTTGGTTATTCATTAATTTGGCTACTACTGAGTTTAACTTATCCATTTGAGTATAAACAAGGCCCAAATTTCCACAAACAATTGTGAAATTATGGCGCATATCATTGGAAAAGGAAGTAATTACATCAGAGTTTGGATAGATGAGTTACTGATTTCAGAATTAGAGGATGATAGTTGTACACCTTTTTCCACTTTTGAGCTAAGGATATTGTCTGATCCCAATCTTTCTTTCCCTTTGGTTTTGGATGGGAAGAAGATTGCTTCTTTCCGGATCCTTTGCCTTTCAGTTGGGCTAATTTATCCAAAGGATTCCACTTTTCTACGTAGGATTCTATCTCTTTCCTTGGAATAATTGTCTGAAGAGCTATCTGGATAGTTTTTGCCTGGGATATTATCTTTTTCATAGATACCATGTCTTCCTTGGCTTGGGCTTCTTTGAACTCTTCCCAATATTTCACATGCTCTCTGACTAAGTCTTTGATCCTGGAATCCTTGGCCTGATTCTGCTGGGGTGGCTGCAGGGAATGTAGTTGTAATGCAGGGGGGCTTAATTCTACTTCCTTCTCTGTTTCTAGGTTGGGGGAGGGCAGAAGTCCTTGGGTCTGTTCCTTTTCCATCAACATTTCATTCACGGGTTCAAATCCCCTCATGGTTTTCATTATTTCTAGTCTCACCATTACACCCTCTTTTTATCAATTTAAAATGCTGAACAACCTTATTACCCCATTATACAGGTTTAACCCATCTGTTCATGTGCCAAACAGATACCCTAAGGATTGAATAATATATCAGTGAGTCTTATTATCCTTTCTCTGTCCCGGGAGATTGGTTACAAAGCCCTGCCACTCCACCATGTATTTTATATACATATTGAATTATTTGTACATTCATGTGGACAACATTGCCATCTTCAGTCCTAATCCAGTAAGATTTGTGGAAGTTATCTCAAAGAAATTCAAAATCAAGGATCTTGGACCTTCCATGCTTCTTCTTGGTATGAATGTGGAGCAAAAGGCTAATGCAATCCATCTCAGTCACAAGACGTACATTGACAGACTTGCGCCTCAATACAACCTCCCTGCCCACAACATGTGCTCCACGCCTTTCAAACCCTTTGGAAAGCTTCTACCTGCGTCAGAGGAGGAGCAAAGTCCTTTGCAGCAACTGGAGCGAGCTACAGAAAGGTTTTAGGAGAGCTTAACTATATCAACTGCAACACTTGCCCCAACATCACCTTTGCCGTAAACTACCTTTCACAATTCCTCAATGCTCCTGGCTTAACCCACTTCAACGCGGAGCTCATGGTACTTAGCTATTTGACTCACACAAGCTTGCTGGGTCTCAATTTCACAAAGGAGCAGACCAAATCAGATCTCAGCGCTCATGTGGACGCGGACTGGGCCACCTGTCCCTTGACAAGGCGATCTGTCAGTGGCTTTGTGGTTCTGTGGAACAACAACACAATCAGCTGGAAATCCAGAAAGCAGGAAACTGTTACACTCTCAACCACTGAAGCCAAGTATAAGGCGGCCGGGGAAGCAGTAAAGGAGGTTCTCTGGTCGCGGTCCCTTGCCAAGGAAATTTTCCAACATCTGGTAAAGTCACCAATCCCAATCCACAAAGACAAATTTCAAATAGGGTGTTGTTTTTGCATACTTCATACAGATTTTTAGTTAGAATAGCAAACTTGGGTATGTATTGTCTTTAATGACTGCAAAAACTAATTAAAGACAGTAATTCTGTCTTTTTTTGAGGCATAGGTCTATTCATAACAGCAGCTATCTTATTTTGATCAGCAGCTAGAGTTAGACCAGAGACTATATGTCCTAAGGCTTTCAATTCTCTGTATCCAAAGTTGCATTTCTTCATGGACACCTTTAATCCTGCTCTGGAGGTTTTCTGGAGTACTAATCTTACTTGGTTAATATGAGTATCCCAGTCATCAGAGTATATGATAACATCATCTATATATACCATCATCCATCCTTGTCTGATGTAAGTACCTAGAACTGTATCCATTGTTCTCTGGAAGTGTGATGGAGCATTCTTTATACCAAAGGGCATCCCAAGTTATTCATATATTCCCAAATGACAGATTATTCTCATAAAATTCCTGCTTTCAGGGCTTATTGGTATCTGGTGGAAGCCTCTAAGCACATCCATAGTAGTGATGTACTTAGCCTTGGACAAATTGTGCAGAGTATGATCAATCCGGCGTATAGGATAATAATCTTCTTGAGTGTAATTGTTCAGCATTCTGAAGTCTCCTACCATTCTTTACTTGTAATTATGACAAGCTATGATTACAGGTGTGGTCACATCTACCTGTTCATTATGCCCTACTTTCCTTAATACTTGCAAGTCTATCAGTTCTTGGATATGTTCCTCAAGAGCTTTTCTAGACTTAGGACTAGAAGGATAGGCTGGCCTTCTTAAGTTAGTAGGATAATGAGGCTTAATGGTCCATTTCAATACCATATAATGTCCTTTCATATCACCAATGGGATGATCTTTGGTACAAAAAGCATTCTGGTTCTCAAATCAGACTTTCAATATATCTTTCTTCTGTTCCTCAGAAAGGTTCATATTCAGAGCTGCTTGAGAGAAATATTCTTGTTCAAAGTCTTCTAAATGCTTCTGATAAGTAGAGGAGGGGAAGTTAGACTGAATGGTGCTTATCTTAAACTTCTTATCCCAATTACCTTCTACTGTGAAGTATCTTCCTCTACTCTGGAACACGTCTATACTATTTAGACATAAGGCATCATTACCCAGTTTCAGTTAGTCACATAGTCCGTTGAGAAATAATACAAATTCCACTTGTTTTCTCAAAGATCCTTTAGTGTGAGGTAGTATTATAGGAGCAGTCCACACTCCAATAGCATTCATGGTAGAGTTGCAAGAGCTGAAACTGGCTTTTGGGACGGGAAAAAGGTGTTCTTTCCAATTGGGGTCCCATTTGTTTAAGAATTCAGAACAGACAAATGAGCAAAAGGCTCAAATATCCAGTAATACTGCATTTATACAATCCTGTGGCATAAAAAGTTTGACCAGTGGTGTAACTTTTCCCACTGATAGGTTTAACTGTTAATGGTTTGACATCCATAATATGCTTAGAAATCATGGTAGGATCCCATCATTGGGGCAAGCTAGAATCCCCATGGATGTTATTGATTTCTGCAGAATTACCTATATTTCCTTCTATGAAATTAACAGGATTGTTCAGGATCAATTCACATTCAGAAAGAGATCCTTCAGTATCAGCTATATCTTCATAGTTCTGATTCCCTTCAACCTCCTGTTCTCCTTCCAAGACTGCTATCTTCCTTTTTGTTAATGGGCAGTCTTGTCTCATTTTCCCAGTTTTGTTACAATTCCAACATGTTGCTGGCATCCTCTCTTTATCCCTATTCTCATTAGGTTTCTTATTATAAGAGGCATTTATTAGAGGAGTGTGTTCTCTGGTTTTTTTGATGTTATAGTTCTCTTTGGGTCTGGAAGGGGCTTTCTTGTCCAACCCATTCATGTCTATTACTTCTTCTAGCACATTGATTGGAGTGGGAAATTCCGCATCCATACTCATCCTACATCTTACACTATGGTTAAGATTGAAAGGACACAGGTTGAGGAGTATTTCATTTACTTCCTATTCATCAGCATCTGGATAGAAGCAATCCAACATTTTCTTCTGTTCCAAGCACCATTTGTGAGTTTTATCCTTGGAGGGGTCAAGTTAGGAATTTTTGAAATTTTTCATCATTTTCCTTTTCCGCATTCTAGAACCAAATTGTTTGTTAATCAGAAGTTTTCAAGAATTTCATGGTAAGGATCCTACTTCTTCTCCCTTACTGATAAACCATACAAATGCTACTCCTTCAAATAGCCTGGGTAGCCTGACTACAGCTATAGCTTCTGGTAGGTCATAAGAGTTAATGGTGTAGTCAATAAATTTAATAAAATTTATATGATTGTATTCTACTTCACTGGAGAACTTTGGCCATTCAGAAATAGGGGGTAAAAGTTTGACTGCTTGCTCCATCTCAGGAGTAGGACTAGGACTAAAGGTATCACTCCTCTGCATTCCTAATAAGGGTGTTGCATAAGGAGTAGCAGTTTGTCTGGGAGGTTTTGGTTCCTCTGTAGTACTCCCAAAGGGGTTGGTCAGATGGACTTTGAAGTCTCTAAGATCATTTTTGATCAGATTAAGTTGCAGGTCCACTTTGTTATTAAGCAAATCCAATTTTTCACTAAGGGATAGAATAGAGCTGTTATTGGTGGTTGCCAATTCTTCTTTTAAGGGGTGGAAAGACATAATGAAATCTTCTTGGATTCCTGATAACATATTCTCAATTGTTTGAGCCTGTTTGATCCTACCTTGATTAATTGTCTCCAATAAATGTTCTGTGTGTTCTTTAATTCCTTCCATTACTACCTTCTTTTTTTGGTTATTAATTAATTTGGCTACCACTGAGGTTAATTTATCCATTTGGGTATAAACCCCGTCAAAATTTTCACAAAAAATTTTGAAATTCCAAAGCATATCATTAGAAAAGGAATTAATTACATCAGAGGTTTTTTTGGGCTCAGAATTAGAAGCTAATTGTTGAAAACCTTTTTCCACTTTTGAGCTGGGGATATTATCTTGTCCCAGTCTTTCTTTGCCTTTGGCTTGGGATGGGAAGAGGATCTCTTATTTCCTGATCTTTTGCATTTCAGTTGGGCTAATTGATCCCAAGGATTCCACTTTTGTACGTAGGATTCTACCTCTTTCCTTGGAATCATTTTCTGAAGAGCTACCTGGGTGGCTTTTGCCTGGGAGATTGTCTTTCTCATAGATACCATTTCCTCCTTGGCTTGGGCTTCTTTGAATTCTTCCCAATATTTCACGTGCTCTTTGACTAAGTCTTTGATCCTGGCTTCCTTTGCCAGATTCTGCTTCGGTGGCTGCAGGGAATCTTTTTTTAAAGGAGGGTGGCTTGATTCTACTACCTTCCCTGGCTCTAGGTTGGGAGAGGGCAGAAGTGATTGGTGCTGCTCCTTGTCCATCAACATTTGATTCACAGGTTCTAGTCCCTTCATGGTTGTCCTTTTTTTTGGTCTCACAGTTACTGAGAGCTGTTGGCAAAGATTGATAGGAGGTAATTCTTCCTGAGGCTCTTGTGTTATGTCTATTCATTTTTAGAATAATATGTTTATAAGTATTTTACAGAAAAAGTCCGTAAAAATAAGTTTTATTCAAAACCCACTTAAATTGATGTTCAAAGGTACCAAGACCTTATTGGGGTAAATTGATCCTTAGCAGGTAATCCTATGGGGTCTTGGTGTGTTCCAATGAGGTCTTCACCTGCCCAATCAATATTTTCAGAGCGTCCAGAGATTTCTGGGATTTCCTGATCCAATAGATCAACTTCAGTGGCGGTTTTTTCTGGTACAGGAGGGTTCACTGATAAAAATGTGTATTTTATTGGTTAATAAAATATATCAATATTATTTAAAAATAATATGGTAATAAAAGTTGTATACTTACTTTTATATTTCAAAAAGTAATTTATACGGTATTTCTTCCAAGCTTTACGTTTCCTTCATAGAGCCTGAAAGTTGATACACCTTTCAAGATCTTCTTGTTCAAGGAGTTTATCTAAGTGTTTACGTGCTGAAGAGATATTAAGTTGCTCAGCTTCAGTTAAAGCTTTCCAACCAGTAGGTTTATAATTTTTAATATATTCTTCTTTTCTTATCTTTAAAAGATTTAAATAATAGATTATTAATTCTGCATTGGTTTTTAAATCCACGGCAAAAGAATTCAATGATAAATCATGGTTATAAAGTCAGATAAATTTATCTTTGATTTTATTTTTTTGTGAAATGTCTGGTCCAAGGTATTAAATATAATAAAATGGAATATTTCCCATCCAGACCCCAAATTGTCAGCCTCCTGGATGCCAAGACCCTTTCTATCCTTTAGCTACCAGAGGTGATAGATTAAATAATAAATATATTATTTAATAAATGCAGCAAAAATCTGTAAAATATTTGGATTAAGCTTATTGCAAGGTTAAGTGGTTTGGTTATTGTTTATTGTTTCAAATAAATATGAATAAATTGATTATTAAAGATTTTTATAGAGGTGCCACAATTATATTGGGGATCTTAAACACCTCTCTCCAGGGATTTCAGTATGAAAACACGTAGTCCTGGTTACTTGGGGCTCTTTAGTTTAAAGAATATTTCACCCAAAGATAATATGTATAAAAAATACACAGTTGATTGGAAGGGCCTTGTAGCCAAGCTTCCACGACAGAGAAATGATAATAAAACTCACTGGTATATTATTAAAACCTTTTGGTATCTTTTTGAGACTTGCACTGATGGGTTATACCTGTATACTGGGGTTATAAGGTTGTTCAGCAGTTTTTAATGGATGTAAAAGAGGTTTAGGACAGATATTATTGATCAGACATTGCCATAAATCACTTTAAATCACTTACTTATCTCTTATAAGTACTTGATTACCTTGGCACTGTGTCTGGATATGAATATAACTTGGTCTCTGCCCATTGATATCCTCAAAAGAGCTCTTTATTTATAGCTTTTGGAGTCCCAATATTGTCCTTCTGAGGGCTGTAGGTGCTCAAAGGGACGGACACTACGGCTAGCAGGGTAACCAGCGGTAGCCTGTCATGTGTACTTGGTTCTATAGCACGGGTAGCATCTAATTCCTCAGGGTATGGGAATTATTCCACTTTATAATAGACATTAGGACGTGTGAATAACACTAATGTTTCCTATTTATGTATGATTTAATTAATTATCCTTAGTAAATGTTCCCAGTAATTTAATAATTATATAAATAAACATTTCTACGGACATCTTGATGTCAGGTAAGTTCTCATTATGTATTATATAACTGGAGTAAAAGTCATAATTTTGATTTTACTCCTTATTTTCGAGTTCATGTTGATTTACTAAGATAATTACTTCAAAATATAATTCATGTGAATTCATGTAATATTTTTACATCATTAGTTTTTTTAGTATGTTACGAAGATATTGATGTCTGGAAATTCTCATAAAAGTATATTAAATTATTTTAATATATTTTTAGAAGTTGTCATTGTCTTATTTTCGACATTTTTGTACTTTGAATTATATTAAATAAAAAATATGTATAAGGATTATTTATGTATTTTTATATAATATTATGTATTTTTAGACTTTCTAATATCCAAGAGAACATTTATTACATATGTAGAAGGTTCCTGTGTAGGTTGTAGCATGTTTATGCGGTACCTGAGCCTCCCAGGCTACCTGTCACTATGTCAACCTGTAGTCCCGCGGCTGCGTACTTGTCAGAGGCCAGGGGCTGCGTACACTACCTCAAAGGACTGAAAGGGCTGTATCTCAGCCGCGCGCGGGTGCATTGGCTGCCGCCGCTGCGTGCGGGAATTGTGACAAAACACATTTCCGCCCGTAACTCCTAAAATATACACAACACCTCAATTCTGACTGAATTTTAGGTGTGAAACCTATACGTGACAATGTGTGTGAAATATTTAATTGGCCAAAAAGCTCAATAATGGAGCCGTAGTATTTTGTTTTTTCTTTCCTTAATTATTTAAAAATATAAGGAGTTGGATTTCAAGGGTGGGGTCAGTGAGTGACCCTACCTAATTTTGGGTGGAGAACCCATTTCTGAAATAAAATTTATGTTTTTCCTACTACTTCTTAGTTGAATTGTATTATTATTATTTTTATGTTATTTTTGTTACTTTTGCAGCTTTCTCTGCAATAGTAGCAAGCTGATAGCGGGGAGGCCAAGGTTGGAAGGGGCAGAGCGCAGGGACAAAGGGATGAAGGGTAGCTAGGTGGGATCCATGAATCGCTCCAAGACTGACTTGTTGCTAGAGACTAAAAACAAGCCGTGGCAAGCCCTCTTGCGCAGGAAAGCTGGGTTAGGTCCAGGGCAAGCCTGTGGCATGATGTTGCAGAGCAAGCAACATCAATGACCTGCGCAGCAGGACAAGCACACGCAAGGGCCCAAGAGGGGGGTGCAGGACAACCCGTTCCTGGCACAGAAGGTGCATGCCAAAACCATGATGAGATGGAGAAAATTAGGGGAGGGGAATGACTTGGGTAGTGTGTGCGGCAACAGTCAAGGTAACAATTGGAAGACCTCTTGGGACAAAATTCAATTTGGGGGTGATTTGGTGTTGCTATATAGCCTTGGATTGGGAACCACGCTGTGGTGTTGTATTTATAAACTTGGATTGGGAGCTGCGTTGTGAGCTGCGCGCTCAGCAGTTGGCTAAGTCGGGCTCAGCGTTTGGGGTGCACGCGGTCTCAGCAGTTCCTGCTGCGGGATCAGCAGCAGCTGATGAGGCCTCAGCGGCAGGGATTGCGGGGCTTGGCACCAGGTGCGGGTCAGGCCTACTCTGGGGGGTGCCAGGCCGTAAACTGCCCAGGGAACACGTACCAAGTGATGGAGCCAACCGGACCAAGCTTCCGGGTGGCTAGTCTGGAAGGCAAGGGCTGGGCGTTCAGGGGTTATACGCGCTGGGGAGGTTTGCGCGGGCATAAGCCCGGGCGAACTAATCTATTGCGGGATTCAAGGTTTGCGTAGGCATAAGCACGGGCTGACTCACGGATTGCGGGATCCACGGACGCGCGCAGATGGATAAAACCCGGGGGGCTCCAAGTAGGGCGCTGTGGAGGGCTGTAACATGAGAAGGAAAAACCGGAGGTATGTGATATTGAAGGGGAGGGTTTCGAACGGGTTGGGTGGTACGGGGTAGGGTTAGGGTGGATCTAGGGTTCTGTACTTGGGGTCATATTTCATCTATCTTGTTTCTTGTGGTTGTACCTAGGTTAGGTTTGAGAGGGAGGACCCAAAAATACCTCACTCTCCACTCTGCTTTGGATCACATCATAGATTGTGTATCATTATCACCCTCTCTTTTTTGGAAAGCTCATTGCATCCAATGCCCTTACAGCCGCTTAGACCAATAACTTCTGTAACCTGAGGACAACTTAGAGGGGTACCACCTCTCTTGTTTCCACATCTGGCGGTCTGGCCAGGAATAATCTTTTTTCTAGGTCCCTCAAAGCTAGTGGGTGCATTGTTGCCAACAAATACTCCAGGATTGAACATCCCACCTTTGTTCCCTCTCCAGTTGGGAGCTGGCGGCCTGACACCTCCACCACTGCTGAATACTTGGTCCAGTGGTTTTGCTCCTCCTTGGTTGGAGCCTTTGGAGGCAGCTGAGGTTCCGCAAAGAGTATGGGTTAGGCCGCAGAACTTTCCTCATCTCCGGTTTGAAACGGCGGATATTGGGCGATTTATGGCAAGGTTTGAGGATATTGCCGACTCTGAACACGTGACAGGCAAGGATAAGGTCTGTACGGTCATTCTCTTTATCACGGACAAGAATAAACTCTGGGATGTGGAAGATATGTCTGGCTACAAGGCTCAGGACTGGGAGAGGCTCCAGAACAAGATGATGGCAAGGTTGGGGAAGCGTGAGCCCCGCTTCTGGGAGACGGACTTTGAGCGGACGGCGGCAGAGGCAATTTTGCAAGGTGGGGTGCGGACACAGAGTGATTTGTCCGAATACAAATCTACGTTTGACCGCATCTACAGCTACCTAGAGAAGAACCAGGTGGTAGCGGGTCAGACAGGGGCAATGAAGCAGGAGTTTCTAGGTGGGCGTGCGCTGCAACTTGGTGCGCGGGTCCAGTGGTATCTATTCAAACACGGGTTGTTATTGCGGTCAGTGGATTGGAGTGTCACGCTTCTTCCAAACCTAAGGGTGATCAAACAGGCGGTAGAGAGCAAGATTGATTTGGAAGAACTGATCAAGCATAAAGCCAGGTCGTTCCCAACGGTTTCAAGGCAACTGAAGGCCTCTTCCACTCCACCTCCAACGCAGGTAACTCCCGCGGGCTCATCAGCAACGGAGCAGCCGGCAGCCCCTTTGCATTCAACAGAAGTACCAATGAACAAGGTAATGGATATGTTACGGGACCTATGGATACTTCTGAATTGGATAACGGCACTGCCAATGAATCCACCTCCTCCTCCTCCGCGCGGAGTGCCGCGTCACATGGGGGGGGCTTCCAGCCCAGTAGCAAACCGTCAAGTGGGTTTTTGGTTTGCATGTGCACCTATTGCAGAAATAAAGGTCACTAGAAGTCTGGTTGCGCAGAACTGACCAAGGACATGGACAAGGGGTTGGTCCCCACGTCCGGGGCAACTTACATATTCCCAATGGGCAAGCCAGTGGATCTTGGGGCCAGTCAGCCACCCCCGGTGGAGCAGTTTAGGGTGAGAGCCCGGCCTGCAGGGGCCGCTTGGGTGTCACTTGGGATCTTCACTGGTCCCAATACGTGGCAAGCTCTGCATGTGGAGGCAGAGGTTAGGGCATTGGGGGAAAACAAGCGGATTGTGTTGGTGAAGATAAACATGGATTTCAGAGAGCAGCCATTGACCCAGGCCCCTAAAACTGGTATGCAAGGGCCAGTAGGTGACGCGCCATTGACCAGTTCCGGAGGAAGGAGGAAGGCTGCGGAAATTGTGCGACGGGTGATGGCAAGCAAGGCACCAATACCCCTCATTCTATGGGAGCTGGCCGCATTCTCCCCAGTGGTTGTCAAGGAAATGGGCCAGGCATTGGGGAGCACGGGGTTGGAAGGTTTCCGGCAATGGTGCAGCGCGTGAACACAGTGGGGGAGGAAGGGGAACGCAATTTGTGACAATCCAAAGCTGTGTTTCTCCCGCTTGCCTATGTCCCAATGAAGATTGCTGGCAGGAAGTTGTGGGCAATGGTGGACAGTGGGTTGATGGTCAATCTGCTCCCATAAAAATTGGTGGATGAGTTGGGGAGGAAGTGCACTATGGGATTATGGGCGCTCAATGGAGGGGAATGTCAGGTGGATGGAGTGGTGGAGGAAGACAAGGTGGAGGTTGCAAAGGTTCAGAAGTGGCTTTTGTTTCTCTTGGTTGAGTGCATCAACGTAATTTTGGGTCAACCGTTTATGTTTGGGCTCCAGGCCTGGATGATGTTTAACACGGAGGAATGGACGGAGGAGATGACAGTGGAAGATGCGTCTGGGGCAAGGTTTGAGACAAAAATCTGCAACCACGGGAAGGGGAAATGGGTGCAGCCAGCGGCATTGGGCGAAGACGCAGAATCCAAAGGGGGGGACAACCATGAGGGTCACCCTGCGGAGGATTTTGCCTAGTGGACCGCGGGTACCGCGCGGGACAGGCTCTTGTTCTGTGCGGTTGGTCAACTAGGAAAGAGAAGGAGGGGGAAGGAATCGCGGGGAGGGCATGGGCTGCAGAAGCAAGTTCTCTTCCTTAGTATGCGTCATTGGAAGGTACTCTGTTTCAAAAACCCTACCATAGTGCCACGCTTGTGAGCAAAGGCAAGAGCCACGGGTTGATTATTGCCAGGAATCACAAGGACAAAGGTGGATGCGTAAGAATGGTTAGGTGCAACGCAGGATGGTACAAGCCCATGGCACAAAAGGTTTGGCACTGGAACAAGCCAATGCGGCAGGGAATGAACGGGCCTCTGAGGCCAATCTCCTGGTCTCGGGACCCCAGGGTAAGTCCGTTGAAGAAGTCCGGGTGGGTGAAAAGGTTGGCACGGATCATGGATGAGCGGATCAAGGCGCTTAATTTTGGGCTGACAGAGTGGTTGAGTGCGGAGGAGAAGGATTTGCTGGCATTGGTGTTGGTGCTCCCCAAAAAAGCCCTTGCCTTTGGGCCTGACAAGTGCCAATTGCTGAGGAACAAGATTGGCAATCCCTATGTGATCCCCATGGTGCTGCACAAGCCCTGGAAGATCAAGCCAATTCCAATCCCTTGGAACGTGCTGGAACCCTTTTTGGAACTGGTCCAGGAGCGCGTGAGGACAGGGTTGTACAAGCAGTCCACATTGAGCTACTCTAGCCCAATCTTTGCGCTTTTTAAACAGGACAGAAAGTTGCTTAGTATTTTCCATGACCTACAGCGGCTTAACTCATTCCCATCCGGGACGTGGTATTGCCTCCACCTGTGGACGAGTTCCTGTAATCAATGGCAGGGCGCACGTGTTAACAATTGGTCAATGTAATGGGGGGGTATGATCAGCGCAAGCACCATCCCAACTTGCAGCTGTTGACCGCGTTTGAGACAGGATTGGGGGGGATTCAGCTAAGGCAGTTGCCGCAGGGTGCGATGAACTTGGTGGCGGTTTATCAGGCCCAGATGTTGTGGATTCTGCAGGACAACATTCCGGACAGGGCTCTGATTTTCAACGACAAAGCGGGCATCAAGGGACCAAACACAGATTACGGGGGCGCGGTGTAAGACTCCAAACAGTTCTAGGCCGTGGCAGTTCTGTGGAGAGGAAAGGTGCGGTTTAGGCTGCCCTCCTGAGTGTTACAAAAATATTTAAATGAAACCAAGATCAAAGTCCAGAACCTGGTAAACAAGGGACCAAACGTAAGAGGATAAAGATGATATTAGTTTGTAGCTGGGGAAACAACACTATCTGAGGCAAGATGATGCAGTGGAAAACTTGAATAGAAGAAGTAAAGGATTGTTCAGAGTTCAACAAGACAAGGCAATTGTAAGTGACAATGCCCACAAGCTAATAGCTCTGGTTGTCAGCAGAAGCTTAGGAAAGATCAACTCAATCCCAAACAACCTCCAAGTTCTCAACAAACCTGGCCAACTCTCTTCAATAAAGCGCTTGAAGGGTACCAGATAGCTGTGGGTGGCTGCACAAGACAAAGCTAATTGTTTGATGAAGCTCTAGAAGCAAAAAAATAACTGATTCAAAGAAGAATAACCCAACACTTCTCAAGGGAGTCAAGAATAGTGTGGCAGAATTCAACTTCAAAAGAATTTAAGGGAGGTTTAACACTTGATGTTTTAAGCTTGTTAAAACCTCTTCATTCAAATTTGACTGGTACCAGAAAGATAATAAAAGGATGATCAGGACCAGTATGGTTGGATAAAGGGATCAGGAGTGGTGTAACACACTCAAGAATTCAATCAGTAGAATTCTTCTTCAACAAGCAAAGCTATTGGTTGGTGATAAAAATCAAGGATTAGGTTTTGAGTATGGAGGCTCAAGGATCAAGGGGAAATCATGGATATAGCCAGAATTCAGTTCTCAGATAAAGAGGAATGAGACCCCATGAATAATTTATTTCAAGAGGGTAGCAATGATAATTCTCTCTAATAGGATGCCATATGATACCCCTCCCAAAAAGGCAGGGGAGAGTTCTCCTTATATGCGCAGGAGGCCCTGTTAGACTATGTACAAGTTATTCTACAAATAGAGCAGAAAATTTTTTTTTTCTCAGATTTAAGATGATCAGAAAAATTGATCACGTGAGCCAGTGGAAATCCAGCCTCCCTGTCTGGGGTGGGATCTTTCTCATCCCTTCACCTCTCTTGCCTCCGTCTGCAGATGGGCGCGCGCGACAACACCAGGACCACCCACCCCTCACCCAAAGGCGGAAGGGGTGGGAAAAAAGAAATGAACCAGACCGCCTGCCGATGTCTGCAGGCAGTAGACAACGCTTTCCACCGGCACCTGAAGATGGAAGGGGGTGGGAGAGTCCCAGGAATGATGATGGTGGGAAGGCTGAGACGGGCTCTTGGAGAGGTTGGAAGGTTTTGTGGTGATGGTGATTGATTGGAAGGCTGCAACATAGGATGGAGGGCCGTTGAAGATGGTGGCTAGTTTAGAATTGGAGGATGGGAGCAAGTTGTGGATGATGATGGAACAATAGACAATATCACGGGCTAGTTGATGGAGAGGCCTAGATTGAAGAACAACCAAGAAGGTGTGGATCAGGCTAGGATTGAGTTAAGAGATCATCCGGATGGACCTTGAGGGAAGCTTGACAAAGTTCAATCCAAAGGTTTGGATGGAGGCCATGGTTTTTGTTGTGGTTGTTGTTGTCATTGCCATTGAGCCAGGAGTAGGCAAGGGTTAGGCTTAGTGAGAATCATCAAATCAAATCAAACCAAGAATACTCTGGATTTGATTGATCG
Source organism: Puccinia polysora (assembly GCA_025617555.3). Taxonomy (NCBI): domain Eukaryota; kingdom Fungi; phylum Basidiomycota; class Pucciniomycetes; order Pucciniales; family Pucciniaceae; genus Puccinia; species Puccinia polysora. The sequence goes on from CM062618.1 coordinate 52,154,796, forward strand.
ACGGGGGTTGTGGATGTTGTCAAGCTGAGAATGAGATTATAAGGATTTTATTGTTGCAGGTTGGATTTGATGTATCCAATGGAGGTTCTGGATGAGATCTGGAAGTGATGAGGATGTGTTACAAGCTGGTGTGGGATTTTGAATTCAAAGGAATGAGGAATGATAGTTTTAGGTTTGGTTGAGGATGAGAGGCAGAGGATGGAATGGAGATATCTTGGCCCGCGCGTTTGGCCTAAAGGAAGGGGGGAACAAAGAGAGAAGGGATTGAACGCAATGCCTAGGTGGTGAGACCAAGAGAGGCCTGTCCTAGACCACTGGGACAGAGGAATGCTTGGCAGAATGAGGAAATTGGAGGAGTGATACTGATACATAAGATTCCAAATTTTTTTTTTTTTTTGAATGACACCTAAATAAAAGCATCATAAAATTTTTTGAATTTTTTGCATCTGGTCCAGGGTGTCCAGATTTGGTCACCACATCTCTCCCAAACTTACAGACATTCCCTAGTCTGCATCTGAGCTTGATGTCATAAAAAAAAGAAAGGAAAGATGATTGAACACAAAAAAATGGCCATTTGATCTTGAGGGTGATTGAAAAGAATATCTTGATCCATCCAAAGAAGATCCTAGAGTTGACTTAAATAATATAAAGAAGGCGTCCCAGGTGCTCACGTATGTGGAATACAGTAGTGTTTCACAACAAAAAGCAGCAGATGACCCTGGTGGTGCACAATTGGGAGGACTTACTTCTGATTGAAGTTGCCTGCACAACAATGAAATTTCTTGACCTGATCAGCAGAGAACCTTCTGGCCATCTGGGTACCATCCAGTACTTCCAAAACATATGATCCACCTCTGACTTGACAGACCACTCAATAAGGACCATTCAAGCGATTGGAAAAAAGCTTTCCGCACTGAGTTTCCAAGGATTAATTATAAGCTAAAACTAGATCACCAGGATTCAAGGGATCCCTGAATCTATTGGAATGCTTTTCCTCCCAATAATGGACTGATTTTTCCCTTGACTCCATCATTTTCTGATAAGCTTTGTCACAAACATCTTAACTTTTCTCCAGTTGCTTGGATCTGGGACTAATAGATCATTGGTGGAAGAAACCTTTTCCCAAGAAATAACCAAGAAAGATTCCATTTCCAGATCAAGAGGAAGGACAGCCCTCTGTCCAAAGATAATTTCATATGGTGAGTAGGCAGTAATTTGTTAAGTCAAAAATTGATCAGAGAAGAGGACCTGGGAAGAAATTTGCAACAATTCTTTCCACTTTCACCAGCCAACTTAACAAGAGCAGCCTTCAAAGGGGAATGGCCTCTTTCCACCATGCCTTGTCCTTCAGGATTATAAGGAGTGGTCACCCTATGTTGACCAGGAAGCAATTGGATCATTTTGGCCAGTTTGCCACCAAACTCAGAGCCACCATCATTTGAATAAGATTTAGACAAGCCATAACGCATTGTCCAAGTCTCATAAAGGAAGGCTGCTACTGATTACAAGCTGACATTCTTAAGAAATTTTGCTTCAAACCATCCAGAAAAATCATCTCTAGCCACTATGAGGTACTTAGCTCCACCAGCCTTGATGTGAACCACATCCATAGCAATCCTTCCAAATACAGTGGACTCTCCAGTGGGATAAAAAATTTTGGCCGCGCGCCTAAGATTGCGTTTCTGACATAATTCACAACTCTTGCACCATTGAGAGACTTATTTCTTCAAAGATAGCCACCAGATATGTTTGGATATACATCAATAGGTTTTGGTTTCCCCAAAATGCCCAACACCTTCATGGAGACTTTCAAGGATTGAATCTTGTTTAGAGGGGATAGTGACAACAATTAGAGCACAAGGATTGCCTATTTTCATAAGCCTAGTACCTTGGACAAAGAAATTGGAGGACTTCCTTTTGAGTGATCAAAAATCTTTAGCAGAGAGATCAGGAGGCCTTTGGAGAGTGGAAAGGTACTGCTCTAATTTTAGCCAGAAACCTTGTTGGAAGCCAGAATAATCTTGGGAGGAAAAGGTGAAGACGGGAAGAATTAAAGACTCCTCCTCATCAAATTCCACTCCAACATCCAATTATTAATCTCCAAGGGGGCCTTGAGATAAACCATCAGGCATGGTGAAAGATTTTCCAGTCCTATGAACAATATCAGAGAGAAAAGTTGGATAAAGGCCACCCAGCAAGTCATAGGAGCATTTGGGAGGCTGGTAAAATTGATCATTTTGATGATGGACCGTGTGTTGACTTGTAACTTGAAGCGTTGACCCCAGAGGACAGTTTGGAGTTTCTTCAACATTTGAGCCACTCCACAGAATTCCAGTTTTGGTTGGGAGTACCTGGATTCTACATCTGAAAATAACAAGCATTCATAGAGAGCAGGACGTTCCCAACCATTTTCATCTTCCTGAGTGAGGACAGCCCCAACAGATTGATAACTAGAGTCAACAGCCAGTTTGATCTTGCCAGCTCCAGGTCCATAAGCAATATTTTTCAACACTACGTCTTTGCCAACCATCATTTTAAGTAGCTGAAAAGAATGTTCACAATCTTGGGTCCAGATCCACTCAGCATCTTTTCTGGTCAGGCAACGTAGAGGAGCACAGATTTTGAATCAAGATGGGATAAAGATTCAAAAATAAGTAAAAACACCTAGAAAACCCCTGACTTCAGTTGGATTGATGGGAGTAGGCAAAGAGAGGATTTTTTTGACTTTGGATGGAGCCATCCTTCTGCATTCCTTGCAGACCACATGACCAAAAATTTCCAGAGCAGGGACACCGGCAGAAAATTTTGATCCAGAGACAGTGAGGACATATTCTTTTATTTGGAACAAGATCCTTCCCAAAGTGAAAGCATATTCCCAGATAAATCAACGGATTCCTGAATGCCAGGGTAAGAGCTCATTGTTATAATCAGAAACTTGTTCTTTAATTTTGCCATTGTCAATAAAGATACCAGCATGATAAGGGATTTCATCCTGCAGGATCCAAACCATCTGAGCCTGATAGACTGCAACCAAGTTGGTGGCACCTTGAGGCAATTGAGTAAGTTGGAAACGACCAAGGGGAGTATTGAGTGTAGTGAGAGGATGAGAAATTGGATTTAAGGACCATTTGTCATAGCCACCCATGATGTCACATAGACCATAGCAAGCTCTCCCAGAAAAGGATTCAAAAAATTCTTCAGTAGCAGGGGGAATACCAGATTCTTTAATAGTAACCTTATTTAGCGGCTGGAGATCATGAACTATTCTAAGTTTACTGTTACTTTTAAGGACACAGAAACAGGACTGGAATAGCTAGAAGTTGACTGTTTGTATAAACTGGTTTGGACTTGTTCCCGGACCAACCTGATGAATTTTCAACTTTGGAAGCAGGGATTCGGATCTTTTTCTTTTGCCAGGGATCATGTTCTACTACAGGAATGATATAAGGCAGACCATAGGATTCTTTCAAGAGACATCTCTCTTCTTCACAGAAATCAATAGCTTTTTCCCTAAGAGCCAAGAAATTTTTGATCAAATACAACTCATCAGGTAGAAGCCATCCATCTGGTCCAAAGCTTACTACTCCCAGTTGTTCTTCAGTGACACGACCAGAGGGGATGAATGGACCAGTAGAAATTGAGGTAAACCACAGTAAGGATTGCAAGATAGAGGAGCACGCCAAAGAGGAGGGTTGAGATTGAGAGGCATTGGTTGGTTGAATGGTTGGATTTTCCTAGCAAATTGTTTATATTTGGAGGCAAAAGAGAGTGGTTTTTGTTTTTGCCAAGAGTTGACTAGAGAGATCTGACTACAAGGATTGAGACCAAGTTCTAACGCCTTCCAAGTTCAATGTTCCTCAAAGTTCTTGAAAGGTGCCTTTTCCATAAAAGAAGTCCCAGAAGATAATACATTGCTCACATGTGTGGCACAAGGTAGGTTTTTGAAAATGATATTAGTAGGATACCCTGGTGGTGCACAATTGGGAGGACTTACTTCTACCCCAATTTGCCTCCATTGAAGCCCATATTCTTCCATACCAAAGCAACCAAAAAGAGGATCAAGATTGGGATCTAGTTGACTCATTGCAGAGATTCAAACCGGAACTGAGAGAAGGTTGATTAGGAATAAGATTACAAGGAAAAGGAGAAAAAACAGATGAAGAAGAAATATTTTTTTATTTTTCCATTTTGATTTGTTTTTGATTTTTGATATTTTTGAGATCAGAAGAAAACATTGAAAAGAAAGAGAAATAAGCCTCTTGGATGAGAGTTGACCCTTGAGTTGAATTTTGAGGCTGAAAATAACTACAACTATTATTAGGATCAACTACTCGCATAAAAAATGAGAGGAACTGGAATTATCCTTCTGTTTTCCTCTTAGAGATGACTTAGGAAAATGACTGGGGAAATCTCTTTCCCAGCAACCAGAATCCAAAGAACAAAGATGAACCTCAATCTTTCTACCATCAGAATCAGGGAAGAGGATTCTCTCCACAACTTGATTGGAAAACATAAGAGTTGCTCCAAAATCAATTAAGAAAGGTTGACCCAAGATCATAGGTCCATCCAAGCGTGTGATCCAGAAATGACAAGTTCCAAAAATGTTTTTGCAAATCCGGACTGGAAAGTCTTCAAAGATTCCAACCAATTTTCAAGACTGGTTTCCTATTCCATACAATGAACAGGTGAAGCTGAACCTAGGGCTAAGTTTAAGTTTGCAGGCCATAGCATCTGAGATCAAGTTGAGCTGAGAGCCAGAATCAACAAGGAGTGAGACCGTTTTTGCTGATTCACCAAGATAGCAGGGAAGAAAACCAAGAGGACAAGAGAAAAGACTAGACTCAGGAGAGGGGTCTGTTCCACCAGAATCCTCCATCAAAGTTCCAGAGGAGGCCATGAGTTCTTCAGGACCAATTTCCACACGTTGACAAGAAACCCATTTCTTCATTCCTTCAGAAACAGATGGAGAGATTGACAGGAGTTCAGCCACAGATAAACCAGCAATTTTAAGATCAGAAATTTTCTTTAATAACCCTTCCAAAGCATTGGGGTGATCTTTGGAAATTCCCCTCTCAAACCAAACTTTGGGCTGGGTGGAGGGAGGAAGCTTGGGTGAAGCAGGAACAGGGTCAGGGGATTGAGGAGGTTTAATAGATGAGGGATGAGGATCAGGTTGATCTTGAGACCTTTCCATGAGTGGTTTTTTTTCCACCTCCATGTCTTCTACATCAGAAGAGGGCTCATTTGAGGATCGTCGTTTGGATGGTTTTTGGAGGATTGAGGTTGGCAAGGAAGGAGCTTTATGAGGTTTGGGCTCCTTGTGTTGCTTCCTAGCTGGATTGGATTGGTAAGTACCAAACAGAGAGGAGGAGCAAATAGCTGGGGGATACCAGGGTTGAAGAGTACCACAAGATGATTGGAAATCCACAGAAGCCAAGGATTCCTTCATAGAAGGGGGTGGCTGGTAAGAGGCCGCCACATGAAAAATTGGGCAAGATGAATCAAAGGGGATTAGGGCACCATTAGGAAGGAAAAAGTTATTCACTTTTTTCTCTACCAATTTCTTGTCTTTGTCCTTTTGGAGTTCAAGACACCAACCCGTTCCATGGCCGTCCCTGTGGCAATAATAGCAGACTAGATTATTTTTAGGAACAGCACTAGAAGGTTTAGGAACAACAAGGGAGGAAATCTTTTGATCCATTTTGTTCTCAAAGGCTTTGATCATTTTAGTTATCTTGTCCATCATAGCAGTTTCTTGGTTTGGCTGAGGGTTCTTGGGCCTGAAATCAGATTCCATTTTATTCATAATCTTGTTTGACTCTTTGAAAGAGGGGGCATGAACTGGTTCAGTGGTTTTAGATTTTTCAAAAGTGAGGGATGTTTGACCTTTCATAACTTTATCAACCACTCCCCTAAGGATAAGGAAAACAGGGAGCTTGAATTGATTATCCCTGGTAGTGATCATGGATCTGGACTCGACCAGTTTGTCCTTGATCCTTTTCTGCACTCCAAGAGAAAAAGATTGGAAAAAGCAGACTCAAATTTTGTCCACTGTGTCAATGGGATCATTTTGGACAAGGTAGGATAGGATGGGATCCCAACATTTCCTAAAGAACCAATAATCAGAAGCTTAAGCCACACAACAATTGGAGATCCACTTGTAGACAAGGTTATCTAGATCCTGCAAAGTAAATCCTGTTACATCTATTTTTCCCCAAAAGGCCAACATCGCTTCCCCCATCAGGGCCCAGTTATGCCATTCAAAAACTTCAAATGACTCAATGATTTCCATAACTTCATCAGAGGAGATAAAAAATTGTAACTGGTAGGCCATATTGAATTTGCTATCCCTGTCCACCAAAGCAGCCATCTTGTACGATTCCAAGAAGCATTCCACATTTGTCCCATTGAATCCTAAGTTCTTGTTCTGGGGCTTGATCTTAACCATCTTAGGACGAGTAGAAGAGTTACTGGTAGATTCCATTTTGAAAAAGTTTCCTAAAAGATCCAAGGAGTAGATTTCAAAAGTGGCTCTCAAATGTGGCAAGAGTAGGGTCTCTCAAAAAACAACAAGTATCTTGCCCAGATGGTGCACAATTGGGAGGACTTACTTCTGGAAGAAGTTGCCTCCATGGATCTAGATGATGACAGAAAAAAGAAAGAGATTGGATTTTGAAGTTGATGATTGTTGGGACTGTAAATCCCAAGGTTTCTGGTTTGATCCCGGCCCGGGGGACCAAATGTAAGACTCCAAACAGTGCTAGGCGGTGGAAGTTCTGTGGAGGGGAAAGGTGCTGTTTAGGCTGCCCTCCTGAGTGTTACAAAAATATTTAAATGTAACCAAGATCAAATTCCAGAACCTGGTAAACAAGGAACCAAAAGTAAGAGGATAAAGATGATATTAGTGGGTAGCTGGGGAAACAACACTATCTGAGGCAAGATGATGCCAGGGAAAACTTGAATAGAAGAAGCCAAGGATTGTTCAGAGTTCAAAAAGACAAGGCAATTGTAAGTGACAAGGCCCACAAGCTAATAGCTCTGGAAGGGTACCAGATAACTGTGAGTGGCTGCACAAGACAAATCTAATTTTTGGATGACGCTATAGAAGCAAAACAATAACTGATTCAAACAAGCATAAACCAACACTTCTCAAGGGACTCAAGAATAGCATGGCGGAATTCAACTTCAAAAGAAGTGAAGGGAGGTTTAACACTCCAGGTTTTCAGCTTAATAAAACCTCTTCAGTCAAACTTGACTGGTTCCAGAAACATAATCAAAGGATGATCAGGACCAGTTTGGTCGGATAAAGGGATCAGGAGTGGTGTAACACACTCAATAATTCAATCAGTCAAATTCTTCTTCAACCAGCAAAGCTATTGGTTGGTGATAAAGATCAAGGATCAGGGTTTGAGTATGGAGGCTCAAGGATCAAGGGGAAATCATGGATATACCCAGAATTCAGTTCTCAGATAAAGGGGAATGAGATCCCACAGATAATTTATTTCTAGAGGGTAGCAATGATAATTCTCTCTGATAGGATACCATATGATACCCCGTCCCAGAAGGCCGGGGAGAGCCCCCCTTATATGGGCAGGAGGCCCTGTTAGACTATGTACAAGTGATTTTACAAATAGAGCTGAATTTTTTTTTTTATCAGATTTCAGATGATCAGAAAAATTGATCACGCGGGCCGGTGGAAATCCGGCCTCTCTGTCTGGGGTGGGATCTTTCTCATCCCTTCACCTCTCTTGCGTCCATCAGCGGACGGGCGCGCATGACAACACCAGGACCACCCACCGCTCACCCAAAGGTGGAAGGGGTGGGAAAAAAGAAATGAACCAGATGGCCTGCCGATTTCTGCGGGCGTTAGACAACGCTTTCCACCCGCACCTGAAGATGGAAGGGGGTGGGAGAGTCCCAGGAATGATGATGGTTGGAAGGCTGAGACGGGCTCTTGGAGAGGTTGGAAGGTGTTGTGGTGATGGTGATTGATTGGAAGGCTGCAACATAGGATGGAGGGCCGTTCAAGATGGTGGCTAGTTTAGAATTGGAGGATGGGAGCAAGTTGTGTATGATGATGGAACAATAGACAATATCACGGGCTAGTTGATGGAAAGGCCTAGATTGAAGAACAACCAAGAAGGTGTGGATCAGGCTAGGATTGAGTTCAAAGATCATCCGGATGGCCCTCAAGGGAAGCTTGACAAAGTTCAATCCAAAGGTTTGGATGGAGGCCATGATTGTTGTTCTGGTTGTTGTTGTCGTTTCCATTGAGCCAGGAGTAGGCTTAGGCTTAGGCTTAGTGAGAATCATCAAATCAAATCAAACCAAGAATACTCTGGATTCAATCAATCAACGGGGTTTGATGGATGTTGTTGAGCTGAGAATGAGATTATAAGTATTTGATTGTTGCAGGTTGGATTTGATGTATCCAATGGAGGTCCTGGATGAGATCTGGAAGTGATGAGGATGTGTTACAAGCCGGTGTGGGATTTTGAATTTGAAGGACTTAGGAATGAGAGTGATAGGGTTGGTTGAGGATGAGAGGCAGAGGATGGAATGGAGATATCTCGGGCCGAGTGGGTCTTGGCCCGCCTGTTTGGCCAAAAGGAAGGGATTAACAAAGAGAGAAGGGATCAAAGGCAATGCCTAGGTGGTGAGACCAAGAGAGGCCTGTCTTAGAGCACTAGAACAGAGGAATGCTTGGCATAATGAGTAAATTGGAGAAGTGATACTGATGTATAAAATTCCAATTTTTTTTTTAATGACATCTAAATAAAAGCATTGTAAAAATTTTTTTGAATTTTTCCCATCTGGTCCAGGTTGTCCAGATTTGGTCACCACAGCGGTGTTAGAGGAAGCCCCAAAGATCTTCCGCTTTGTCTGGAAGTAGGCGCAGACGTTGGAGAGGGTCTTGTTCCAGATTGAGGAGGCAGGGCTTACAGTGTCGGGGAGTAAACTGGCAGTTTGCTTTCCAGCACTGGAAGTGCTAGGGCATGTGGTGGCTTTTGAAGGCAGGAGAATTGCGGCAAAGAAACAGAACAAAGTCCTTGAATGGCCACCCCCGCGGACGCCTTTGCATATCCTCCAATTCCTGGGACTGTGCAGTTAGGTCCACATGTTAATTGAGCAGTTTGCGGAAGTGGCAAGTCCGCTGCGGGCCCCAACACGGAAGAGCGCGGCGTGGGAATGGAAGGCAAGGTGGGACTCTGCCTTTGCAAAGCTCAAGGAGACTGTGGGCCGCAAAATTGTACTCCGGGACCTTGAATACAACGTGGGAGGGATCTGCCTGGCCATCAACTCTAGCAGGTTTGGCGCGGGTGGCGTCCTGATGCAGGAAGAGAATGGTAAGGACAGGCTGGTCCTCTACAAGTCTGTGATGTTTACCGTGACGGAGATTTGGTATTTGCAGCCAAAGCTGGAATTATGCGGAGTTACCAAAATTGTGCAGAGGCTTCAGAAACTTCTTTGGTGGGTAAACTTTGAGCTTTTGGTTGATGGGGAGGCCCTGGCGCGGATGATCAATTCTCAGACGCTTCCAAATACTTGTATGACTAGGTAGGTGGAGTTTCTTCAGCTCTTCACCTTTGGCATGGTTCATGTTCCAGGGAGGGCATTCACAATGCCCAACGCGCTGTTAAGGTATCTGCGGGAGGACCCGTTTGAGGGGGAAGAACCCCTGGATGTGGAGTCTCTGGTTATCTGTGTAGGTATGGTGGAGGGGGAGGTCATCCTTCTGCTGCAGCAGTCCGGGAAATATGCAACCTTGTGCTCTTTTTTGAAGGATCTTTGGTTTCCCAAGGGTACGTCAGGGGCAGTAATTTGATGGGCGAAGCAGCAGAGGACCAACTTCTACGTGCAGGAAGGGCAACTGTGGCGGTGGAGTACCACGGTGCCTTGGGTGGTTGTGATATCAAGGAAGGACTAGGAAATGATTGTGAGGTGTCTTCAGAACAACCTTGGCCACCGGGGCAAGATCAAAACGCTGAGGCGGGTGAAAGCAAGGTTCTGGTGGCCGGGTGTGGTGCGCGTGGTGCGTGAATGGGTGAATTCTTGCAAAGCATGTCAACGGCAGAGCTCTAGGCTTCCCAGGGAGGTGGTTCACCCTGAAGGGGAGGATGCGCTGTTTGGGCGGGTCTCCCTCAATGTGGTCCACATATAGGCGGGAAGGTTTGATTACCTGCTGGTTGTGCAGGACAATCTATTGGGTTGGGTTGAGGCTTGTCCTCCGGTGAAGTTGTCGGCAGAGAAGGTTTCTCAGTTTCTAGAGGAAGATTGGTTTGCGCGGTATGGTTTGCTTTGCCTGGTCACCGTCAACAGAGGCGCATAGTTCTGGGGTCATTTGATGACACTGGTCCAGAATTGCGGAGCTAGGTTTGGGCGGGTCACAGAGTACTATCTGGAGGGCGCCGGGATGATCAAACGCGGTCATCATCCTATCAAGGACTCCCTGGTAAAGATGTGCAGTGAGGACGGCAAGCGGTGGCAGGAGGCCCTTCCAGTGGTCCTCTTTGCAGACAGGATCTCGGTCAAACCCTCAAAGGGATACTTGCCTTATGAACTTCTCTATGGATAGTGTCCAGTGCTTCTTGTGGACATTGAGCTGGAAACCTTCTTGGGCATGGACTGGTGGAAGTTGAAGACCTCCACGGAGCTTGTGGAGGCGCACACCAAACAGCTTCTCCAGCGGGAAGAGACCCTGGCAAAGGCATGCGGAAAGGTTTCGGAAGACTAGGAAGGCATCAGTCTGGTATTGGTACAAGCTTTGTTCCCATGGCCTCTGGGATCCGTTGCGGAAGGGGGACTTGGTCTTGCTGTACAATTGGATTCTGGATTCCCAGTGGGGTAAGCTTTTTGCCAACCAATTGAACGGCCCTTTTGGTGTGGCATCCAAGTTTGAGGGCAGGAGTTATCACTTGAGGAATTGGAGGGGGCACCGCTCAAACGGAAGGCCGCAGATTTGCATGTGAAGCGCTTCTTTTCACACGGCTTCACCTCCTTCAACAAGACGGCTGGCAATGGCATGGACGCAGGGGACAGTGCCGGTGGTTCAGGATTGGTAGAAAAAACGGGCTCTTTGGCTGTGGAGGAGCCCATGCGCAAAGTGTGGCCTCGAAGGAGCAAGAGGCTACAAACTGCTGGGGACATCCGTCAAGCTGGGGGGGCGGAAGTAGGGTGAAAGGTTGATTTGGTGAGGGGGTGCTCTAGCCAGTTCACAGCCGGAATAACTAGACACCCCAGAATGTTTGTTTTCTTATTTCTTGAATACATTGCTTCGCAAGTTGGTACTGGTTTTGGTTATGATTTGTTGCAGGGATGCATGCGCGGTGGGAGCTGGGTCCCTAAGCGCAAGGACAATCCCCGCGGTTGGGTAATGCGGGACAAGGAGCGGAGGCCCAGTGTAAGCAAAAAAAAAACTTTTTCTTTTTGGGTTTGGTTTCTCTTTTGGGGTTTGGTTCTTTTCTCTTTCTTCTCTTTATCAGTGGTCTTCTCCTAAAATGTAATGGGTGCGGATTATGTGCGGGACACATATGGGACAGGTCTGATTTGGTGAGGGGGTGTCATAGCCGGTCACAGCCGGAACAGCTAGACACCCCAGAGTGTTTGTTACCTTAACTTCTTTTCCTCTCTTGGATGACTGTGTGCGCGCGCTGGCAGAGGGTGGTTGTGTTTGTTGCAGGATGGGTACGGGGAACTGTGTGGCAGTTTGGCTGGGGTGGTCCAGGTACCTTCCGGGGAACTTTGTTGACTCAGGACGCGGGCACGGATCTCAATCTCACTCTCATTTTCACCAGCTTGCGGGCGCAGATCTCAATCTCACTCTCATTCTCACCTATGAGGCGCAGAAGCGGAACTTTCTTTAAGACTCACTTGGGAGGCGGGGATTTTTCCACAGGACGTCCTGCTGGGAAATGACGCGCGCGCAGAAACTTGTATTTCTCTAAATCAGGGGAAGCGCGGGGCCAATGAAGAAAAAAACGCGGAAAGAGGAAAGGGGGGAGAGGGGGGGCAATGCGCCTAAGCCATTCTCATCATTACCTCCATGTCCGCCTGCGACAACGCCATTATGGCCGGGAAAGATGCCAAAAGCTTGCGCCGGGATTCCAAGGATTGAGCACTGGGGGTTGCTAGGAATTTGTGGATCATTGCGGTCAACCTTTTGGCAAAGATCTCAAATCCGACCGCAAGGAGTGCCAAGACAACGGGGATTTCTGGGATCTTGGGGGGGCTGGGGGGATTTGGGACTGGTGAGGAGGGGGCCTCCGGAGGACCATCTGGAAGGCTTGGTCCAGCAGGGGATCATAGCAATGGCGGAAGTTGGAAGGAGGGGAGGGGCTAGTAGTTGGGGTGGACTGGGAAGCAGGGGGGGTGGTCCTGTAGGGCGGTGGGGTTGAGGTAGTGATGGAAGTACCTCTGGGGACAGAAATCAACTTGGGGGGATGTGGTGTTGTATTTATAACCTTGGATTGGGAGCTGTGTCGCGGGCTGCGTGCTCATTAGTTGGGTAGGTTGGGCTCAGCATTTAGGGTGCGGTGTGGAAACTTTAGGGAGCAACCTCCCCAAAGTCGTCCTCGAGTTCCGGAAGTTATTGATCAAAGCGTCTGTAAGGAGATTGGATGCAGCCGTTCCAGAGAAAAGGAGAGAAGAGAGAAGAGATTCTGTTTTTCCTAAGTCCGCTCCCCGCCTCCTGATGATACCATGATACCCCCCTACAACCCGGAGTCGAGGGGAAGGGTATTTGAGCCCTCCCCCTCAACCCTAACCTAAGTACAAGCGCAAAGACAGACTGACAACCATGAAGAAGGAACCCTAGACCCAGAACCCTAACCCATCCCTAAACCCATACCGCCAACCCATACCCTATCCGTGTCCTATTCCGCTTGCTTGCCTGCCATTACGCGCATCCGGTTCGTCCCCGCGGCGCGGCCCTCCGCCCCGCGCTTCTCGAAGTTCACCGCAATTGCCCGTATCCGCCCGACGCGCCGTTGTGAATTTCCCGTCCCGTGGCCGGCCCGCGCTTGCGCGCGGCTATCCACGGGTATAGCCCCGCTTTTTCCTTCCCCGACTAGCCGCTCCGAGAACCCGGTCGGCCCAGCTCCATCCATGAGTCGGACATCCAAGCGGGTCGCGGCCCGCCTCCCTTAGTCAGGCCCGGCCCACAGTCGCGTGCTCGATCCCGCCGCGCCCACTGCTGAGCCCGCAGCGGCCGCTGCTGAGAACGCGCGCACCCCAACTGCTGAGCCCCGACCTACCAGATGCTGAGCGCGCAGGCCGCGACGCAGTTCCCGATCCAAGGCTATATATTGACACCACAGCGGGCGGTCTCAACAGTGCCTGCTGTGGGCTCAGCGGCAGTGGATGAGGGCTCAGCGGCAGGGATTGCGGGGCTTGGCACCAGGTGCGGGTTGGGCCTACTCTGGGGGATGCCAGGCCGCAACCCGCCGAGTGAACGCGGACCAAGTGATGGAGCCGGCCAGACCAAGCTTGCAGGTGGCTAGTCCGGAAGGCAAGGGCGGGGCCGTCAGGGGTTATACGCGCTGGGGAGGTTTGCGCAGGCATAAGCCCGGGCCAACTCACGGATTGCGGGATTCAAGGCTTGCGCGGGCATAAGCGCAGGCTGACTCAAGGATTGCGGGATCCGTGGACGCGCACAGACAGATAAAACCCAGGGGGCTCCGAGTAGGGCGTGGCAGAGGGCTGCGCCATGAGAAGGACAAACTGGACGTACGTGATATTGAAGGGGAGGGTTTTGGATGGGGTAGGTGGTACGGGGTAGGGTTAGGGTAGAGCTAGGGTTCTGTGCTTGGGGTCATATTTCATCTATCTTGTTGCTTGTGGTTGTACCTAGGTTAGGGTCGAGAGGGAGGACCCAAAAATACCTCACTCTCAACTCCGGTTGGATCATATCATAGATTGTGTATCATCATCACCCTCTCTATTTTGGAAAACTCATTGCATCCACTCCCCTCCAGATGCTTGGACCAATAACTTCCGGAACCTGAGGACAACTTAGAGGGGTACCACTTCTCTTGTTTCCACAGCGCCATGGTTGGCGCACTCAGCATTTGGTAGGTCAGGCTCAGCACTCGGATGTGGGTGGTCTCAGAAGTGGCCGCTGTGGGCTCAGCAGTAGGCACTGCCGGGCTTGGAATACCAGGCATGGGTCTGGCTTGATTGGATGTGGCAGCCTGCGGCCCACTTGGACATTACAGACCCAAGAATGGAGCTGGCCTGACCAGGTTTGTGTGCAGCTAGTTTGGGGAGGTAGGGTGGGGCAATTGGGGCTATAGGCGCGGGTTGGGCGGGTGCAAGGACGGGCCAACCCGCAGGGCAGGAAATCATGTGAGGCGCTGGGTGGATACAGACAAGCAAGGGGCTCCAAGTAGGGCGGGGCGGAGGGCCGCATCATGAGAAGAATGAACTGGTTGTAAGTAACGGTAAGCAGGCAAGGAATGGATTAGGGTTAGGCTAGGGTTCTGGGCCTAGGGTTTCCTTTACATTTGTTGTTGGGCTGTCATTGCGCTTGTACTTAGCTTAGGGTTAAGATTGTGGGCTTAAAGTCGGCGCTCTCAACCCCAGATTTGAGGGGATATCATCTTATCATTGGATGAGGGGAGAAGGGGAATGGATGGACGGATGAATATGGCAAAGGATACAGAAATGAAAGGAAATTCATCTCTCTATCTCTCTCTCTCTCTCTCTCTTTACTGGAGCATCCTTATCCTTACAGATGCTAGGACCATCAATACCAGAACTCAAGGAAAACTATGAGAGCAGTTCTCTCTTGGTTTCCAAAATGGTCTGGACAATGCTTAACTTTGAACAACCACTTTGAATTGATAATCCTCTTCTTCATAGGGAGGGGGAAAAGCTTCCACATGTGCATCCCAAGAAGGGATGAGTATTCATCCTCAGCAGACTTCAGCCATTGATTCTTGTTTGGTGACCGGAGAAGCTGTCACCATGTCTTTGGGGTGTTCACAGTCTCCTCTACAATTGTGCTCTTCAACCATTCCCTCTGGCAGTCAAGCATTCTCCTTTGTCTGCCTGAGCATCATCTTGGGGGGAAGGCAGGTTGAGTGAGTACCACCTCAAAAGGAGCTGGTGGAATTGATGGTAAAATGATGCTGGTTGTTCAATTGTTGGGGGAAGGGGAAGGTACAGCTTAGGGAGCTGGGCTTTGAAGTGGGGATGAGGGCAGAGACCAAGGTGGGAGAGGGTGGATTGGGTGTAGAGGAGATGGTTTCTGGTGAGCAAGCAATGGTTGAAGGTACATGTATTGATGCGGTGAGATGGCAGTCAAAGCCCCTCCTGGCAGTATATTGAGAGGTGTTTTGTTCAGTACATCCAACAGGGGTGGACCCAAGTTGAGTAGTCTGGTCAGATTGTGATATTTTTCTTTTGAGGTCCCAGAGGCAAATCCCATTGCTGTGGGACAAGTAGGAGAGGAGAATGGAGGACCTTTCATGACCATCCAGCTTTTTTGGCTCTGCTTTGGGTACCTTGTACCAAGCAAGGCATCCAAAAGGGTGGAGACTATCAAGTTGAACCATAGGGAGTCCTATGATTGAGGGAGGCGATTGAAATCCTGCTGGATTGCTACAGGGAAACAAGGTGTGACTATTGAAGACATGGAGTAGCGCATCAGCCCAGAAGACTTTGGGGACATTTGCGTGTAAGAGGGAACACCAAAAAAGATTTTGGATATTCCATTTGGTCCTCTCTGCAACCCCATTCAGCTCAGGCCAGTGAGGAGTTCCCAGCTCATGGTCAATTCCCGCAGATTTGAAGTAGGTTGAGAACTTGTTGGAGGGGTATTCACCTCCGTTGTTTGTGAAGAGAGACCTAAAAATGTTCTTTTTGTCTTTCTCAAAAGAGGTTTGGAATGGTTTGAAACTTTTGAAGTAATTGATTTTGGATTTCATAGGAAAAACACTTGTAAATTTAGAGAACTCATCAACAAAAGTAACAAAGTATTTATAGCCTTCCTGGTAGATGGTCTCATGGGAGGCAACATTGGAATGAATGATTTGACATGGCAAGGTGGAGCAATATGGGTGCCATGATTTGAATGAATTTCTAGACATCTTGCACTGTATACAAGTGCAACACTGCTGGACATCAATCTTTTTCAGAGATTAGGGAACAAAGCCATGAGTTTCTAGGATTCTCTTGAGGGGTCAAAGGCCTATGTGGGAGAAATGGATATGATAACCTAAAATAGAGCAATCAAATTGGGGAGAAGCAGGAGTCGAAGCAGAGTTTAAGCTCACAGCATCCAAAGGGAGATAGTAAAGTTTTGCGTGGAAGTAACCTTGGCCAACTTGTTGATTTGGGGTTTGGATTGTTGTTGAGGGATAGATATTGCACACAGTGCAAGTGAAAACAACAGTGAGGCTGGCTTTGCATAAGGAAGCAACTGATAGAAGATGTTTGTGGAGAGTTGGAGCAACTAGCATATTGAATCTGGTACAGCTCAACAGTGGCAGTTGGGTGAATATCCTGTGAGTTGCTTTTATTAGGGAGTGGTTGGCTAGTCTCACTGGAGTATGATCTGGCTGGGGGTTTTTACACTGTTGAGGTGGGGTGTCATTGAGAAAGAGCATCCGTAGTCAATATTGGCGTGTCCACAGGGGTGTTTGATGTGAGAGGATAGAAGAAAAACTGTTGCAAATCCAGCTGTGACCTCAACTTTGGAACCTGAGTAGTTGGAGTCCTTGTTGTTTTCTGCAAGGGGCACTGCTGAGACTTTGCCCGCTTTGGCAGCTGGTTTTAAGGACAAGGAGGATTTTTACCTTGCCTCAAAGCATGATTTTTGATTTGCTTTATGGTCAATCAGGAGACGCCAAGTGTTCTTACAGTTTTTTGGATCATGACCATCTACATTTCACGGGAAGCAGTGACAAGGTTTCTCTGATTTGTTGGACCATTTGCCTGAGTGAGATTTTGTTTGGAATGCCAATGTGGCCACAAGGACTTCTGGCTGAGATTGATGGCATACTGCCTCATTCTTGAGTGCAGAGACAATTTTTTTTATTTTACACCATCTTGTTTCATGAGGGAAAAAACAAAGTGCAGCCAGTCTTGCGGTATGGAGCTTAGGAGATCAGCCAAGTGAACATTGTCTGGGATGAGGGGCTATTTGGGAGTGACAAGGGAGTTGAGGAGCTTGTAGTATTGAGCCATGTTGTTGATATGTGCCAGCATGTTGTCTCCCTCCATCATGGCTAGATGAAGCTTGCAAATCCATTAAAATCTGCTTCCAGTTGACAAGTCTTGATTAGAATTAAGCAAAGCAGCCCACATTCCCTGAGCATCTTATTGTAATTCCCAGATGTATTGGATATTGGAAGAATCGATGGTCTGAGTGATGATTAAGAAAACCATTTTGTTCCCAGAAATCCAGGTATTGGAGGGGTATTTGGGTTTCTGATGTTCAATAATGTGGTCAAGGCTGGATGCCTCAAAGTACGCGTAGGCTACCAGCTCCCAGTCAAGATGGTTGGAGTCCAGGCCCAAGCTCTTCATAATGGGTAGCCTTGCGCTGGAAAGGTTTTGGGAAGGGTTTTCTTGATTGCTAGCTATTCAAATGTTGTTGTTTTTGAAGTCGGTCACGGTTTGGGGATTTTTGTACAGAGATTCCTAAAAGGGTGACCGTGATAATGGTGCCACATGGCCCATTGAGCCGTGTACATGACTCAAAGAGCCGTGTACACAGCTCAATGAGCTGTGAGTTTAAAATTACCCTTTTGATTAATATAAAGAAAAGCTAAAGAAATAGTTTTCAATTCTTCATGCAATCTGGAGTAAAAATCAGGGCTTTGTGTGCTTCTGTAGCTAGTTTTGTTCTGGCCAAAACATTCCCACTGGGAAAGAAGGCCTAAAATAGTCAAAATGAAGATGAATTAATTATTGCACAGAATTTAATAAAAAAAGAATATTTTTCTTACTGATTATGAGCAATAGAGGTCTTTGGAACCATGAAAATTGTCTTTGCTAAACAAACTAATGTGGGAATTTGGCATAAATCTTCTTTCAACTGGTTGAATAAGCTAAATTCTGAATTACTTTTCAGTATCTCAATCAAAGTTTCTCAAAGGTATAAATCCAATTTACCCAAAGGGGTGCTTTATTGAGATTTTGTATTTCCTTTTAGAAAACGAGTTGAAACCATCTAATTTGGAACTTCTACAGGGCTTTTAAAATGTTTCACTAGAATTCAGATTTTTTTGCATTGATGATTTTGGAGAATAAGATTCAAGAAATAAATATATTGTTCTGCTGAGCTCTTGCATGTAATTATGAACTGATTCACTACTCAAATTCCTTGGAATGGTATATTCTATGTATGTGAACTTGTAGTGGTGATTAAAAGCAGTTGAAATAGCTAGAAATTCATCCATAATTGACCAGTACTTGCATAATTTATTAATCTTGGGCTGGACTATTGAGGTAATACAATAGTTTCCAGCTTCCTGGGTTGGAAATTCCAAATGGTATTCTATGTCTTTCAGAGAAAGGAAATATAGGTTGGAAGTTGGATATTTTGCACTAGCAAGCTAATCTGTGCACCACTTCATACCTCATCAATTCCCTGGTCTATCTAGTACTCCTGAAAATAACATCAATCCCATGTTTGAAATCTATGAAGCCTTGGTTTGATCCATTTGGAAGAAGCCAGAACACCAATCCCCTCCCCACATACTAATTATAGTGTTCTTAACAATGCTTGGATTGTGCTTTTTTTTTGAATTTTTTGTGCAATTGATTTTTGCCCAAGTTTAATCTCTAGGTTTCAGGGAAGATTGAAACAAACTTGGTTCAAAACCCAGATTTTAATTGTTGGCAAAACTTAGTTCAACAAAAAAAATCCAAGAAAAAAAAATCTCCCCCACTCCGAGCATTCTTAAAAACACAACATGTGAGCCATGCAGTCAGATTTCCTCTCTCGATTTGTCAAAAACTGCCTTTAAACACCTCCGTCTCTAATTGGGTGGCCGCAAAGCGGCCCGAATCCTTATCTCGTGACCGAGCCTGACCCGCAAAGCCTGGCGGGCTTCCCCAAAATCCGATTTTTGTCTCAGGGGTAAGCCCAAACCCGACCTCCAACCCGTCGGTTACGGGCTAGCCCGTGGGCTACCCGGCCTGATAAGCACCCTGACTCTCACCCAGTGGTATGGATCCTTCATTGCAATGGGGGCGACCGTCCTCTTTTGGGCGTGGTCTATGGGATAGCGCTCCGCAGTAATATTGTTCCAACAACATGTTATGCTACAGAGAGAAAAAGGAGCAGATGAGAGGAAGGAAAGACGCGGAAAAAGAGGAGCCCCAGAGCGACAAGATACATCCAAGGGGTCCGGAGGCAGGAAGCCCGTTGGCGTGGCTGCGCGGTAGAGGCTGACAAGAATGTATAAAAAACACTAAAAGAATAACCCCTGGGAGCGCCCGATATGTCTTGCCAAAGCCGCTTTCGCCCGTCTGACTTGAAGCAGAAGGCTTATTCGATTCGAATTGAACTTCAGGCCCGGTCGTCCTAGTTCCGTGCGTGATCATTGTCCTCGTTGAACCCGGTAAGCCGGACAGTGGTCCATGTAGTGTTCGACCATTTCCTTTGACCTGCAGACAGGGAACTGTCCGCGGTTGCCGAACGCAGCCTTTTTGGTTTTTTATGGTGTACTGTCCTCGGCATTGACCCACACAAAAGTTTTGATTTTTTTGTGAGTTTTCGAGTTTTGTTATGGTGTGGAGAAACGTGCTTCACACCATATTCTGATCCCTAGTCGTATAGAGTGCTTTCATTGTGAATTAGGCGCGACCGCCACCGCGAGAAGTCCTCCACTGATTGATTATTCCCGCTGCAGCAAATACGTGGTTTTGGTTTCGCCACAGGTTGCAAATTAGGGCATGTTTGACGATGTTTGTTTGAAAGCATGGGTCAAATCAGTGAGCCAAGAACTACAGACTTTCCGCGCGCAGATTCGAGCATCACATTTTACTAGAAGTGTCAAAACCAAAAACAATATTTCAAAATCATCAACCTAAATTGTCCCATTGTTTTAGGCCAATATGTGGTAGCGTAATGAGGCTGCCGGCATCAGTGGTAAGCCTATTTGTCAAGGGGCTACTTATCATGGAAGCTTGCGCCGTCCCCCGATGGCGGTTTTTTCGCAAGGGGAAAGCAGTCACCGTATGAATAGCAGTTAAATCCGGAAGCTGAACCTGCGCCTCTGTGTGATTTTTTTTATTGGACGTAATTTCACGACTGGAGATGAGCGACGATTCGGCCTTCGGTCTGGGACCGAAGAGCATTAACCATTTTCATAGCCCTCTTGGCTTCGAAGAATTCACTCAAGCCAGACCCATCAATATATAAAAAGGCCAATGTTAGCCAAGCGTCAAGGGTCAACTGCAGCACCTGGCACATTTTCAATCCAAAGAGCTTTCACATTAATCTGAACCTGGCAATTTGAAGTTTACGTGCGCTTATAATTCAGTTTTGGCATTTCCATCCCAATCATCAACCAAACTAGCGAAAAAAAAAAAATCGATGCCTCCAAATCTGACTTTTCCTCGGGTGCAGACCTCACTTAGATGCCTCCTATCTTTCTGTAAATTTTTTTTGATAATCTCGATGTTTTTTACTACTGTTCTCGCCTATCCTGTGAGATTACAAAGGAAACCATTGGGCACATTTAAATTGATTTCAGACGGGGTAGTCTGTGGGGGATCTCCGCTGGTTTCTATACCCAGATCTAAACTGGGCGAGAAGGTTCAAGGTAATTTTGAAATCTTTAGATCGAAATTGAATCCTTTTCCGCTTAATCAAAAAAGCGCCTGCCTGTTTTCTAACTTGAGCCGATCCTAATATACATCTCAGCTGAATTGAGGGTTCCAATGTCAGAAGTCATATGAAAACAAATGAACACTGTGGGATTCGAACCCACAACCTCAGACTCTTTATATGAGTGATGCTCTTACCAATTGAGCTAAGTGCGCTGTTGAGTAAGGAGCTGTTGATTCATAGCCATTTGGCTGATCATCCCGGAAGAGGTGTACTTACCCCAGCATTCTATGATGTGGGTGGCACATACCAGTCAATGAACTGCTCATAGCAATTATGTAATCTAACATCCAACAGAGTCTATTCATCGACAAACGTCGGGGGATATGTTTGAATTCCGGAAAGGTTCTACTAAGACCAGTTCTGTTGGTACACCAAACTGTCCATTTCCATTCCCAATCCATCCATCATCACCAATCTGGGGCGTTGGAAGAATCAATCCTGGAGTAAAAGGAGTTTTTGTTGCAAGGAAAAATGACTCAAGCAGGGACACTTTTGTTGGACTGAAGCCAAGAAGCGGCTTCACACCGCAGCAGATGTAGAGAGGAGCAAAGGGCACAAAAGCAACAGTATGCTTGAGTCCAGCTCCTCACACTGTCAGACTAAAAAACCCACGAGATAGAAACGTGTGTCAGCTAACCTGGGCATTTCCATTCCCGTGCAACCGCAGAGACGGGACGTGGCAACTGGAGGTAAGAACACCCATGGAAAGAAAGACTTGCACCCACAACTCTTTCTGGTTCACAGGGGCCAGTGAATATAAACCAATACCCGGTTCACCTGCCCCATGTTCAGATCACGCTTGTTTCATTCCACCTCAGTTTCATCATCCTTAATTGCTCGTTCTTTCTCTTCCAATCTTGATACCTGGCCCTCGCACGTAAAAAGAATGCTTGTTCAGCTCTTTCTACCTTCTTTTTTCCATCATCAATTGCACTGTCACATCGCGACAATAATAGTCAAAGTCTTCCACGCTATAACAGAAAGCAGGTATCTACCCCAAACCACTTGTAGAGAGAATCTGAGACCTCCCAGCTTGCACAATCATGTAAGAGTGAGACGTAGAATCTTTATTGCAGCACAAATTATAGAGATACTAGTAAAATGGTAACAGTAAAGATAACTCTGAACAAAAAATGAACATGAGTAAATGCGTAGGTTAGAAGTAATATGAAAGGGAGGTAGAAGAAAGGAAAATTAACAGATGATGTGTGTGACTGGGTAAGAAGCAGAACAGTGACCTCAGTTAGGAGTGGGTGCAAATAAGGACTTATACCTTTGGTGGTGGAGGTGAGGATTCAACCTGGTAAGTAATGAGCAAAAAGATAGCACACTGAAGAGAACAGAAAAAGAAAGTAGGGTAGAGAGCAGGAACAAGAAACAGCCTGAGAGGCTGAGAAAGAAAATGAGATTGGCTATACCTCTTCCTAATTTGCTTCTTGCTCCTTATGAGTTCTGAGGTTTTTTCTGGTAGATGTGCAAGGCTTGTCAATGATGGTGATGGAATTGAGGGGGAAGTAGTTTACAAACTGGAGAGAGGGATAGGTAAAAAGAGGGATGGGAAAAGAGCTGGAAAGAGACAAGGAAATTGGAATGTGGAGATAGGATGACAAGACAAGGAGGGGACCAGAATTGAGGGAGAAGAGAATACCACAGGAGTACAGCGCCTAGAGTAGGATTGAAAGTAGCACACAGGCTGCACAGTGATAAACTAATTTTCTTATTCTCTCTGAGATTTATTCAGAAGCATCAAAACCAGAAACTGTATCATTACATCAGAGAAGATATGTCAAAAGAAAGAAATGAGACAGCCAAAACAGGTCATACACAAGCAGTAGAAATGACCAAGAGTGAGAAACTTCAAAAGGGCAACTACCAAGACTTAGCACGCGGCTCGGGCTAATATATCTGAGAGTCATGGTGATTAGATTAGAAAGAATTGAGAAAGAAGAGGAGAAGAGAATGAGAAATTGAACCAAATTAATTGAAGGCCTCTTTGATGACCTGACTAGTTCACTTGCTTCTTGATCTTGACTGATGAGTTTCCAAATCAGAATAGAAGAGATTCAAAAAGTAAAAGTTGGGTGAGAGAAGAGGGAAAAGGAATCCGGAAAATGTTTGTCTCGTTATCCAAAAACAGGAGAGCTAGAGCTACCCAGATGAATATGCATTTTTATCCAAAAGCAGCGCGTGTCTTCAAGAGATAAGAATAAAATGAATTAATGAATGAAATGAAACCGCGCTTGTCTTGGAGAGATAAAAGATAAAAATAAAATAGAGTAATAAATAATATAAAATAAAATAAAATAGGATGAACTCCAACAGAGACAACTCCAACACACAGTGATTATTTTTTATTGGCAGAGAGGCTGAATTTGTCATATAAAAATCAGAAAGCCAGAGTAACTAATGACTTGCACCACAAAGACCTTGGATTGACTGAGAAATAAATTTGGGAATCCAATAGATTATTTATATATTGAAAAAACAGAAACTACAGCACAGTGTTAGAGAACAGGATGATCAAAGACTAATATCAGAATTGCAAAGTAGTGAACACCATAAAAAAGCTTGCAAGGACATAGACCCCAAAACCAAAGTATTGACAGAGATTTATTTGAGAAATAAGCAAAGAAAAAATCAAACCATCCTTGCATGCACACAACCTAGATACAATGAAGAATAATGGGGAAAAGGAAGAACTTAGAAAGTTTTGATGGGGCTGAGAAGAAGAACCAGCTGGAAAGAGAAGAAATCAGAGTAAGAGAGAAAGAAACAGAAGTTGCACAGGATTATCTTGAGATCTTTTTTATGAACAAGCCTATCACTTGTTTCTCAATTTTGGATCTTGAGGAATGACCCAATGAGGAAAAGAAATGTCAATAATGACTGAAAGTGATGGTTTGATGGAAAAAAGGATATCCTCTGTCTTGCCTCACAGAAATCCTCCTGTAGGAGCAAGGTGAGTGTATTGGATTATGAAATTTGCATCTGAAGTTGTAGAGAAGACACAGTGGATGGAGAGACAGTGTGAGATTGACTGTTAAGTCAACCAACTTCAAAATGGACTCTTTTGCCCATTCTACCCTGAGTACCAACCCTTTGCTCAAATATCTCTATAATAACAGTCAAAATCTAACCAATTGTTCCCCAGGATCATAGCACCACCACAAAAGATGAAGCAACAACTCAACCACCACTCCAAATTAGAGGCCATCAAAGCAATCATTCTTGAAAAGGATAACTATGGCTAATGGTTCCAGAGAATCTTTGAGATCAATGGATTCCTCCTTCTGATTCCCAAATTCTTATATCTATTTTATTATTTTGTATTTTATTTCATTTAATTTCATTTTATTCTATTTTAATTTATTTTTCATATTATTTCTACTGTAGCCTATGGGCAACCCTCAAACCCTGCCATGTGGGTTCTCCAGACCAACCCCAGTGTATATGTTTCATTCTGACCTTTGTATGGTTCTCTTTCTCACTTAACTAGTTCCACTAACTCTGGGACCAGGATGCCTTCTTCTTTTACAACTTTCACTCCATACCACCTGCATCCTGGGACCCAAGTCTGGTGAGAACTCTCATTTTTTTTATCCATCCATGATGAGCTTTCCTTGCCATTATCTTATCTCTCTGCCTTTGTCTCCCACATTTCATAATTCTAGCTCTTCTGGCTGTTGTATATCTTCTTTCCTGTCCAGATCTTCTACTTCTCCAACATTTCTGCTTTTCTCCAACATCAATATGATTCTTTCTTTTTGAGGTAAAATACCATCTCATTGTGCCGCTTCCTTCCATTGTTTTTCTTTTTTTCCTCTTTACTCTGACTGAAATTTAATTTCTTTTTAAGCTTGAATTCTACAGTTTTACAGTGAAAAGTTCAGGATCCAAACAGAAAAGCTCACCATGAGTGATCAGAAGGATAAACCCAAACTGAATATTCCTCTACTAAACAAAAACAACTTTTATGCTTGGGGTTTGAGGCTGAAGAGCTACCTGAGACAAAAAGGACTTTTGGAAGTTGTAGAGGAATTCAACCACACTAAAACTGCCTTACAATCACTCAAATAGAAGATCTATGAATATTTGGAAATTACAATTCAGAAACTTGAGGACACCACCTTTGATGCTATCATCAACAGTGTGATGTTGTATTTATAACCTTGGATTGGAAACTGTGTTGCGGGCTGCCTTCTCAGCAGTTGGGTAGGTTGGGCTCAACATTTGGGGTGCACTCAGTCTCAGCAGTGCCTGCTGCCAGCTCAGCAGCAGCCGCTGCGGGCTCAGCAGTAGGAATTGCTGGGATCAGCACTGGGTGCAGGTTGGGCCTACGCCAGGTGTGGCAGGCTTGCAACCCGCTTGGACAACGCGGAACATGTGATGGAGCCAACCCAACCAAGTTTGGCTGTGGCTATTTTGAGAATCAGGAGCGGGGCAATAGCAGGGTTATATGCTGAGGGGAGGTCCATGCAAGCATAGGCACAGAAAAATCTGCGGATCACAGGATCTTCAGACGCGCGCAGACAGATGAATGTGGGGGGATTCAAGTAGGATGCAGCAGAGGGCCACGCCATGAGAAAGACAAACCGGACAAACGTAAGGATGGAGGGAAGGGTGTGGTAGTCCAAACCTTTCCTATAGCTATAAGACTCACTATTCTAGTTTAACAACACCTCAAACCCTCAAATTAACCTCCAAAATGGATTCTACATCACAAATAACCTATAGTCACTCAGCCAAAATACCCCTCTATTGCTCATGGATTAGAAGATACAGTCCAACAAACCTCCAACTGTGGCAAACTCCCACCCAACCAGGTGTCACATCTCTCTAGAAGACATAAGACATACCTTGTAAACACTCAATTACATACAAGAAACAGCTTAACCTCAACACCAGGACCATACAACCCTGTCACCTCAGCCAGAATACAGCAATACAGGTACAGGAGGCAGTGCAATCTGTCAGACCCTGTCACCTCAGCCAAAATACATCAATAAAGACATAGGAGGCAGTGAAACAAGTCTAGATCCAGTAACCTTATCAGCATACAAAGATACACGTACAGGAGGCAGTGCAATCTGTCAGACCCTGTCACCTCATCCAGAATACATCAATACATACATAGGGGGCAGTGAAACCAGTCCAGATCTGGTAACCTCATCAGCATACAGAAATATACATACAAGAGGCTGTGCAGAAGTATAAAGGAGCAATATATGCAGGAGGAAGCCAAACCAGTCTCAAGAAGAACCAAAAAACCTGCACATACACGTACAGGAGGCTGTGCAGAAGTATACAGGAGAAATATAGGCAGGAGGAAGTCAGACCAGTCTCAACCAGCGCCAAACAAACCACCAGTATTGCACAGCAATACATGTAGGTAGGATCAATTGGTACTAAAAAAACCACCATTACAGCACAGAAATTCAACCTATCTGCACTTCACAGCAATTTATGCAAGGCTGTGCATGCATGAAACCCCTATACTTGCTTTTCCCAACCAGAAGAAATGCCTCATGTAACTTTACAAGCTTTTTCCAACCAGCAGAAATGCCTCATGTAACTGTACAAGCTTTTTCCAACCAGCAGAAATGCCTCATGTAATTGTATCTCACTGTTCCTCACCAGAACAGGGGGAACCCTCAGGGGTAGCCTTAAGCACCTCTGGGGGCAGGAATTTTTTATTTAAGGAGGGTCTCTCTGCCCTATCCAAGTTGTATCATCACCCACCTCTCCTCAGATATCAGGCCCTCTGGCCAATCAACCCATCAGTAACCATCTGTGGTACCTACCCAGACAAAAATTATTAGTGAACCAATTATAAAGAAACAGGAAATCAGAGACCAAGTTATAACCCATCTTTAACAAATTAAACCACCCAACAGATGCTTGAATAAGGGTTCTTCTGTGAACTATATATTCAGCACCTGATTAAATAAAAACCACCCATTGGTAAATTAATATTAAAAAAATATTGGTGGAATATTAGCCTCAAGAATTAACTCAACATTCAGAAGGTAGAAAGAAGAAACCCATACCAGATAATTCAAGACCTCAAGGCCCAACTCAGAGTGATTGAAGATATCAACCAAGGTTCAATAACCAGGATGGAGAAAGATCCTAAAGATAAAACCAAAGTACTCAGTGGATCCCAGAATCAACTAGAGGAAGATCAGGTTTCAGAAGTGGAAGAACAACTCACCCATGTCATCATAGTCCTGGTTGAATATCTAGGGACTACCATCGCCAAGGAATCTGAATTAATTCAAGAGCTTCAAAATTAATTTTAATCAATCAAGAGAAACAAACCTTTGAAGGAAAGATACATAGCTATTATGAGAACTATGGATCATATAGTCAAATTTTTGCTGAAAGTTCTAGAAGCCATGAATAACAAGGGATCAGAAATAAATCAGCCTCAAGCAGAACCAATACCACAGACCAGTGACAGAAACACCCCAGATATTACCTCAGCCAAATTTATTACAAAAGAATTACCAGATGCATCTCAAAGTTTTGAGGAGGCTCTTACATCCCAAGCCACAAGGGAAACACTTGTATATGAAAACTGGAAATCACCTGCAGAAGAACAAGTTTGGATCAGTGGAAAAGACATTCCTCAAAAAAATGGCAAGGCATCATCAGAACATTGTGTTGAAATAACTTATCTCTGTGCTCCCTCAACTTGACACAACTTTAATCAGGCATGCTTCAGTGCAGCTGCTCCAATTCCACAATCCCTGCTCCATTTTTGTCACCCTTCCTCTCCGGCTTCATCCTGGAATCTCATCTTCTCCCAATCATTGATCCTCCTCTCAAAATCATCATCCATCCCTTTCTTTCCTGCTCCAATCACGCTTATTACTTCAATCCCCATTCCTCCATCTCTTTCCTTCAATATTTCTCCCCAAATCCTTTCTGTCAATCTTCCTCTTTATTCCAATCTCGTTTCCATCCTCTCATGTTCCAAACATCTCCTCCTCTGTCAGTCAAACCTACCAATCAGTTATCTTTCTTTCTTTCTAGAAGTAAGATCACTTTTTCACGGTCCTTTATCAATGTTCTGTTTCTGATCACTGCTTTGCAGTCTGCTGGTCTTATTTCAAAATACAGTCATTTTATTTTTCACGTTTAAAAGCCAAAGGCTCACCAACTTAACCAAAAAGGCGACAAAATGAACACTCCAGGACCAGCAGACTCTAACTCCTCTCTACTTAAAACCTTGACGGACTCCATCCCTAACCTCACAAAAAGCAACTTCTCCCTATTGCAGTCGAAAATCCTCACAATATTCTCTCTTAAAGGAATTGATCAATGGCTCTCATCAACCAAACCAGAAAAATGTCCATTTGATGTCGACCTCGAGATAGTTGGATACATCCTGGCCAAGCTGGATAACAAGACCTATGTAAATTGCGTGAAAGAACACAATCTCCCCAACAGCATTGATCTATGGAACTTGATAAATGAATTCTTTGCCTCCTTCCAGACTGCCAATTGATCCAGGGTATTCTTCAACTTTCTCAATCTCCAGTTTGACCCCAGAAACATTGAGAAGTTCATCACTGAAGAAAAGTCATGCCTGATGCAAATCTCCCAAAATTGGCATCAAGATGGACAACAAAATTGTAGCCTACCTCCTCCTGTACAAATTCCCTCCGCAATTGGAACATTTGAAAACTACAATAGCCCACTATCTCGGAGAAAGGAAGATCAATGGAGACTTGGTCCTAAGAAATCTCAATCAAGTGAAGCACAAAGTTGCCTCAGGATTTCAAGCCTCCGCCATGACCATGCAACAAAACCTCCTAAGATGCAAGGAAAACTGGCACAACCCACAAGCCAACCATCCTAAGGAGCAATTTTTCAGGTTATTTCCCCACCTGAGACCCAATCTCTCAACTCATTCTGCTTCCTCCGCTAAAGCCAATCCCTCTAAAACCAATACTACTGGCTCCGCTCAACTCAATTTCACCTTTTCCATGTCCCATTCACACCATATAGACCAAAATCAGGTAATACTTGACTCAGGAGCCTCTCAGAGAATGTTCAACAATCCCCAATTCTTCAACAACCTCAAGGAGGACAACACCGTCATCCAAACTGGCAAGCTTGGCTCCTCAATAACCGCTTTGGGAGAAGGCATTGCAACCCTTATCACCTCTCACTCAGAACTCAACCTCAAAAATTTCCTTTTTGTTCCCAACATAGCCGTGAACTTGATCCCCTTGGGCCAACTCATTCTTGGAGGCTGTTCCCTGCAACTCACAACGGCTAAAAAGTTTGTGATTACCTTCAATTCCAAGACCATCCTAGAAGGTTACATCAAGGACAACCTCATTTTCATCAAGGAATCCACCCATCCAATCACTCCCACTTCCCACTCCTTCAATTCTTTTTCCACCCTCCACAAGAGATTTGGCAACTCCCACTCCAATTTGGTCAAGCTAATTGCTAGAGATTTCCCAAAGTTAAAATGGGACAATCTTGACTGCATCTTGTGTGCTTGAGGAAAGATCCACAGAACTCCCTTCAAAGGAACTTTTCCCAAAAGCAAGGCCAGATTTTACAAAATCCACGCCAACCTCTGTGGCCCAATATCTCCTACATCCAAATCTGGAAACAGATTCTTTCTTGTTCTCACCAACAGCTTTTCCCGCTTCAAGACCTGCCTGCCCATTAAATTCAAATCTGACGCCAAAGCAAAATAATCAAATTCATCCAACTCCATTCCACCCAATTTAAAAAAATTGAAATGATTCCACTCCAATAACGGCAGAGAATTCCTCAACAATCAATTGTCTTATTTCTTCTCCAAAAACGGTATCCTCCACTCCACCTCTGAACCCTACACGCCTCAACATAATCCTATTGCCAAACGCGCAAACTGCACCTTGATTGAAGCTGCGAGGACTGTGATGCTTGACATGAAGATCCCTCTCATCATGTGGGATGAAATCATCTCCAGCTTCTGTCTCATCCTAAACCTCATTCCCTCCAAAATCAACAAAACCTCCCCATTTGAACTCTGGAAATCCTCTTCTCCAAAGCTTTCCCTCATCAAAGTTCTTGGCTCAAAAACTATTGCGCTCAACCAACAACAGAATCTTTCCAAGTTTGCCAAAAAAGGACTGGAGGGAATCCTGGTGGGATTTGATCTGGACTTGCAATCCTATTGAGTTTTCTGTCCCAAAGTTGGTGACATCATTCGCTCAAAACATGTTAAAATCTTTGAAAACACTCCATTCTCCTCCTCCTATCCTCACCCCTCTGACTCTCCCTTTGATCCTCTTTTATCCCTAAATGAAACGCTCACTGATCTTCTAAATTCTTCCACCCTTACAAATCCTTCCCCTCTACAATCTCATTCTAATCAGAGTTCAGAATCCTCCACTTCTGACTTGCCCAAACCCATCCATGACAATCATCCACCATCCCACTCCATACAAGACAAACGTCCACTCTCCCCTTCATCTCACTCTTCCAATTGCACCTCCTCCAAATCCAACGTTGGAGAGATAGCACGGCAACTCACCAATCCATCCTCCTACACCCTACGCAATAGGACCAATCTCAAAACCCCAAGTCGCTATGGCTTCATGGCTTGTATTGTCCCCAAAAACTATCCCAAAGTCCTCAAATCCCCCAATAAACCTCACTGGCTGGACTCAATGAAGGTCAAGACTAACGGGATTGAAAGTCACAACGTATGGGAAGGCTGCCACTCCTTGCCCCTTGGTAAATCTGCTCTCTCCACTACCTGGGTGTATCGCCTCAAAAACAACCCCAGCGGGAAGGGAATAATCTACAAGTCTTTTCTGTGTGTCCAGGGATTCAAGCAGCAAGAATTCCTCAACTACGGCGAGACCTATGCACCCACTGGCCTTATAACCACTCTCCGCACTCTTCTTGCCTACTCCTTTCACCACAAACTGAAGACCGTTCAGATGGACATCAAATCCGCCTTCTTGCACGCACCTTTGGAGGAAGGAACATATATTGCGCAACCCAATGGCTATGACTGTAAATTTCCATACCTCCGGCTCACAAAGGCTCTTTATGGCCTCAAACAAGCTCCCAAAAGCTGGTCCGACACCCTAAAACATTGGCTCCACTCCCAGAAATTCAATTCATCTGTTGCTGATCCCTGCCTATTCATCAACCACTCCGAATCTCTATAAGTCTTTGTCTATGTCAACAATCTTGTGATTGTGGGCGAATCCAACTCCTTCGGGTCCAGACTCAAGGACCAATTCAACATCTCCCATGAGGGAAAGCTTTCCAAAATCCTTGGAAATCACATTGTCACGCATGGTAACAATTCTCTCCTTCACCAACCCAAACGTATTGCCACGGCCCTCCAGGAACTAGGCCTCAGTGAATCCAAACCCATTACCACTCCCATGACTCCAAATGTTAAACTTTTCCCTTCCTCCAAAGACAATCCCAACAAATTCCTACAACTCAAAATCAACTTCCACTCTGACAGGCTACTTGAATTTCATCGCCAGTCGCACCAGACCCAATCTTTCCTACGCAGTCTCCAGCCTATCTTGCTTCAACAATTGACCTGGGGTATCCCACTGGAAACAAGCCAAACACGTCTGGAGATATGTCAACAACACCCGTGAGCTTGCCCTACGCCTGACATCCTCAAACTTCAAATACGACCTTGAGAGCTACAGCGACTCCAATGGCAGAGATGATCCTATCAGCAGAAAAACTCATACTGGCTTCATCATCATGCTCTAGGGGTGCCCTGTTGCGTGGCATAGTAAGCTACATTCCTCAATCTCTCTCTCCTAAACCAAAGGAGAGCTCAAGTCCCTGGTTCTTGCCACTCAAGAGAAGATCTGGCTTCAAAATCTCATCCTCAATCTGAATCCCAACCTGAAGTTGCCTCACTGCGCTTACATTGACAATAAAGCCCTCCATGACTTGGTCAATCTGGACTCCCATCACAATTCACTGAAACATGTCAACATACACATCAAATGGCTGCAAGAGAAGAAAAATGAAGTAAATCTATTAACCACTCTGATCACATCCGGAGAAAATCTTGCCGACTCACTCCCAAAAGCAGCTATAAAACCATTAGTGATCAATCTGACCTCCAAGCTCCTTCAATATCCCTTCTAGACACGGTGGTGTGTTGAAATAACTTATCTCTGTGCTCCCTTAACTTGACACAACCTTAATCAGGCACTCTCCAGTGCAGCTGCTCCAATTCCACAATCCCTGCTCCATTTTTGTCACCCTTCCTCTCCGGCTTCATCCTGGAATCTCATCTTCTCCCAATCATTGATCCTCCTCTCAAAATCATCATCCATCCCTTTCTTTCCTTCTCCAATCACGCTTATTACTTCAATCCCCATTCCTCCGTCTCTTTCCTTCAATATTTCTCCCCAAATCCTTTCTGTCAATCTTCCTCTTTATTCCAATCTTGTTTCCATCCTCTCATCTTCCAAACATCTCCTCCTCTGTCAGTCAAAACTACCGATCAGTTACCTTTCTTTCTGTCTAGAAGTAAGATCACTTTTTCACACTCCTTTATCAATGTTCTGTTTCTGATCACTGCTTTGCAGTCTGCTGGTCTTATTTCAAAATACAGTCATTTCATTTTTCACATTGGACTAAAAATGTCCTCACACCAATCTCACTGCACCCTGAATCTGAAGACTTTCAATCATCAGAAGCCAAGCAGAAATCTTACATCAATTTTGGAGAAGTCTTTGGAGGATTCTGGACCCACATTGAAGACATGGCAGGAACCCATTGGGAAGAATTACATGGAGCAGGATTGGACAACTCAGAATTCATAGAGCTTATCAACAACTAGTTGGCCAATAACTTACTTGACCAAGGGTACTGGCTTTCTCATTATGGACACATCCCTTGGGTAGTTAGAACCAGCCTCTATTATGGAGAAGAATGGGCCAGTGTATGGATTTCAAACCTGATCAATATGTATAAGGCCACCCCATTTGAGGTCTGGTGGTCAGGCCAATTGGATGGGTGGTTTTGATTCAAATTTTAATCTTATTGATGCAGAAGTAAGCCTTCAGTTTTCTTTGAAGAGCTGAGGGAATGGGTGGGCAATTTTCATTTTTCATTCTCACTGTACAAAATATGATATATATACCAAAAAAAAGCTAAAAAAAAAGCTAAAAAAAAGCTAAAAAGGAAAAATAAAAGAACAACAAAAAGGGGGAAGAACAAAAAAAAAAGAACAAAGAAAAGGAAAGGGAAAAAAAGAAAAGAAAAAAAAGGGGGGAAAAAAAGAGAAGACATTCATTGCAATATATATATATATATGGTCTGTAAGGCGCTTTTGGGTGCTGAGCCAAGTTATTCCAAAATTTCTAAAGCATGCATGGCACTTAGCAAAGTCAACTTGGCGCCTGGAAAAGCCTTCTTGGAACCTGGCCAAATTGGTCTGGCGCCTGGCCAAGTTTATCTTGGCACCAATCAAAGCTGGTTGCATTGACCCGCCAATCACATGATCATACTTGAAAAAAAAAAACGACTCAAAGTTGGGGGGAGGCAGGCTGGTCAATTTTGGTGCAACAAGCTTTGATTGACATCAAGGGGAGCTTTATTAGGTGCCAAGATTTAACCCCTGCAAGCCTGACCTAATCAAGCTCCCTGGGCGCCAATCCATGTCCCGCTAGGCGCATGCCAAGTCAAACTTGGACAGGCGCCCAGACGGGCTTTACACACCATATCTATAATACAACAACCCATGGCTATTTCCATAACCCATAACCACTAAAATGACCATAACCCATAACCCATAACCCATACCTATATTTATATCTATATCCATACCCATAACTCATAACTCCATACACATACACATAACCCATACCCATATCAGCAATCCCATACCCTGTCCAATAACCCATAACCACCCTGATAATTCATACCCCCACTAATAACCCATACCGATAACCTTGTACGACCCAACACGTCCCACCTCACCCCACCATACCTCAATTTGGCGAGTCAAATCAATTGATTGCACCCCAAGCTCTATGGATCCCGTCCAACGCTCTACTCTTGCACCCTCTTGCAATGTCTTTTATCAATCCCCCATCCGCCTATTCACTCAACCCCCAAACCTCAACACTCACCCAACTCTATCAAAGAATTCAGTCAAGGCCTACTCAAGGACCTACAAACTAAGACCGCGCCCTCCACCACTGACTCTAAGCATCAGCCAGCTGACCCCAATCCCCCCGGTCCATCATCATCACTTTTTCAAGGCTGGTCCAAACGCCATCCAACCCAGAAACCCTAAGCTTGCCATCATTTTTTTTTTTTTTTTAAAAAAAAAGAGAAATGATGAGATTTCTTAGAAATAAATGAATACGTTGATCAATTGATTGGAATATTGAAAACTTACTTGCACCGCCCATGACGACCCGGGTGTAAGGGAATTTTTGAGCATGCATCCAATCAAATTGCCAAAGAGTTCTTTGCCATCCATGCAAGATTGGGAGCAATTGAGTCAGATCATTGGATGATTTTCCAGTCGACGGCGCAGATTCATTGCAACAGAACTTCTGCCTGGCCTGTATCACTTGGGCAGGAGAATATTAATAAGCAAAATTAGATAAATTAAAACTGTAAAAAAATGAAAACAAGACCAAATAAAACTCACAATCAACTAGCTCTATTGCGCCACCCGCGATGACCTTGTGTAATGAACTGGATAGACATGTTTTAAAAATTGCATAAACCCTAACCACAGCTAAGACCATATTATAGATTATAGACATAATTAGTAGATTATGCTACTAAAGGAAAATCATCATGTATATAATCTAGGTCAACCCTCCGGCTTGAGCAAACTCTTCCCCATCAGAGTTTGACTCCAAAACCGGTGGCAGGTTAAGCTAATACTGTGGCATTGGGATTCAGGCAGGTTAGTAGTCTACCATCAGAGTTTGAATCCAAAACCAGTGGCGGGTTAAGCTAATACTGTGGCATTGGGATTTGGGCAGATCCCAAACCCAATTGAACACAACAGGTTAAAAGCCGGCTGACCGCTTTGCTGCTGAGTTGGAAAATTCATATCTGAGTCCACCGCCGGTAGGCTGTAAGTTGATCTGCCGGTAGGTGGATGGCATTTTTTTGCAACATCCTTGAGGATAGCGAAAAATCTGACGAGGTCTGGAGACAACAAGTTTCCAAAGAGTCATCATTGTATTTGGCGCGAGACAAGCAATTTGTGCCCAATAGAACAAACATGAGTGCCCCCTCCATAGAATCACTCTTAGAGGTGATTAATAACCTACAAGCTTGGGTTGAGCGATCTGAACGTAATAAACCACCCCATTTCCCAAATCAACACCCAGAAATGAACAATTCCAACCCAATAATGAAGAAATTCTTAGAGGATCCTGTTGCAGTCCACAACACAATGAACCCAAAGAGAGCCTCCCTCTTATTTGACGGCTCCAACTACTCCCAGTGGGAGGAGGCACTCAATCAAAATTTGCAAAGGGCACTCCGCCGTGACACTAGCTTTGTCAACAATCCGAGGGCATTTGACCAACTTACACGCAACCATAAGGAGTTGATCACCATCAATGACACTCTTCTGAGTGTTGTTGAAGGTTCAGGGACAGAAGATGCCCAAGCCCTGATTGACTTACTGAAGAAAAAATGCAGCAAGACCGACCGCAGACACAAGTTGGCCATCTTTGATTTCTTCCTTGCAGCAATCAATGATAAATCAGGCAAAGACAATCTCTGGATAGCTGGATGGCACAAAATCATTTCCAACCTCAGCTGAGTTGACGTATCATTGGACAAACTGTATGGCCTGATTATTCAGGCCAGCGCAACGCCTCCACCTGGAGTTGATCAACAGAACTTTGAATACGCACTGGGCCAGAGCCTTGACAACGCGGCCAAACCACCAACCTTTACAGAAGTCTCTACGTTCATCCAGACATGCCTTAATAAACTCAAGTCAAGAGTCTTGTTGACGGCTGGCACAATACCCTCCGACGTTGACATGTTGGTACAAGCAGTCAAACATCATCATCTGGCCAAATATGTGCCCCCTGCGCGTAGACAACCGACCCAAGGTGACAGCCACAGAGGTAGTACCACCAAATTATCCATCGATAAGGCCAATCAATTCAAAGGATGGCAACCCAATGACTCCCTAATTTGTAAATTTGGGTGCTCTTGCCACTACTGTGGTAAGCAAGGGCACTGTTACGCCAATTGCAAAAATTTCTGGGATCACGTCAGGATGGGTGGTATGCCCCCACCGCCAAACAACAATGCCAATAGAGGATTGTGTTACGTGCCGCCCTCCCGGCCATCTCATGCCCCAACACCTACAGGCCACATCAGGCAATTAGATGTTGACGCCATATTGGAGGGTCAAATCCTCCTCAACTCAGGATCTACTGCGCACGTAAGTGGGAGATCACAATTCTTCAAAATAACTTGGCAATTGAAGGTTCCAATAAGTCTAACAATGGCCATCCCATCCAACTGCGCTATTGTACAATATGTTGGTAGGCTGACAATGCCAACGAACACGGGGATTCTCCAAGTGAATGACGTGTACTATTGCGAAGGAGTTGAAGGTATGATCTTTTTGACGGGGAGGTTGGTGAAGGAAGGATGGGAGATACTCCACCATGGTACTAACCTTGTGATCAAAGACCCGGAGGGGCAAACATATGACACTATGTTCCACAACTACTGCTGGACGATACCGGCTGCAATGCATGAATCTTTTCTAGCTATAACTGAGAAGCCATTGCTTGACCCCTACCTGTAGCACCTTAGACTGGGCCATAATTCCGCGCGTTTTGTCAAATCTTTCATTGAATCTCATTTTGATAAGCAGCCAAGGGGAACTTGGAAAGATTACTTCTGCAAACGCTGCGCAATATCAAAGTCCATTGACCAAAAGTCATCTGGCGCTGATTCTCAGATACAACGTCATGAGCCGCTCCAACTATGTGTCACCAATGTAGTTGGCCCCTTTGAGAAGTATTTGAATGGAGCTTGCTTCTGGTTGACTTTCTGAGATCATGCAACAACATAAATCTTTGGCGCGGCGCTTCAATCAAGGAGCAAAGTACCTGCAAAAGTCATGAGCTTGATTGAATACCTCAAGAACTCCACTGGCATTACACTAACCCATTTTTGATCAGAGAATGTGGTGGAGTATACTGGCCCCCTCCGGACAAGATTAGAACAGCTAGGTATCAGGTTGGCAACTGTTCCACCTTTCCAACCAGAGCAGAATGGAGAAGCTGAGCATGTGAACAGAACAATCAGAAATTTAGCAAGGACAATGCTCAATGAGAGCAAGATGGCAGGTCATTATTAGAGTTATGCATTCCATACTGCCACATACATCCATAATAGGATAACTAACACCAGAACTGATGGAATCTCACCGTTGAAGGCGCTCTTTGGCATTGAGTGTGATCCCCACGCTCTGTACCCATTTGGCGCCTGTGCAATTGTACACATTCCTAAGGAAAAGCAGACCTCCAAACTGGATGAGCGTGGGCATCATTGCTGGCTACTTGCGTACCCGGTTGCAGGGGCCAGTTGGCTCTTTTGGTTTTCCTGCTGAACGCAGAGTAATCCACTCAACAGCATCCATCTTTCCCAACTTCCAGCATCTGCCAGTCAAATCTGAGCCAAACGAAGCAAGTATTGACTTCCTCCTCAACCAGCTGACGCTCCACCTGGGTCAGGAGCAGTCCGACGAGATTGAGGAAGCTGAGCG
Source organism: Puccinia polysora (assembly GCA_025617555.3). Taxonomy (NCBI): domain Eukaryota; kingdom Fungi; phylum Basidiomycota; class Pucciniomycetes; order Pucciniales; family Pucciniaceae; genus Puccinia; species Puccinia polysora. Next base: position 52,192,424 of record CM062618.1, read on the forward strand.
GGCGTTTATACGCTCAATGCCAGTGAAGACAGATCACTACCTACCACGTTCACTGCCAGAGGCCCTGCAAGGGGAGTTTGGCAAAGAATGGCGGGCATTGGCGACATACAAAGTTTAAAAATTTGACAAGTTAGATGTATGGGAACCAGTCAAGCCACACCCAGGGATGAAGGTGCTTGGAATGCGCTGGGTTCTTGCCAACAAGCTTGACAAAGACGGCCAACTGATCAAACGCCAATCTTGACTTGTCGTGAAAGGCTTCAATCAGCGGATGGGCAAGGATGTCCATGAGAAATATACTCCAACAGCAAGCCTGAATGTTCTTTGTGTTCTTATCTCAATGGCAGTGAATATGAAGCTACCCATGGCAACATTTGACGTAAGCTCTGCCTACCTCTATAGCCCAATCAGTGAAGAACTTTACGCTCAGCCCCCAACCAAGATTTGACCGGAATGGAAAGGTCTAGTGATGCCATTAAAAAGGGCAATCTATGGCACCAAGCAGGCGGCTAGGCGCTGGTGGAAGTTCTTTGATCAATTGATGTCGGAACTCGGCTTTGTTGCGCAAGAGCTGGAGCCTTCACTGTACTTGTTGAAGAAGGGCGGCAATTTTGTTCTTGTTTGGATGCACGTGGATGATGGGTTTGTCGTAGGGTCAACCGCGCAGCTATTAGCAGTACTCAAAGAGGGAATGGAACCCAAGGTCAAGTTGAAGTGGCAAGCGGCACCAAAGAAAATTGTTGGTATCAGCTTGTCGTGGTCACCCGACTCCGTTTTATTGTCTCAGCAAGTGCTAGCAAACCAGATCCTATCTGACTACAATCGTACCACACACCCAAAAAGAAGCGCACTGCTGGAGGGTCCTCTTGAAATAAACAAGGGGGAACTGGTAGAAACTGAAAAATTCAAACACTTCATCGGTTCCTTGTTGGGATTTCACTCTCTGGATTTCACTCACCAGTCCCAGTTTGCGTCTGTTCCTCTCGGGTTCCCCACATAAAACTCACGCGGGGGAAGCGTTCTTTGAACTCTTCCGGGCAAGGCTCATGGGAGGTCTCACAACAATTGTTCTCCCTCTCCCTATCACTCAAACCACCACAACCATTCTACTTCGCCAACTCCCCCAGCTCCTGCATCACTCAATCACAACTTCCCTCTCTGTTTCCCTTTCCTCTTTTTCTTTTTTTTCTCTTTCCTTCCTTCTCTCGAGATCACTTCCGACGTCCTTCTTTAAATCTCCTCCTCACTTGTTGATCATCTCTTGAACATGCCGTCAAGTCTCAATATCCCTGTACTGCCTGGTGAGATTTGTTGTCTAAATCCTACCAGGCCTCTATCTGAACTGTCTCTTTGCCCTGAAAATATCAGCCTCCAAATCTTGTCTCTTGATTCACCCTCAGACTCAACTCGTCGACTAGGCAGGCCCCCTTTTCTGTTGGTTCTGTCTCTCAACTCTGACTCTTCTTCTGTTCTGTGTCATGTCTCTTTTTCTCTTTGTCATATCTTACTCATCAAACTGTCTTCCTTCAGCTCTCAGTCTTGTGCTTAGATCTGTAATCAATAATTGCTCTTCACGGTTAAAAGCCAAAGGTCTCTCGTACAGATCTGGAGCACTCAAACCAAGGAACCACGGACTGAGGGAGGATTCGATGGCCACAATGGACTTCCAACAGACAATGCTGAAGACGGCTCTCAAAACCATTCCCTTGCTCGGTGACAATAACTATGGCATTTGGCAGGGCAAAATGGATGCAATTCTTGACGTCAGGGGTTGCTCTATTGCCATGAATGACGACACCTCTACTCTTGAATCTTCAGTCAACAACAAACTCAAACTCTTGATCATCTCTAAACCCAACTCAACTGCTCACGAGAACATTGTCACCACCGAAAACAGGAATTCAGCTAAACTCCTGTGGAAGGCGATCATTCAAAAATTCGCCTCATCTCAAGCCTCAAATTGCGCCCGAGTATTCAATAATTTCTTATACCTCACATTTAATCCAGAAGACATCGTCGACTTCATCACTAAGGTCAAGGTTAGTCACAAGAAGATGGCGGAAGTAAGAATCAAACTTCCAGATGACATTGTGGCATAGCTCCTTCTTTTCAAATTTCCCCCTTCCATGGAGGACTTTAAACAACAGATTATGCATTCCGACAAGGAACTCACTGTCGAGTATGTCCTCAATCACCTCACCCAACTGAAAAATGAATCCGTCGCTCAATCATCTATATCAAGTTCAAAATCTAAGGGAGACGTCGCTCTGTTTGGAGGAAAGCATTCACCTTGTACAAATCAATCCAAAGGACCCAAACCCAAAAGATGTATCAAAGGGTTTCACCATCCCGGTCAAGACAAAAATCACTCGGCCGCAGATTGCTGGCATATTCATCCTGATGTGGCCCCCAAATGGTGGAGAGAGAACCAAGCCAAATGGAAGGCGAAGAAGAATGGATCTAAAGCTAAAGTCAAATCCCACTTGGCTCACTACCTTGCCTTACTGAATCAATGGATTGAACACGGGGACCACAACTGCCGCTTCTTGCTCGACAGTGGAGCGTCAGTCCACATGATAAACAACTCCCAATTCTTCTGTGAGATGGAACCTTACGTGGGTGATCCTATCAGAACCGGGAAAGAAGGTGCCTGTTTAGAGATCAAGGGGAAGGGAACTGCAATTCTACACTGGAAGGACATTACAATAGAACTGTTGAATATTCCTCAAGTGTCTTCCACCTATCCTCTCTTATTGCGCCTGCGCGCAGAGTTCCTCACTACCATTATTTCTGACCGCGCAACCGCGCCCCTGGGCGCGGATGCGCACTGAACCTACGACGGACACCCCAATGCGACTTTCTCGTACATCTTGGACGGAGCGAGTCTCCGGATCTTCTCAAGTCTCTGAAATCCTCCTCTTTCTTCTTTGATCTCACCTTTCTATGTCTCTCCCGCCTATCTTTCCCTTCTATTTCTATTCTCATTCTTATCTCTCTTCCAATCCTCTCGAAGATCATCCTCCCTCCACCAAGTAAATGCCTCAGACCGAATTCGCCAATCTCTGACTGGTAAGATGACAACTTCCATAACAAACTCTATTGAAGTCAATCTAACTCGATAATCCAAACAGTTCTTCTCCAGCACCTTGGATTCCTTGTTTCTATTTCTTCTTCCCTTCTCAATTGTCTCATTGCCTACAGATCTCCTCTAAACTCAAAGCTGTCACCTTGAATACATTCTCTGATCTATGCTGTAGGACTCTTCATTTCCTTCTTCACGCTTTCTATCTCTCTCTTAAGATTCTGTCTGATATATTTCTTCCTGTCCATTCCTGATCTCTCAGCCCAAGCTGGTTATAGTTCTCAAGAAATTTATCTACAACTTATTCCGGTTAAAAGCCAAAGGACCCTCCTACGAATTGAACCAACCAAACCATGAACAAACCAGCCGGAGCGAACGACTACTTCCATCAAGTTGCCCTCAAGGCATCGGTCGACGCCATACCGCATTTGAATGAAGAGAACTATTCAATCTGGCGAGACAAGATGTTAATGTTGTTCGATCTCAAAGATATCAAGGACGCTATCACTCGAAATTCGGGCCCTCTGTCGTCAAAAAAAGATCGAGAAATCAGAGCGATACTACTATCCAAGCTCGACAGTACCACCCATGCAAATGTAGTTAATTCCACCAACATTTCCTCCTCTAAACTCTTATGGGCCAAAATTACGAGAAGATTTGCATCCTCAGAAACAGCTAACCGAGCAAGAGTCTTCAATCACTTCCTCCACTCCGTCTTCCGCAAAAATGCTATCAAAAGCTTCATCACCGAAATGAGAAAAGCCATCACGAGAATGATGGACGTTGGGATCGAGCTACGCAACGATATCTTGGCGTACCTGTTACTATTCAAGTTTCCACCTACATTGGAAAACCTCAAGCAACAAATTATGCACATAGAGAAGAATCTAACGATGGACGTTGTTTTCAATCACCTCATCCAATACCACAACGAGAGAAAGGCACAGTCCAATCCAAATAAGTCATCTACCGATGTCTCATTAGTCTCAACTAAGACGAGGAGCTACAAGGACGAGAAGAAAGCTAAGATGAGATGCCGTGAAGGATATCACGATCCCAACGCCCCTCATGCGGAGAGTTCATGCTTCCATCTACACCCCAAGATTGCACCTGAGTGGTGGATCGAACAACAAAACGAGTGGAAAAACAAGAACAAGAAGAATCCAACAATCAACTACCACGCCTTGCTGACTCTATGGATTAATTCAGATAATAACCCTAATTTGCTCTTAGACTCAGGAGCTAACGTACATATTTTTAATGATCTGAAGTTCTTCTCCTCCATAGAAATACAAGAGGATCCTGAGGAAATCAAGACCGGAAAACTAGAAGCTAATCTCAAAATACAAGGGATTGGATCGGTCAAACTTGAATGGAACGATTCCGTGATCACGCTAGAAGATTGCGCCTACGTACCCGACATAGTTGTCAACCTGATCATTCCTGGACTCCTCGCGAAGAAGGGATGTAATCTCACTCAAACCCGAAATACATTCAAGGTAACCAGAGAGGACCAAATTGTACTGAAGGGATCGATAAGAGATAATCTCTTTGTAATTGAAAAACCATGCTTGACTGGCCAAAATAACACAGTGAACTTCGCCAGTCAAACCTCTCAACCATATACTCTATCCAAATTGCACAAGATGTACGGTCACGCGTCTGTCTCCACTCTTAAACCTCTCTTAAAAGACCGCTTCTCAAATGACGAACTCCAGGCCTTTCAATGTGATAACTGCATCAAGAGCAAAATTACTAGATCTCCTTTTTCAAACACCTCCACTCCTGCTAGTAAGCCCTTAGAACAAATCCATCTTGACTTAGTTGGTCCAATCACCCCTCAGTCGAGGGCCGGCCACCACTACTTGCTCAATCTGGTTGACAACTATACCGGCTACCTCGCATCTTTTCCTCTAACTTCCAAAGACCAAACATCTGAAAAAATCATCAATCTTCTAGAAACCAAATATAAGCGTTTGAATTACTACCCCACCGAGATCTACTCGGACAAAGGAACTGAATTCTGCAATTCTACGTTAAAAGACTTTGCAAAAAGGAAATTTATCAAACTCCGCACCTCCGAGCCATATCACCCACAACACAACGGACGAGTTGAAAGAGCCAATAGGACAATCATTGAATCCGCCCGGTCCACTTTCTCCTCTTCCCGCCTTGCTAAAAACTATTGGCACGTAGTGACACGCAGCTGCTGTTTCATGTTAAATCAAATCCCTCGAGAAGGTAACCAATCGTCTCCCTGGGAACTCATGTTTGGTAAGACTCTCCCAGCTAATTACTTACAACCCGTAGGTTCCTCCGTGATCTACCTGGCCAATCGTCTTCAGAAAGGAAGAAAATTTGATGAAAAAGGTCTAGAAGGAGTCCTCATTGGATTCAACCCCATCTTCCATTCCTACTTGGTCCTAACCACGCTTGGAACCGTCGTGGAAACCAAGCACGTTAAGTTCCTCAAGAATCAGCTCAACGACTTTCCTTTCTACAAACCACAAGGCTCTGACATCTTCTCTCAACCTGATTCAAATGAATACGGAACTGACTTCTCAACCAATGAAAAACAATACCTAATTATAGAGTCTACCCCTGAACACTCTGACTCGGACTCGGATTGAGAAGACATTCTCCCATCCTCTTCGGAATCTCCACCTCCTCCTTCACATCCTGAACTTGAACAACCTCGTCATCGGCCCAACCTCCGTCCGCGACACAAACTCCAAAAACCTCAAAGATACGGCTTCCACCACTACTACAAACCTCCATCTTATAAAGCCGCCAGGAAATGCCCTGAGTGGCCTAGGTGGAAAACAGCCTCCGAAGAAGAACTCGAATCAATTGAAATGCAAGAAGTTTGGGAAGAATATTACGGGGAACCAGACAACATACTAAACACGACTTGGGTATTCAAGGTTAAAGAAAACTGCCACGGAGAACCCGTCAAATATAAAGTGCGCCTGTGCGTGCAAGGATTCGATCAGGTTCAAGGCGTAGATTTTGAAGAGACTTGGGCTCCAACAGGGAAGCTAGGATCCCTTTGTCTTGCTCTAATCTACGGCTTGAAAAATCAAATGACCTTTACTCAATTCAATGTAAAGGGAGCTTTTCTCCACGCTTCTCTGAATGAAACGGTAATAATCAGAACTCCCGTAGGATCGAACCGAAAATCTCCTTATCTCAAATTAAAAAAATCGCTCTATGGGCTACGTCAATAACCTAAAAATTGGTACGACACACTTACCGCTTGGATCAAGTCCCAAGGTTTCTGCAAATCCGCCAGCGACCCCTGTTTATATCTCAACTCTAAATCGGAGGAAGTCCTTTACTTCCACGTTGATGATCTAATTCTGGTAGGAAGGTCTGACTCATTCCAGGTCAATTTCTTAGAAAGATTCTCAAACTCTTCTTGTCACTCACCAAATACAATCCTTGGAATGTTAATGCAACTCGACGGGGATAGTATATTCCTAAGCCAACCAAAACATATTGAGAGAGGTCTTGAAGAACTGGGTCTCACCGACTGCAAAAACATCAATACGCCTCTCACTCAAAACTTTCATTTTGAACCGGCCTCAGATGAAGATCACGCGCAGTTCAGTCAACTGAATATCAACTACCAATCTGCAATCGGATTGCTGAATCATTTGTCCCAATATACTCGCCCGGACATTTCCTTTGCTGTCTCCAGTCTTGCAAGATTTAATGCAAAGCCGGGCCTCAGTCACTGGAAGGAAGTACGGAAAGTATGGAAGTACCTCAAGACCACAAAGGACTTCAAATTGACTCTTAAGTACGACTCAACCAAGGAATCTATCTCAAGCTACAGTGATGCAACGTGGGGAGATGACCCTATTTCTCGTAAGTCCCAAACTGGATACATAGTCTTACACTACGGTAGTCCGGTCCTTTGGAACTCCTCGAGGCAACAAAACGTCACATATTCCTCCACTGAGTCTGAACTCAATGCCCTACTTGATTGCTACCTCGAATTGAAGTGGATCACCCATCTTGTTGAAGAAATACACGGCTCTACTTCCAACAAACCAACGATGTACATAGATAATAAAGGTTTAGATGATAAAATAAAGAAATTTGGATCACACTCCAAGTCACGACACATCGACATCAAAACTAAAGGCCTGCGGGAAGATTTTTCTCTTGCCAAGTTCGGCTTACATCTTGTTCCCACCGCCGAAATGATAGCAGATTCTCTAACTAAAGCCACCTCCGTGGGGGCCCTTCATCTTCTTCAACAAGTCATCTTCCCCGATTAACCCAGTCAATCCTAAGCCGACGCCACCTTACCAGTCACGAGGGGTGTTGAATATTCCTCAAGTGTCTTCCACCTATCCTCTCTTATTGCGCCTCCGCGCAGAGTTCCTCACTACCATTATTTCTGACCGCGCAACCGCGCCCCTGGGCGCGGATGCGCACTGAACCTACGACGGACACCCCGATGCGACTTTCTCGTACATCTTGGACGGAGCAAGTCTCCGGATCTTCTCAAGTCTCTGAAATCCTCCTCTTTCTTCTTTGATCTCACCTTTCTATGTCTCTCCCGCCTATCTTTCCCTTCTATTTCTATTCTCATTCTTCTCTCTCTTCCAATCCTCTCGACGATCATCCTCCCTCCACCAAGTAAATGCCTCAGACCGAATTCGCCAATCTCTGACTGGTAAGATGACAACTTCCATAACAAACTCTATTGAAGTCAATCTAACTCGATAATCCAAACAGTTCTTCTCCAGCACCTTGGATTCCTTGTTTCTATTTCTTCTTCCCTTTTCAATTGTCTCATCGCCTACAGATCTCCTCTAAACTCGAAGCTGTCACCTTGAATACATTCTCTGATCTACGCTGTAGGACTCTTCATTTCCTTCTTCACGCTTTCTATCTCTCTCTTAAGATTCTGTCTGATATATTTCTTCCTGTCCATTCCTGATCTCTCAGCCCAAGCTGGTTATAGTTCTCAAGAAATTTATCTACAACTTATTAAGAACTCTCCAACGCCTTCTACGTGCCAGACGTAACCATCAATCTGATTAGCCCCGGCGCTCTAAACAGCAAGGGTTGCTCCATTGTCTCCTGTGACAAACGGTTCTTGATTTTGCATAATGACAAGTTCATCCTTGAGGGGTCGATCAAAGACAACCTGTATACTCTTCCTACTCCTACATTTACTCCACTCTTTTCTCCTAAATCCTACCATTCTTCTCTCTCTAATACTCCCGAAGACACACTCCTTGAGATTCATTGGAAATATTGCCACGCCTAACTGTCAAGACTTGCCCCCTTCATTCGCAACATTCCAAACGACGTCATTCAGGGGTTCCAATGCGTTGACTTTGTTAAGAGCAAGATCACAAAGGCCTCATTCCCTCATTCATCTACTTGCAGTTCGAAGACTTTTGATTGAATTCATCTCAATCTTATGGGACCAATCCAACCCTCATCCAAGGTCGGCCACAAATTCATCATGTTGCTCGTGGACAACGAGAGTGGTTACCTGGCTGCTTTTCCACTGGCCTCGAAGGACAAAACTGCCGATGTCATCATTAGTCTCCTTGAAAAGGAACATCAACGGCGTGGTGTATATCCCTCTGAGGTCTGTTTGGATGGAGGAACCGAGTTCTTCAACTCAAAACTGTCAACGTACTTTGACAAAAAATTCATCGCTCACATTGTTTTGGAGCCATACCACCCGGAAAACAATGGTCAAGCCAAACGTGCTAATTGAACCATTGTCGAATCAACTTGGGCCACTCTCAAGGATGGTAGGCTTCCCCCATTGGTCTGGCATGAAGTCGTCAAAGCATGCTTCCTAATGCTGAACCAAATCCCTACCAAAGACAAGGATGAAACTCCCTGGGTGAAGATACATGGTCGACCTCTTCCTTCTTCTTTCCTTAAACCCATTGGCAGCCCGTGTATCTATCTGATAAACAAGAGAGTCAAAGGTTCAAAGTTTGAGTCTAAGGGAGAAGAGGGCACGTTAGTAGGCTTTAATCCTCTCTTGCTTTCATATTGAGTGCTGACAAAGTTCGGTTCTGTTATCTCCACAAAGCACGTGAAGTTCCTGTCCATGCCCCGACCTAACACTTCTGGTCTTGACTTTGATGACGACTCACTGCATGATAATACGGCCGAACCGCTTGACTCTGGCCTACTCCCCAACCAAACTGATCCCTCTCCCCTGTCTCACAATCAGCAGCAATCTCCTTGGACAAAGTATTGCAATCGCTTGGATGAGTCCGCATCTTCATCGGATAGCGGTGAATCTGAATCCGCTGATCTCTCCTCTTCCAAAGACATCACAAATCCCAACTCAGTGGAGGAACTCACCACAACCTCCGCTTGGCCGTCTCAACAAGATGATGGACCAGCTGGAAGGTCCTTGCATGACCGATCTTGCATCAAGCCACCTCAAAGATATGGATTTTATCATTACTACAAACCCAAGTCCTACAATGACGCCCTCAATTGCAAAGAACACCTTGAATGGATTGAAGCTATGGATGCGGAGCTCAATTTGATCAAAGACCTTCTCGTGTGGGAAGACTAAGATGGGCCTGAACCGAGGAACATTCTCAAAACCACGTGGATTTACAAAATCAAGCACAACTGCCATGGTGATCCGGTCAGATACAAGGCTCGTCTGTGCGTTCAAGGATTCAATCAGATCCATGGACTTGACTACACCAACACCTTTGAACCGACTGGAAAGCCATCCACTCTCCGTTTTCTGCTTCTCTACGCCCTCAAATCTAAGCAGAAGATTCACCAATTCGATGTCAAGAGCGCCTTTTTACATTCACCCATTGACGAAGAAGTCATCATTCAGACTCCAAAAGGTTCCAAGCGAACCGGTAAATTTCTCAAACTCCGAAAGTCTCTCTACGGTCTCAAGCAAGCGCCGAAGAACTGGTACAAAACCCTCACGGCCTGGTTCAAAGAAGTCGGCTTTGAAGAATCCTCGTGCGATCCATGCCTATACCTCTCTCGCGACGGGAAGTCTTGGCTGTTCTTCCACGTCGACGATCTGGTTCTTGTTGGTGATGGCGATGGATTTGAAGGGAAGTTCCTAGATCACTTCTCAGGTTCAACTGCAAAAGATCAAGACACGGTCCTTGGGATGAGAATCGAAGTGTTAGAAGATAAGATCCTCCTCAGCCAGCCCAAACACATAGAACGTGGACTTAAGGAGCTAGGCCTTGAGGATGTCAAGCCCAGCAAATCTCCTCTAACTCCAAATTTGCAACTCAAGCCAGCTTCCGATGACAAGTTCAAGAAGTTCAGGTCTCTAAACATAAACTATCGGTCTGCCATAGGCTTGCTCAATCATATTGCGTGCTACTCACGACCGGACGTAAGCTTTGCCGTGTCCAGCCTTGCCAGATTCAACGTCAAGCCCGGCCTTCCCCACTGGAAGGAGGTCAAGAAGACCTGGAAGTACCTGAAGGGCACTCCGCACATCAAACTCTGCCTGAACGTGGGAAGCCCCGACTGCCTCATCTCCGCCTACTTGGATGCTTCCTGGGCTGATGATCCGAATACTAGACAATCTCAAACTGGTTATCTCTGCACTGTCTATGGTTTTACGGTATCATGGAACAGTTGTAAACAGAAAAATATCACGTTCAGTTTGACTGATGCTGAACTGAACACCTTTGTAGAGGCATTTCAAGAAGCCACCTGGATCAGAGCACTGGCCTGCGAGATGTTCTCAGTTGACTCAACAGCCATCATCATTCACACCAACAATAGCGGGCTAATTGACAAACTCGAACGATTTGGATCCAATTCAAAGACCCAACACTTGGATTTAAAAACCAAAGGCATGCGTGATGAGCTAAAGTCGGGAAACATCCAGGTCAAGCTGGTTAGATTGGAGGATATGCCTGCTGATGCTCTCACAAAAAAGCACCGGCATCTCTAGCCTTGAGCTTCTTTGCTCCTTTTCTCAGATCTCCGGGTCCTCGTAGTGCTTCTTCCTCTCGTTATGTCTTGTTTTCCTTTTTTTTCTCTTCTTTTTCTCTTTTTGTTTGTTCTCTCTTCTTTGTTCAATCTGATCTCCATAGGCTATAAGCCCTCTCATCTCACCAGGCATGAGGCGTGTTGGGATTTCACTCTGCTGGGATTTCACTTGCTGGATTTCACTCACCAGTCCCAATTTGCGTCTGGTCCTCTTGGGTTCCCGCATAAAACTCACTCGGGGGAAGCATTCTTTGAAATCTTCCGGGCAAGGCTCATGGGAGGTCTCACGACAATTGTTCTCCCTCTCCCAATCACTCAAACCACCACAACCATCCTACTTTGCCAACTCCCCCAGCTCCTGCATCACTCAATCACAACTTCCCTCTCTGTTTCTCTTTCCTCTTTTTCTTTTCATTCTCTTTCCTTCCTTCTCTTGAGATCACTTCCAACGTCCTTCTTTAAATCTCCTCCTCACTCGTTGATCATCTCTTGAACATGCCGTCAAGTCTCAATATCCCTGTACTGCCTGGTGAGTATTGTTGTCTAAATCCTACCAGGCCTCTATCTGAACTGTCTCTTTGCCCTGCAAATATCAGCCTCCAAATCTCGTCTCTCAATTCACCCTCAGACTCAACTTGTCGACTAGGCAGACCCCCTTTTCTGTTGGTTCTGTATCTCAACTCTGACTCTTCTTCTGTTCTGTGTCATGTCTCTTTTTCTCTTTGTCATATCTTACTCATTGAACTGTCTTCCTTCAGCTCTCAGTCTTGTGGTTAGATCTTTAATCAATAATTTCTCTTCATTCCTTAATGTACTTGGCAGCCGGGAACAGGCTGGATCTATCTTACCCGGTGAATCTCCTGTCCCAATACGCGAACTCGCCATCTGCTGCCCACTGGGAAGCATTGGACTGGCTGATTGGGTTTGTTAAACACACAAAGGATCTCAAGCTTCAACTAAAGAAGGGCCAGCCGGGACTGGAACTTTGGAGCAATGCAAACTGGGGAGGGGAGCACAAGCAATCCACGTTGGGTCACGTCATAAAATACTATGGTAACCCCGTGGTATGGGGGTCAAAGAGACAACAGATTGTTGCCCTCTCAACTTGTGCCGCGGAATACGTGGCGCTTTCCAACGGGACACAACAGCTAGCCTACCTCCAGAACATCATCAAAGCAATAGATTGCCCTGAAGTGTCCATCATGTGTGATAACAAAGCCGTCATCCTGATTGCTGGCAACAACTCATTGAAGAAGAGAACCAAGTATCTCTTGAGGGCGTTTTACTTTGTAAATGACTTTGTACGGCAGCACAAAACGTGAAATTGAGGTGGACCAGCACACATGACCAGCTTGCAGACATACTAACTAAGCGCCTAGGCCCCAAAAAAATCACCCCGGCACTCAGTAACTTACAACTCGAGGCGGTAAAATTTGTAAAACAGGTGGGGGGGTGTAATGAACTGGATAGACATGTTTTACAAATTGCATAAACCATAACCACAGCTAAGACCATATTATAGATTATAGACATAATTAGTAGATTATGCTACTAAAGGAAAATCATCATGTATATAATCTAGCTCAACCTGCCGGCTTGAGCAAACTCTTCCCCATCAGAGTTTGACTCCAAAACCGGCGGCGGGTTAAGCTAATACTGTGGCATCGGGATTCGGGCAGATCCCAAACCCAATTGAACACAACACCTTGGACCCCAAGTCCGTTGCGTGCATCCAATCGGATCGCGCAAGCGTTCGCCGGCAGCTAAATTGAAATGGAGGTACCTCAACTCGAAAACCGACTAAACTGCGGTTGAATAAAAGAGAATAAAGTTAATAATAAATAGGAAAAGAAAAGAAATAAAATACAGTACCGGAAGGAAAATTGTGGTTTACCGAGTTAACTGAGCGCCCTGTGGCTGTATCCATTGCGATCCAACTAGGGGTGGCCGCTGCGAAGATCGACATTGCTCGGGCCGCGGCGATCGATGATCAAAAAGGACTCCAGACTCCAAAGCGACTACCGGGCGTGGTAACGCGCCGCCGTGTACACAACCTCCGGCACACCTTGCGCAGAAAGCCACCCCCCCTTGTTTGCGTACCTCGCGCACCCCTCCGCTCATCGAAAGCAGCCCGCTGTCTGCCCGCGACCATAACCCGCCCGCTCCCGTTAAAGAAACAAAGAAACCGCCGGCAAGAGCGATTCAAAAAAAGTGAGGTATATAAGAAAACATAAAATAAATACTTATATACAAAACACAAAAGAAAATTAACAGTAAATATAACATCAATCAGTAAACTCCTGAGCAAGAGTTAAAACTGCTGATACATTAAAAAATATATACAAAAATTAAAAAAATTAAAATAAAAACAAAATAATAAAAAATAATAAAAAAAAAGAGAGCGTATAAAATAAATAACAAGGGCTCCTAAGCAAGAGCCTAAACTGCAAATAAAAAAATATAAAAATATAAAAAAAGAGAGGTTGAATAAAATAAATAAATTAAATCCTAAGCAAGAGTTTAAACTGCTGATACATTTAAAAAAAAAAAACAGGGATAAAAAATAAGAAGAAATATAAAATTTAAAAAAAATAAATAAATAAAAATTTAAAAAAATAAAATCAAATAAATAAAATAAATAATAAAAATGAATAAAATAAAATAAAATAAAATAAAATAAATAAAATATATATATACTTGCATAAAAGAGGATTATTAATGTAAACAGAATGCAACCCAAAGAGAAAAGGGAATACTAGGAAGAAAGAAGGCCCTGAAGACATCAATACTGGATTTAACTCAGGATTGGATCCAACTAAAGAATTCAAGAGGTGTCAAGGTATCAGGGAAAAAGAGATCAATTAATCTTCAGCTAGAACTGTCTGATCAAAGGCATTTTAGTAGGTGTCAAAGGAAAATGTTATCCATCAGGTTTGAATAGATGCAAACAGGGTGTCAAGGCTTGAAATTCAAGAAAGGTTCAAAAAAAATAGGGGATAACAGGAGGAAAATAATCTTGCTTTGGCCATGAATTACCATAAAAGATGGAGAAGGGAAAAGAAGAAATTAAGTTAAAAAGAAAGGTTTTTGAAGGATCAGAGGAAAAATGCCAAAACCTGTCTTTATCCAGAAGAACCCTAGTATAACTCCACAACCAAGAAGAATGGAAAGGATTTAATTATAATTTTACTTGCTACACAGGCACAATCATGAAATAATTAAGAGGAGAAGATTTCAAGATAAATAAATCAAGATCTCAACAGGACCAACTGCATCACTAGGATTCTCTGGACCTTTGTTTCATTTTTTATGTGATTATTAGTTTTTTTATTTATATCTCTCAAAATCAATACCCAGAAGAAGAAGGAGAAAAAGAAGAAGAAGAAGAAGAAGAAGGATAGGATGTGGAGTCTGATGTCTATGGACAGGAATGCTGTCAGCTTGCTACTATTGCAGAGCAAGCTGCAAAAGTAACAGAATTAACATAAAAATAATAATAATAAAATAAAACTAAGAAGGATTAGGAAAAACATAAATATTATTAAAAAAATGGATTTTCAACCCTAAATTGGGTAGGGTCACTCACCGACCCCACCATTGAAATCCAACTCCTTATATTTTTAAATAATTAAGGAAAGAAAGACCAAAATACCACGGCACAGCTATTGAACTTTTTGGCCAATTAAACATTTCACATGCATTTTCACGTATAGTTTTCACACCTAAAATTCAGTCAGAATTGAGGTGTTGTGTATATTTTAGGAGTTACAGATGGAAATGTGTTCTGTCACAATTCCCACACGCAGCCACAGCAGCCAATTCACCCGCGCGCGGCTGAGATACAGCTCTGTCACTCCATCAATGTCATGTACGCAGCCCCAGGCCTCTGAAAAGTATGCAGTGGCGGGACTACGGGTTCACAAAGTGACAGGCGGCCTGAGAAACTGAGGTACCGCGTAAACATGCTACAGCCAACACAGGAAAATTGTACATATGTAATAAATTTTCCCATGGATAGTAGATAGTCTGAAAGTACATAAAAATATATATAAATACTTAAATAAAATTTATGCGTATTTTTTATTAAATATAATTCAAAGTACCAAGAATGTTGAAAATAAGACAATGACAACTTCTAAAAATATATTAAAATACTTTAATATACTATTATGAGAATTTGTAGACATCAATATTTTTTTGACATACTAAGAAAACTAATGATGTAAAAATATTACATGAATACCCATGACTCATGTTTTTAAGTAACTATTTTAGTAAATCAACTGAAATTGAAAAATAAGGAGTAAAATCAATATCATGACTTTACTCCATCTATTTAATACATGATGAGAACTCACCTGACATCAGAATATCCTTAGGAATTTCTATTAAAATAATTATTAACTTAGTGGGAACATTTACTAAGGATAATTAATTAAATAATGCATAAAAAGGACAGATTAGTGTTATTCACACGTTCAAATATCAATTATAAAATAGAATAATTCCAAAACCCTGTGGAATCAGATGCTACCCGTGTTACAGCACCAATAAAAAGTGAAAGGCTACCATTGGTTACCCTGCTAGCCTCAGTGTCCGTCCCTTTGAGCCCCTGTACCCCTCAGAAGGACAATATTGGGATTCCAAAAGCTATAAATAAAGAGCTCTTTTGAGGATATTGATAACCAGAGACCCAGTTATATTTATATCCAGAAACCGTGCCAAGGTAATCAAATACTTATAAGAGATAAGTAAGTGATTTATGGCTTAGTCTGATCAATCATATCCGTCCTAAACCTCTTTTTATCAATTTAAACTGCTGAACAACCTTATAAACCCAGCATACAGGTTTAACCCATCAGTGCACGTCCCAAAAAGATACCCAAAGGATTTAATAATATAACAGTGATTCTTATTATCCTTTCTCTGTTGTGGCAGCTTGTTTACAAATCACTGCCACTCCATCGTGTATTTTAAAAATATTATCTTTGAACAAAATAAACTTTAATCTAAGGAGCCCAAAGTAACCAGGACTACGTGTTTTCATACTGAAATCTCTGAAGAGAGGTGTTAAAGATCTCCAATATAATGGTGGCCCCTCTATAAAAATATTTAATAATCAATTTATCTACATTGATTTGTAACCATAAACCATAACCAAACCAATTAACCTTGCAATAAGCTTTATCCAAATATTTTACGTATTTTTGCTGCATTTTTTAAATAATATATTTATTATTTATTCTATTACCTCTGGTGGCTAAAGGATAGCAAGGGTCTTGGCATCCAGGAGGCTGACAAATGCTGTTTAAGTCTGGGGGGAATTCGGTAGTCCAAACCTGTCCTATACCCATCAGACTCACTATTTTAGTGTAACAACAGCTCAAAACCTCAAAGTAACCTCAGAAATGGATTCTACATCAAAAATAACCTATATTCAATCCAAAAGGTACCCCTCTATCCCTCATGGAATAAAAGATACAGTCCAAAAAACCTCCAACTGTGGCAAACTCATACCCAACCAGGTGTCACATCTCTCTAGAAGAAATAAGACATACCTTGCAAAATCTCAAGTAAATACAAGTAAAATCTTACCCTCAACAACAGGACCATAAAAACCTGTCACCTCATTGAGAATACAGAAATACAGGTGCAGGAGGCAGTGCAATCTGTCAGACCCTGTCACCTCAGCCAGAATACATCAATAAAGACATAGGAGGCAGTGAAACCATTGAAGTTCCAGTCACCTTATCAGCATAAAAAGATACAGGCACAGGAGGAAGTGCAATCTGTCAGAACCTGTCACCTCAGCCAGAATAAATCAATACAGACATTGGAGGAAGTGAAACCAGTCCACATCCAGTCACCTTATCAGCATAAAAAGATACAGGTACCAGAGGAAGTGCAATATGTCAGACCCCGTCACCTCAGTCAAAATACATCAATACAGAAATAGGTGGCAGTGAAACCAGTCCAGATCCAGTTGGCTCATCAGCATACATAAATATACATACAAGAGGCTGTGCAGAATTATACAGGAGCAATATATGAAGGAGGAAATCAAACCAGTCTCAAAAAGAACCAAAAAAACATGCAAATACACATATGGGAGGCTGTAAGGATAAAAATAGGCAGGAGGAAGTCATACAAGTCTCAACCAGAAAAAAACAAACCACCAGTATTGCACAGCAATACATTTAGGTAGATTCAAGTGGTACTAAAAAAACCACCATTGCAGAACAGAAATTCAACCTATCTTCACTTCACAGCAATTTATGCAAGGCTGTGCATGCATGAAACCCATATACATGCTTTTCCCAACCAGCAGAAATGCCTCATGTAACTTTACAAGCTTTTTCCAACCAGCAGAAATGCCTCATGTAACTGTACAAGCTTTTTCCAACCAGCAGAAATGCCTCATGTAATTGTATCTCACTGTTCCTCACCAGAACAGGGAGAACCCTCAGGGGCAGCCTTGAGCACCTCTGGGGGCAGGAATTTTCTATTTAAGGAGGGTCTCTCTGCCCTATCCAAGTTGTATAATAACCCACCTCTCAGGCCCTCTGCCCCATCAACCCATCAGTAACCATCTGTGGTAACTACCCAGACAAAAATTATTAGTGAACCAATTATAAAGAAACAGAAAATCAGAGACCAAGTTATAAACCATCTTTTACCAATTCAACAACCAACCAGGTGCTTGAATAAGGGTTCTTCTGTGACCTAATTATTCAGCACCTGATTAAAGAAAAACCACCCCTTAATCAATAAATAACCCTTAAAAAGAAAGAGAGCACAACAAAAAGAAACTACCAACCTTCCCTCTACCCAGCCCCCTGTGGGTCAACCCATACTTGGGTCCTCTCCTGAACCACCCCCTTGCTAAAACCCTTGAACCCTTTCATATTGGGATACTGGTTAAGATCAAATATATCTGATCAATAAATAACCAATAACCCAATATATCTGGTGTATTCTTCAAAAAAACCCTACCAATAACAATTAATAACTAATCCAGGTCTGATCTGAGACCTATTTTAAGTATCAAAGAAACCAGCCATTAATTTAAATAAATTATTGTGCAGACTTAGTATAGTACTAGAAGGGCAGGCAATTCAAAACCACCCTTAGTATTTACTAATACTCTAAAGGAGTAGGATTAATACTAAATTCCCTTTCAAGGACTTCCAGAAAGCTATTTGCTACTTTATATTTATATAATCCCACAGGAGTCTCTAAAACAGTTTTGGAGAGAGTGGATGGATTGGGTAGGGTGGGGCTAGGGTTCTGGGCCATAGGTTTTTATTTCTTAAAAATTATTCCTAGGCTTTCTGTTTGCCCCTGTACTTAGGTTGAGGTTGAGAGGGAGGACTTAAATGACTCACTCTCAACTCTGGGTTGTATTAGGACATCACATAGGATAATAATCTGGGAAAGAGAGCATTGGATGGATTGGAAGGAATACGCATCATCATTTCTTTACCTACCTCCCCTCTACAATTGTACCTTTCTCATCAAACTCATCAACCCTAATCTCCTTACAGACCCTTGGACCAATGAATTCAAAATTTGAGGAAAACAAAGGGCAGTATCTCTCTCTTCTGTTTCCACATCTGGGGGTCTGGCCTGGAAGTAATCTTTTGTCCAGTCTCTCAAAGGTAGCGGGTGCAATATTTCCAACAAATACTCCAGGGTAAAACATTCTGCCATTATTCCCTCCTTGGTTGGGACCTAGTGGGCCAAATCCTCCTCCTCCACCAACCGCTTGGTCTTGAAGCTTTGTTCCTCCTTGATATGATTCCTCAGAGGCAATGGAGGCTCCCCATTGGGTATGGCTCAGGCCCCGGGAGTTCTCCGCACCTCTGATTTTACACCACGGATATTGGGCATTTCCTGGCAAGGTTCAACAATATTGTGGATTCCAAGCACGCAAAAAGCAAGGAAAATGTCTGGAACATTGTCCTATTCATCATGGAAAAGAGTAAGCTCTGGGATTTGAAGGATATGGCTGGCTATGGGGGCCAGGACTGGGCCAGATTGCAGAGCAAGATGATGACAAGGTTGAAGAAGCGCAAGCCTCTCTTCTGGTAGAGTGACTTTGAGTGGGCGGTGGTGGAAGAAATTGCGCAGGGGGGAGTATGGACGTGGGGTGATTTGGCCAAATACATCTTGATGTTTGAGCGCATCTATGGCTATTTGGAGAAGAACCAGGTGATAGCAGGGCAGACGGGGGCAATGAAGCGGACATTCCTGGGTGGGCTTGCGCCACAACTCTGGTTGCGGATCCAGAGGTACTTGTTTTAGCACAGGTTAGTGAAGCTGTCAGTGGATGGGAGAATTGCGCTGCTTCCCAACCTAATTGCCATCCACCAGGGGGTGGAGAGCCAGATTGGTTTGGAGGAAATAATTGAGGATACGGCCAGGTTGTTCCCAACGGTCTTGAAAAATCTGGTGACTCCCTCAGCCCCACCTCCAATGCAGGGACTGCCCACAGGCCCATCAATGGTGGAACAGCCGGCAGTGCCCCAGGGGTTTAGAGACTCCTGTGGGATTATATAAATAAAGTAGAAAATAGATTGCTGGCAGTCCTTGAAGGGGAATTCAGTATTACTTCTACTCCTTTGGAGTATTAGTATATACTTAGAGTGGTTTTGAATTGCCTGCCCTTCTAGTACTATACTAAGTCTGCACAATAATTTATTTAAATTAATGGCTGGTTTCTTTGAGACTTATTATAGGTCTCAGATAAGACCCAGATTAATTATTTAACTGTTTGTTGGTAGGATTTGTTGAAGAATAGACCAGATTTATTGGGTTATTGGTTATTTATTGATCAGATATATATGATCTTAACCAATATCCCAATATTAAAGGGTTCAAGGGTTTATCAAAGGATGGTTCAGGAGAGGAACCAAGGATGGGTATACCCACAGGGGGCTGGGTAGAGGAAAGGTTGGTGGTTTATTTTTGTTGTGCTCTCTTTCTTTTTAAGGGTTATTTATTGATTAATGGGTGGTTTTTCTTTAATCTGGTGCTAAATATTTAGGTCACAGAAGAACCCTATTCAAGAACTTTGTGGGTTGTTTAATTGGTTAAAAATGGGTAATAACTTGGTTTCTGATTTCTTTTTTACTTTTATAACTGATTCACTGATACTATTTTTATCTGGGCCAAGAGGGCGTTATAGGTGGTGGGTGATTGAGTGTTTAGGTGTGTAGGTCAGATGGCCTCTGAGGGCATGCATGGAATGCTGATACAAACTGGATAGGGCAGAGTGGCCCTCCTTAAAAAAAAAATCTGGTCCACATGGGATGCTAAGGGCTACCCCTGAGGGTGCCCTGGGGCTTCCCCTGTTACAGTGGGATACATGTACATGAGTCATTTTAGCTGGTTTTAAAAAGAAACTCCATCAAACTGAGGCAATTCTTCTGGTTAGACAAAAGACACTGCATGAAATCTAGGCAATTCTGCTTCTTGGGAAAGATTGTACAGGGTTTTCATGCCTTCATAGCCTTGCATAAATTGCTGTGAGGTGCTGATAAGGTTGCTCTGGTGCTGGTTGATTATTTGGCACTGACTGTTGTTCCTGCATGTATTGCTGTGAATTCACTGGTGGTTTATTTGGTGTTACTTGCTTCTACCTTCATTTATTTCTGTGCATTACTAGTGGTTTTTTTTGGTGCTGCATGGTCTTGACTGCCTGCATATATTGCTGGGTAGGCCTGTGGTACTTGTACTGGTAGTTTGTTTGGAATCACATGCTACTGGCTGCATAAAATGCTGTGTGGTGCTTTTTTTGTTTGGTACTGCATGGTTCTGGCTGCCTGCATATATTGCTGGGTAGCCCTGTGGTACTTTTACTGGTGGTTTGTTTGGTATCACATGCTTCTGACTACATAAATTGCTGTGTGATGCTGGGGGTTGTTGGTACTGTTATTTTGTTTGGTATACCATGCTACTGGCTGCATAAATTGCTGTGTTGTTCTGGGGTGGGTGGGTAATGGTAGTTTATTTTGTTCTGGTTGAGACTGGTTCCACTTTCCCTTGCCTATACTGCTCCTGTATAATTCTGCACAGCTTTCTGTATGTATATTTGCTTGCTTGTTTGGTTCTGGTTCAGTTGATAGGGTTGTATGGTCCTGGTGTTGAGGGTAAGCTGTTACTGGTATGTAATTGAGGGTTTCCAATGTATTTCTTCATGAATTAAACTGAGCTTTGACACCTGGTTGGGTATGAGTTTGCCACAGTTGGAGGTTTGTTGGGCTGTATCTTCTAATCCATGAGAGATAGGGGGGTACTTTGGCTGAGTGACTATGGGTTATTTCTGATGTAGAATCCATTTCTGAGTTTAATTTGAGGTTGTGAGGTGTTTTACATCATAATAGTGAGTCTGATGGCTATAGGACAGGTTTGGACTACCAGAGCAGTCATTGTATGTACCAGTGAACAAGTTCACAGACATTTTATGGGACCTCCAGATTCTCCTCAATTGGATGACAGCTCAGCAATTGAATAAGCCACTGGAGTGCCCCCCCGCATAGAGGAGGGCTTCCAGCACACTAGTGGGCCTTTAAGTGGCTTCACAGTCCGCAAGTGCACCTATTGCTGGGATAAAGGTCATTGGAAGTCTGGTTGTGCAGAATTGACCAAGGACATGGATGAGATATTGGTCTGCACATCTGGGACAAACTAAATATTCCCAATGGTAAGGTGGTCTTTTATAGATGCGGGTTGGAATTGTCTGCACGCTGCAGGCTCAGCAGTAGCAGCAGGCTCAACAGGGTTATTGGGCTCAGCAATGGGTGCAGCTTTGCCGCAGAAAGCCGTGCAGCGGGCTCAGCAGCAGTCAAACCAGGCTCAGCATTTGGAGACAAGGGATGGATTGGATTGGATTGGACGGACTGCACACGGATTGCGCGGATATATCTTGGATATCTGGAATGGCACATATGGAAGATGCGGACATGCATGTGGGGCTCCAAGTTGGGCGCAGTGCAAGGGCTGCCTCATGAGAAGGACAAACCGGGTGGACGTAATGGCAGGCGGGAAATACAGATGGATATGGGGTATGGGATGCGGATTATGGGATGGGAAGGATAGGTTTTGGGCTAGGGTTCTGTGCTTAGGGGTTGTATTTCATTGTTCTTGATTGTTTCTGGTTTTCAGCTCTCTGATACCAGGAACCTAGCAGTCCTTGAGCTACAGAGAGTGATAAAAATACTGGAATAATAATAATAATAATTATTCCAAAAATAAACACTTAGAGGCTCAAATAAATAATATAATAAAAGCAATTGCAAGGTTTAATTGGTTTGGTAATAAAAGGTTTTCAATATTTATGTAAAAGAGGGGCCACAGTATTATACTACTGGGGATCTTTACAGACAAAGCAACCTCTCTTCAAGGAGCCTCCTTAGGCAGTTTAAGAACCTTGGAATGAAGATGGGTGCCTTAGAAAGGGCTTATTCCAATAACATCCAGGCAGAAAAGCACAATGGCCAAGACAGGAATGAAAAAATTCACTTTGAGCACTTTACCACAAAAATCCTGAAATATCAGGAAGGGTTTCAGAGCAGATGGGGTGGATTGCTTGACAAAACTTCAAGGGTCAAGTGGTTTAGAAATAAATAATAATACTACAGACTGGGTCATAAATCAATTGCTTAGACTCTTCATAAGCACTTGACTAACAATGACACAGTGTGAAAAGAATAAAGGTTATCCCCCTATAATTGTCCCAAGGTTTGGAATTTAACGGTTCCCTGCGTTTGAAAGGAGATGAGGATGTCCGAAGTCGCACTTAAATAAGAAATAGAGATAAGGAGATAAGAGGTAAAGAAAAGTAGAGAGAGAGAGAGAAATCACCAATCCTTCAATCCTAAGAACTTTCCACCTGGATGTGTATCCGGTATGAGTTCCTTTAATCTCCTGGTGAGATGAGTGATTCAGCCTGATGATGTGATGTCATTCTTCCTCTTCCCCATCGATGCCTCATCCCTCCAACCCAGAGTTGAGAGTGAGGATAAGTCCTCCCTCTCAACCCTAACCTAAGTACACGCGCAAATAAAAGTATGACAACAAAACAGAAAACAATCTCAAAACAGAAACCCTAGCCTCCTCTCCCCACCTCCTCCGTACCAAACTCCCCCGTCTTCCGTATGCCGTTTGGTCCATCCGGTTTGTCCTTCTCATGACGCAGTCCTTGCACCGCGCCCTACTTGGAGCCCCCCGCGCCTGTCTTTATCCGTTTGTCCGCGCCCGTTGTGGGTGTTCGGTAATATCTGGCATGATCCGCGCGCTTGCGCGCACGCTCGTCCATTCCTTCATAGCCCGCGGATTGCTCCGCCCCTACATATCCAAACCGGCGCGCCTGCAAACCTAGTAGAGCGCACTACCTTCCGAATACAATCTCCGGGGCAGATTGCCGCCCACGCCGCATTTGATGCTGAGCCCAACACATCCACCAGGTGGGGAGCCAAACAGCGGCTGCTGCTGATGCAGCAGCTGCCTCTGCTGAGCCCTCCGCATACCCTAGTGCTGAGCCCGCTTGCCCCCAATGCTGAGCGCGCAGCCGCGACGCAGTTCCCAATCCATGTCTATAAATTGACACCACATCCCCCCCAACTTGAGTTCTGTCCCCAGAAGTTTCCCATTGCTTTGCGATACCACCACCTCCGCTACTTCTGCTCCACCCCCACCACTTCCCACTACCACCTTCTCCGTCTCCCCTCCTCTCCATTGCCATCATGCTCCCATGCGAGTTCTGTGCCTGAACAGGCACGCGTGTTCAATCATCCCCGGTCAACGCGCCTGTGTAGCTTGCTGTCGCGGTCATCGTTGCTGCTCGCTTAGCAACAGCATCCCTCAAGCTCCCCCCAATCCGGCTCTTGGCCCAGGCTGCGCAAGAGGGCTTGTCCGGACCCACTTGTGGTTTTGGACAACAATTCAATCTTGGAAGGCTTGTGGACACCACCCTGCTCACCTCCATCCCACTGCCCCCAAGCTCCGTCACCCACCGCTTCACACGTGAGCCGCGACTCGGCATCACCCCTCCGCCGGGCTGGACCTCCACAACGGGGCAAATAAAAAACTTTGGAGGAATGGAGCGCGGCAACCCGCGCTTGGGCCGCTGCTGTTGGTGTGAACCAAACGGTACCGGACCCGAGACTCTCTGGAAGACCCGCGGCTGCGCCAGCACCCCCTCCTCCTCCTCCACGACCACCGACACCGCCCGCGCCACCAGTGGACTCGTATGAGAGGCCTACGACCCCCAACACCCCTCCGCCTCCGTCACCAATTGTTGTCCCTTCATCACCTCCAGCTGGACCGAGCCCACCTGTTGGTTACCCAGAGGCCCCATCTTCACCGGCTGCTCCTCCCCCCAGCCCTCCCGAGATCCCGGAGATTCCGATTGTAATGGTGCTCCCGGCGGCCGGCTTCAAGGCTTTCGCGGAACGGTCAACCACAATGCTTCGGAATTTTCTCGCGATCCCCGGCGCACAATCCTCCGAATGCCGGCGCAAACTCCTGGACTCTTTCTGGGATTTACTGGCGTCCTTGAGGGCGGAAATGGAGGAAATGATGAAGATGGCGTAGGCGCATTGCCCCCCACTTTTCCCCTTCTCCCTTTCCTCTTTTTTTCTCTTCTTGTTGCTTGTACCGCGCTTCCCTTTTCCATTAAGAAAATACATGTCTCCGCGCAAGATCCTAACCTTCTGAGAAAAAAGTGCGCGGCCGCGCTTTGAGAGAGTGAGTCCAAGATTGAGTCTGCGCCCGCGCGCTTGCTTTGTGAGCGACTGTAAGTGACTAGCCGTTCCAAAAGAGGCACCTGGACTGCCCCAGACAAACTGCCACACAGTTCCCTGTACCCTTCCTGTAACAAACACAACAAGCAAAACACCAGCGCGCCCCACTGTAAGGGAAGAGAGAGAGAAAGAGTAAGAGAACGGAAATTCTGGGGTGTCTATTTGTCCCGGCTGTGAACCGGCTAGAGCACCCCCTCACCAAATCAAGCTTAATCCCATACCAGCCACCCATCCTTGAGATATCCTGAGAGAAAGAAAAAGAGAAAAAAAGAAACCAAAAGAGAAGAAAAATAGAAAAGAAGCCCTTTTTTTTGTGCGACACCCGTAGACCGCCTGCAAATCGCTCTTTGTCCCGCTTCCACCATCCGCGAGATTGCCCACGCATCCCGGTTCGGCGGGGCTTTTCCTTGCGTTTACGGACCCGGATTCATGCCGCGCCCGCGTTTCCTGCAAAAACCCCAAGCCAGCAAAGACCCCACAATCTAGATAAGAAAGAAACATAGAGAAACAAATATTCTGGGGTGTCTAGTCATTCCGGCTGTGAATCGGCTAGAGCACCCCCTCACCAAATCAAAACTTCTCCCCTACCCCCTCTACTTCCCCCCCAACTTGGCCACTGTCCCCAGCTGGTCGCAACAGCCTACTCCATTGCAAAGGCACAGTCTCTGCTTCTCCGCCCAAGGAAAAATCCCCGGATTGCGTTCCTACACCATCTCCGCGCTCCACACTCCCCTGGTCAGATCCTTCACCCCCTTCCGCCGTTTTGTCAAACAAGGTAGATCCTTGCGCAAAGAAGCGCTTGACATGCAAAGCCGCCACCTTCCGTTTCAGCGGAGTACCGTCTAATTCCTCCAACTGATAGCTGCGGCCCTCAAACTTGGACAAAACGTGGAAAGGGCCGTTCCACTGGTTAGCAAACAACTTCCCCAACTGAGACTCCAGACTTTGTTTGTACAGGAGCACCAAATCCCCCTTCTGCAAGGGATCCCGGAGACGATGCAATCAGCGCTTGTCCCAATAGCGCATGGATGCCCTCTGAGTCTTCTTTGGCCAGTCCGCGGCCTTTGCGAGCATTCTGTCCCATCCAAGGAGCTGTTTGGCGCGAGCCTCAAGCAATTTGGCGGAAGTCTTCACCTTTCACCAGTCATCCCCCAGGAATGTCTCCAACTCAATGTCCACCAGAAGCACGGGGCGCTTCCCGAAAAGTAACTTGTACGGCGAGTAGCCTGTCAACCGCTTCACCAAAATCCAATCCGCAAACAGCACCATTGGAAGGGTCTCCTGCCAGCCCTTACCGTCCTCCCCGCACATCTTGACCAGGGCGTCCTTGATTGGCTGATGACCGCGTTTGATCATGACGGCCCCCTTGGGATAGCACTCCTTTACTCGGCCAAACTTGGCTCCGCAACTCTTCACCAACTCAACCAAACGGCCGCAAAACTCATCCCCTCCGTCCACTGTGACCAGACAAAGCAACCCGTACCGCGCGAACCAGTATTCCTCCAGAAATAGAGCAACTTTGTCCGCCAAGAGCTTGACCAACGGACGCGCTTCCACCCAACCGGACAGGTTGTCCCGCGCAACGAGAAGATAGGCAAATTTACTGGCCTTGATGTGGACAACATCAAGCAAGACTTGACCAAAGAGGGTGTCTTCCCCTGTGGGGTTTCCGACTTCCTTGGGCAGTCTTGCGCTCCGCCGTTGACAGGCTTTGCAGGACGCCAGCCATTCCCGTACCGCACACACTACACCCGGCCACCAGAACCGCTCTTTGACCCGCCTCCGTGTCTCAACCTCCCCTCAATGACCAAGATTGTCGTGAAGACTCCGGAGGATAGCTTCTTGATCCGCCCTTGAAGTGGTAACCACAAGAGGAACCGGAGTCTTCCGCCACCAAAGCTGTCCCTCCTGCACGTAGAAATTCTCCGCCCGCCTCTTTGCCCATTGCATGTTCTTCTCCGTAGCTCCATCGGGAAAACAAAGTTCCCGCAAGTAGTCGCAAGGATCACATACCGCCCGGTCTGCCGGAGTGGCAGCTGAAAGCCTGCCTCCGCAACCCCTACCTTGACAACCGGGGTCTCCACATTGGGCAGTTCTGCGTCCTTGAACGGGTCGTCCCTTGGATACCGCGACAACGCTTTGGGCATGGTCAAAGCTTTCCCCGGAACATGAACAACAGCAAAGGAGAAAAGTTGAAGAAAGGCCACCCACCTGGTCATGGGGGCTTTGGGCAACGCCGGGGAATTGATCTTCCGGGCCAGCGCCTCTGCGTCCACCAAAAGCTCAAAATGGACCCCCCACAAAAGATACTGGAGCCGCCGCAGGATCTTGGTGACCCTGCACAACTCCAACTTTGGCTGGGAGTACCAGCTTTCCGTTGGAGTGAAGGTGACCAACTCATAAAGTACCGGCCTATCCTTGCCTTTGTCCTCTTGAGTGAGAACCCCCCCCGCGCCAAATTCGCTGGAATCAACCGCTAGCCTAATCCCTCCTGCGTTGTAGTTGAGATTGCAGAGCACAATGTCACGTCCCACAATCTCCTTGAGCTTCTGGAACGCGCAATTGCATTCTTCCCCCCACTTCCACTCCGCGCCTTTCCGCGTTAGTGATTGGAGCGGGCTTGCCACCTCCACAAACCTCTTGATGAAAATACGGACATAGCTACATAATCCCAAGAACTGAAGGATATGCAACACTGTCCGCGGGGTTGGCCGTTCGAGGACCTTGTTCCGCTTTTCTCTGCAATGCGCCAGCTATCGGAAGCAACAACATGGCCAAGGACTTTGAGCGCTGGGACACAAACCGCCAACTTCTTCCCCAACACCGTCAGTCCTGCCTCCTCAATGCAAAACAGGATGCATTCCAATGTCTGCGCATATTCCCACACGAAACGTCGGACGCCGGGAACTTCAACCAGTTCCGCTCCTCCATAATTGGATTTTGGACCTTTGATGCCCGTGTTGTTGATGAATATTTGGACTCCCTCCGGAAGATCATCCTTCAGGATCCAAGCCATTTGCGCCTGGTACACCGCCACGGAATTGGTCGCGCCTTAGGGAGCCGAGTCAGCTGCATTCTTCCCAACCCAGTCTCCAATGCTGTTAGAGGCCGCAAGCAAGGATCCAACGCGCGCTGGTCGTACCCCCCCCATCACATCCACTAAACTGTAACAAGCGCGCCCCCCCATTGACTCAAGGAACTCATCAACGCGAGGGGGACGTCCTGCGTCCCGGATTGTAAAGGAGTTGAGCCGCTGTAAATCATGAACAATCCTCAACAAATTTCCGTCGTGCTTAACCACCGGAAAGATTGGGCTGGAGTAACTAGACGTTGACTGTTTGTAAAGGCCAGTCTTCACCCTTTCCCGCACCAACTCCAGAAACTGCTCCCGGACCGCCCGCGGTATCGGAATTGGCTTGATCTGCCACGGCTTGTGATTGACAGTGGGGATGAAATAGGGGTTGCCAATATTGTTTTTCAGGAGCCCCTGCTCTTCCGGTCCAAACACAAGCGCTCTTTCCCAAAGAACCAGAACCAAAATCAGCAACTCACGCTCCTCTGTACTCAACCATCCCGTCAGGCCAAAATTTAATGCTGCAATCTGCTCCTCCGTGATCTGCGCCAAACTAGTAACCCACCCCAAAGCCTTAATTGGCGTGACTCAAGGGTCCCGCAACCAAGCGGTCCGTTCAGTTCCTGGGGCATCGGCTCATTCCTCGTTTGGACCTTCCGTGACACCGGGTTGTAATTGCCCGTGTTGCACCGCATCATCCGCACGCATCCTTTGCTGTAAGTCCTGCACAGAACGGAACCTTGGCTTCTGCCTTCGCTCATGAGTGTGGCACAATGATAGGTTTTTCAAAGCGTAGTACCCTTGGGAGATGCATACTGAGAAAAGGGACTTACTTCTGCAACGTGCGCGCCCTGCACTTTCCTTCCTCCCCCTCCCTGCTCCTAATTGGTTGAACGCCCGCGCAAAACCGGAGCTTGTTCCGCGCGGTCTCCTCGGTCAACTAGAAAAAATCCTCCAAAGGTTGCCCGCCGCAGACCAACTCCGCGTCCGGTTCCTCCTCATACTCCAACAATGTCCTCTGCTTCCCTTGCCCTTGATTGCAGATAGTTGTCTCAAACCTTCCGCCGGACAAATCCTCCACCGTCAACGCCTCTGTTCCTGCCTCCGGATTGAAAACCATTTGTGCTCAAAACCCAAACATGAACGGCCTTCCCAAAATCACATCCCCACAATCAACCAAAAGAAAAGAAAGGGGCCTACGGACCCTTGCAACCTCAACCTCCTCCTCCTTGACTACCCCATCCACACGACACTCCCCTCTGTAAAGCGCGCGGAGACCCATTGCGCATTTCTGCCAAACCAACCCCAAATCATCCACCATCCGCGATGGCAGCAGGTTCACCATTGAACCGCTGTCCACCATAGCCCACAACTTCCTTCCCGCTATGACCATCGGAATGTAAGCAAGCGGAGTCAAAACCAATTCCGACTCGCACTCCCCGCGCCCCTCCTCCTTCCATGCCACGTGAACCTGCTGCACCGTCTGAGGTAACCGGCCCTGACCGCAATCCCACAACGCCTGAACCATCTCATCTACCACCACCGGAGACACGGCCGCCAGTTCTCGCAAGGTCAGCAGAACTGGGGTCTTCTTACCCATCACCCTTTGCACAATGTCCACCGCTTTCTTCTTCCCTACAGGGTTTGCTGCCGGCGCCTTGGTTCCAGGCACGCGCGCAGCCAACGGGGGTCGCTCCTTCGCGTCCACCTCCATTTTATCAGAGACCGCCACCTTTTCTTCCGTTGCCACTACCCTTACCTCAGCTTCCACCCAAGGTGGTTGCCACAATCCGGGACCGGTAAAAATGCCCAGTGACGCTTGCGCCGTTGTTCCCGCCTCCTGACCCCGTGTGCGCACCTGCTGCATTGCAGTTGGCTGGCTTGGCTCCATCGGAATCAGTTTGCCCATTGGAAAAATGTACCCCATCCCTGCCGTTCGAACCAATCCCGCACTGAGATCCTTTGTAAGCTCCTCGCATGCCAATTGCCAATGACCGTTTGCCCCACAGTATGAGCAATCCCTCGGCACAAAGATACCGGGCGGCCAAAACCCTTCCACCATGTGAGGTGAAGGCCCTTGCGGCTGCTGCTGGCCCATAAGGCTCATACAGATCTTCAGTTCCTTCATCATTTCCGTCAATTTGCTTACCGGAGGGGCTGGCGCGGGTTGAGGAACTGGAACACGCATGGAAGTAGGTGGAACTGGGGCCAGAAATTGCGCCAGAGCTGGAACCTGGGGGGCGGATTTCTTTGGTCTTGCTGGGAAGGACTTAGCGGTTTCCTCGATAATCTCTTCTAAGTCGAGCTCACTCTCCACAGCCCGGCAAATGACAGCCAACTCCGGAAGGAGCGCAATGCTCCCGTCCAATAACCGCTTTACCAAGTTGTGATCGTAAAGATGCCGCTGCACCCTTTCCCGGATTTGAGCTCCTAAACCCCCCAGAAATGCGAGTTTCATGGCCCCCGTCTATCCCACCACCACCTTGTTCTTTGACAAGTACCAATAGATCCAATCAAATGTTGAGGTGTACTCCGCCAGCTCCACCCGCGTTCTGACACCTGAACTGGGGCCGGAAATTGCGCCGGAGCTGGAACCTGGGGGGCGGATTTCTTCGGTCTTGCTGGGAAGGACTTAGCGGTGTCCTTGATAAGCTCTTCTAAGTCGAGCTCACTCTCCACAGCCCGGCAAATGACAGCCAACTCCGGAAGGAGCGCAATGCTCCCGTCCAATGACCGCTTTACCAAGTTGTGATTGTAAAGATGCGGCTGCACCCTTGCCCGGAGTTGAGCGCCTAAACCGCCCAGAAACGTGCGTTTCATGGCCCCTGTCTGTCCCGCCACCACCTTGTTCTTTGACAAGTACCAATAGATCCAATCAAATGTCGAGGTGTACTCCTCCAGCTCCACCCGTGTTCTGACCCCTCCGCACGCGCTTGCCTCCGAGGCCACGCGGTCAAAATTGCTTTCCCAGAATCAAGGTTTGCGCCTAACCCACCGCGTTAGGATCTCCGCCTTCAGTTTTGGCCAATCTTGATTCTTGTAGCCTTCCATTTCCTCCACATCCCGGAGCTTCTCTTCGTCCATAATGAACAGGGCAACAAGCCGGGCCTTATCAGCGTCAAACGCACCTTCCGCATCTGCAATACCTTTGTATCTGGAGATGAATCGCTCCACATCCGCGGTGTTGAATTGGATGTGAGGATAGTCGTGTGGCCTGATGCAAACCGGACAAGTGGGTTCATGGTCACTGGAGACCAAAGGGGGGATGGCGTAGCTTTTCCTGGGTCCAGCGGAGGGAGGGGGAGGAGGAGGGATGGAAGAGGAGAGTGGGGTCGGAGTAGCAGACCCAGAGACGGAAGGAGAAGGAGAAGAAGAAGAAGGAGCAACTGTAGGGAGGTATGAATAGGACATCACACCCAGTTACCTTTGAAAGACAAGAAACGGAAGGTTACTTCCCAGCCAGACCCCCAGATGCGGAAAGAATAAAGGTTATCCCCCTTTACTTGTCCAAAGTTTTGGAAGTTAACGGTTCCCTGCGTTTGAAAGGAGATGAGGATGTCCAAAGTCCCACTTAAATAAGAAATAGAGATAAGGAGATAAGAGATAAAGAAAAGTAGAGAGAGAGATAGAAATCACCAACCATTCAATCCTAAGAACTTTCCACCTGGATGTGTATCCGGTATGAGTTCCTTTAATCTCCTGGTGAGACAAGTGATTCAGCCTAATGATCTGCTGTCATTCTTCCTCTTCCGCATTGATGCCTCATCCCTCCAACCCAGAGTTGAGAGTGAGGATAAGTCATCCCTCTCAACCCTAACCTAAGTACACGCGCAAATAACAGTATGACAACAAAACAGAAAACAATCTCAAAACAGAAACCCTAGCCTC
This sequence comes from Puccinia polysora, assembly GCA_025617555.3. NCBI lineage: Eukaryota > Fungi > Basidiomycota > Pucciniomycetes > Pucciniales > Pucciniaceae > Puccinia > Puccinia polysora. Next base: position 52,224,258 of record CM062618.1, read on the forward strand.
CTCTCCCCACCTCCTCCGTACCAAACTCCCCCGTCGTCCGTACGCCGTTTGGTCCATCCAGTTTGTCCTTCTCATGACGCAGTCCTTGCACCGCGCCCTAATCCGAGCCCCCCGCGCCTGTCTGTATCCGGTTGTCCGTGCCCGTCATGGGTGTTTGGTAATATTTGGCATGATCCGCGCACTTTCGCGCGCGCTCATCCGTTCCTTCATAGCCCGCGGATTGCTCCGCCCCTACGTATCCGAACCGTCGCGCCCGCAAACATATTCAAGCGCACTACCTTCCGAATCCAATCTCCGGGGCGGATTGCTGCCCACGCCGCATTTGATGCTGAGCCCAACCCGTCCACCAGGTGCAGAGCCAAACAGCGGCTGCTGCTGAGCAATCTGCATACCCTAGTGCTGAGCCCGCTTGCCCCCAATGCTGAGCGCGCAGCAGCAACGCAGTTCCCAATCCGTGTCTATAAATTGGCACCACAACGGTGTCTGATTGATAATAATAATTCCTGGTAAAATGATGATGGAATAATGGATCCAAAGAGGTCTGTATAGATAACTTTTTTTGGGTGATTTTGAGCTTCTGTCAGCCTCCTGGATGCCAAGACCCTTGCTATCCTTTAGCTAACAGAGGTGATAGAATAAATAATAAATGTATCATTTAATAAATGCAGAAAAAATCCATTAAATATTTGTATTAAGCTTATTGCAAGGTTAAGTGGTTTGGTTATGGTTTATTGTTTTAAATCAATATGAATAAATTGATAATTAAATATTTTTACAGAGGGGCCACAATTATATTTGGGATCTTTAACACCTCTCTTCAGGGATTTCAGTATGAAAACACGTAGTCCTGGTTACTTTGGGCTCTCTAGTTTAATGGATATTTTACCAAAGATAATATGTATATAATTACACAGTGGAGTGGCAGGGCCTTGTAGCCAAGCTGCCACGACAGAGAATGGATAATGAAGCTCACTTTCATATTTTTAAATCCTTTGGGTATCTGTTTGAGACATGCACTGATGGATTAAAGCTGTATACTGCGTTTATAAGGTTGTTTGGCAGTTTAATTGATAAAAAGAGGTTTAGGACGGATATTATTGATCAGACGTTGCCATAAATCACTTACTTATCTCTTATAAGTACTTGATTACCTTGGCACGGTGTCTGGATATAAATATAACTGGGTCTCTCCACATCAATATCCTCAAAAGAGCTCTTTATTTATAGCTTTTGGAGTCCCAACATTGTCCTTCTGAGGGGTACATTGGCTCAAAGGGACGGGCACTAAGGCTAGCAGGGTAACCAGGGGTAGCCTGTCATGTTTTCTTGGTGCTATAGCACGGGTAGCATCTAATTCCTCAGGGTATAAGATTTATTCTACTTTATAATAGATATTAGGACGTGTGAATAACACTAATCTGTCCTATTTATGTATTATTTAATTAATTATCCTTAGTAAATGTTCCCATTAATTTAATAATTATATAAATAGACATTTTTACCGACATCCTGATTTCAGGTGAGTTCTCATTATTTATTATAAAACTGGAGTAAAAGTCATGATATTGATTTTACTCCTTATTTGCGAGTTCCAGTTGATTTACTAAGGTAATTACTTAAAAATATAAGTCATGGGAATTCATGTAATATTCTTACATCATTGGTTTTCTGAGTATGTCACAAAGATATTAATTTCTAGAAATTCTCATAAAATTATATTAAAGTATTTTAATATATTGTTAGAAGTTGTCATTGTCTTATTTTCGACATTCTTGGTCCTTTGAATTATATTAAATAAAAATACTTATAATGATTATTTAAATATTTTTATATAATATTTTGTATTTTTAGACTATCTACTATCCACAGGAACATTTATTAAATATGTAGAATGTTCCTGTGTGGGTTGTAGCATGTTTACGCGGTACCTGAGCCTCTCAGGCCCCCTGTCACTCTGTCAACCCCTAGTCCTGCGGCTGCGTTCTTGTCAGAGGCCCGGGACTGCGTACACAACCTTGACGGAGTGAAAGGGCTGTATCTCAGCCACAGGCAGGTGCATTTTCTGCCGCGGCTGCATGCGGCAATTGTGACAAAACACATTTCCGTCTGTAACTCCTAAAATATACAAAACACCTCAATTCTGACTGAATTTTAGGTGTGAAACCTATACGTGACAATGTGTGTGAAATATTTAATTGACCAAAAACTCAATAGTGGAGCCGTAGTATTTTGGTCTTTCTTTCCTTAATTATTTAAAAATATAAGGAGTTGGATTTCAAGGGTGGGTTCAGTGAGTGACCCTACCTAATTTTGGCTGGAGAACCCATTTATTTAATAATATTTATGGTTTTCCTACTACTTCTTAGATTAATTATATCATTCTTATTTTTATTTTATTTTTGTTACTTTTTCAGCTTGCTTTGCAATAGTAGCAAGCTGACAGCTTCTCAGGGCACATAGAGAGAGTTCTGCTTGTGGGCTGAGGCTGGAAAGCCAGTCAGAGCAAAATTAGAACTTCCACTTGGTGCTGTTAATCGGATGACCTTAGATCTGCTGCATTTCTGTACTATTTTAGCCACAGCATCTGTTAATCTATTATGGCGTAAATTTGATCATTCTGCACTCATCCTTCATTTGTACTATTAGTATTGCTTTAAAGTGAACAGATGTGAATTTTTACTCATTGCCTATCATTTGCTGATCACTTAGATAGTTTTTAATAATTTTTATGAACACTCCTTGTAGTGTTTGGTGGTCTTCAAAGATCAGAGTCAATGATTTACATGGTAATCCTTGATCTTTAATTTATAATTAAAAAATGTTCTAAACTTTATTTCTATTAATTTTAATTAAGTTTTGGTCTTTTTAGATTATTACTAATGCATATTTCAACTTTTTACATATTCCAGGCAACCCTAATTAGGTTTTATCTCTTTTGAGCAGTACCTGGTTGTCAGATTAGTAACCACAGCTCCAGACACGGGGATCAGTCATTTCAGATGGGCGCGGGGTTGGATCTGCTGCGTGCGTGGAAGAATTAGCTGCGCGCGGGTCTGTATTACGCGGTAAACTGCTACTATGAGTACGTAGGGGTATGTAATGATGCAGGGCTGCGCGCGGGAATTTTGAAATAACACATTTCCGTGTGTAACTCCTAAAATATACACAACACCTCAATTCTGAGTGGATTTTAGGTGTAAACCCTGTATGTGACAACACATGTGAAGTGTTAAAATGGCAAAAATGTGCCATAGTAGTGTTGTAATTTTTAGTACTTTTCTTTTTAATTATTTTAAAAATGTAAGGACTTGGATTTCAAGGGTGGGGTCAGTGAATGACCCTACCTAATTTTGGATGAGGAATCCATTTCTTTAATAATATTCATGGATTTCTCACTTTTTCTTTTGTTAATTTAGATGTTCTTATTTTTTATAGTTTTGTGTTTCTATGACAGGTTGCTTTGTAAATAGTAGCAATCTGACACTGGTTGTACTTAGGTTAGGTTTGAGGGGGAGGTTACTTAAACAGAACCCTCAGCCCAGATGGAGGAGGGGAATCAAATCACAGAGGATCACATTGGATTGTCATAAGTTTTGGAAGGATCTTTACTCTCAATTCTCTATCTCTCAGTCAAAGGGTGAACAGTTGCACTCAGGGTTTACAGGTGCAAGGGATCAATAACTTCCAAATTTGGGAACCATTAGAGGAGAGTCCTCTTCTGAATTCCAAAAAGGGCAAGCATGTGGATTTGGGGGCCAATCACCCACCCCCAGTGTAGCAGGTTTGAGTGCGCATCAGGTCTCCCATGAGAGCCGCTTGGGTATTGCTCAGAATTTTTACCGCATCCAAGACTTGGAAAGCTCCATACATAGAGGCTGATGTCAGGGCATTGGCTGCAGACAAGCGGGTGGTGAATGAGAGGATGGATGGGGATGTCAAGGAGAAGCCATTGGAACAGGCCCAAAAGGTTTTTGAACAAGGTTCAGTAGGAGATGCATTGCCAATTAACTCCAGAGGGAAGAAGAGGGCCGCAAAAATCCTGAAACCGGTAATGGGGAATGAAACACTGATGTCCCTCAACTTGCAGGAGTTTTCCAAGGTTTTGCCAGTGGTCCTTGACAATATGGTGCAGGAACTGAAGGAGTATGGGCGTGGTTGGGTTCCAATGACGGTCCAGCAGGTGAATGGGGAAGAGGAGGAAGGGCAGCGCAAGTTGTGCTGGTCCAAGTCTGTTTTGTTGCAGATTGCTTAAGTCTCAATGAAAATTGCAGGCAGGAAGGTGTGGGCAATGGTGGACAGCAGTTTGATGGTTAACCTGCTTCAATCAAATTTAGTGGATGAGTTGGGGTTTTTTCAGAGGAAGTGAGATATGGGATTGTGGGCACTGAATGGCAGGGAATTTTGGGTAAATGGAGTAGTGGAGCAGGAGGAGGTTCAGGTTGCAAAGGTCTGGAAGCCGCTCTCATTCCTCTTGGTTGAGTGCGGTGACATAATCCTAGGAAAACCATTTATGTTTGTATTCCGGGCCCGGATGGTGTTCAACGCGGAGGAATAGACAGAAGCACTGACAGTGGAGGACCGGTGCAGGGCCAGGTTCAAGAAGACATTCTGCCACCATGGGAAGGGAACGGGGGTGAGGTTGGCAGCGGCTGGCAAGGAGAGGGAATCCTGCGGGTGAGATGACCATGAGGATCACCCCACGGAGGATTTTGCCTAGTCCACCGTGGGTGCTGCGTGGGACAGGCTCTGGTTTTGTGCAGACAGTCAACTAGGAAGGAGCAGGTGGGGGGGGGGAAAGCACGCATAGGGCATGGGTGACAGAAGTAAGTTCTCTTCCTCAGTATGCATTTCTGGAAGGTACTGTGTTTTGAAAACCCTACCATAGTGCCACAATCAGGAGCAAATGCAAGAGCCATGGTTTGATTGTTGCCAGGATTGAAAACAATGATAGCAGGTGTGTGCGGATGGTCAGGTGTAACACAGGATGGTACAAGCCCATGGCACAGAAGTTCTGGCCCCGGAAAAAGCCAATGCCCCAGGGATTTAACGGGCCTCTTTGACCAATCTCCTGCTCTTGGGATCCCTGGGTAAGCCCTCTGAAGAAGTGTGGGTGGTTAATGCTGTTGGTGCAGATCACAGATTAATGGATTGAGGCTCTTAATTTGGACAAATGGGGTGGTTGAGCACGGAGGAGAGGGATTTGTTGGATTTGGTGTTGGTGCTTTGCAAGAAGGCCCTAGACTTTGTACCTGAAAAGCAGAGATTGCTGAAGGGAAAGCTCAGCAATCCCTAGGTAATTCCCACGGTGCTGCACAAGCCCTGGAAAATCAAGCCAATTCCAATCCCTCAGACCTTTTGGGAACCCTTTTTGGAATTGGTCCGGGAGCGCGTGATGATGGGGTTTTATGATCAGTCCATGTTTAGCTACTCTAGCCCAATATTTGGGGTGGTGAAGCAGGACAGAAATTTGCTTAGGTTTGTTCATGATTGACAGCAGCTCAACTCTTTCACAATTTGGCACGCGGGACTGCCCCCACGCGTGGACAAGTTTCTGGAATTTATGGCCGGGAATACATTTTATCAATTGGTCAATGTGTTGAGCGGGTACAATCAGCGCAAGCTCCATCCCAACTTGTGGCCTCTCATCATGTTTGAGACGGGATTGGGAAGGTTGCAGATAATGTGGCTGCCGCAAGGCACAACTAACTTGGTGGCATTCCATCAGGCCCAGATGACTTGGATTTTGCAAGATGGCCTTCCGGAAGGTGTCCTCATTTTCATTGACAACCCGGGCATCAAGGGTCCAAAGAAAGATTACGGAGGCGCGGTGCTGGAGGAGGCTCTGCAGATCAGTTGCTTCATCTGGGAGTACACGGAGAAGCTGGAGCAGATCCTGTTCTGGATTGAGGAGGCAGGGCTCATGGTTTCAGGGAGTAGGTTGGCGGTCAGCGTTCCGGCCTTGGAGGTACTAGGGCATGTGGTGGCTTTTGATGGTAGGAGAATTGCGGCAAAGAAGCGTAAAAAGGTCCTTGAGTGGCTTACCTGGTGGAAACTATTGCAAATACTTAAATTTCTGGGGCTATGTAGCTAAGTCTGCATGTTCATCAAGCAGTTTGCAGAGGTTGCAAGCTTGCTACAGGCACTGAAGCGGAAAGGAGCAATGTGGAAATGGATGGCTGGGTGTGACTGGGTGTAAGAATCCAAACGGTGCTAGGCCCTGGCAGTTCTATGGAGGGTAAAGGTGCTGTTTTGGCTTCCCTCCTGAGTTTTACAAAAATATTAAAGTGTAACCAAGATCAAGGTCAAGAAAATTTTGAGTGAGTAATCAAGTAATAAAGGATAAAGTTTGATAATAGTTGGTAGCAATGGAACAGTACTATCTGAGGCCAGACTATGTGGGAGATATTTGAAAAAAAGAAGTGAAAGTTTGTTTAAAGTTCAGAAGAACAAAGGTGCTGTATTTAAACAATGCCCACAAGCTAGTATTTCTGCTTGTCAGCAGCAGATTGGGGATGATCAACTCAAACACCAATCAACCTCCAGGTTCTCAATGAACACTCACAACTCTCATCAATGAAGCGCTTGAAGGGTACCAGATAACTGAGGTTGGCTGTACAAGAAAAAGAAAAATGTTTTGAAAAGCTCTAAAAGAAAATGGTCACTGATTTGAACAGGGATAACCAGAACACTTCTCAAGGAACTCAAGAGTAGGCTGGCAGAATGCAACTTTGAAAAATAGGAGGAGGTATAACACTCCAGGTTTTAAGCTTAATAAAACCTCTTCAATCAAATGTGATTGGCTCTGGAAAGATGATCAAGGAAGGATCAAGACCAGTATGGTCAGAGAAAGGGATCAAAGCGTAGTGTAACAAACTCAAGAATTCCAACAGACAGAATTCTCTTCAACCAGAAAGGCTATGGTTGGTGATAAGGATTAGGCCACAGAGGGGAAATGACTTCAGGATCAATGGATGAGGGGGAAATCAAGGATATACCCAGGATAATGATGAGGATCGGATTTCAGATAATAACTGGGGGGGAATATGCTCAAACTCCCATGGATGATTGGAAAAGGTAGGGGAGAGCTCGTCCTTTTATGGGCCATGGGTCCCTGTTGACTATGTACAAGTGATGGCACATATAGAGCGGAAAAAAACAATTGGAGATTTTTTTTTTGATCATGAGAAAACAAAAGAAACTGATGAGAAAAGAAAGAAACCAACAACAACCTAAAAAAAATTGAAATGATGAAAACAATGGATGAGCAGAAATGGAAAACACCAGCCCCTACAGATGATGGGCACGGGAAGGAGAGTAGAAGGTGAGTGGTCGCGCAGACAGGCTGATGGGGCCAGGCAACCGCTAGCCCGGAGACGACCTCCAGCAGGTGTTTGACAGGACCCGGAAACAGATGTAGGTGGAACAGCAGAGAACTGCGTGGGCAACAGACAAGCTGCGCGGGAGACCAGTGAGCTAGGGGGGTGGTTGGATTGATTCCTCAATGATGGCTTGAGGTGATTTTTGAGTGAGATGAGTGATGATGGTGAGAGGGTTTGTAGGTTGGGCTCTGACAAGCATGGTCAGGATTGGTGGGCGGATGAAGGCTTGCAATCAATAAAAGAAACCACTCACAGGCCCATCAGGTGACAAGAAAGAAACGTTCAAGATGGATGAACCGGTTGTTTGATGACTGGTGAGGAGAGGGAGTTGTAACCAACCGTCCGACCAATTGAGCAAGATTGGTTGGCGTTCATGGGATTTGCAGCAGCCGCCAGGAAACCACGCAAGGTGAGGAAGAGGGAAAGCTGGGTTGATGGATGAAAATTGTTGTCATTGTTGTCCTTGCTTGTATTGACAAGCAATGGTTGCATGATGCAAGGATCATCCTTGCACTATGCGGAGGATGGGTGCAAGGATGAACAGAGGGTGACTGTTTTTTGATGGGTAGGCTGATGAGGATAATTGATCAGTTGGTTGGCCAACCAATGTGGGAGAGGAGAGGAGAAGAATTGGCATTGCAGTCAATTTCAACAACAATGCCAGTGCCAGAAAGGGTTGACCCAAGCCAAGGAGGTCATGCCCGCGCGCTTGGCAAAAGGAACCAAAGGATGAGGAGTGGAGCAAGAGGGACTGAACATCAGGCACAGGGTTATAAAAAACCAAGAGATCCTCCTAGACAACTAGGAGTAGGGAATGCTGGGAACTGGAAACTACATAGGGAATCATTCCATAATTTTTCTTTCTATTTAATTGATGATGAAAGATAGTTAAAAAATCATAAAAAATTCTAAAATTTTCTGCACTGGCCCAAGGTGTCCAGATCTGGTCACCACATTTCTCCACAACTTTCAGAATGTTCCTAGTCTGCATCTGAGTTTGATGACATATATAAAAAGGAAAGAAAGATTATTGGAACCAAAGAATGGCCATTTAAACTCAAGGGTGATTGGAAAAGAATATCTTGATCCATTCAAAGAAAAGTCCCAGAAGTGACTGAGATAAACAAAGGAGGTGTCCCAGGTGCTCACGTATTTGGCATACAGTAGAGTTTTACAAAAAAGATGCATCAGATGACCCTGGTGGTGCAGGATTGGGAGGACGTACTTTTGATCTAATTTTCCTCCACAACAATGAAAGTCCTTGAATTGATCAGCAGAGAAACCCCTGGCCATCTGAGTACCATCCAGTTCTTCCAAAACATATTATCAAACTCTGACTTGGCAGACAACCCAATAAGGACCATTCCAGCAGTTAGAGAAAAGCTTTTCCCACTGAGTTTCCAAGGATCAATTACAAGGTATAACAAGATCACCAGGATTCAAAGGGTCCCTGATCTGCTTTGAATGGTTATCTTCCCAATACTGAACCAATTTTTCTCTGGATTCCATCATCTTCTGATAAGCTTCACTGCAAGAATTTTCACTACGCTCCAATTGCTTAGATTGGGAAACTAATATATCAGTGTTTGAAGAAACCTGTTCCCAAGAAATACCTAAGAAAGATTCCATTTCCAGATCCAGAGGAAGGACAGCTGCTTGACCAAAGAAAATTTTGTACAGTGAGTAGCCAATGGTTTGTTTAGTTGAAATTTCATCAGAGAAAAGGACCAGAGGAAGAAATCAGACTTTCACTGGCCAGTTTGAAAAGAGCAGCCTTCAAAGGAGCTTGACCTCCTTCCACCATGCCTTGGCCTTCAGGATAATATAAAGTGGTCACCCTATGTTGACCAGGGAGCAATTGCATCATTTCAGCCAAACCTCAGAGCCACCATCAGTTGAAGAAGATAAGGCCAAACCATAGTTCATTGTCCAAGTCTCATAGACAAAAGCTGCTACTGATTCAGAACTGAGGTTCTTAAGGAATTTTGCTTCAACCCATCCAGAAAAATCATCCCTATCCACAATGAGTTACTTAGCTGCACAAGCCTTAATGTAAAACAGATCCATAGAAATCCTTCCAAAGACAGTGGAATCCCCAGTTGGATAGCAAATTTCAGCCAGGCTGCTAGTATCACATTTCTGAAAGACCTCACAACTCTTTCACCATTGAGAGACAGATTTATTCAAAGATAACCACCAGAATTGTATGGATATTTGTTGATAAGTATCTGTTTCTCCACAATGACCAACTCCTTCATGGAGAATCTCCAAATCAAATTCTTTTTAGCAGGGATAGTGACAACAATAAGAGCACAAGGATTTCCTCTTTTCATAAGCCTAGCACCTTGTACAAAGAAGTTGGAGGACTTTCTCTTAAGGGTTTGAAAATCTTTAGCTGAGAGATCAGGAGTTCTTTGGAGAGTGGAAAGGTACTTCTCTAGTTTAAGCCAGAACCCTTGCTGGGAGCCAGAATAATTTTGAAAGGAAATGCTGAAAAAAGGTTGAATAAAAGGCTCCTCCTTGTTGAAATCCACTCCAAGATCTGATTCTTCATCTCCAAGAGGATGTCAAGATAAACTGTCAGGAATGGTGACAGACTTTCCAGGCCTATGAATAATATCAAAAGAGAAAAACTGAATAAAAGCCACACCAAAAGTCATTGGAGCATTTGGAATGCTGGGGGCATTGATAATTTTGATGATGTATTGTGCTTCAACTTGTAACTCAAGGTGTTGAACCCAGAGAATAGTTTGAAGCTTCTTCAATGTATGGGCCACACCGCAAATTTCCAGTTTTGGCTGGGAGTACCTAGATTACACATCTGAAAAGAGAAGAGATTCATACAGAACAGGAAAATCCAAACCATTTTTGTCTTCCTGGGTAAGGAAAGCCCCAACAGATTGATAAATCAAATCAACAGCCAGCTTGGCCGTGCCAGCTTCAGGTCCATAAGTGATTTTAATCAAGACAATGTATTTCCCAAAAATTGTTTTGAGCTTCTGAAATGATTTTTCACAAGCTTGGGTCCAAAGCCATTCAGCATCTTTCCGGGCTAAGCAATGCAAGCAAATACAAATTTTGGATAGAGAAGGGATGAAAATCCAAACATAAATGACAATACCTAAGAAACCTCTGACTTCAGTGGGATTGATTGGAGTGGGCCAAGAGAGTACTTTTTTGACTTTGAATTTGGCCATCCTTCTTTCTTCCTTGCAGATCACATGACCAACAGTTTCCAGAGCAGGGAAACAGGCATCCAATTGGGATCCAGAGACACTGAGACCAGACTCCTTGATTTGAAACAAGATCCTTTCCAAAGTGGTCCCATATTCACAGATAAATTGACGGATTCCTGAGTGCTAAGGTAAGAGCTCATTGTTATAGTCAGAGACTGGAACTTAAATTCCACCATTGTAAATAATAATACCAGCATGATTGGGGATTTTGTCCTGGAGTATCCACAGCATCTGAGCCTGATAGACTGCAACCAAATTGGTGGCACCTTGTGGCAAATGAGTAAGTTTGAATTGACCAAGAGGAGTATTGAAAGTAGTGAGAGGAAAAGAAATTGGATTTAAGGATTGTGTGTCATAGCCACCCATAATATCAACTAGACCATAGCAAGCTCTCCCAGAGAAAGATTCAAACAATTCTTCAGTAGCGGAAGAATACCAGAGTCTTTAATAGTAAATGTTGTCTTTTTCTGTTCATATTCTGTAACTAAAAAATTCAGTTACCTTTATCTCCAACTTACTTTTTCCATTGAATAACTACTCATGTCTCAGGCCCCCTCTGGGGCTCTCTAGTTGTCACTAACCTGCTGTCTTAGGCCCCTTTTGGGGGTTCTCCAGGTTTGCTCAAATACTGGTCCTTCCTTGGGACCATGAATGAAAAATCATCTGATTACCAGTCAACAATACCGGAGTGCCCCTTCCTCCTCATCAGATCAGTTCCTCTTGACTATAAAAGAATTATCCCCTCTCTATTGGCTCTTTGTAGCCTTATTATTCCTCCTCATCAGGCTCCTCCATAGCCTACCATTACCTTTTCATCCCTCATGGCAATATAGTCATTCTTCAACTCTTCACGGTTAAAAGCCAAAACTCATCCAACCAAGACATCTGGTCAACTTCATTTTTCCAACTGGTTGCTTTTCCTCCAATCTTATTGGTCCTATACGCCTCCCCATCTCCGTTTAACCTTGTCCTATCAATCCTCCTCCAATTTGAGCACTCTCCCAACTCTCACTGATTCTCAAATAGTCTCATCCCACCGGACTGTGGCCATCCTGGATCCAATTCCTCTACTATCCTGCTCTCCTTCAACCTCCTCCTATCATCCTCTCCTACGTCATTCCATCACAAATCACATCTCATCCATTGCTCAAATCCTCATCATTCATCAATTGCCTCTTTGAACAAGATATTCCATCCTCAATTACATCCACCCCATCCATCTCAACCTTGGCCTATTAATTGGCTCCTCATTCATCTATTCCATTGTCACTCATCTATCCCTCAACCAACTCCTCCATTTTGATCATCTTGCTTCTCTCAATCACCTCCTCTCCGGGTTCATGGTTGCTATGATCACCGCAGAACAAACTCATTAATTGGTCTTCAATCTTGCCATTGGAAACCTGGCGGACCATCTGGTCCCTCTGGTCTCTTATCTTGGCTCATTGTCCCCACTACTTCCTTATCAATATGGTCTTGCTCACTCTCAAATCCCCTTTGAGTCCTCATCCTCAAACCCTTCTCGGATCCAAGGCCAATTCACTCCACCTGCAACAATTAATACTGTCCTAACAACAGGATCTCCGTTCTCATCATCAATCGCATCTGGATTAAATCTGGTCTGGATTCCAATACGCTGCCTCACGTTTGGGAATGAATCAATCTTTCTTGAACCTTGAACATGATCTTGCTTGCTTCCAAATTCCCTGTCCTCCGATCCCAATAATTTCAACAATCCTTCCAACCTCAATTGAAATATTGCTTGCACTTGCTCAATTTGCTTGCAACCTTGGCGGCAACCTTGCTTTCTTCTCAGACTTTTCCTCACTTTATCTGCGCTCTCAATCTTGTTTTCCCCTTGTATGCAACATCAATCATATTCTCCTCCCAACTGCAACATGAATTGGCCCTGCCATCCTAAAACCCTTCCTTGACATCTCCCATCTCCTCCAACCCTTTCCCAATTGGGATGCCCATCAACCCCGACTGAATCTTGTCTCCATCTCTTGGTCCCTTGATCCTCCAACTTTGCTCCCTCCAAAATTGCTTCTCATCCCACCTCGCTTGCAACATCAATTGCCTCCCAGCTTCCTCCTCCCTCAACCTCGTCCGCCGTTATTGTTGTAGTCACTTCATGCTTGGCTTGCTTGCCTTGATCTATCATCATTGATTAATCCTCATATCTCATCACCCTATATCCTCCATCCCATCAATCATCACCTCTCATCTGCTGGATTAGCTGGCATTTATCAACATTGCCTTGGCCCCAAAAATCTCCAGTGTTGCACTAGCTCTCGGCCAAATCCACTCCATCACCACTTGCTTCATCTTCCCCATCAATACCTCCATCATCCTTCACCATTGATCTTTGCCATCAATCCTCAACCAATTGCTCCATAAGGCTCCTTAACTTTCCTCCACCCTTTCCCGCTTGCTTTCAACATCTTTTCAACAATCCAATCTTGCCCCATCTTGCTTGCACCTTGAATGCAACCTTGCTTGCTTCAAAATTCCCCCTCTTGCTGCCTTGATGGCAGCCTCATTGCTCCCCGCCTGGTCTTCAACTTCTTGCAACCTAGGTCCCTGTTCATTTTCTCCACCTTGCTATGCCACTCAGCACTCTTGATATCAACTTCTTCCACCATCTCTTCCACCAATTGCTCATCTCTTCAACTCATCAATCTACAGCCATCATTCATGGGGTGGTCCATTCATTTGGCCCGTCATGTCACCCTTGTAATTCTTTCTACCATCCATCTCCTCCGCTTCATGTGCTACATCACCACATTGCTCCATCGCTCGCTTCCTCCCTTGCGACCTTGCTCTTCCACCTCTCAATCTTGCTTGTTGCTTCTCATCCCCATATTGCTCCATTGCTCCATCTCAACCGCTCGCTCACTCCCATCCATCTCCTCTGCTCCACCTGTTACATCACCAAACCATTCTCCCATCGCTCCGCCCGCTACTTCTTTACTTGCTCCATCTCCAACATCAATACACCCATCATCAATACAATTCAATCATCATTCCATACATCAATCATATCAACAACATACAACTCTAATCACCATCAGCAACATTCAATTCAACTTCAACAACATATCTATATTCCTTTTCATCTAGTATTGAACAGGCTGGTGTGTTGGAATCCTTCCCTCTTTTTATTCAATACTATCTTCATATCTCCCTATCATCCACCCTCTCTCATTACGATCACCACATTCCTTACCATTCAATACTGTCATCACCCACCATCATAAAATAACTGTCACCACTCCATTCCAACTTCATCTCTAAAACCATCACCATCACCATCACCATCACCATCACCATCATCATCACCATTACCATTACCATTACCATCACCATCATCATCATATCATTCTCACCCATTAAGCTATACCATTACCCTCATCACCATCACCATCATCATCATATCATTCTTCCCCATTAAGCTAGGCAACTATTCCTGGGGTCCTTGTTGCTCCTCTTAAAATAGGCTATCATTCCCCATATCATGCTAGGAAACTATGCCTGATGTCCTTGTTGCTCCTCTCAAAATAGGCTATCATTTCCCCATCTCATATCCTGACAAGGTGGTGTCTTGTCATTTATTACTCAACTCTCATATCTCTATCATTCTCATATTCTCCTCTCATTTCTCATGAATCTCTGGAATGTTTGCTGGTCTTAAATTGGTTCCTAAATTTTTCAGTTAAGGTGGTGTGTTGTCTTTTTCTGTTCATATCCTGTAACTAACAAATTTAGTTACCTTTATCTCCAACTTACTTTTTCCATTGAATAACTACTAATGTCTCAGGCCCCCTCTAAGGCTCTCTATTTGTCACTAACATGCTGCCTTAGCCCCCTTTTGGGGGTTCTCCAGTTGTGCTCAAATACTTGTCCTTCCTTGGGACCATGAATGAAAAATCATCTGATTACCAGTTAACAATACCGGAGTGCCCCTTCCTCCTCATCAGATCAGTTCCTCTTGACTATACAAGAATTATCCCCTCTCTATTGGCTCTTTGTAGCCTTATTATTCCTCCTCATCAGGCTCCTCCATAGCCTACCATTACCTTTGAATCCCTCATGGCAATATAGTCATTCTTCAACTCTTCATTAACCTTATTTAGAGGCTGGAGATCATGAAATATTCTGAGTTTACCATTAATTTTGAGGACACAGCTGAAATAGCTGGAAGTTGAATGCTTGTATAAACTGGTACAGAATTGTTTGCTGAAAAAATTGATGAAATACTTGAATTTAGCAGCAGGGATAGGGATCTTTTTCTTTTGGCAGGGATCATGTTCTACTACTGGAATCATATAAGGTAGGCCATAAAATTCTTTCAAGAGACCTCTCCCTTCTTCACAGAAATCAATAGATTTTTCTCTAAGAGCTAAAATTTTTTTGATCAAATTTAACTCATCAGGAAGAAGCCATGCATCTGGACCAAAGTTGACCACCTTCAGAAGTTTTTCAGTAACACAACCACAAGGAACAAAGGGACCAGTGAGAGATCAAGATCAACCACAGTAAGGATCTCAAGATAGAGGAGGATGCATAAGAGGACGATTGAGGTTGAAAGGCATTGGTTGGTTGACTGGTCAAACCTTTTTTGCAACTGGCTTATACTTACAGGAAAAAGAGAGAAATCCTTGCTTCCTCCAAGCATTGAACAGCAAGAACTGACTACAAAAGCTGAGACCAAGTTCAAACATCTTCCAAGTCCAATGTTCCACAACGTCCTTGAAAGGTTCTTTTTCCATAAAAGAGAATCCAAAAGATGACACATTGCTCACATGTGTGGCACAGGGTAGGGTTTCAAAAATGGCAGTATTAGGAGCCCCTGATGCTGCACAATTGGTAGGACTTAATTCTACCCCAAATTGCCTCCACCTTATGCCATACTCCTTCATACCAAAACCATCAAGAAGAGAATTGAGATTGGGATCTAGTTTAGACTCATTTCAGAAATTAAAAAACTGGATAGGAGAAGAATTATAAGGCTGAAATAAAAAGGAAAAGAGGAGACAACAGATCCAGAGAGAGAAGAAATATTTTTAGGGTTTTTGGATTTTTCATATTTTTGATTTTAAATCTTATTTGCATGAGAAGGAAATGATGAAGAAAAAGAAAAATATGCCTCTGAGACATAAGTTGATCCTTGAGTTGAAGTCTGAGGCTGGGAAGAACTAAAAATTTTAGTAGGACCAACTAATCCCATAAAAAATGAGAATGAGAGGAAGAAGAGGTGTCCTTCTGTTACCCTTTCAGAACCAATTTAGGAGCATGACCAGGAAAATCTTGTTCCCAAAAACCAGAATCCAAGTAGCTAAGGGGCACTTCAATCTTACTAAAATCAGAATCAGGGAAAATAATTCTATCCACAACTTGATCAGAAAACATTAGGGATGCACCAAAATCCATTAAGAAAGGCCTTTCCAGGATCATAGGTCCATCCAAACAAGTAATCCAGAAATGACAGGTGCCAACAATATTTTGTACAATTCAAACCAGGACATCCTCAGCAATACCAAATTGTTTGCATGAATGATTCCATGTACCATATACAGCAGATTTAAAGCTGACCCTTGGGCTTTTTTTGAGTTTGAAGGCCATGGCATCCATAATTAAATTGATCTTGGACCCAGAATCCACCAGAAGAGAAACTGTTTTAGCAGAGTCACCAAGATAGCAGGGGAGGAAACCAAGAGGACAGGAATAAAAGTTGGCATCTGAAGAGGGATCTGTTCCACCAGAGTCCTCCATCAAAGTACCAGAAGAAAATTTTTATTTGTCCAGACCAACCTCTACACGTCAATGAGAAACCCATTTCTTCATCCCTTTGGCCACAGATGGAGAGATTGACAGTAGTTCAGCCCAATAAAGATCAGGAATTTTTAGATCAGATATTTTCCTTAATACTCCTTCCACAGCATTGGGGTGATCCTTGGAAATACCCCTCTCAAATCAAACTTTGGGCTGGGTGGAGGGAGAACAATGAGGTTGAGCAGGTACTGGAACAGGGTCAGAAGATTGAGGAGTTTTCTCAGATTGAAAAGGAGGAGGATCAGAGTGGTCCTGGAACCTTTCCATAAGTGGTTCCTTTTCCACTTCCATGTCTTTCACATCAGAGGAAGGGGGCTCAGGTGAGGATTGAAATTTGACAGGTTTTTGAAGGATTGAAGATGGAACTGGGGGAGACTTGTGAAGTTTGGTTTCCTCATGGCGTTTCCTAGCTGGATTAGACTGATAAGTGCCAGAGAAGCTGGAAGAAGTGACAGCTGGAGGATACCAAGGTTCTAAAGTGCCAAAGGATGATTGAAAATCCAAGGAGAACAAAGATGCCTTCTTGGGAGTTGGTGGTTGATAAGAGGCCACCACATGAACAATTGGAAAATAAAAATTGAAAGGGATCAAAGAACCATTAGGAAGAAAGAAATTTTTTCCCTTCAGCTCCACCAATTTTTCCTCCTTGTCCTCCTGGAGTTCAGGAAATCTCCAAGTACCATGGCCTTACCTATGACAGTAATAGCAGACTAGAGTGGTTATAGCAACAGAGTTAGAAGGTTTAGGAGTAGCTAAAGAAGAAATTTTTTGATCAATTTTTTTTCAAAGGCCTGAAGTAATCTAGTGATCTCATCTGTGGTAGCAGTTTCCTTATTGGCCTGGGGATTTGGTTTGATTCTATGATTTGCTTCCATCCTATTCATGATTTCATTGGACTCTTTAAAGAAAGGAGCATGTACCCGTTCAGTGACTCTAGTTTGTACAAGAGTAGGAGCTGTTTGAACTTTCATCACTTTATCAACTGCCCTCCTTAGGACAAGAAAAGCAGGGAGCTTGAACCAATTATCTCTAGTGGTAATAATAGATCCAGATTTAACTAATTAATCTCTGATCCTTTCCTGCACTCCTGGAGAAAAAGACTCAAAAAACCAAACTCAAATTTTGTCCACCGTTTTGATGTGATTGTTTCTGATGAGGTAAGACTGAATATGCAGTAGATTCCATTTTTAAGAGCAGATCTCCTGAGAGATCTAAAGAGAAGAATTTCAAAGTGGCTCACAGGTGTGGAAAGAGTAGATTTTCACAAAAAAAAAAAGGATCTTGTTGTGATGGTGCACAATTGGGAGGAATTAATTCTGGAACAAGTTGCCTCCATGGATCAGATCTGGATGATAAAAGAAAAAAGAAAAAAAAAGAAAAAGGATTGTATCAGATTTTGAAGTTGATTCTTCAAGTTTGGGACTGTAAATCCCAAGGTTGCTGGTTCAATCCTGGCCCGGGGGACCAAATGTAAGACTGCAAAAGTTGCTAGGCCGTGGCAGTTCTGTAGAGGGGAAAGGTGCTGTTTAGGCTTCCCTCCTGAGTGTTACCAAAATATTCAAGTGTAACCAAGATCAAGGTCCAGAACTTTTTAAGTGAGGAATCAAGTAGTAAAGGATAAAGCTTGATAATAGTTGGTAGCAATGGAACAGCACTATCTGAGGAAAGATTATCTGGGAGATATTTGAACAAAAGAAGTTAAAGTTTGTTTAAAGTTTGAAAGAACAAAGCTGTTGTATGTAAATAACGCCCACAAGCAAAAAACTCTGGTCGTCAGCAGAAAATTGGGGATAATGAACTCAAACCCCAACCAACCTCCAGGCTCTCAATGAACCCGCCCAACTCTCTGCAATAAAGCGCTTGAAGGGTACCAGATAACTGGGGGTGGCCATACAAGACAAAGCAAATTTTTTTGAGAAGCTCTAAAAGAAAACGGCAACTGATTTGAACAGGGATAACCTCAACACTTCTCAAGGAACTCAAGAGTAGGCTGGAAGAATGCAACCTTTAAAAATAGAAGGATATATAACACTTTAGGTTTTCAGCTCAATAAAACCTCTTCCATCAAATGTTATTGGCTCTGGAAAGACAATCAAGGAAGGATCAAGACAGAGAAGGGGATCAAAGAGTGGTGTAACACACTCAAGAATTCCAACAGACAGAATTCTCTTCAACCAGCAAGGCTATGTTTGGTGATAAGGATTAGGCCACAGAGGGGAAAGACTTCAGGATCAATGGATGAGGTGGCAATCAAGGATATACCCAGGATGATGATGAGGATCAGATTTCAGATAATATCTGGGGTGGAATATGCTCACAATCCCATGGATGATTGGAAAAGGTAGGGGACAGACCCTCCTTTTATGGGCCATGGGTCCCTGTTCACTATGTACAAATGATAGCACATATAGAGCAGAAAAAAACAAGCGGGGATTTTTTTTTTGATAATTAGAACACAAAAGAAACTAATGAGAAAACAAAATGAACAAGCAACAAACTAAAAAAAATTGAAATAATTAAAACAATGGATGAGCAGGAATGGAAATAAACCAGCTTGTGCCAATGATGGGCACGGGCAGGAGAGTAGCAGGTGAGGGGCTGCGTGGACAGGCTGAAGGGCCCAGGCAACTTCTGGCCCGCCGAAAACCCCCAGCAGGTGTTTGATGGGCCAAGGCAACAGCTGCGGGAGGAACAGCAGCAACCTGCGTGGAAGACAGCAAGCTAGGGGGGGGGGGGGTTGGATTGATGTCTCAATGATGGCTTGAGGTGATTTTGGGGTGAGATGAGTGATGATGGTGAGAGTCTTTGTAGGTTGGGCTCTGAAAAGCATGGTCAGGATTGGTGGGAGGATGACGGCTTGCAATCATTAAAAGCAACCACTTGCAGGCCCATCAGGTTACAAGAAAGCAACTGTTCAAGATGGATGAACCGGTGGTCAGATGACTCGCAAGGAGAGGGAGTTGTAACCAACCATCCAACCAGTTAAGCAAGATTGGTTGGTGGTCATGGGATTCCCGGCAGCCGCCAGGAAACCATGCAAGGAGAGCAATACAAAAAGCTTGGTTGAAAGATGAAAATTTTTGTCATTGTTGTCCTCACTCGGACTGACATGCAATGGTCTGTGACTGACATGCAATGGTCTGGTAATGCTGACATGCGATGGTCTGGTAATGAAAGGATCATCCTTGCACTTTGCAGAGGATGGGTGCAAGGATGAAGGGATTAGTTGGAGGGAGGGTGAATTTTTTTTGATGGGTAGGCTGATGAGGATGATCAATTGGTTTTTTGGCCAACCAATGAGGGAGAGTAGATGAGAAGGATTGCCATTGCCGTCAATGTCAAAAATGATGCCAGTGCCGGGAAGGGCTGACCCAAGCCAAGCCAGTTCCTCCCGCGTGCTTGGCAAAAGGAACCAAAGGATGAGGAATGGAGCAAGAGGGCATTGAAAACTGGGCACAGGGGTCTAAAAAACCAAGATATCCTCATAGACAACCAGGAGAAGGGAAGGCTGGGAACTGGAAAATAAATAGGGAAAAATTCCAGAATTTTTTATTGATTCAATCAAGGATAAAAGATAGTTAAAAAATCATGAAAAATTCTAAAATTTTCCGCACTGGCCCAAGGTTTCCAGATTTTGTCACCGCACCAGGGTTCACAAAACTCAAGGAGATTTTGGGACGCAATATAGTCCTCTGGGACCTCAACTATGGTGCGGGTGGGGATCCACTTGGCGTTCAACTTGTGTGAGTTTGGCGCAGGCGGCGTTCTAACGCAGGAGAAGGATGGTAAGGATAGGCCAGTTCTCTACAAGTCTGTTACTTTTACTGTAGCAGAGAGTTGTTATTTGCTTCTGAAGTTGGACTTATTCAGAGTCACTTAGATTTTGCGGCGGCTCCAGCATCTGCTTTGGGTTGTGCTTTTTGAGATATTGGTAGACGCAGAGGCCTTGGAAGGGATGATCAACTTTCCAAGGCTGCAAAACACCCCTATGACTAGGTGGGTGGTGTTCCCTCCGCTGTTCTTTTTTGGTGTGGTGCATGTTCCAGGGAAGGCATTCACAATGACCAATGCATAGTTGCGGTATCAGTGGGAGGATAAGTTTGAAGGGGCAGAACCCTGGGACGTGGAATCTCCAGTCATCTGGGTAGGTATTATAGAAGCAGAGTTTGGCCTCATGGTGCAGCAGTCTGGGGGTTAAGCAAACTTGTGCTCCTTTTTGCAGGGTCTCTAGTTCCCCTGGCTGGGCAAAGCAGCAGGCAACAAACTTCTACTAGCAAGAAGGACATTTCTGGCTGCGGAGTGTTCCTGTTGTAAGACTTCAAATGGTGATAGGCCGTGGCAGTTCTGTGAAGGGGGGAGGTGCTGTTTAGGCTTCCCTCCTGAGTGTTAAAAAGATATTCAAGTGTAACCAAGATCAAGGTCCAGAACCTTTTAAGTGAGGAATCAAGTATTAAGAATAAATTTAGATAATAGTGGGTAGCAATGTAACAGCACTATGTGAGGCAAGATTATGTGGGAGATATTTGAACAAGAGAAGTTCAACGTTTTTTTAAGTTCAAAAGAATCAAGAAGTTGTATGTAAACACTGCCCAAAAGCTAATAACTCTGGTTATCAGCCAAAGATTGGGGATGATGAACTCAAACCCCAACCAACCGCCAGGTTCTCAATGAACCCTCCCAACTCTCAGCAATCAAGCGCTTGAAGGGTACCAATAACTTAGCGTGGCCCTACAAGACAAAGCACAATGTTTTTGAGAAGCTCTAAAAGCAAAAAGTAACTGATTTTAACAGGGATAACATCAACACTTCTCAAGGAACTCAAGATTAGGCTGGCAGAATGCAACTTTTAAATAAATAGAGGAATAACACTCCAGGTTCTGTCCTTAATAAAACCTCTCCAATCAAACATGATTGGCTCCAGAAAGATGATCAACAGAGGATAAAGACCAGTATGGTCAGAGAAAGGGGATCAAGAGTGGTTTTACACACTCAAGAATTCCAACAGACATAATTCTCTTCAACCAGCAATGCTATTGGATGGTGATGAGGATCAGGCCACAGAGGGGAAAAGACTTATGGATCAAAGGGATCATAAGGCAATCAAAGATATACCCAGGATAATGATGATGAATTAATACAATACTGGGGGGAAATACGCATATACTCCCATGGATTATTAGAAAAAGGTAGGGGAGAGCCCCTCCTTTTATGGGCAATGAGTCCCCGTAGACTATGTACAAGGAATAACACATATAGAGTGGAAAAAAACACAATTTGAATTTTTTTTTTGAATGGACATGAGAAAAAACAAAAAGAGAAACTGATGAGAAAACAAACAACAAAAAAATTGAAATAATGGAAAGAATTATGGATGAGCGTGGATTGAGTGACATCAACCCGTGACAATGATGGGCACGGGCAGGAGATTCAAAAGTGAGGAGCCACACGGACAGGCTGACGGTTCTGGGAAACCGCTAACCCGCGGATGCTTGGGCAAGAGCAGCCAGAGGTGAGTGATGGGTGATTGATGGGACTGATTGATTGGTCAGTTGGCCAACCAATGGGGAAGAGAAAATGAGATTGCAAGATTGGTTCAGGGAACAACAGATTGGGTCAGGTAATGGAGGTTGTTCCCATGACCAATCTTGCGTGGGTGACCAGATGGAGAGTGAGGTGGTGAAGAAAATAGATTTGTTATGAGGGAAGCCCAACTACCGGTGGGTGCCTGAATCAGTCAAGGATTGGCGGATTGATAGAGTTGATTATTGGCCTTGCCTTGATGGTGATCAATGACAGCAACAACTTGGGCCAAAGTACAAAAGAGTGTGGTATTCATCCAATTATGATCCAGTAAGGCATACTGGGCACAGTAGGGGGTCAACCAAGAGTAATCAATTTGATCAGAGCAGATCAATTTGAGGATGGGTTGAGTCCAACTAGGATTGCAGAGATTAACCAGTTTGAGTACTTTCATATTATTGGGTCCCAGATAAAAACCAGTGGCCTTAGTTTGTTGGATGGGGATGTAATGCCAAGCATGACTACCAGTAATGGAGGGCTTGAGTTGACTAGAGAGATAAGCAAACCCAATTGAAGATTCCAGGGTGTGAAGATCACCCACCTAATTGCCAAAAAAACAACCCAATCCTAGAATTCACAATCCTCAAAGGCTTGACAAAAGGATTGATGTTGTTGGACAATCCAATGACAAACATTGGATGTTGATGAGGCCATTTGAGTCTGAAAGGATGGAGTAGTCACAGGAGCAGACAAATAGGATTTCCATTGCCATCAATGTCAACAAAAATGCCGGTACCAGTGCTGGCAAGCCAAGCCAAGCCAAGCCGGTGTAAGAATCCAAACGGCGCAGGGCGTTGGCAGTTCTGTGGAGGGGATAGGTGCTTTTTTAGGCTGCCCTCCTGAGTGTTACAAAAAAATATTTAAATTTAACCAAGATCGACGTCCAGAACCGGGTAAACAGAGAACCAAAAGTAAGAGGATAAATATTGTAGTGGTCAGTAGCTGGGAGACAACACTATCTGAGGCAAAATTATGTTGGGAAACACTTGAATAGAAGGAGTCAAGAATTGTTCAGAGTTCAACAAGACAAGGAAAATGTGAGTGACAATGCCCACAAGCTAATAGCTCTGGTTGTCAGAAGAAGCTTAGGAAAGATCAAATCAATCCCAAACAACCTCCAGGTTCTCAATGAACCTGCCCAACTCTCCGCAATCAAGCGCTTGAAGGGTACCAGATAACTGTGGGTGGCTGCACAAGACAAAGCTAATTGTTTGAGGAAGCTCTAGAAGCAAAACAATAACTGATTCAAACAAGAATAACCCAAAACTTTGAGGGACGCGCAAGGAATTTTTTTTTTTTTTATCCATGGTGTCCCAAATGGTTCACCACACCGGCTTGCCCGCCTGCTTAGCAAAAGAAACCACAAGACCAGGAGTGGAGTAAGTTGGACTTGAACAAAAGACCTTGGGAGTTGTACACCACAGGGACCCATCCACAAACCACTGGGAGATGGGGAAGCTAGAGGATCTAAAGGCTGAAGGGACCTGATTCAGGAAAAGGAACTCCAATATATATATATATATATATATATATTTTATGATGATAAATGATGAATATAAAAATCATAAAAAATTTAAGTTTTCTGCAGTGGTCCTCAAGTTTCCAGAATTGGTCACAAAATCTCTCCCCAACTTATAGCCTTCCCCTAGTCTGCTTCTGAGTTTGATTAAATGTATATAAAAAAAGAAGAAAAATGATTGGAACCAAAGAATGGTCATTTGATCTTGAGGGTGATTGGAAAAGAATATCTTTATCCATCAAACAAAAGTTTCTAGAGGTGACAGAGATGAACAAAGGAGATGTCCCAGGTGATCACATATGCGCCATACAGTAGAGTTTTACAACACAGATGCAGCAGATGACCCTGGTGGTGCACAATTGGGAGGACTTAATTCTGATCTAAGTTGCCTCCACAACAATGAAATTTCTTGACTTGATCAGCAGTGACCCTCCAGGCCATCTGAGTACCATCCAGTTCTTCCAAAACATATGATCCACCTCTGACTTGGTGGAAAACCCAATTAAGGACCATTCCAGCAATTAGAGAAAATCTTTCCCCACTGAGTTTCCAAGGATCAATTATAAGCTAAAACAACATCAAAAGGATTCAAAGAGTCCCTTATCTGCTTTGAATGTTTATCTTCCCAATACTGAACCAATTTTTCTCTGGATTCCATCATCTTCTGATAAGCTTCACTGCAAACATCCTCACTCAGATCCAGTTGCTTAGATTGGGCAACTAATAGATCAGTGGTAAAAGAAACCTGTTCCAAAGAAATACCTAATAAAGATTATATTTCCAGATGCAGAGAAAGGAAAGACCTTTGACCAAAGAAAATTTTGTAGGGTGATAGCCAGTGGTTTGTTTATTTGAAATTCAATCAGAGAAAAGGAGCAGAGGAAGAAATTTGCAACAATTCTTCCCACTTTCATTGGCAAGTTTGACAAGAGCCGCCTTCAAAGGAGCATGACCTCTTTTCACCATGCCTTGGCCTTCAGGATAATAAGGAGTGGTCACCCTATGTTTACCAGGAAGCAATCAGATCATTTTTGCCAATTTATCACCAAACACAGACCCACCACCAGTTGAATAAGATTGGGCCAACATTTGGCTGGAATGTAGTTTTGGGGAATCCCACACAAGCCCATCCTGTGGTGTGTGTGCTGCGCGGTTCTTTGAGCCTTGGGGATATGGACACAGCTTGAATGTTGTCAGCTTGCTACTATTGCAGAGCAAGCAGCAAAAGTAACAGAAATAACATAAAAATAATAATAGTAAAATTAAAATGAGAAGGAGTAGGAAAACAACAAATATTTTTGCAAAAATTGATTTTCCACTCAACATTAGGTAGGGTCACTCACTGACCCCACCCTTGAAATCCAACTCCTTATATTTTTCAATAATTAATTAAAGAAATACAAAAAACCATGGCACCACCATTGAGCTTTTTGGCCAAATTAAATATTTCACATGTATTGTCACGTATAGGTTTCAAACCTCAAATTCAGTCAGAATGGAGGTGTTGTGTATATTTTAGGAGTTACAGATGGAAATGTGTTCTGTCACAATTCCTGCACGCAGCTACAGCAGCCAATACACAGGCGCGCGGCTGAGCTAAAGCACTGTCACCCTTTCAAAGCCATGTATTCAGCCCCAGGCCTCTGAAAAGTACGTAGCCGCGGGACTATGGGTTGACAAAGTGACAGGGGGCCGGAGAAACCTAGGTACCGCGTAAAAATGCTACAACCTACACGGGAATATTCTACATATGTAATAAATTTTCCTGTGAATGGTAGATAGTCTCAAAATAAATAAAATTATTTAAAAATACTCAAATATCATTTAGATGTAATTTTTATTGAATATAATTCAAAGTACCAAAAATTTTGAGAATAAGATAATGACTACTTCTAAAAATATATTAAAATCCTTTAATATACTATTATGAAAATTTCTAAACATAAATTTTTTGTGACATACTAAGAAAACTTATGATGTTAAAATATTACATGAATACCCATGAATTACATTTTTAAGTAATTATTTTATTAAATCAACTGAAATTCGAAAATAAGGATTAAAATCAATATCATGACTTTACTCCAATAATACATAATGAGAACTCAACTGACATCAGAATACCCGTAGGAATTTCTATTAAAACAATTATTAAATTACTGGCAACATTTACTAAGCATAATTAATTAAATAATAAATAAAAAGTACAGATTAGTGTTATTCACACGTCCAAACATCAATTATAAAGTAGAATGATTCCCATACCCTTTAGAATTAGATGCTACCCTTGTTAGCACCAAGAACACGTGAAAGGCTACCACGTTTTACCCCTCTAGGTTCAGTGTCCGTCCCTTTGAGCCCCTGTAACCCTCAGAAGGACAATATTGGGACTCCAAAAGCTATAAATAAAGAGCTCTTTTGAGGATATTGATACCCAGAGACCCAGTTATATTTACATCCAGAAAGCTTTTCAAGGTAATCAAATACTTATAAGAGATAGTTAAGTGATTTATGGCTTTAGTCTGATCAATAATATCCATCCCCATCCCTTTTTATCAATTTAAACTGCTGAACAACCTTATAACCCCAGTATACAGGTTTAACCCATCAATGCACGTCCCATAAAGATAACAAAAGGATTTAATAATATAACAGTGAGTCTTATTATCCTTTCTCCGTCGTGGCAGCTTGGTTACAAAGCCCTCTGTGTATTTTATATACATATTATCTTTGGGCAAAATATCATTTAAACTAAAGGTTCCAAAGTAACCAGGACTACTTTTTTCATACTAAATTCCCTGAAGAGAGGTGTTAAAGATCCCCAATATAATTGTGGCCCCTCCAAAAAAATTTTTAACAATCAATTTATCTCTATTGATTTATAACAATAGAGCATATCCAAATCAATTAACCTTGCTATAAGCTTTATCCAAATATTTTACGGATTTTTGCTGAATTTATTGAATAATATGTTTATCATTTATTCTATCACCTCTGGTAGCTAAAGGATAGAAAGGGTCTTGGCATCCAGGAGGCTGAAAAATGTGGTTTTTTGGGGTCCAGAAAGCTTTATTTTGAGTCATTTCCATGGCCTCATGGGCCTTGAATTAAACATTACCCATAACCCAAATCTGTTACATGCTAGATAGACATACCTCTCTCTCTTTGACCTGAATGGTGTCAATGCATAGCCATGCATGACTGCCCATTTTTGAAAATAAATCTCTGCATCTTTCCTACCAGCAAAGGCTCTCCCATGAGGAGGGTTAAATTTTTGTGGCACACCTTAGTTGCATAGTTAAAACCCACATGGTTACTTTAGTATGGATCAAGCCAAATCCTTCTTGGTAAAATGACATATGAAATATGAAAAGTAACCCAGAACCTTTAGTTGATTCCAGTTGTGAAGAAAAATTGTTTTCCTCAATTTTAACCAAAGATGAGGATGCAATTGGGGATTCCGATATCTTCTTTTCCAAATCCCTACCCAAATCCTTTCATTTCACCAAAGATTTGTTAACCAAACTTTAAATTATGTCCTTTAACATAGCCATGTTCAAGGCGGGAGGGGTTGGGCTTGCCACTGTTCCCATCAGCCAACAAATTTTAATGGAAATTGAGTATTCAACTCAACTTTCAATCCAACAACTCCAAAATTTGGCTCCCTTTTGGGTTGAGAAAAATAAGGTTATCCAATGGGCGGGTGTTATGTGTGAATACAGTTTGTCAAAATAATTTCTTTTTTGCCAATAGGCTGAGTGTTTGATTCCCAAGTTTTTTTTGTGGTCCAATAATAGTCCCATGTAGTATGCCACATACCCCAATTTGGGTTTAGGGGAATAAAATGTGGTCCATGGTTGCCTAGGTACCCCGATTCCCCCCTCAAATGGTCCCATTGGGGCTATTTTTCCCCACATGGGCCTGAAAAACAGGCACAACCCCTGCATTTCCCAGGGCGTTTCAATTGGTGATTGAAGCCCCATGCAGGATGCGCAGGTTGTGGGAAACTTTCCTTGCTCCTTTCTGGGCTATGAATTTCCCTATGAAACCAATGTGGGTTGTGAATGGCAATTCATGCCGATTTGCAACTCCAAGGTTGCAAATTTAAGATTTTTATTTTATTTTATTTTATTTTATTTTATTTTATTTTATTTTATTTTATTTTATTTTATTTTATTTTATTTTATTTTATTTTATTTTATTTTATTTTATTTTATTTTATTTTATTTTATTTTATTTTATTTTATTTTATTTTATTTTATTTTATTTTATTTTATTTTATTTTATTTTATTTTATTTTATTTTATTTTATTTTATTTTATTTTATTTTATTTTATTTTATTTTATTTTATTTTATTTTATTTTATTTTATTTTATTTTATTTTATTTTATTTTATTTTATTTTATTTTATTTTATTTTATTTTATTTTATTTTATTTTATTTTATTTTATTTTATTTTATTTTTATTTTATTTTATTTTATTTTATTTTATTTTATTTTATTTTATTTTATTTTATTTTATTTTATTTTATTTTATTTTATTGTATTTTATTTTATTTTATTTTATTTTATTTTATTTTATTTTATTTTATTTTATTTTATTTTATTTTATTTTATTTTATTTTATTTTATTTTATTTTATTTTATTTTATTTTATTTTATTTTATTTTATTTTATTTTATTTTATTTTATTTTATTTTATTTTATTTTATTTTATTTTATTTTATTTTATTTTATTTTATTTTATTTTATTTTATTTTATTTTATTTTATTTTATTTTATTTTATTTTATTTTATTTTATTTTATTTTATTTTATTTTATTTTATTTTATTTTATTTTATTTTATTTTATTTTATTTTATTTTATTTTATTTTATTTTATTTTATTTTATTTTATTTTATTTTATTTTATTTTATTTTATTTTATTTTATTTTATTTTATTTTATTTTATTTTATTTTATTTTATTTTATTTTATTTTATTTTATTTTATTTTATTTTATTTTATTTTATTTTATTTTATTTTATTTTATTTTATTTTATTTCATTTGATTTGATTTGATTTTATTTTAATTGATTTTATTTTATTTTATCTTATTTGAATTTATCTTATTTTTTTTGTTGTATTTGATTTTATTTCATTTTATTTTATCAAATTTCATTCTACCCTATTTTACTTTATTCATCTTTTTGTTCCTACTGCAGACCACAGGAAACCCTCAACACCTGCAAATTGCATGCTCTTGACCAACCCCAGTGTAGATTCTTCATTCTAACCTTTCTACCACTATCAATCTCACTTGACTAGTTGCACAAAATCTAGGACCAGCATGCCTTCTCCTTGTACAACATTCACTCCATACCCCCTGCATCCTGGGACCCAAGTCTGGTGAGTACTCTCATTTTTCTTATCAATCCATGGTCAGCTTTCATTTCCTTTATCTCATCTCTCTGCCTTTTCATCCACTGTATAATTGTCCTAGTTCTTCTGGACTTTTTCTGCCTTCTTTCCTTTGCAGATCTTCTAATTCTCCAATGTGACTCTAAATCTTTCATTTTGATATAAAAAAACTGTCTCATTGCCCCGTCTGCTTCAGTTTTTTTCTTTGTTTCCTCTTTCCTCTGACTGAAATGAAATTTCTTTTTAAGCCCAAATTCTTCCAAAATGTGGGGATTCTTAAAGCTCAAAGGACTTCTAATTATAAATACTAATTCAATTCCCTCTGAACAGACTGAGGAAGAAGAGAGAAAGGCAAGAATAGCTGTAATCAAACTCACTTCAAAAATAACACCTACAAACCAAAAGTCTGTCATGCTAGACATAAGTATGACAGGCCTCAAAATTACCCAGCAAGTGATAGCATGCTACATCATTGCAAGGCTCACTGACAGACAACTTGCTCTGATTTCAAACTCACTGTCCAAAAAGTTTCTAATAGACAATCCAGAGAAGCTCATGTGCAGGCTAACCAACATTGAAAATCACAACATGGATTCATAAATGTATGTTACAACACTCCAGGCAGTCACAGCTATTTTTAATACAAGAAAAATGTTGTGATAAGGAAATTCAACCCAGCACAACCAGCCAAGGACCAAGTAAGGACCAAATACAGACAAAAAATATGGAACTATTGGAATGCTCAAAGTTTTTTTTCTTCTTAGATTAGGTTTAAAGGAAATCCTGTAACTAGTATATCACACCATGGTACCGACCCCTTCTCTTTCTTTCATCACTCATGTTTGTTTCTCTCATTCCTACCTTCCCACCAGGTATTGATTTATTCCTTAACTGCGAATACTTTTGGTTTATAGAACTCTCTCTCATCTAGCTTTCACTCATGCTGGTATCCTCCAATAGGTCTGCTAATATTATTCATTAATCTCTCTCTCTTCCTATATACTGACTGTATGATGTCTCCTTGGATCAAACCTCCTACGCTTGCAATCCACATCACTCATGTTATTTGTTCTCATTGCTACCTTCCCATCAGTAATTGTTTTCTTTCTCAGTCATGCCTGCTCCCTGGTCCTGAGAACCCTCTCTCATGTTTCTGTTACTTGTGCTTGTTTTCTCCAATAGAATTATCTCTCATCTTGATTTAACTTAAGCTGGTATTCTACAATAGGTTATGGGACCAGTTTGAATCACCAGATTTGAAGACAATAGGACAGGGAATTTGCATCAAATCCAAAGAAAAATAGAACTTCAAAACCATGGCTTATCCCTCTGACCCTCGAGGTGGCCTGCATCCCACAACCACAAACTCTCCAGCCATCTCCCTCAGAAAATCTGCCTCATATTTGAATTAATCATCCAAATAATAATTGGTAATCAACATAAAAGATCTGCTAACTCAGCATACAAAGCTTCTAAAAATGGGGGAAAATCATGAATTCAGAAGCCTTCATGAGGAAAACCTTACAGGAGCTGAAGACTTTTCCAGCTGGAGAAAGGTTTTGAACTGGTTCAGGAAAAAAGGACCTGGACACCATTTCCCTTGAGAATGTTGATGAGGTAACTCCCAAGATCAAAATGAAGAAGAAATATTCACCCAACCTCATCTGAATGAACCTAGACCAGCAGAAATTCACCAGATTTGTAAACATCCCACCTCATATGAACCTAAAGCCCTATGGAATTCTATCTGAAATCACCACACCACTAAATAACTCAAGAATGTGGTCTAACAGTGTAGAATAATTCATTCTATCCTCATGCATAATTATGTGTCCACGATCATCTCAGATCCTCTGTCACAAGTCTCTCTCGCACCTCATCCGCGCACCTTCTATCTATATCACACATTCTCCTTCTATTTCACTTCCATGTCATTCTTGTGTTTTCCTTCTTCTGCTTGTAATAGAATCTAACCCCTGCAAGAGTAAATTCACATGAAGGAGTACGCAACAACTTCAGACCAACCACTCAATCACTCGATCTTACTCATCAAGCTCTTAATCAACTCATTGTTAATCATCAACCTCAATCACTCAACACAAACACCTCTCAACTTCAACTCACTCCCATCATATTTCTTTTTTTATATATTTTCTTAATTTCTTCCTTTCTTCTTTTACTTATCTGAATCCAAATCACTCATACTTGAATGACTACTCAATCTAATTGAACTCATCCAAAACTTGTCTGGTAAGACTGGCACTCATAACAGCTACATCAAAATTTCTGAATCTGATCTCAAATGTCTTCTTTGATCCAAGACTCGTTCTTGTCCTACAACATCTCCTGTCCTGTTGCTTGGTCCCTTTTTTTTCTTGATCAATTTATTTCTTCTTCAGAAATTCAACACGGTTAAAAGCCTAAGACCAATCCGACTAACCTAATCAAAATCATGGAGGGATCTAGCAACAATGTTTTCCGTCAAATTATTTTCACGGCTGCTCTCGAGGCCGTTCCCATTCTCTCGGACGAAAAATATTCCATATGGAAGGACAAGATGACAATGCTTTTGGAACTCAAAGGAGTCAAGGATGCCCTGGAGGATGATCAGAAAAATCTCAGTCCCAACAATGTGGTGTCATTATATAGCCTCGGGTCGGGGACTGCGTCGCGGCCTGCGCGCTCAGCATCTGGTAGGTTAGGCTCAGCAGTGGGGGTGCGCCGGTCCTCAGCAGTAGCCGCTGCGGGTTCAGCAGTAGCCGCTGCGGGCTCAGCAGTGGGCGCGGCGGGATTGAGCACGCGACTGCGGGCCGGGCCTGACTAAGGGAGGCGGGCCGCGACCCGCTTGGATGTCCGACTCACGGATGGAGCTGGGCCGACCAGGTTCTCGGAATGGCTAGTCGGGGGGGAAAAAGCGGGGCGACAGCGGGGCTATATGCGTGGGAAGCCGCGCGCAAGCGCGGGACGGCCACGGGACGGGAAATCCACGACGGCGCGTCGGGTGGATGCGCGCAAGCGCGGCGAACTTTGGGTATCGCGCGGCGGAGGGCCACGCCACAAAAAGACAAACCAGATGCGTGTAATGGCAGGCGAGCTGGCGGGGATAGGGTATGGGGATGGGTTGGGGGATGGGTCGGGTTCTGGGTCTAGGGTTCCTTCTTCATGGTTGCCAGTCTGTCTTTGTGCTTGTACTTAGGTTAGGGTTGAGGGGGAGGGCTCAAATACCTTTTCCCTTGACTCCGGGTTGTAGGGGGAGGATCTCTTCATCCATCTATCTCTCTCTCTCTCTCTCTCTCTCTCTCTCTCTCGGGGGAAAAGGAAAGGAAGCATTCTCGGTCTTACAGACGCTAGAACCATTGATCCCGTAACTAGGGACAACTTTGTGAGGGATAACCTCTAAAGTTTCCACAACGACAACATGGAAACTCGAGTTATTCTCCTCTCTCGTATCAATTCCATTACTCACAATAATGTGGTCAATCCGTCGAATATTTCTTCTGCCAGCCTTCTCTGGAAAACCATCAAGGAACGTTTTGCCTCCTCTCAAACGGCAAATCGAGCTCGCTTCTTTAACAAATTCTTATATCAACAATTCAAACCCAAAGCTATCAATCTATTTGTTACCAAAACTAAGATCTCCTTAAAGAAGATGGTAGATGTTGGAATCGACCTTCCAGACGACATCCTTTCTTACCTTATACTGTTCAAATTCCCTCCCTCTCTTCACTCCCTTCGCCAACAAATAATGCACTTGGATAAAATAGTAACTATGGATCTGGTTCTAAACCATCTCATTCAACTGGACAATGAAACCAATGTTAAATTGAGAGAAGCTAAAATCAATGATACAGCACTTATATCTTCTAGACCTCTCAAGAAACCAGTACCCAGAGAATTCAGATGCAAGAAAGGATATCACAATCCTCAATCACCCGATCATCCCGCAGAAAAATGTTGGCACCTCCACGAGCATCTGGCTCCCAACTGGTGGAAGGAGTCTCAGGCAAACTGGCGAGCACAGCTTAACTCTAACTCAAAAACCAAGGAAGTTGCACATTATCTGGCTCTTCTCACGACCTGGGTTCAAGAAATCAATCCTCTTAACCGCATTATTCTTGACTCTGGCGCATCCTGCCATATGTTCAACTCCAAAACTTTCTTTACCCACTTTGAGGATTGTAACGGCAACGACTTCATTAACACAGGAAAAGAAAACGCTAAGATTCCTATTAAAGGAAAAGGAATCGTGAAAATGTGCTGCAGAAACTCAGTTATCACTCTTACCAACTCCCTCTTTGTTCCAGATCTCGTGGTTAATTTAATTAGCCCCGGAGAATTAATCTCATCTAAGAAATGCTCGCTTTCTTCTTCTAATAACCAATTTTCTCTCACTTTCAACTCTAAACTCGTCTTTTTGGGATTTATACGAGAAAATCTCTTTATTCTCAACACCCCGTCTCGAATTGGTAATGATAACAAATTCAGTCTCCTTTCACTCCAAGAATCTGAATCCGACAAGATCAATTATCTTCACAAATCCTTTGGTCACGCAAGTCCACATCACCTTAAGAATCTCTTTCCGTCTATCCAAACTAATCTTCTCTTGAGTTTTCAATGCGAGGATTGTGTATTTTCCAAAATCACTAAAGCCTCCTTCAAGAACTCTTCAAATCCATCCTCTAAACCTTTCAAACAACTTCACCTTGACCTTATCGGTCCTATTTCTCCTTCCGGA
The DNA here is from genome assembly GCA_025617555.3 of Puccinia polysora. Lineage (NCBI taxonomy): Eukaryota > Fungi > Basidiomycota > Pucciniomycetes > Pucciniales > Pucciniaceae > Puccinia > Puccinia polysora. Next base: position 52,257,943 of record CM062618.1, read on the forward strand.
AGGAATGACATGAATTATTTACTGACCGTCATGGACAATCATTCCGGGTACATTTCAGCAATTCCGCTACAATATAAATCAGATGCTTGCAAACAAATCAAAATAATTCTCAATCATGAAAAACTCAAAAGAAATAGATTCCCCGCGAGGATTTGTACCGATGGCGGCGGTGAATTCATCTCTTCCAATCTCAAAAACTTCTTCAAAACCAATTCAATTCAGCACCTCATCACTGAACCCTATCACCACGAACACAATGGTAAAATCAAAAGAGCAAATAGAACTATTACTGAGTCTATACAAGCCATCCTTCAAAGCTCTAAACTCCCACTTAATCTTTGGACAGAGATTTCAAAATCAGCTTGCCTCGCTCTCAACCAAATTCCCAAATCTCCTAACTTTCCGTCTCCATATCAACTCTTCTTTGAAAAATCACTTCCAACAAGTTAATTCCAACCTATAGGTTCCAAAGTTTTTTACCTCAATTACAAAGTCAATCGCGGTGAAAAGTTTAAGGATCGAGGGCTACCTGGTACCCTTGTGGGTTATAATCCCAATTTTCACTCCTATCAAATTCTTAAACCTGACAACACAATTATTTCTTCCAAAAATATTAAAATTCTCAAGAATCACGACCATCTGCAGCAATCCCGTACTTCAATCTCTGCTGGAGAGTCTCAACAAATCAAAATCAATCATGATCCATTCATCTCTTCTAATGCTCACTCCTCTCCCAATGATCCTTCCTCCAAATCTTCAATTGATAATCAATTATCCTCTTCTATTTCCACTCCTGACCATCCAGACTCATCTTCGGTCCACTCAGAATCAGACTAGTCAGAAGAACTTGCTCAACAACTCGCTCCCAGATATAATCTTTGAGATAGGTCAACCATGAATCCTCCTCAAGGCTACGGATATCATCATTACTATGTTCCTAAATTTTACGAACAAGCCAAACAATGGTTGGATTCTCTCAAATGGGATCTTTCCATGGACACAGAATTGAAGGGTATAGAATCTCTCAAAGTGTGGGATGACTACGAGGGCCCCAAACCAGTGAATCCCCTCAATACAACCTGGGTGTATCGTTTGAAGGACAACTGCCACAGGGATCCTCTGGTCTACAAAAGCCGTTTATGCGTTCAAGGATTTGATCAGATCTATGGATTGGACTACCAAGATACTTTCTCTCCTACTGGAAAGGCCGCTTCACTATGTATTTCACTCTTGTTTGGTCTCTTCCATTTACTCCCTATCACGCAATTTGATGTTAAGAGTGCATTTCTTCACGCACCTTTAACTGACAAATTTATTATAAGGAGGCCCAAAGGATCAAAAAGAAAATCTAAATTTTTTATTCTTCGTAAATCCCTTTACAGCTTAAAGCAAGCACCCGCAAATTGGTTCAACACTCTCACTTCATGGATTCGCAAACAACGTTTCCATGAATCCATCTCAGATCCTTGCCTGTACATCCATTCCGACTCAAATTCCGCTCTATTCTTTCACGTAGACGATCTGATTCTTGTAGGTCTTGGCAATAATTCTCAAGATAAATTCTTAAAGCGATTTCCCCAGTCCAGCCATCATGAACCCAACACAATACTTGGGATGAAATATGAACGCTTCAATGACAGAATCCTTCTCTCACAACCCAAACATATAGATCATGGTCTGGAAGAGCTGAAAATGCTCAATTGCAAGCCGTCTTCTGTTCCATTAACTTCTCACATCAACTTACTTCCAGCTACGGACAAAGAGCATGAAGAATTCAAAGCCCTCAACATCAATTACCAATCAGCAGTTTTTCTTATTAATTACATCGCCTGTCTCACCCGCCCAGATCTTAGCTTTGCGGTTTCGAGCCTTGCTTGATTCTGTGAAAAACCTGGGATACGTCATTGGAGGGAAGTAAAACGGTGTTGGAAATACCTTAAAGCGAAGAAAGATCTGAAACTAACTCTGCAAGGCAATAGTCAAAACACCCAAATTCAATGCTACAGCAACGCTACCTGGAGCAACAATACAGAAACAAGACGATCACAATCCGGCCATCTCTCTTTACTCTTCAACTCACTCATCTCCTGGAGTAGCTATAGACAACAAAATGTCACTCACTCAACCACAGAAGCAGAGCTTAATCCTTAAGTCGACTCTTTCCTTGAAGCTATTTGGATGAAGGGTCTAGTTGCAGAACTCTGGAAGAAAAATATTGAACCTATTCAACACTTTGTTGAAAAAAAGGGTCTCAATGACAAACTTAAAAAGTTTGGATGCAATTCCAAAACTCGCCACATAGACATTAAAACAAAAGCACTTCGCAAAGAACTAAAGTTAAACAATCTTTCCATTGACTTAATTCCTGCATCCAAAATGAAAGCCAATGGTCTCAAAAAGGCTCTACCACCTGCCTCTCTTTTAATTCTGCAACAACTAATCAATCCGACCTTCAAGTCCTCAATCTTACCAGCCACGGGGGGTGTAGAATAATTCATTCTATCCTCATGCATAATTATGTGTCCACAATCATCTCAGATCCTCTGTCACAAGTCTCTCTCGCACCTCATCCGCGCACCTTCTATCTATGTCACACATTCTCCTTCTATTTCACTTCCATGTCATTCTTGTGTTTTCCTTCTTCTGCTTGTAATAGAATCTAACCCCTGCAAGAGTAAATTCACATGAATGAGTACGCAACAACTTCAGACCAACCACTCACTCACTCGATCTTACTCATCAAGCTCTTAATCAACTCATTGTTAATCATCAACCTCAATCACTCGACACAAACACCTCTCAACTTCAACTCACTCCCATCTTATTTCTTTTTTTATATATTTTCTTAATTTCTTCCTTTCTTCTTTTACTTATCTGAATACAAATCACTCATACTTGAATGACTACTCAATCTGATTGAACTCATCCAAAACTTGTCTGGTAAGACTGGCACTCATAACAGCTACATCAAAATTTCTGAATCTGATCTCAAATGTCTTCTTCAATCCAAGACTTGTTCTTGTCCTACGACATCTCCTGTCCTGTTGCTTGGTCCCTTTTTGTTCTTGATCAATTTATTTCTTCTTCAGAAATTCAACAAACAGATGGTCCACCTATAAAAAATCAAATTAACTGGAGGGAACCTGCAAGAATCCATCAATAATATTTTTGAAACATTCAAGCTACTCCTTGAAGTATCCAAAGAAAGTCTTGACTCCTCCACCATAAAAACTCTATGGGAAATTTTTATCCTCATATGGTGTGGAAAAAAGAGGTATATACCCCAAGAGTTGTCCAAAGATTGCAAGTTATTGATAACTTGCATTTGTACGGAGCTAAGCGCACCTGTTTAACCACAACCCACAGGGGAAGAGAGCGAGAGACAGAGAGTGTTTCACAGAAAAAGAAATTAAAAAAAATTTCCTTCCTTCCTTTTTTTGAATTTCCTTGGAGCTGGTCTCCATATGATATGGTCTATCTACAGCTTGGATTTAAGAGCAAAATATTAGGACCTTCCTCTCAACCCTAACCTTGGCACACAAAAAACTGAGAACAACCCCAAGCTTTTTCCCTCTCCAACCCTAGACCTCTGCCTGAAATTAATTCCATCTGGGTTTGTCCTTCTAATGCCGCAGCCTTGCTGGTGCCCTAATTTGATGCCCCCCTTGCCTTTGCGCATCTTCCCAATGCACCTGCCTTCAGTTTCCCACCCCCAAATAGCCCCATTCAACCCAAATAGCCCAATTCAAACATCCTGCTCCTACTTCCCCAAACAAGCCATACCCCCAAGATATGCTTTGTTTCTTGGTCCACTCCCTTGGAGTGGCTTGCCAATCCTGCACACCAAACACTGATCCAACCATGCCCTGGATGTGGAGCCAGCATTTCTACCAATGATGAGCCTGCTTTGCACCTGAAGCTGAGGATGCAGCCCTCAATGCAGTTACAAATCCCAAGGCTATAAAATGCCACCAAAAAGGTTGCTGCCTTCATTCTAAATTATGCACTAATCAAAATTTGACCAATATGAAGGCAAGAAATCTTAGATCCCACTTGAAACCTTTCTGAAAACCTGGAAGTATAAATTAAGCAACAGGTAAATTAACATAACCAGCCCCAATCAACTGCTTTTAATCTAACTAAATCCTCTTAACCAGGCCAACACAAAGAAATAAAGAAAATACAGTTCTGTGAGAATAGAACTCACAATCATAATGAAAATCACTCTCAAAAAAGTGCCAAAAATTGCACCCTGCATTGGTGATTTCCTACCATCAAGCTTCCCTTCAATTATTTTAATCTTCTCAAGGGAAGTCCAGTATGGGGAAGGCAACTCTAAGTCTAAATCGCTCTAACCCAAATATTGTGATTCTCAAAAGTCGGACCTCAGGGAAATTTCTAAAATTCAATAAAATACTTTGTAGAATTCACTCTTGCTCCTTCCAATCCCCTCTTGGTTGAGGGATATTGGAGAGAAACAATCCCTCTAGTCGCCAGCCTGCTGGTCATAAAATTTTCCCAGCATGTTCCAAAAATTTCCAACTACCTCATTCCCATGAAATCATACCTTCAGTCTGGATATTTTTCAATCAATTTAATTTGGTTTCAAAAGAAAAAATCATTCTGAAAAGGAAGCAAGAATAAAAGAAATGAGATAAGAAGATAAATTAGAAGAACTCATGAAAACAGAACCCAGAGGATTTCAAGGAAACTGATGAGAGATTCAATATTACCTGGTTTGAGGAATTTGAAGAAGGTTGCGCGCTGACAGTGGAAGAGGCTGACAATAATGAGTTTCAGAGTTTTGTATTTTTTTATCTGAGAAAATTCTCACTCTTAGTAGTTACTAGACTGGAACAATGGAATTGATTTAGCGTGACAGACTAGTAGGGTGTGAGGTTAGTCTGATGGAGAAGAGTCAATTTCAAGATGATATTTTTTGCGTTTAGAGTTCAATAAAAGATGCATTTCAGTAAGGATGAGAGAGATTGAAGAAAAGCATAACAGCTAGTGGGTTCAACTTCAGTGGAAGACTCAGAAAAACTATGAGAGGGGCTGAGGGGTTAATTATAGTAAGCTTTACGGGCGGAACTGAGACAGAGATTGATAAATAAGAACACGCAGAGATAAAAAGAACACCCAGACTTAAGAAAATTAAAAGTTAAGAAACGGTGATTTGAAGAGGAGTGCTTACCATTCTCAGGATCCCAAGATGTTAGTGGCACAATTTGGAAATTTTATGAGGGAAGAATCTCAAGACCTGAGCCCGCAAGGCTTTCATTAAAGTCTGACCAGCTTGAGAATGGAGTGTGCCCGCTTTAAAATAGAGTGCGGGCACAGGGCCTTCTGCAGTTTTTCAGCCGTAAACTGTTCTGTAGGCTACACAGAGGTGGACAGAGTAAAATTAGTTGGAGACACACAGATGCAAGAAAGGAAGAAGCCTTAGGAGACACACAAATGACAATAATGGAAGAAGCCTATAACTCAAAAATATCGAAAAATAAAAAGCAAAGGACAAGAGGTGAAGAAAAAATTTTGAGGAAAGGAGAATATAGCAAACAAAATGAGAAGAAGAGATAATGAGGAAAGGAGATGGTTGATACCAAGATGAATGTTGTATTCTATCCAGCCAAGCAGAAATATCACAAAAGGGGGCCAAACACCGCAGGGCTCCAGGAGCAGGTCTCAGGTGCACTGACAACAGAGTCTGAGGCACACCAGGAGTGTATTAGGGAGAGAGATAAATTAAAAAACCACATTAACTGGAAATAGTCAGAATGTTTGATAATTGGAAAGCCATTACAAGGGTTAAGTCATCTTGATAAGTTTTGTGGTTAGGATTTAAGGAAATGCTTGGTAAGTGGGTTGGAAAGCATTTTTTTGGTGGTGATAAGCTTGATTTCAAGATTTAAAATCCCCCAATCCTCCCTCAAGCCTTGGTTTTTGAGGTCAAAGTGTCATGTTTTGGAGTTGAAACCCAATTTCTTCAATTTTTCTTCCAGAATTGTTGTCAATGAAGTTTACTGAGCTTGAGACCAAAATCTAGAATAACTCACTGAAAAGATGCTTGAGCCACATACCCTCCAGGAAAAAATAAAGGAGTGAGTTTAATTTGGCATTCCTGGTGGAATAAAAAATTTTTATTTGCTTTAATCTTTCCAGGAAATAAGCAAACCTAAGATGAGTCTCAGGTATCCTGATTGAGATGTTTGTGTTCCAGGGTCTTCTCCCCAGGAGGCATTGATGCAGAAATTTAGAAGCATTGCATTTTCATTGTATTTGATGGTGAGTTTGATGTATTTTGTAGGTTTCAGGTATTTCCAGGTTCTCTTGAGTTGCTTCCAGTGAGTAAGGCTGGTTTTATTCTGAAATCAAGCTAGGATTGAAACAGGAAGACTGAAGTTGGAACTGGTTTGGAAGGAAATTTAGTTGAGTAATCTTAGGGAAGACCAAAACTTGATACTGAGGAGTTCAAAGGCTTTGAAGTCTTTGGCTGATGCTTCTGACAGCTGCATATTGGGTGTTAGGGGGGTGGATACAGGTGTGCAATTCAAGAGGCCAAGTTCTTCAATTCCATGATTGATGTTCTTCAATTGAATCAGGATGATGGCCTTTTCTGTTTTCTCACATTCATCCCAAGAATTTTGATAAGCTGAAATGAAATTCTTAATGTATTTCAAAATAAGACCAATGGTCTAAAGGAATCACAACAGTTATTCAGAGGTTTGAAGAAATCAAAAAAAACAAAACAAGAGAGCCTTACCCAAGATCCCTTTGACTTAAAACTACAGACTAAGGATTGACAAGTAAAAGAAAGAGAGGAGCAGTGAAGACAAGGGTGCAGGCTGTGACAGTAGAATGGAGAACAATTAGAATAAAGAAATGAAATGGGTGACAGTAGGTGTGAACCTCACATCTGATCAACTTGAGTCTTGTGATCTTTAAGAGAGAGCAGGGAGGTGATTGTGTCTAGTTGATAATTGAGCGTGAGTGAAGTTGAGGTTAGAAGGCTGGAGAAGGTCTAGCAATGTGGGGAAGCGGATTTGTCAAGAGGGTGTTGACAAGACGATGGATATAGATGAACGAGAGGAAGGGAGTTTAGAGTCGTGAGATGTTGATAAGTCTATATTGAGAAGTTGGTGAGGCGAGAAGAGCGAGTGAGAGATGTTGAAAGGTCGGAAAGGAATGAGTGAAGAGAAATGGGAGGAATGGAAAGATGGAGAGTAGGAAAGATGGATCGGAGTAAGTGAGCGGGGAGAGTGATTGAAGCTGGGAGAGTGATTGAGGAATAGGGCGATATGTCGAGAGGGATGAGGATGAGGAGAAAGAATGTGGATGGAGGAGATGAGGATGAGGAGGACGTGTGTCAAGGCAATCAGGATGGGGAAGGATCAGAATGGAGCTGAGCAGTGTGGATGAGGGTGAGAAGGTCAATGGCGAGGCTTCATATTTGGAGATTTTTCACCGGTGATGCGGCCGGGCTGAGAGGGACAAGAGGGTTGGAGCATGACAAGAATGACAAATTTCATTAGGGTTGTGGCATTGGAAGGTTATGAATTTGAAATTGAATTAAGATTGAAAACTGTTTCCCTCCCCAACAAGGATCAAATTGTTGATGTGAAAAGACTTGAAGGAGTCAATTTCTTTTTCCTTTTAGAGACAGGGATCACTTTCCAATGTGAAAAAGCCAATTGAATTGATCCAGTAAATGAGAGTATTGTACCAGTTTTTTTTCTGCTTTAATTCATAGAGGTTTTTTTTAGTTTTATATATTTTGAGTTTCTGTTGCTTCAATCTGGGGTTTTTATTATCACTTATTTTTCAATGGGAGAATGCAGGAAGGAAGATTGGAAATTGAATTGATTAATCAAAAACTGTTATTTGAGTGCATATGGTAGTATGGCACAGAGAAAGGCAATTTTAATTTTCAGAGCAAAGTTTTTTTCACATTTGAGACTGTAGATTTGATTTTATCCACAGTAAATAATTTGAGCTTTGTGAATTAGCACATTGGTTTGGAATTCATCCTTGCTTTTGAAAACCCACAAGTTCTCCAGCAAATTGGCTGGTTACATTCCTTTTTAGTCTTCCAAAACCTTAATATCTTTTCCTTTATGCAGCCCCCATTCAATAGTTTCTTTCCAATTCTCCATTTATTGGCACAATATTGCCTTGATATAGGTTTTTGGTTTGAAGTAGGGTGAAATACATATCTTTGAGGGGGTTTCAGATTTAAGATATTACTCAGAGTGCAAGTAGTTAACTTTTATGAATTTAACAGAGGGGAATTGGTAAAGGATTGATTTGATTGATCTCTGTACATTTTGATTCATGCATTTGGAGCTTCTGTCAAGGGAACAATGATTTTCTTTGGAGGAGTCTTTGTCTGAGGACAGAAATTTGGGGGAAATTTCCCTGTATTGCTTTTCTTTTTTCATTTTTTCAATCTGGCAAGGAGGCCTATCCTGGATCTCCATGCAGGGGGGAGTGTGTTGATGATTTATCTGCTTCCATCCTCATTGTCAGCCCTGTCATTGTATTTCCTTCTTGTTTTTATTTGTTTGTTTCACACCATGTGTTCTGCTTCCTGCTTGTCTCTGTGCGTCTTATTGTAGTTCATTCATCTGTACCTTCACCTTTCCTGTCACCTGTCACGCACGCCAGAAGAATATCTCACCCGCCGCTATACAGCGACTACTCAACTTCAGCGACTACACAACTCACTTAAGAGACAAACAAGCATCTCAGGATCAATTTCCGACTACCCAGACTCTACCACTCGACCAACTCCTCAAACACGACTTCAATCACCAAACAATCAGGACCTGAAGACTGAATCAAAGGAGTCAACTCAACAGTCCTCCAACCCAACCAATCATCAGTCTCAGAACTATTTGTTGGTTGGATCAGTCTACGTTGAATCCTCAACAACTGCTCTGCTCTACTCAATCTCATTAGAGGTCATCATCCAATCTGTAGAGGAAGCAGTTACTGTTTGCGTTCCTCACAATTTCTTTCTTTATGTTTTCACTCCGTTTGTGTTCAAATTTCTAACCTTATGTTATGACCTGAAATAAATTAGCCTGGTCTAGGTTTTCCTATTCACTTAAACTTTTACACGGTTAAAAGCCAAAAATGGATCACCCCAGCTCAACCGGCAGGAATCAAATTACAAAAACACCTGGAACAGGAGGAGCAGGAGAAGGAAACTTCAAGGCACTGGCACTGAATTTTCTCATGGAATCCACGCCACTACTGACAGAAACAAACTACTCAATCTGGCAAAAGAAGATGAAACGCCTATTCAAAATGCGTGGAATCCTTGACCTTATCAACTCAAATGACCCCTATACGGAAATTACCAACAACGATGAGATGGCGGGATACATCATGTCAAAATTGGATCCTGCAACTCACACCAAAATCATTAGCTCTGAAAATGAAGACTTGACAAAGCTGATCTGGCTGGCCACAAAGAATCACTTTGCCTCCAGTCAAGCTGCCAATTGGGCTCAAACATTCTTCAACTTCCTATACCTGGCATTCAACCAAAATGACATAGATAGCTTCGTAACCTCAGTAAAATCCCATCTAGGAAAACTTGATGAAGTTGGAATCAAACTACCGGCCGACATCCTTAGCTACCTAGTCCTATTCAAGCTACCCGAGTCACTCAAGGCCATTTGGTCCCAAATCATGCACTCAGGTCTTCAAATCTCAGTTTCCATGGTACTTGAACATCCTGTCCAACACAAGAATGAAGTCCAGGCCAAACTCCCCAAGACAACAGACACCAACTCTGCGCTGTATCACTCCAGCTATCAAAGAGACTCAAACTACCCAAGATTCCTGGACGGGAAACACAATCCCGCGGTTAAGTCTCATTCTCAGTCCTCCTGTTGGGTTGAGTTCCCTGAACTAAAACCTGAAAACCCACCTAACAAAGCAAGACAGGGACAAAATAAGAAATCACAGGAAGATTCTCACTTCTATAGCTTCTACTGCGCAGATGGCAAAGCAAAGTCGGACCCTGAAGACCAATACATTCTCAATAGTGGATGCTCAATTCACATGTTTCAAAGCAAGGAACTCTTCACCACTCAGGCTGAACAGACAGGCGACGACACCATCAAAACTGGAAAGAGAGGAGAAGGCCTGATCATCAAAGGTCTTGGCACAACAGAAATCTTGGATCAAGGCAAACGTATACGTTTCAACAACGCAGCCTGGGTTCCTGAAGCTACGGTCAATCTCATCTCCCTAGGAGCTCTCCTGAACGAAGGATGCTCACTACAAGTCAATATTGAGACCAAACCCTCCACTTTTTCACTCAGCTTCAAGGGCAAGTTGCTCCTATCCGGTATCATAGAGAACAATTTTCTGCTCATCAATTTTGGGGCCACAAACCAATCAAGGCCTCTCATGTGCTACCTAACTCAATCCGACCTAACTGATCTTCACAAAAAACTTGGTCATGCAAGCATCAAACGCATGGAAAAACACTTAGGTTACAGTATCACCAAAACTCTAGCAAGCAACTTCAAATGTCTAGCATGCAGCAAGGTGAAGATATCCAAACATCCCTTTGTGGGCACTCAAGCTCCAGCCTCAAGGGTTTTCTACCGGATTCATCTGGATTTGATGGGGCCCCTGAATACAACCAGCAAAGGAGGGATGCGATTTGATCTCACAATTGTTGATAACAACTCAGGGTATCTCTCTTCATTTCCACTCCCTTCAAAAGACGCTGCCTCTGATGCTATCAAATTTCTCATTGAAAACAAGGCCAAGAAACTACTTAGATATCCCTCCAAAGTCATCTATTTTGGAGGAGGAGAATTTGTGAACAAATACCTGAAACAATTCTTCAAATCCAAGGCAATTCAGCACATAATGGAAAGGCAGAACGGGCCAATCGCACAATTATGGAGTCAGTTTGCTCTGTGTTCAGCTTTACATCCATTCCAAAGAACTATTGGCACGTCGTTATACAAAGCTGCTGCTTTGCTCTCAACAAAATCCCTTTTGAAAAAGGCGGGGAAACTCCGTGGATAATGCTTCAAAGGAACAACTTACCCTCAAACTATCTACAGCCCATAGGTTCTCAGTAATCTATCTACTCAGCGACTCCAAGATCCCAACAAAACTAAGTGAAAAAGGAGACAAGGGGATTCTTCTTGGTTACAACCCTCGACTTTTCTCTTACAAAATTCTGTCAAGAAGCGGAAGGATCATTGAGACAAAAAATGTCAAATTCATGAACAAAGAGCCAGCTATTGACCTCGAACCTCCTACGAACAAGCATGCAGCCAAAGGTATAACTCACCCAACTCAGAATGAGGGTCTCAAAGGTGCGGGAGCAGGTACTGATGGAACTGTTGTAGAACTCAAAGAAGATATCAAACCTTCCACTGAATCCACCACCAAGTCTGACCTGTCTGAATCTGACAGCTCAAACACAGAAGTTCTCAAAACCCTCAAACCAAATCTGCGCAATCGTAGTCAGCTCAGGCCTCCCCAAAGATATGGATACTATCACGCTGATGTGCCAAAGAACATTCACAAAGCACTCAAAGATCCAACTTGGGTACCTCCTGTCAACAAAGAACTCGGCACAATAGAGGAAATAGGAGTCTTGGAAGACGCCAACAAATCAGAAGTCACTAATCCCCTCGACACCACCTGGGCCTTCCAATGCAAACAAGACTTGCACACTGGTGACACCACCCTCAAGGCTTGTTTCTGTGTTCAGGGATTCAACCAACGATTTGGTATTGACTACTTTGATACATTTGCTCCCACAGGTAAGGTGGCCTCTTTACAAGCCTTACTATGCTACTCTGTGCATAGAAAGCTTAATATTCTTCAATTTGATGTAAAAGGAGCCTTCCTTCATGCTCCGCTGAGCAAGGGCGCTTACATAAAGACTCCAATTGGATCAAAGCGAACTTCCAAATACCTCAAGCTGAAGAAATCTCTGTACGGGTCGAAACAAGCACCGCTAAATTGGTATAAAACCTTGAGCAAGTGGATCAAGGAAAAAGGCTTCAAGGAGAGTGACAGTGATCCATGTCTCTATCTCCACAAAGACCAAATTACGTCTCTATTCTTTCATTTAGATAATCTTATTGTTGTGGGGAACACTGATGACTTCAAAAAACAGTTCCTCACAAAATTCAAGGATTCCTCAGCGCACAAAGTTGACACTCTACTTGGAATGAAGGTGGAACTCACTCCCAATTCAATCAGTCTATCACTACCCAATCACATCAAGAAAGGACTGGAGGAAATGAACTTTCTCAATGCAAAGCCACGGAACAATCCATGCACCTCCGGACTCCAACTGAAGCCAGAAACATCCAAAGAAATAGAAGAATTCGAGAAGCTTGGGAAGAACTACAGGTCCCCAATAGGTAGGCTGAAATTCATTGTGAATCTGGCAAGACCCAAAATAAGCTTCGCAGTCTCAAATCTTGCTTGATTCTGCAAAAAACCTGGAATCACCCATTGGAAAGAGGTGATCCATGTATGGCGGTACTTACTCAAAAAAATCAACTTCAAACTTGAATTTTGATCAAAGTCCATTGCAAATCATCTTGTCACCTACAGTGACTCAACCTGCGGCAATGATCCGGTCACCAGACTCTCACAAACTGGCTTCATCTCACTCTTCAAAGGATGTCCTATCTACTGGACCAGTAGGAAACAGCGAAGCATGGCTCTATCATCAACAGAATCAGAATGCAATGCACTCTCAGCTAGCCACCTCGAAGGTTGTTGGCTTCATCATCTCATAACAGAAATCTGGAGGACCTCTTCACTTGGACCCCCAATGCATCTTGTTGAAAAAAAGGGTCTCATGGATAAAATCAAGAAGTTTGGATGTAAATCACATGCAAAGTACATTGATATCAAGCTCAAAAGCATCAGGAATGACTGGAATGATGGCCCAATTAACGTAAAACTCATTTCCTTCCACGACATGTTGGCAGATTCACTAACCAAACCAGCAAGTCCTGCTTCCGTACTCAGACTCACAAGGTATGTAGGGAGCTAAGCTCTTTGGAGGTTGAGTTGAGCCGGCGTGTTGATGTTTTATCTGCTTCCATCCTCATTTTCAGCCCTGTCATTGTATTTCCTTCTTATTTTTATTTGTTTGTTTCACACCATGTGTTCTGCTTCCTGCTTGTCTCTGTGCGTCTTATTGTAGTTCATTCATCTGTACCTTCACCTGTCCTGTCACCTGTCAAGCACGCCAGAAGAATATCTCACCCGCCGCTATACAGCGACTACTCAACTTCAGCAACTACACAACTCACTTAAGAGATGAACAAGCATCTCACAATCAATTTCCGATTACCCAGACTCTACCACTCAACCAACTCCTCAAACACGACTTCAATCACCGAACAATCAGGACCTGAAGACTGAATCAAAGGAGTCAACTCAACAGTCCTCCAACCCAACCAATCATCAGTCTCAGAACTATTTGTCGGTTGGATCAGTCTACATCGAATCCTCAACAACTGCTCTGCTCTACTCAATCTCATTAGAGGTCATCATCCAATCTGTAGAGGAAGCGGTTACTGTTTGTGTTCCTCAAAATTTCTTTCTTTATGTTTTCACTCCGTTTGTGTTCAAATTTCTAACCTTATATTGTGAGCTGAAATAAATTAGCCTGTTCTAGGTTTTCCTATTCACTTAAACTTTTACAGAGTGAAGTTAAACCCCTCAACTGCGAAGTTGAGATTTGTGGTTCTGGGAGTACCCAGGTTTTCCAGAGATGTGAGGTTGACTTTGAGATGATTAGGGGAGAATATTGCACAATAAGACCTGAGGACTTGGTAAAATCAGAAGTCTGGAACGTATCCTATGAGTCTAAATTTGTGACATTAGGATGAAATTTCCTCCCCTGACCCTTTGGCTGTTGAGATTAACAATGGAGATTCCTAGTGGTTTGAAGAATGATGCAGGAACAGAGTTTTTGTGAATCATTTCCCAAGGCAATATTTTTTTGCGTTTCTTTGCAATTTGATTTAGACTCAGACAACGGGCCTTGAGGAATTTGAGGCAGTATCTTTTTGGCAGTCTTGAAAAAATCAAGGAGCATTGCACACTTTAAAATATTGTTTGGTTGGCTCTTTCAGCTCTGCCATTTTTTCTGGATGATTTGGTTCAGAGATCAGCTGTTTGATGGAATTTTCCTTGCCAAATTTAACTAAGCTCTTTTTGGTGAATTATCTTTGCCATCATGGAAAATTTCACAGAGGTAGTAGCAAGCTTTGAATTTTATTCAATCATCAAAGTGAGGGCTTTGAATTTTTTATCTTTGATGTGGAGGGGTATACAATTTAGATAGCCAGAGAATTTTTAAACAATGGTAAAGATAAATCTTTATTGGTGGTTTGATTCTGGCTTGAGGGGAACAATGAGATCCAAGTGGCTCCATTTGAAAAATTTGGAGGAGGTTGATGATTGAATCTTGAGGGGGGAATTTTTTATCTTGCCAATGGAACAGTCTTTGAAGGAGAAGATGTTGCTGTAGTCCTGGCTGATCTTGAGATCCTTGATTTTTCCAAGTAAACTAAAGAAGGCAAAACCAAATGAAAGATGCAGATCCTTCATATAAATCTTGAGTTGACCCTTCACTCAGAGGAAGAAATTGTTTCAACAAATTTCTTTTGGATTTTGAATTAAAAAGGGGTTTTTTATGAGAATTCCTTGGATCAGCACCAATTTGTTAAAGGAGACTTGTAATTTACCTTCTTTTGAGTGGGGATAGTAGCTTTTTTAAAATAAAGATTGAAGGACTGATTAAGTTGACAACAATATTGGGCACACAGAAAAATTGGTTGTGGGAAATTGTTTGGTTTTTCCAAATCAGTTAGGTGGTTCCAATCCCTTTGATGGGAAGATCTGATCCATTCTTACTATTAGATATATGTTCCCATTTCATTCCTTTGAGAGACAGGAAATAATTCATGTATTTGAACATGTGGGCTGAGGCTCCACTGTCAATGAGGATTTTCTGATTAGAGAGTGTCTTCTACTTGATACATTTGGGCACAAAGGAATGATTGTGCGCAATTTCATTCCCATGTTTTTTTGCAATAACACTGCGCCAAGTGAAATGCAGCGTGGGAAGGAGTAATACATTGCAGAAACCTAGTTGAAAGAAACATCCAATGAAGGAATGAAATGAGGGAGAATGACTTACCTGGGACAAGTGATGTGCAGAGTGGAAAGGATGAACAAGAAGGATTCCAATCTTCCACTCATCCTGGGTGAGAAATATGAGGAAAAAATGAGAATGATCTCACAGAAAGTGACATGGAGAGACTGAGTGGTGGAGGAACAACAGTGATACGGAAATAAATATACATCCAACACCCACCCTTTCTGAAAACCACAATATTAGAGACAAGTTCAAGAAAGAAATAAGATGGTCAAACAGAATGAAACAATTAGAAAAGACCAAGATGGAGGTGCTGGGTTTAGAAAAAGACCCAAGCAAGGTGTTTTTTCAGGATTTTGGCAACAATTTTGGCGGTTGAGATGTGGAGGACCTGGAAATGGTGACTTTTGACACACTCAAAACTGAAGTGGAACCTTGTGTGGATTTGTTTTGTGGAGGATTTTTGTTATGGATTCCTTCACAGTGATTCTGCCCCCATGTTGTTGACGTGGAGAGGGATGGCGAAAAAGGGACACAGATTTATTCCCAAGAGAAGATATTGAAGCCAGACTGCCTCCCTGCATTATTTGGAAATTGCCTTGTATTCCACCTTGGTGCTTGATATCTAGGAGATGTTGGTTTGCTTTTGAGACTTCCATGAGATTGCTCTTTCCCCCACACGGAAGATGTATGAGGAGGTGGACAAATGGTCAGGGAGAGAATCAGCCCAGTTGGAGTTTCAGTATGCAGAAAACATGAGAAAATCCAAGTTTGAGATGGTAATCCTTGGTGGTTTTCAGATAATGTAGGAACCTTAGTGCAGCACTCCAATGAGTGCTAGAGGGGTCCTGCAGAAACCAGGAGGGTTGTTTCAATTCAAAGGCCACATTGGGGCAAGTGCATTGAGATGTCCAGAGAAGAGCTCCCACAAGCTGATTTTATGGGCAGGTAGAAACAAGTTTGCCTGATTTTCTCAGAGAAAGGCTCTTGAAGTGAAAATTGGTGGGGTGGGGCACTTCTGTGACTGGAATTCACAGGGAAAAGTTGAACATGCCTTTGATTTAGTGCAATTGGGAGAGGTAGAAATAGTGTTTCAGAGGGTTGCAAGTGACTCAAATCAATAGGAAGTGGTTTATAGGCTTGTCTGAACCAACCTCAAGCCTCTTAGATATGTCATATATGATTGGGGACAAATGTGGTTTCTAACCCACAACAGCCAGGTCATCAATGTAAACCATGAAAAGGAAGACCAGGACCTTTTTGTGAAGATAATAGTAGAGGGTGGGGTGGTAGCTGAACTGCCTAAGACAAAACAATAAGGTAAAAAAATTTAGAGCTTTTTTTCACTTCCTTGGAGACTACTTCAGGCCTAGAGAAACTAATGGAGTTTTCACACCCAGTATTATCTAGCAGGATCAAAAAACCCTTGGGGTTTCTCCATATAGATAGGTTTTTCCAGCTTACCATTAAGGAACACTGTTTTGAAGTCAACCTGAAAAACTTCCCATTTTTTGGCAGGCATGAGCATGATGAAAAGGCGGAGATTCTCCAGTCAAAAATTTGGACCAAAGAATTTTTTGTAGTCAATACCCTTCACCTGGGAGTAACCAAGAGCCACTAGCTGGGCCTTGAGTTTCTCAATAGAGTTGTCAACCCAACACTTAACTTTGAACACCCATTTCAATGAAATGACTCTCCAACATTGGGGTCTTGGGACAAGCTTCCAAGTGGACATTCCCAGGAGTGAGCAGCATTAATCACCTGCAGCCCAAAGTCACTTGTTTTGGATGGGCATCCAGAAAATTTCACCACATGTGGAAGGGGTTTGTTGACATATTTTTGACATATTACTGCATTTCTTTCCTGTTGGATAACAACCTCAGCCTCTCCACAAGCTGCAGTCCCCCGCACAGCGCGCTTTCCGCTCCCGCGCAGCTCTGGAAAGCTTCAGTCCGCCCTCCTATTCTGTTGTCAACCTCCAAACTGATCTTGATCCCCGGTTGTGTCCTACCACTCGTCCCATCTGACTTGCTCACCAACCTGGCAAGCCCAGCACCTCAACCCGTGATTTCTCTGGAACTCAGGAGGAGCTAATCCAAGAGACAAGTTCCGCTGGTTCCATTTGCTCACGCAGGTTCACTGGTAAATGCGTATTTCAAGTCTCTCATGTTTCTGTTCTTTCCTCGTTGCTTCTAAATTCCATCTCACGCGCGTTCATCGTTGTCCACCTGAAGTTATCTTTACTGTTACCGCGATATATCATAGATCCTAATTACTGTGCTGCAATAAAGAATAAGGACAATCTTTTACATTTCCATTATTATTTTATCATATACTTATTCATTATTTTAATTATTTACTGTTTTCTCTTTTCTTTTATTTCTTATCTTCTTTTTTTTCTCATCACATTTATTCTTTTATATGGGCGCTATGCATGCGCCCTACCAATCATGCCGGACTTGCCTGTATTCAAAACGCTTATTCAATATACACCACTCTCACTCCGCGCGACAAGGGTACATAGTCTGAAGTTCAAACTAATCTCAAAAGAAGGAACTCGTCAAAATTCTTCTTTTCAAATCAAAAGTGTTCAATAACTCGACTTCAAGATTTGATTGTCAACATTCAAGCACTCTCAAGAAGAAAGATTGGCCATTAACATAGAGTTCTTCCCAATTTTGTGTGATCCCTTGTTTACCAAGCTTTTCATTTTTTGTCTTCTTTTGTTTTGACTCTTTTTTCATATTTATTCTCAGAGGTATACCAGCATCTTCAACGGAGGTAGTCTAAATCTTTATTTCTTTATTGTCCTATACTGTGAATGGACTTAGACTTGATAGAGGCTGGGTATGATCTATCACTTCATCAGTTTCTTCATTTTCAGTCTCACGCACTACATCTCTAACCATCTTGTATGCAGTTGCTGGTTTTATTCTTACTCAGAAATTCAGGTTCATCACAATTAACAGTTGAAAGCAATAACTCAACCTAAACACAACCAGACAACCAGCCAGCATGTCCAAATCAATGACAGCAACAATTCTTAAAATCACCATTGAAGCCATACCCCTTCTCACCATGGACAATTTCTTGATCTGGCGTAATGGAGTGGTGAATATGATGGATCTTCAAGAAGATCTTTATGATAAACTTACCAGAAGAAAATTGGACGCCTCTGGAAATCCTATTGGACTTACCCTCATGGAAAACTTCAGGATTAGGATGATTCTTACCTCTAGGCTAGACACTTCTGTTCAAGCAAATATCATAAACCACAAAAACAAAAAGGGCGCCACTATTATATGGACAAGCATCAATGAATACTTTGCGTTGAATCATGCCTCAAATCAAGCAAGAGTGTTAAAAGAGTTTCTTAGGACTCCCTTTTCTGTCTTGAATGTTATGGGATTCATTAACAACACAAAAAAGGCCATATCAAGACTTCATGAAGTAGGAATTGATCTACTGGCCGACATCATTGCCTACCTTATCTTAGAGAAGTTTCCACAATCCATGGATACAGTTGTTCAACAGATTACCCACTCTGACAAGAAAGTTAATCCGGACCACATTCTCAACCATCTTAGACTCTTTCACAACAATCGATCTCTTGGTAGTCCCTCAACAGACAATAATAAAAAGGAAGACATGAACTTGGTCTCTTTTTTCAACAAAGAACCCAAACCTTGTGAGGAAAATTGGCATAACCGCCAAAGCCACTCATCTCAAAGGATGCTGCTGGAAAATTTACCCCCAGCTCAAGCCCAATTTCCCAAAGAAAAAGAATTCGGATGGTAATGAAGCTAAAAAGGCTGCAAAAAATGTTAGATCTCTTCACTCCTCTCATCTCCCAACATCATACTCTCAATCATTTGTCCTTGACTCTGGGTCATCTACACACATTTTGTCTGATGATAAGCTCTTTGATCATCTAGATCAAGCCATGAATGGCTCAATCTCTACTAGCTCTGGCATGGATAGTCTTACTTACTCTGGAAAAGGAACAGTATCAAAAACTGACGAGAAGGGACAGAGGGCAATACTATCAAACTTTTTGTATGCTCTGCTGTGCACAGCTAATCTCTTATCAGTTTGATTGTTGTTATTAGACGGATTTCACGTCTAATTTCTTTTTGAAAAGGTGGTAATTTTGAAAGGAAGCTGGTCAGCTGTAGGGTATTATGACTGTAATATACCCATCTTTTATCTCAATTGGGAGGTTTCTAACCTGATGTCTCATTTAAGTCAAGAATAAATTCTTCACAAATCTCTCGGCCACGTCAGCTATCATTGGATCAGGCACAAACTTGGAATCAAGGTATCTAAGCCTAAGGAATGCATTGCTTGCGCCGTCAGCAAAATCACCCAAGCATCCTTCACATCCAAGCATAAAAAAGCAGAACCGCCTTTTCAAGAGTTGCACTGTGACCTGATAGGCCCAATCAAGCCAAGAAGCATCCATCATGACTCATATATACTGACAATTGTTGATAGCTGTACTAGGTTTGTTGCTGCCATTCCAATTGGAGATAAAGGTCAAGCTGGATCCACTCTCCAGTTTCTGATTAACACGGATTCAAAACGGTTCCGTTATTCTTTAATGATTCTGCACTCAGACAGGGGAACTGAGTTTTCCAACAAATCCATGAAGGATTTCTGTCAAAAGAATAACATTAAACAGACATTCTCCAATCCATATACTCCCAAGCAAAACGGTCTGGCTGAGAGGTACAACTGGACTATTCTAGAATCTCTTCAAATGGTTCTTTTTGACTCAAAGATTTTCAGCAATGTCAGCCACGAGACAGTTAGACTTGTCCAAATGTCTGGAAACTCATATGTCCTGCTGGTATAGTGGCTAAGTACTAGGCTCACTTCCCAGTATCTGATACCAAGGTCACTGGTTCAAACCACAATGGAGACAATAATGAAAATGTTGAATAGTTTTGTAATTATATAGTAAATCTTAATAATATTATATAATGTTTTATAAGTATGTTTTTATGAGTATGGATTATGGAATTAAAACCTTGATAATTTATATTATCAAGAAGGGGATCCAATATAACTTTAAATTAAGTTATGAGGACTCAGATGCGTCCCAATTATTGATATAGAAGTTCCCAAAGTGTTTCCTCTCTTTGGGAAGGAGTTACAGTAATCATATTAACCCATACTCTCTATACTGTATAAATTAATTACACATTATCCTTCTTTGGGATGTAATTATAAGTAATACTCCCTCTGTACACTTAATACACCTTACTGAGCCTTGAGAGCGTTCACTCAGAGGCTTTAGAACTTAATTGTAAGCTATGAACCTTCTAGTAGCACTGCCAAGAGTATATACCCCTTATAGGTATAGTATAATTATAAATTAATTAATACTATCCCCTTTTGGATGTAATAATGCTTTAATATACTTCACTGAGCCTTGAGTGCGTTCACTCAGAGGGCTCAGAGTTCATCTGTAGGCTTTAAACCTTTTAATAAACATTGCAAAGAGTATACATACTCTATGTGTATAGTATGAGCTAAGACACTTATAATTAAAATTAAATTATTTGCCAAGGTACTAAGCTACATTAAATCAATATAAATAATCATTATGATGGAATCTAAGGCTTGTATACCGTTCATCTGAGTGATGTATAAGTCCTAAGACCCAGTAAGTAACCTTTTAGTAAGTAAAATGAAAACTTTACCTTGAAAATCCTTCCCAATGGGTACTAGTTCTTCATTACCCATTGAGAATGATGTAATGATGTCTTGGGCCTTTGAGGACGAAACCAAGGAGAGCCTGACACTCATCTGGTGATTACTAGAGTCCCCTGAGGGCTCCTGTTACCTTAAAAGAGCAGGGTCTTTACCCTATAGCCCTTTCATTATCCATTATATATTATTATTTGAACAAGAATACAAGCAAGAGTTAACAAGCCCATTAACCTTAATCTCAAGAGGAAGATTGACTGGGGCTATAAACTTTGGTATTAAATTCAATCAATAACCTATCTGGCAACACCAATTTCGAGTGGAAGGTCTCACTTGAATAAGTAACCCCTGTGTGTTACTCTTTAAAGGGTGTGAGCTTATTTATAAGCAAATCTCCTTTTGGTCTTAATCCTTTAAGACTAAGGCCCCTTACCTATTATAAAGGTTTAAGGTGTGGCTATTTACTCATAATACCTTGGTATTATTCGAGTCTGTAAACTTTTAAAGTTGCTGTTTGGAATATATAAGTCAAAACTAATTTAAATATTGGTTTGACTTTATTCTTTTGCAGGTTTAACCATGGCTAAGTATAGCAATAGAGGTTAAATCCCTGACAATTGGGGGCCTCATCTGGTTTCAGTACCTTTGAGATTGTTTTGTCTGCTTAAAGTACGCAATTTTGTGATATTTTAGGCAAAAGTTTTTGCTGATTTATAAATTTTCTGATTAAAATCAGTAAATATATATATATAAAAAAAAAAAAACAGCAAATTTTCGAAAATTCTGGGATTTTTTGCTTTGAGCTTTAAATTCCTTCTGTTTTAAGTGTTGAAGCATATTTTGTGCGCAATTTTGACCAATTTTGAACAAAGTTTTGTGCTGATTATTGATTTTTTATAGGAAAATTATAGAAAATACAACATAAAACAAACAAAAAAAAAAAAAAAAAAAAAGGGACAATTTTCGAAAACTGCTTTTGAAACAGTTAGCCTTTTTACAGATATTATTTCACTGAGATTAAGCAATCTTAATCTAGTGGGCTTGGTTTTGACCTGGTTTTGTTTTTTTTTGTTTTAAAATAAAAAAAAAAAGAAGAAAAAAAAACAAAACAAGATTTGATTAGGAGAAACCGTTAAAAAAAAAAAAAAAAAAAAAAAAAAAAAAAAAAAAAAAAAAAAAAAAAAAAAAAAAAAAAAAAACAACCAAGTTTTTTTTTGCACAGCATCCTAAAAGGGAAGACGTTGTCTATTGTCCAACAGTGTGTTTGACGATCTCGCTCTCTGTCCACTCGGAAATTAACAAAAAAAAAAAGCGACTGCCGCGTAATTCCGGCTAACGTATCTCCGTGTGATTTCGCGCCAGAGCAGAGAACGACTGATTGTTTATCGATTAGCGGTGTCGGCGACCTACCGTTGCCCAAACAGAGGATTGATATCGTGACCAGTACCATTTTTTGGTTAGAGAGACAAGTTAGTATAATTTTTTTTTAAAAAAAGAAAAAAAAAAAAAAAAAACAAAATAATAAAAAAAAAAAATAAGAATACTATAAACGTACCTAAGTTATCTCTTGACACTACATAGTGTCGAGACAACTTTCTATCGCCTCCTTCCTTCCGTCTAACCGAGGAAGGTTGCCAAGTTTCGTATCGGAAACGAGCTCAGTCCCGCAAAGCGAAGCACGGGGACCAAGTATCCGTAGCATCGAACCTACGGAAAGGGCGAGATCGCCAACGACGGATATCGTGACTCACCGTGAGTCTTCCGTCGTCCTTTGCCTGGCGTACAACGTATTGATTTTCCTATTGATCATTGTTTCTAACTGCGTATATGGCGATGAACACCAGAAGCAAGGGGGCTGAGCTTGTGCCCCCCGGCGAATTTAGTCAGAGAACAAAAAGACCTACCTCCAGGAACAGCAAGCCTTCTGACCTGCCACAGTCAGAACAAGATAAGCTACCTGGAGGCGGTAGCTGCGAACAACGTCGAGAACCAGTCGAAGTTCTTGACTCAGGCCCTGGCGACGTACAGGGCCCTTATAAAATTGATAGGAAGGGAGAGATTGATGAAGGAGACCGAGTGCTGGGATCCAACTCAGATCAAGAAGCCAGTGGCTCCCAAACCAAAGGCAAAGAAGAAGACATCAGGAGGGATAACCCCACAACCAGTAGCCTCTGGTTCCCAGGTTCCTTTGAGGAACAGAGATCCCTCTCCTCCTCACAACCAGGGAGGAAGGATGAGGAAAAGAAAAGATCACAGGAATTCAATTTATGGAGAAATGATGAGGATGGCGAGATCTCTCCAAGGGGGATTTCAATATTTAGAGGAGGAAAGAGCCAAGAGGGCAAAGAGGGGTTGAGATTATCCCTTGAATCAGAAATTTTGTTAGAAAAATTTCGTGATGTTGTATTCAAAGAAACCCTTCACATTAAGAAGGCAGTAGTGCACACAAACCAATATTGTGTTGAAGGCTTTGCAGCCATGGACAAGAAGTACAGCTGTATAGTATCTGATAGCATTGCCCTTAAATCTATTTTAGAGAATTCTGCAAAAGATATAGAAGATTTGACTAATAAGACCATTGAACTGGACCTGATCAAAGTCCAGAATAGTGATTCAAGTAATTTAGATGACAAAGTAACCAGTATTAGTGAATCATTGAGAGATTCTGCAGAAGAATCTATAGCAGTAAGGAAGGATGTCCATTCATTGACATCCATGATGTTACAAATAAGTCATTCCTTAGAGCTGCTGGAACATAAATTTGACCAAAATATGAATTCTGTCAGAGAAGAAATATTGAAATGTCAGGTTGTGTCAAAACAAGGTTTAGAAAGTTTGAGTACA
Source organism: Puccinia polysora (assembly GCA_025617555.3). NCBI lineage: Eukaryota > Fungi > Basidiomycota > Pucciniomycetes > Pucciniales > Pucciniaceae > Puccinia > Puccinia polysora. Next base: position 52,281,674 of record CM062618.1, read on the forward strand.
AAGATTGATAAGATACATCAACAATTAGAGCAGAACCATGACAAGCTTGTCCGTAGATTGCTCTCCTTGTCCCCAAGCAACCTTAGTCATACCATGGAAACCACCAACCATGACAAAGGTCATACAATGGATAGGAAGATAGAGGAAAAAATTGATCCAGTACAAGATTCTAGTAAGAATGAAGTTTTCAAACAGATACTGCAGGGATTACCCAAGATCAGTGAATGGCCTGATTTCTCCGGAGAAGGTGAATATGACCAAACTGAATTCATTTCATGGATTGACACATTGAAAGAAGACACAGGATTACCTGATACTTTGATCACTAGCAGGTTAAGTATCTTGTTTAAAGGTATAGCCTCAGACTGGTATAGAGATAGAAGGAATTCAGTAGGTGTGCAAGACTGGGAATTTTGGAAAAAAGAAATAAGTTCAAAATTTGGTGCAGCAAATTGGAAGAGGAAGTGTTTGAATGCTTTTAACAAAGACAGATTCCTACCAGGTGTTACACCACCAGCAACATGGGTAACCAGACAGAGGAAGAGGCTTAGAGCCTGTGATCCATACCTGGATCAAGATAGTATTAATTTCAAGTTACTATCCTTGATGGATGGTGAAGTTTCATTTGCAGTAAAAACTAGTATGAAAACTACGGATGATTGCTCAAACTTGATTAATATACTAGAAGACATAGTAGAAGACACATTTCTAGGTAGGAGGAAATCATATCCTCCCAGAGAAGTTCCTATGGAGAAATCCAAAGGCAAAACTCAGCCAAAATTGAATCTGCAGGGCACAGAAGTCTCTTGTTATACATGTGGGAAGGCAGGACATACTTCTAGGACGTGTCCTCAGAAGGCAAGCAAAGTAAATAATATAGAAACTAACAAAGAAGAACAAGTAGAGATTGCTTATGATTCTTATGATGACCATAGTGAGGAGGATGATAACCACTTAATCATAGGATGCATAAATTCAATAGAATAAGCAAATGACTTGGTACAAATGTCATTCTGCGGAAAGCCTTGCAAGGTGCTTCTGGACTCAGGTGCTTGCAAGTCCGTAGTAGGAAGGGGATATCTGGAGAAGTTCTATCCTCAATGGAAAGAGCACTTATTAGACTCACCCAAGTTAAATTTACAAAGCTGTTCTGGTGCTCTGGAACCTTTAGGAATGGTAAAGATCAGATTGTTCCTGAAAGATTTGGCTCTGGTCATCAAGTTTGTAATAATTGATAAAACAATGGTTGAATACTTCATCATTGGAAGTGACTATATGAAAAAGTATTGTTTTAGTTTATTCCATGGGCAAAGTTCTTCATCCTTTACCATTGGAAACAGTGAAAGGTTTTACTTTAATGATTTTGGCATGGATATGGTGAACAGTGTTTCAGAAGAAGATTTTGGCCAAGAGCTCTTTAGAGACTCAAAAATCAGTTCTTCCTTGAAAGCAGAGGAAAAGGAAGAACTATTTTCCTTGTTGTTTAGGCATCAAGCAGCTTTTGCAACAGTAGATCAGCCTTTTGGGTCCATCAGGGGTCATGAGGTCAAGATTACTTTAACAATAGACCGGCCATATCCCCCAGCTTTGAGGAAACATCCTTTCCCTGCTAGCCCTAGAAGTAAGGAGGCATTGAAAGAGCATATAGATACATTATTGAGGTTGAATGTGATCAGAAAAGTAGGAGCTAATGAGGACGTGGACATCACTACACCTGTAATCATAGCTTGGCATAATGGGAAGTCCAGAATGGTTGGGGATATCAGAGCACTGAATTCGTATACAACCCCTGATAGGTATCCTATGCCAAAGATTGTTGAGTCTTTGAGCAAATTGCACCAGGCTAAGTATATTTCTTGTATGGATGTTCTGAAAGGTTTTCATCAGAATGTTGTAGACAAAGACAGCAGGAAATTCCTGAGGATAGTATGCCACCTAGGGGTGTTTGAGTATTTGAGAATGCCTTTTGGTATCAAGAATGCCCCATCCCATTTTCAGAGGATGATGGACTCAGAATTTCATGAGGAATTGATGCAAAACTGGTTGATAGTCTACATAGATGACATAATTGTATTTTCAGAAACATGGGATGAACATAAAGAGAGGATTTCCATTGTACTCAAGAAGGTGATCAGGATGAATATGAAAATATCTTTGACAAAGTGTTCATTTGGATTCAATGAATTGATGGCTTTAGGTCATGTTGTAAGTGGTCTGTCCCTTGGG